>CM077578.1:32399033-33105341 GCA_039657325.1 Stephania cephalantha | reverse complement strand
AAGATTAGAGGTTTGTGCCTTCTCTTAGTAAGCGATTTCCTATTGTTTATATTTTGTATTGAATTATTATTTTGAATTAAACGGGGGTAGGGACATGGTTTTACAATCAGAGGTTTATGCGATTTTAGTATATCGTTGATTTTATCGAAAAAGGTTTAATTCATTGCGTTTTCAACTATTTATTCAATATATGATATACTATAATTTTGATTATTAGGTATGAAGGGCGATTGTACTATTACTTCTGATGAGTCCTGACGCCAAGTGACCTCTAAGTTGTCACTTGGTCATCCGACTTCATCCCTTAATACTCGATAGCGTCGCCATTGCGGGAACCTCCAAACTTATTTTCTCCACTTTGCTTTGCTTTCCTACACTGTGTCTTAGTACTCCACGAGTGCCACTATGTGTAACCATGGCACCAACCATGCTTTTATGGTTTTTTGCTCCATTTCTTCTTGTTTTACTCATTTCCTTCCTTTACACCTTAATTACCTCAAAATCTAATAATAACACCAAGAATTAGAGCTCATTTAGGGATATTTATACTTAATAAACTACTAAACTAACCCTATATAAATATTTAAATAATCACTATCCAGATGTCACCTAATTTGAGGTGAACATTGAGAATGATTTCAATTACACAAAAGCCTCATTTGAAACTTGGAAGTCAGGTGGGCGAATTACTTGCACAACAATCGAGTCGACTAGAGGAGAGGGGAAGTTGCCTTCGCACCCTACCCAAATCCAAATATGGTTGCTAACCTTACAAATGCGCAAGTGAATGCTATTATTCATAACTACACGCCCCTGAAAATGATTTACTCAAAAACCATCACCTAGAAGGGACCAAATTAGGCAGAACAACCCAAACCCCGGTGAACTCCCAAGGGACATCCCGTTTAAATGTGCAAATTCGGGAGTAGTAGGTATCCCTTGCACAATATGAGGAATCTATTTAGAAAACGTAATGCTTGATTTGGGAGCATCGATTAATGTGATGTCCTCAAATTTTTATAACTCTATAGGGATTGGTGAGTTTATCGAGACGAAGACTTAAATTCATGCCATCGATGGCATGGAGATATTTTCAAAAGGAGTAATCCAAGACTTAATTGTACATGTAGGGGATTTGAAATTTCTGAGACTTTTACGTCATCGCCATGACAGAGTCACACGACTCCGATCCATTCTCTCGCTTTTTGGTAGGCCCTCTATGCGAACAGTAGAGCCAACATTGACTTAGTCAAGAGTTTACTGTGTCCGTTGAGCATAAAGGAAGAATAGTCAATTTTAAAATATTGCATCTTTTAAACTCTTCGATTGACACTTTATTTGCTTGTTCCACTATTATTTTGGATGGGGATGTTTATGGAGACGTATTCGTGGATCGAGGAAGCTCCGGAGGAAATCGAGTGGGATATAGCCTCGGAAGAAGAGCTTTCTACGAAGAGGTGCGGGATGAGTACCAGGTTCAACATAACTTGCAACTCGCCTTAACGAGGAACTAAACATATAAGGATGGATGATAGCTAGGAGAAAAAAGCGTACCTCATGACATACTACATTACTAGTTCCAATCGACAGAGAACCTATGTAAGATTGGATGCAAGAGGTTCCCTAAGATGCTATGTGATATGGGGGTTAAAATTAAAGTAATGTCATCCAAAATCTTCAAAAGTGCGAATTATATATCATGACGATGATCTTGAGACCTATGTGGATATCCAAACGCAGGCGGTGGAGAAACCCAGAGGGATGGCCGAGAATGTATCTCAGAACGTAGGAGACTTCGTATTCGTCACGCACTTTTATATGGTAAATGGAAGAAATAAGCGAAGTCACGAAATACTTTTATTAGGATTACAACTCTAGTGACAATTTGGAGCATTGATCGATGTGCGAGTTGTGGTACATTAACATCCGAGGTAGGAAAGATGATGAAGCTTTTCCGGGACGGAAGTGAGAAACTACATGACAAAGAGTGATTCTTCGCACAATTCTTCATACGACAATTGAAGTAATCGATTTGAATTTGCGACTAGGGAAGTAAGTTCTTCGAGCCAACGGCATTAACTAAAAGCACTACAAAGAGGCAATCCATGAAAATTTTTGTAGTTAGTAATCAATTTTAATTCTTTTTTTTTTCCTAACCATGCTTGAAGTAATGTACTAAATTCTATATATATATATATATATACTATCCCTCTATTTCTACCATTTCTTTCAAGTTTGGGATACTTGACTTATTTTGAATCTTGAGAACAAAGTTCAAAATAAGTTGAGATGTTTAGGTAAGTGGATCGTTGGATAGAATCATTGGTTGAAGATCCACATTTTTCAATTTACTTGCGACTTTAATGGAATCGTGGTGGTATTTCTTCTTTTCATTCCATTTCTTACCTTCCATTTCTTTCATCCCTTAGAAAATCAGTACAATAACGCATGCATGTTTTAGGTAGTCTAGTATATTTAATGTTTTATAAGTCTTACCTACGAGCTAAACTTTGCTTTTGATTTTTGGAGTAAGAACTTGGTCAAATCGTTTACCTTCAAACTTAGAAAAAGTAGAAGAGCTTTTACACCTACTTGACAACGTAAATAGAAACTTAAAGTAAGGATGAGTCATAACTTGAGACCATAGTAGGTAGGTGGTCCAATTAACGTGAAAAATTCGAAATCCCTAGATTACGAAATTAGGACTAATCCATTTGGAGTATTATTATTAAAGATTTAACAATGGTAAGGGAAGAAGTAGGCTTATTTCTTGTAATAAAATATGGGCTTACGGATTCTACATTGGAGTACTAGCTTAAGTTTAACAAAAGTGAGAAGTGCTAACATGAGATTTCTAAATATATAGAGAGTCCCACAAGTTCAAGCAGAAATGGAGTAGGAAACTTGATGGTTGAGAAATAATGAAAAATCGCTATCCACGGGAAATAAAGAAGGGAATATACAATAAAAACCATATAGAGGGAGAATGTGAGGATCTCTATATGAAATAAAGAAGCGAAAGTTCGTAAAAAGAAACTCATATTAATAAATAAAGATATAGCTCAAGTGCTTGTAGCTAGGTTAAGTACGTTCTTTCAATCCCATGAACCAAATAATAGCTTACCTTTAAATAAGTCATATGGACTCTTAAAGGTGCGAAAATCTATAAAATGAAAAGTGGTGATAAAGTCCTAAGTCTAAAAAAATCAATTCAATAAAAGGGATCACCCTTTGATCTCTATGCTTTGATGAAGAGACCTAGAAAAACTATAAGTAAGTTAAAGGTTATGATTTTTAAATGCTTTGAATTTTGAAAAAGTGTTGTCTTGAAAGGTGACCATGTTTGACTTGACCTTCTGAAAATTCCAAGTCTCTTGTTAAAAAATTGACCAAGTTTCGATTGAAAGGAATTTATTATTTTGCAAAGTAGGTATAAAGTCTTTGGAAAGCATCACTCGGTTTTTAACAATGTATTTAGTCGTTTTAGTCGGATAACCACTTTGCTTCGGGACGTACAAAATTTTAAGTTTGAGGGTATTTGATGAGTAATTATTTATGTATTTTTCATAGGTGTTTTGCTATATGCAAATCAAGTCCAAAGTCGTGTTTTATGACTATATATGTTTACTTTGGAGATCTATAGGGTATTTAAGTATTTGTGCGTGAATTAGACAAATACAGGAAAAAGTCGAAGATAGGTTAAAAACTAGCGAGCTTGACACCCTTAGCATGGACATACGACGCTTAGTGAAGATCCACGATGCCAAGCATGGCATCACGGTAAAACAATTGACGACGTAAAATTGAATGGACTTCTGTCAACTCTATAATGGACGGCGTCAACCACGACGTCGGGTTAGAAATAGAAGTTTAAGACCAACTTGCTACCCAAGATTTTCTACATATAGCCATTATGCTGCCATTCGACGTCATTCCCACAAACAGGGGCGACATCGATTGCGCCAACTTCAGAATAGAAATCCAGGAGACTTTTTAAAATGTTCTTATTCTTTGAAGTTGTTGTTCTTCTACCAAGCACACCTATATAAAGGATGCACCTTTATGGATGAAAACACATTGTAATTGAGTGATTTAGGAGTAGAGAAAAGTAAAGTAGCCATGTCCAGACTAGGTTCATTAATACCCTAGGTTAGGGATGAAGTTCTCTAGCCATTAGTAGGTTGTTTTCAATGTCTTGTTTGAGATTTTCTAATATAATAGTGTTTTGAATCGGTTTTTTATCTTTATGTTGCTATTTTTTAACAATATTTCAATGGTATTTTAGAGTTTGTATATTCATTGCAAATCTCTAGAGCATAAACACATGACTGCATTTATCGATCAAGTTGAGTCCGTGATACCAACCAAGTTGAGAAGTGGCGATCACTTAGAGCAAGAAACACGACACACTTGTTGTTCTAGGTGAGTAACATCGAGAACTAGGTTAAATCTTGAGATGGCTTGCCCAAGGTTATCAAGGGGTAGGTGTTCCCAAAAAGGCATTAATGTTTCTCAAGTGCTAAATCTTAAGAGCGGTTGCCCAAGGTTGTATGGTTGAGTAAGAGAAATATTTAGAAAGCGGTTTCCCTATCCATCGAGAATAGAGAACCTAGGATGTTGGTGACCCCTTACACTACTGAAACATTATCTAGAGAAAATGTTTTAAAACCCATATTTCAAAAATCAATGATACAAGACATGGAAACAACATAAGGCTAGATTGTGGATTTCTAGACTTCCGGCATATTTTATCATTTATAAATTTCAATTGTTTACTTTCTTGTTTTCGGAGACCTTTAGGATAAAACTCTTTCAAAAACTCCAGATTTACTTTTCTCCTTGTTGAACTCGGTTTGGCCCGGATTCCTATGGATTTTTAGACTTCGGCATATTAGTATATCCGATTGAGGTTCTATTTCACGAGACTCGAGAGATGAGTTCTCGATTTGAGAGCGAGGTAGCGGGACGGTGATTCGATACATGGAGAGATTCAAATACTGCTTTAGTTTGCGATAGACGTATTTGGGGACCGAACGACTTAAGGTCCACTACTTTATTAGAGGTCTCGGAACAGAGATTGGAGGTATGATAGTGTCGATGGGGGCCGGGATAGTACGGGACGTTTATGAGAGGGCGTTGGCCCACAAGTCATTTTTGATGTGGAGGCGCGCTGCCCCACTCCACTTGCATTAGGATAGCCTGCAAGGTCGGAGGAGGTCGTACGGGAAAGGTAAGAGGAACCACGATCGAGAGAGATCGAGGACGAGAGGCACACACATGAACATGGTCGGACGATCAACGCTCATGTAGTTGGGACATGCGGCTACAACAAATTATGCCGATCCGACAGCGCAGAGACGGACTGGGGTCGGGGCGATGGGGCGAGACGGAGTCGGTAGTGGCGCATGGCCATAATGCTAGTGGACGACGCAGGTCGGGCTCCAGAGACATAGGCAACATGTCACATGTTTTAGATGTAAATAGAAGGGCACTACAAGAGTGAGTGTACCAAAGAGGCAATGCCGCCGATGGCAGCTCGGCTCAATTGCAAAGTGCGAGCGAGGAGCGAGTGCACGCGGTTGTCGCACCAGACCGTGACGTGTCTCGACAACTCGTCGATGGTACGTTAGTTATTTTTGTAGTCTTGTGCATATATTGATAGATTACGGTAATACATTATCATTTATTTCGGGACGGGTGGTAGGAGAGTTGGGTTGACACTGAGCGCGTTAGCACCATGCCTTATCCTCAGCAATTCTTGGGGATAAGATATACCCTGCTTGGATTTGTAGAGATTGTCCAATCGAGGTTCTTGGTCATCGATTACCCTGTAGATCTCGAGTTTTAGAGTACCTAGAGTTTGATATACTCTCAAGCATAGATTGGTTGGCGGCATACCACGCTCGGTTGGATTGTTTTAGGAAGACCATTACTTTCTAGATACCGAGGATTCAGGAGTTCACCTATCTTGAGTCGCAACATCAATTTTGATCACTAGAGGTAGGTTAGCGACCACCCGGGAAATGGAGACCCTCTAGGGATAGTAGAGTCGGATGAGAAGCCATTGGCCGGACTTGAGGATGTCCTACTAGTACGTGAGTTCCCATATGTTATTCAGACGATTTACCTGGATTACCACTTACCAGCACAGATAGAGTTTATGATTAAATTAGTGCTAGGCACCTGACTTTATAGTGAGCATACCTTATCGTATATCACGCAGAGCACGAGGAGTTGAGGGCTCGCTAGAGGATTTTTCGAAGAAAGGTTTTGTAAACCGAGTATGTAACCTTGAAGACCACCAGACCTATTTGTAAGGAAGAAGGATGATAGCATGAGGATGTGCATAGACTACCGAAAGTTGAACCAAGTAACAGTTAGGAATATGTATCCCTTGCCCAAGATCAATGACCTATTTGACCAGTTGGCCGGAGCATAGTCCTTCTCCAAGATTGATATGAGATCAAGATATCATTAGTTGCGTATCAGAGAGGAGGATATACCCAAGACGACGTTCAGTACGCGTTACGTGTTATTTGAGTTCATTGTCATGCCGTTTGGGTAGACGCGTTGGCCGTATTTCTAGATTTATTGCACCAATTTCTGAGGCCATTTTGGATCAATTCGTGATAGTCTTCATTGATGACATTATGATTTATTCCATGACATTTGAGGACCACGAGAGGCATCTCAGAGAGACGTTGATGACTCTGAGAGAGCACAAATTGTATGCCAAGTTCAGTAAGTGTAAGTTTTGGCTTTCCAAGGTGAAGTTCTTGGGACACGTGATCAGCGACAGAGGGATATCAGTGGAACTGAGTAAGATTCACGCTATCATCGACTGGCCTACACCAGAGTGTGTGACAAATATCAAGAGCTTCTTAAGATTGGCAAGATATTATAGGTGGTTTGTACCTGATTTCTCCAAGATCGCAGCACCGATGACTAGATTTTCAAGAAGGATGTGGTTTTCAATTGTTCCGGATAGTGTGAGGCAGCCTTCACAGAGTTGAATAAGAAGTTTACTTCTACGCCGTTGTTAGTGTTGCTAGAGCCAGGAGCAAAGAGTTGAATGTTCACACGGATGCAAATGGCACCTGAATAAGGATGCGTGTTTGATGTAGGGAGACAAAGTGATGGCCTACTTGTCACGTCAAATTTGAGGTCCCATAAGTGGAACTATCCATTGCACAACCTGGAGCTTGCAGCGGTCATATTTGCACTTAAGGTGTGGAGACACTGGCCTTATGGTGAGAGGTTCGCACTATATAAAGGTCATAAGAGTTTGAAGTATCTTTTCACTCTAAAGGATCTAATATGAAACAATGATTGTGGTTGGAGCTGCTGAAGGACTACGACTTTGCCATCGAGTATTAGCGTGGGAAGGTGAATGTCGTAGCAGATGCCCTTAGCAGTAGTGGACCAAACTGTGAGACAGTGGTTTTTCAAATAACCCACGATTTTGGTTTACTCGAGGTGGCATAAGCTATGAGTTTGTTTGAGGTTCCGATATCTTGTAGAGGCACATATTTGTATACATATGAAAGTACCGACACTATCTATCCCGCGTGTTTGGAGTGTCGAAGGCCGATGTGATGTATCAAATTTTCAAGGACGTGGCACCGAGTCAAGATTTTCCAGATTGGCGTAAGTCTGTTGATGAGTGTTTGAGACACCGAGGTAGATTAAGGATTCCAGCAGTGGCAGGGTTACGCGATGGTATTCTGTAAGAGGCTCATAAATCTAGGTACGTAGTACATTCCGGCAGAACCAAAATGTACCATGATATGCGACGGTTATTTTGGTGGCTAGGGATGAAGGCAGATGTCAGCCAGCATGTGAGGAGTTGTGAGGTGTGTCAACGAGTTAAGGCCGAGTACATGAATCTGGAGGACTACTACGGCCACTACACCTGTCCCCACGGTGAAAATGGGAACACATCACTATGGACTTCATTAGTGGTTGCGATGACCTTGCGCAAGCACGATGCCATTTGGGTAGTCGTGGATCAATCGACAAAATCGGTGCACTTCATTCCAATTTTCATGAAGTATAGCTTCCCACATGGTGAGAACGCTCTTCAAGGATAAATTATCGGTGCGCACGAAGTGCCGGTATCTATAATGTCAAACCGAGACAGTCGGCTTACTTTACGAAGCTTTGGCGAGGCCACGAGGGACGATCTAATACTAGATAATAGTTCAGTACGTCGTTTCATCCGCAGACCAACGAACAGTCAGAGAGACTTATTCAAATACTTGAGGACATGCTCAGAGATGGTGTGCTTCAGTTTGGGGGGTCATTGAGGAGTTTTTGCCACTTTGTGAGTTTGCCTACAACAACAGCTATCAGGCCACTATTGGGATGCCACCATTTGAGGCGCTATACGGGAGACCCTGCAGATCACCAGCTTGTTGGGCAGAGTCTGATGACGTAGTTGTCGTTGGGCTTGAGATTATTATAGATTACATAGAGAAAGTCAGGCTGATTCGTCAGAAGTTACGGGTTTGCTCGGAATGAGCGAGAAGAAGTACGTAAATAAATACCGCAATGGGGTGAGTTATAAGGTGGATGGCGGGTCTACTTGAAGGTTTCTCCTTGAAGGGTCACCAGAGATTTGAGATCAAGGGGAAGCTTGCACCTAAGAGTTTCATCGGCCGTTTCAAATAGTGCGACGAGTTGGGGAGGTCACTTATCAGTTGAGATTGTCGAGCCAGTTGGCGGAGGGTTCATGATGTTTTTCACATTTCTATGTCAAGGCTGGCCAAATAAGGACCGACACCAATGGTTGATATGAATAGGACCGAGGTCAGAGCGGATGTGACATACAAGGAGCACCCCATTGAGATCATGGATCGCAAGATACAAACTCTTAGGAGGAAGGAAATACCACTTGTACTCGTTCGGTGGCAGTATCATGAGAACGAAGGCCTCATTTGGGAGAGAGAGTCTACCGAACGGGAGCGAGACCCCCACTCGTTCCAAGGTAAAAATTTAATTCAAATTTGAATTTGAGAATAAAATTCCTTTTAGTTGGGAAGATTGTAATGACTCGCTTTAAGTAATCTTGATTAACTGGCAAATTACGGATTACGACGCTAAGCTCAGACCCACGTGGACGTCAAGGAAAAGTCTAGGGCGCGCTTAACAAGATAAACTTTGTTATTTTTGTGTGGCGCGTGCTTATTTATTTTATTATTATTTAATAATTCGAGTCGCGTTGTGCGCGTGTAGTGACAAGAATGTACAACGTCTCGGTGTGCGCGTAACACGGATATATGGGGTAGTCAAGGGTTAGTTGTCACATCACACATCACATCACCAATCAAATCACTCTACTCACACCTATACCTCACTTTCTATTTCCTTTCTTTCATTTAAATAAAAAAAAATCTCATCCTCCTCCTCTCTACCCGAACTCCCTATTCTTCTCTCCCTCATTTTTCTTCCTCTCTTCCAACTCCCCATCACTAAGCTCTCTACCGCCTCAACTCGGTCTCTCATCTCTCTCGCGGTGTTCTCCCCTCTCGGTGGTATCCGTTGGCGACTTTCCTAGACCAAGGTATGTAATGATGGTTGTGGTTGAGTTTTTGAAGTAATTTTTAGGTTTTAATTGTGTTGTTGGTGTTTATTATTGTTGATGTAGTTGTTGTTTAAGAAGAAGAAATAGAAAAAGGAGTTTAAAAAAAGAAGTTAGATTTGACAAAGACGAATGCAAATTTGCATTCGTCTATACTAAAACGAAGACTCGGGGGCTTCGCACGCACGCACGGTGCGTGCGAGCAAGCCCATGGCCCAAGTCGGGCACGATTCAAGAGGCCCAACCCCTAATTAAACTTTTCAAAAATTGAATTAGCTTTAAATATAATAAATTACGTAAAAATAAGAAAAATAGAGAAAATTATGGAAGATTAAAAAAAATCGAGAAAAATATGAGAAATTAGCAAAAGCTAGGAAAATGAGTCTCGAAGCTTTTTCTAAAAAACATTTGGCACCCCTAAGTATAATTGGAAAAGTGTGCAAAAACTAAACTTTTTGAAATAAAATCTCAAATTTTTGGTTCCACATTTTAAATTCACTTAATGTGACTCTAAAATAATTAAAGTGGTATAATTGGACAGGAGACTTATGATACTATAGTCGGGTGTCGGGTGCGCATCTCGAGTTGTGAGCGGAGGCATTTTAGAGGGATATTTGCTATTGTTTGAGGTAAGTAAACCTACGAGAAAGTCAGCTTATAATTTATTTATTTTCCTTGTAATTTACGTATTTCGCTATTACTTTTCGTTAGGTAGGCGTGCATGCTTACTCTATTCCCGCGTGTGTCGTGTATAATCGAAGGGACGGTATGACTCCTTTATGGCTATCTCGTACATGACGATCCGATTGTTGCTACGGTGTTGGTCATACCTTAGACTACGTGTGAGATTTCTCTCTGCGAGTCGATGATCTTGATAATGGGTAGAAGTGAGGCTTGCCTTCGTCACAGAGTTCCTCTCATTGGAGGCGTTGGGTGGAAGTCTACCTTCCGACAAACAGAGTTCCTTATTTCGACCGTGAAGAGGAGGTAGGGATTACCTTTCCTCCGGGCTTTCTAGGCTTAGTATTTGCATCCCGGGGCTCGATAGCTATACACCACACTCGCGTTCCATATATTTGATTATCTCAACGACTTATATTCATGCTTTACTTTTCCTTTCATTTACTTTAATATGCATGAATTGTAGCTATTTTCTTGGATTTTTGGTGAATACTAACCTGAATTTCTCTGGGATTTACCACTTTGAAACTTATCATTGTTTTTGTGGCAAGTTGCGAGATCCTACGACTAAGCCGAGGGAAGGTGGTGCTCGGCAATTCCTCTAATCTATAGCGCCTCTATTAGCTTCACTCGTTGGTGGTTGTATTTATATATATACTTTTTGGGTTCATTGTGGGAAACTTTTCACCTGATCTATGTATATTGACACTCATTATACCTTTTTGTCGCTTTCATTGATATACATGGTATCTTTTTGCCAGGTTTCCACCCCATAGGTTGTTAATTAATGCAAAGACTTGTTTTTATTATTTATTTGCATATTGTTAAGACTTCTGCTATTAAAAACTAACCTAAAAAGAATCAAAATAAACAAATTAAGTTGTAAAACTTCTTAACTTAGTATAGTTCGATAAAACAATTTTATAAAACAACAAAATTGACTAAGCCGGATTACCAGATGATTAGTTCGCACGCCATCATGAACAGGTGTGCAAGTGATGTGACATGACTTGGTGTCATGTCTAGTGACATGGCGATGCCGATTTGCCTCGGAATTTGGGGCTGTCACATGAAGCCTATGAAAAATCTTTACAAGATTTTGAATTAGTTAACCAAGAAAAATTAAACGATACTTGTGAATTGAATGGAGATATGCATTCTATTTCTATTGTTCCACAATGATTAGTCGATGTTAGGAAGGAAGAAATTAAATGAGGCATCCGAATCATTTAAGAAAATAGAAATTAATGAAATTTTAACGATTCGAATCATGATGAAATCACTAAAGACTTATATGAGTCTAAAGATAAGTTTTTAGAAAAATCTACTGGAAACTTAGGAGGAAATATATCATCCATAAAGAAGAGAATGACCGAGAAACGTTCGACCTAGGAATGTTTATTACACCCACCACAATAGGAAATTTTTCTATTGAATTTGTTATGTGTAATCTCTGAGAATCAATAAATGTAATTCACTTAAACGTATGAATCATTGGAAATAGGATCGTTAACTAATATGCATATAAATCTTACCTTAGCAAACAATACAATTATTAAACAAAGTGTGGATTATAAGAAGAAATTTTAGTAAAAGTACATGACTTAGTATTTCCTATTTAGTTTTATGTCATGGAAATAAGGGATTCAACATCACCTAATCTCTTGTTTATACTATTAGGTAGACCTTTTCTTAAAACGGCTAGAAATAAGTTAATTATTTCGAAGGAACAATATTTACGTAATTTGAAAATAAAATTGCTAAATTCAAAATTAATAATGAACACACATATGAAGAATATGATGAATTATTTGATAATGAAATTGATGATAATGATTTTCTAGACTTAAACTATTATGATAATCTTAATGCTTAAATGTATGCAATTAATGCAAGTAACAATGGAAACCGCAAAATAGATTCCAAAGAAAAAACAAGTTGAAGATATTTCAAAAGATAAGAAAGTAACTCAACAATTGAGAGTTAAGGAATTGGAGAATGGGAAAAAACATTAACAAGCCGGTGCTTCTAAATCCAATAACAATAAAAAAAAAGAAAAAATCGAATTTAAGCCATGTGAAGCTCAATGATCTTGGAGGTATATATATATAAAGATAAATTTGCACATTAAGATCAAATGAACTTGGTACTTGAGATATCAATGTGATACGAGTTCTAATACAAAACTCATGCCCATACATTTCTTTCTACATACTTAATTGGAGTTGAATTCACTTGCTTCGAACGAGTTTCTTTTAGGATGATACTTCAATTCAATCAATAGGAGTGATCACGGATGTGCTAATTCAAGTGAACAATTACATCGTACCCAAAGAATTTTTGGTCATGTCACACTTTATTAATGAATATCCTCCTTTAAATTTAAGATGACCTTTCTTAGCCACTACACAAGATGTTATGGATATTCGAATAAAAAAGTTACTCTAACGATTAATGGTCGAGTACTCACTTTCCAAAATGACATCAAAGTGGATAACCCTAAATTCAAAGTTTAGAGATCCAACCTAATTCTAGGAGGGTTCAATCGACCCAACGACGATAAACAAAAGCGCTATATAGAAGGCATGCCATATTCTCTATTTATTCTATGTTTATTTAATTTTATTGGGAATTTAGTTTAATATTAGTATAATATGTTTTTATTCTCTCACTTTTTGACTCTTGTATTGAAAATATTTTCAAAATTTAAACTCTTAGGTAATTTCAATTAAAAGGAGTGATAGAGTTCTTTTGCTTATGTGGCCTTTATGCAAGTCGCATTATTCACTTGCTTATATGTTTATTTATTTAATAAAATTATTTAGTTAGTTACATATCCTAATCAAACTTTCAAATTCTCATCTAATTCTACCTCAATATAAGTTTTAATAAATGATATATAAGTTAATTATGTAATAAATTGAAAAAAATAGTAACTGAAGCCTTGTGATTCCCCAACGAATCGAAATAATAGTTGGAATCGCTAACATAATTGGCGACAACAACCAGTTAATTAAGTGAAATTTGGAGTCTGGCTAATCCTCAGCGATTCATCAATACGAAGGAATTGCTGCTCAGATAAGTGGGTCACTGCACCTCACAACCCTCTGATTCACCTAGTGATTTCCCAGCGATTCTACTTAATGCAAGAATTGTTGGGCATGATTTTTGGTTTTTAAAACAAAAACCCCAAATCACCACAAACACAAACTCATTCACACAACAAGTTGTTGCATCCGTTTACACAAATTTCAATTTCTTGCCTAGATTTGATCCTTATAAGCTTAATCTTAGTGTATTTAAGTGATTCTCACCTCAACCATGTTCTATTCAACCCAAGATTTTAGAATTTGAGAGTGTTGAGCCAAACTAGGATTTTAGAGAATCGGCCTAGAGCTTGGAAAAATGGCCTAGAGGAGTTCAATAGCTTAAATCTTGAGAGATTCACTCTCAAGAAGGTAATTTCATGAACCCTACTCTTTACTTTAACAAATTTTTGATTTGAAGGATTTTTTGCAAATTCTTCAATGCTTTTTCAAAATTGTTTTATTGTAATTCATTCTATTACCTTCAACAAATGATTTCTTTGATTCCAATAGGTTAGGCATTGCAATTACATTGATCGTTGATTTACAAATTCCTTAATTTCAAAATTTTGGTATATTTACACATATTTGTAAATGGTTTGAAAATCGAGTTTAAAATGAGTTTCGGGGGTTTGGTTTAATTTGTTATGCTTTGTTTTCGGAAAGACTAGATTTATCACACAATTTTTTTACAAGATTTAGAAAATCGATTCAAAGTTTACAATTGAGTTAACACTTCGATGCCAATTTAACTAGAAAGTTTTTGATGAATTTCAAGCTAGCTTTCTAAATGGGTTTCTCCTTTAGAAAAAATCTTGAGTTTTACCGAATTATTTCCGACGTACATTGTTTTTATGATCTATAGACTTATTTACTGTTTGGACTTGTGAGTTTTTAAATTAAGATAATGGTTGGAGGTGGTAGAGGTAGAAGCTCACGAGAGGAGAAGGGGAAGGCACCTTTAGTTGAGAAATCCAAACAAAAATCCAAAGTTTCACCTACACTTATTAGGTCGATGGTTATTTCGATAAATATCCCCAGAACTAGAACTCCTAAAGAACCTTCCCCACCTCTAGATTTTACTGATGAGTCGACGAGAGAGGAAGAAGTTAAGGAGAAACCAAGCATTCCTTTTTTGACACATAACCTTATAAACGCCAAAGCTCTTCCTAAAATAAAAAGCGACATTAGTACGAATAGGAAGATTATAATTTGAGAAGGGTTTCAATGTTAAGAATGAGATTAAGTATGGGCCTAGAACTTTGAACATAATAAGGGAAAAGAATTGGGGATTGTTGACTAGGGACTATTACGCCGACAACTACTTGGGATCCTCGAGAAATGGGTTGTAGAATCTTAGTGCGAGAGTTTTACTCAAATAGGCACCGAGAAGATGACAAGATGGTAGCCATGGTCCGAGGAATACCAAAGTGGACTACTCACCCGCTAGAATAAATCGGTACATCGTTAACAGAATTTATAGGTGAAAAATAGTGAATATCCAAAGCCCAAGTGTGGGTTTAGACATGAATTTCCCCACGAAACTATTAGAAATGTCTTAGAAGCAACTCGGGGATGGATTTCTCTTTGATAAGGATGGATACCCAAAACATATACAAACCAAAAACTTTAGCAAACCCACCAAAGCATGAAGCTTTTTCATCAATTCGAGCCTATGTACCAAGTTTGCAACACAACGAAATTGTGAACTATAAGGCGACTCTTTTGTACGACATTGTCCAATGGATATGTTATGTCGATGTAGCAAAATAATATATTATTTTAGTAGTATATTTGGTATAAATATCCCGCAATGAGCTCTAATTGATGATATTCATGTATTTTAAGGTATATAAGGTATAAAAGGGAATAAAGTGATTTCGAGAGAAAACAAGGATAAAACGCACAAAAATATGATTGATGTCATGGAAAGGATACTTAACGCAGTGGGAAATGACTAGACAGCGAGGCAAGGCATGGAGAACCAAGACAAGAAGAAAAGTGAGATAGCAAAGGCTTGGCGCAATGGCGCAGATCGTGGGAACAAAGGGGACAACATCGCAGTGGTCTGTATAGGACGCCGAGTCTATTGAGTAAGGAAATGCATACAAATAGGTTGAAGCTATGGTGGCGCCGTGGCTTTACACACACACAGCACTGGATCACTTATAAATGGCACCGAGATGTAGTAAATAGAAAATTTAGAGTTCTATCATGTAGAATTTTCTATTTGGGTTTCTAATTATTTTCTAAAGTGTTTCAAGAGTATAAATAGGTATTAGAACAAGGTAAACTCACTAATTTACCAATTGTCATTAAGAGCAACCAATTATCACAATTTAACCTAGTTTAGTTTGTTCTTGAGTATTAAGAAGAGTTTAGAGGAGAAAACATTGATGACTCACGTGTGGTTATACGGTATTGTTTTCATGAATTAATTGAAATTATTTCGTTTAATCTTTGATTGCAATGAATACCATTATGTGCATGTTTATTTCAATAATTTGTGAGTAGTTCATTAATCTTACGAATCAATGAATCATAAGGTATGAATGCTATACTAAAGTAGTTATGAGTGGATTATAAAGTTAAAAGTGCAATGGTTAGAATCAGTATTGATTCTAGACATAATGTTATGAACATCTTCATCATATGTTTGTTCATTATGGGTTTTAGGAGTTACCATGGCCATTGGAGGTTTTAAGCGGATATGGACGATACAACCATAAAATATATAACATCGATACATAGTTATTGATTAGGAGGCACAGATAGTAAACTTAATTGGTTATGAATCTAAAGATCGGGAACTCAAAGCAATGTGGAACTTACGTTATTCACACCGATAGGTGGAGTTCTAGTTTACATATTAGAATATTTTCCGTCACGATATTAAATGGGTTGAAGTGGATTTGAAGGAAATATGTTTATTTTAATTAAGCATTGCTTAGACATAATGAAGATAACGAGAGTGAGTTGAAAAGCATAGTAATTCATTACCTAGGTGAAGTTGTGAACTAAGATATTCTTAATATAAGAGTACAAAGTTAGTAGATTGTTTTGCTAGATTAGAATAGTTTAGTTTAAAAGCCAGTTAAAAAGGGATTCATTAAGAATATAGTGAACATGACTAAGTATACTAAGTGAAATACACATTTCGCTGAGGACAATATCTGTAATCAACTTAAGTTGATCACATTATTACTACAATCGAGCTTTTATACTTGCGGTTTCGTCACCAAGTTTTTGGCACTGTTGCTGAGGATAGGTAGCTACTCTAGCTTAGTTAGTTTTCAAAATTGTTAAGTTTTAGTTTAAGTAGTTTACTTCCTAGCTCAAAATTTTAAAAATAAGAAAATAAAAGGTTTAAGTTTCAAGTTTGACAATCTACACTTAATCTTATGTGTTTTCTTTTTAGGGAGAATTAGTGCATGCATAGTAAATAATAGAAGGAATCAGTGCCTTACAACCATGAGATTGACATAACCAACAAAGGAAATAAAAAGAAAGGAATCAAGATGGCGGAAGATCAAGCACGATACCAATAACAGGCCAAGATAATAACCAACCCGAAGGTGATCCGGTAGTACAGACAGAGTGCGGGGACGGAGATGTCTTCGTGACTACTTTAAGCTAGAAGTTCAAGAGACTTACAACGGAGTGATCGACTTCCAACCAACACCACCAACTTCAAACCGAGACCGTCTTTAATGTACATGGTGCAAAATAGCTTATTCAATAGGCTAGCGAATGACGATCTAGTTGCACATATAGAGAATCTCTTAGAGAAGTGCAACACCGTGCATATTATCTGAGTTATAAAGGAGGTCATTAGGATGAGACTTTTCCTATTCTCATTAAGTGAAAAAACCAAATCATGGTTCCAAGGATCGAATGCAGGAGTATGACTTCATGGGCAAAAATCAATGAAAGATTTCTAGACAAGTTCTTTCCCAGTGAAGATCGGTGAATAGAAACTAAAAATCAATCGATTGCAAAAAGAGGATGCCGAGTTTTTTGGCGAAGCTTGGGAAAGATTCAAGGAGATGATGAGGAGATGTCCATGACATGGATACGTGAAATGAGCACGACTACAAATTTTCTACTATGGATGAATCATAGTACCAGAACACTAGTAGATGGCGCAGCCAATGGTTTTTAACTAACCAAGAATGAGGATGAAGCATTAGATCTTCTCGGATCTTATGCCTTAGAACTCGTAGCCGGTATTTGTTTTATAGTGAGGAAACCAGCAGGCGTATGTGAGAATGATCCGCGAGCTGCGATTATGGCACAACTATCCAACTTGAGTAGTCAAATGGCGAAGCTTCCAATGGTACAATAAAGTCCGCAAATGCTAGCAATACAACAACCCGTTAATCACCAAGCTATGGTGGTTAATCAAATGGACAAGTAGCAAGGAATTGCGCTTGAGGAGATCAACTTCATGAATAACCAGAGCTATGGAAACAACTTAAGGCCGAGAGGAATGGCTCCTCAAAGGATTTATCAAGGATACAACAACCCTAACTTCTCATATGGAAATCTTGATAATGCAATCGAAGTTACCTCCAGTGCTTCGATAAACAAGTCCAATAAGGCAAGCTAGGGCAAAGCAAATAAATGATTTCATTAAAGTCAATTGAGAAATTCTTGCATTCCATCTTCATGAGCAATATGGAAAGCCATGAGAGGTATGAGAAAGAGATGGAAAATTTGAAGCAAGATATGAAGAGGATGGATGATGAGATATCACACTCCATAAAAAACCTAGAGAGATAGATTAGTCAGTTAGCCATTGCTTTGAATTCAAGGAAGGAAATGCAGTTTTTGAGTAACACTATCGTAAATCCCAAGGAGAATGTTAGTGCTATTCACATGATGAGCGCTACGATAACAAATCAGCTAATGCAAGAGCCAGTGATATACAAACCAGAAAGAGTCAACATTATAGCTGTGAGAAAGTATGAAGTGATGCATGAGTATAAAACAAAAGTGAGGTGATATGAACTTAAAGGATTCAAGCAACAAAGGATCAATTCCTTGAAGAATTACAAGAAGTGGAAGAAACAATGGAGAATTAAGCAACAATATGAAGAACATTCTAAAAAGCACCAAAAGGAAATAATATCAAGGTTGTTCCAAAGAAGCCAAAACCAAAATTCAAGTTCACACCGAGACTTCAACCAATCAAGAGGAGAGATCCTAGAGATATATGCATACCATTAAGCAATGATAGGTACCGATTTAGAAACATCTCATGTGATACGAGAGCCTTAGTCAATGTGATGCCTATAAAGGACATGTTACAAGTGGTTAGAAGATTAGTTGTGCTAATACCTGATTTACAAGTAGTTGATGGTAACTTGGTACCAACAATCGGGAAAGTCTTGAATGTGCATGTGAATGTAGGTAGATTCACATTCATCACTGATTTTGAGATTATGGATCATGATATAGATGATGATATGTCTATGATACTTGGCGGCCATTCTTGAACACCGCCAATTGCTCATGCACATGAGGAAGAAAATGATCACAATGAGTATCAAGGAGGATGATGATGCTTAGAAGACTATTAATGTTGAAGGGTAATAAATACATCCAAATGAGAGAGATATCATTATCTCCAACCTACAAATAGAGTATCTCGATTTAGACTCAGACTAAATGACCAAAAAGGCGTCGGACTAATGACATTAAACTAAGCGGTACTGGGAGGTAGCCGAGGGGTTTTTATTTCAGTTTTTAAACTTCGATTAGTTAGTTATTTATTTAGCTAGTTAGAACAATCCAAACGATTTAGTAGTTTTCTAACTTTTGAAAGTTTGTGCTAAATGCGCAGAAAGACAATTTGCCGGGTGTGACATTTCATCGAATGGAAAAATGGTAAAGTATAAGTACATGGAAAAAGCACGAGTATGTTTTTATAGAATTTTTATATATACAAGATATTTCATAGTGTCACAATACCTTGTGTAGCAATACATAAAGCCATGAGAATGTCAATAGGGAGTTAACGAAAAATATGCAAAATTATAGAGACAGATTGGTAGTCAATGTCGTATGTGTAAACACACGGTGCCGTGAGTACATAGGGAAGGCGCAACAGGGCGTTGGGTCGTGAGCAAAATAACTCACAAATAGCCTCGACGCCATGGTGGCACGCTTCATGCAAGATCTGCGCACCGTGCCCTATAAGGAACAACACGCCGTGTCGAGATAGGGATTAAAACCCTTTCTACCTATATTTGTCACACTTGCAACCAATTCCATACACCACCAACCAAGCATACATCCTTCTAGAACCCAAGTTTGAGCAATTTTAAAATAGAAAAAGAGTATTCCTAGTTATTAAGATTGAAAATAGAGAGTGCATTGTGGATTTGCACAAGGAGAAGAACTAGGGCATTGATTTGGAGAAGAGATTCATGTGAGGACTAGGGTTTTAGTTTGTGAGCAAAGTGAGAGGACTTAGATTGATAGGGAGAAGCAATCTACACCGTAAAAATAGTCCGACATTGAGGTAAATTTACAATTTCATTAGTTATGCTTTAAAGTTTTTAAAAGTTATTGATGAAATTGCATGAATTATGGATGAGGTAGTTGGATATAAATTATAAGTTGTGTGGATTTAGAGCATCAATGTGGCTTATGGTGACTTAGTCTATGTCTTTTGCATTATATAGCATGTGAATGATCCTTGTGAATGAGAATTTTGATTTTAGGTGATTTGAAGACCAGAGTTGTGAGTTGTTGTGTTGTGTGAATTTTTGAAAATGCTAAGAACAAGGATGCAAGCAAGTCAAGTTAGTGAAGTGAGAGCAAATGATTATGATGCATCATTCTCAACATATCCGAATGAGGATGGACCTAAACCTTTTAAGTCTAAGTGTTATATTAGTAAAGATGCTAAAGAGAGATACGAGGTCATAAAGCATAGAGAATTAATTTATGAGAGAGGAATGAAATTATCACTAATTATGATAAAAGAGTAAACAATTTCATTAGGCACCAAGGTTGGGAGTGATTCACTCATTACTATAGAGAGAATAATGTTCATGGAGTGGATGAAATTGTTTATGAATTTCATGCCAATGCAAAGTTTGCCAAGAAGGGTGACCCAGTGAAGAATATAAGGATATTTGTCCCCTTCAATGAGCGTTACATTAATTTCATCTATGGGTGAGAGCATATGAGTATGGTTGAAGCCTCACAAAGTTTCTCAGATGATTTGTATGAGAAATCATATAACCTATACCCTTTTAAAGCCATGAAGAGAGCATTGGTTGTTCGAAGACAACAAGGATGGGTACTGGGAGCTGAGAATGTACCGAAACACATTAAGAAAGGGAGCGTGAGAAAATTTTATATAATGTGGCAACATTTTTTAGTTGCTTCATTGTACCTGACCACGCAGCAGGGCGAGATCAACAAGCCAAAGGCGACTTGTCTATATAAGATTACAAAGTATGTGGAGATCAACGTGAGAGGAGATCATCTACAAGAGCTTGATGGAGTCTATTATGTTAGACAGAGACGACAAATTGTTATTTCCAATTTTGATCACCCAGATGTGCTTGAAGGCTGGAATGCAATTGATTCAAGATGAAGAATTTGATATTGAGTCCCAAGTAACCATAGATGAGGAGTTTATGCTCACATTGAAATCACCTACTAGTTAGTAAGACTCCAAAGATGGGAAAGAGAGAAAGAGCCGATAAAGACAGACTTTGTAATGACCCGTTACCATAAGCTAGTAATTAGTGTTAATTTAAATTATAATTAACCCGAGTTAGGCTCGTGGTTGAGTTCTAAGTACCTCAATTAGCGTGTACTTAGGTTTGTGTGATGATTTGTGTTTGTTTGGAATGTTTTGAATTTATAAGTTGTAGTATAAAAAGAGAACTTATATACAAGCCTATAATCAGAAAATAAGTAATTAAACAATAAATAGCAGGTACACTAAATGCGACGAGGGGGTCATAAAATGAATGTGCATACTTGAGAACACTCATAGGCATGTCCGATGAATTACATGGGTTGTTGGATCACCTCGAAATGAGCGTAAATATTGATTGTGTTAAGTTATGTGCCACTTTAAGATGTGTCACTTTACCACAATAATCACTTGAATAACCTCGAGATAGCGCGATGCATATCTCGAGAAAAATCCATATATATAAATCCAATAACATCAAACTTATCCTGATAGTTTCAATTCGATCAATTGAGAAAGTGAGAAAACCAAGCGGTGATGTTTTGATCTGGAGGAATCAATCTATGAGGGAACTCAGTGGGTTTGTAGAGATCAAACCATTGTTAGATCATAGATCATCACGTTGGTAAGTAAGTTTTGAGTTTGAAGTTCAATTTAATAATTGGTGATGATTTCTCTATGAATTGTTGTTGTTGATGATTCTAAATGAGTTTATACCTTATTAAAGGTCTTTCCGATGGGTAAGTGTTTAATGTTGTTTTGGAGATTTGGTAACATAATAGTGGTTGATGCCCTGTTAACTATCGAAATAATACAGGGTGGAGCATGCTCCATCTAGCAGAGGAGCGCACTCCCTTCATCAATTGGGATGAACCTAGTTGGTGGAGCGTTCCCCACCAAGTGAGGGGGAATGCTCCCACCCCACATAATAACAACTATGCAATAATTTAGCTAGAATTACATGAGATCTGGGACCGACTTGGGGTTCTAAACATGGAGTATTATGCCTATATTAACCACAAATGGTTTGTGTTAGATGTTGGAACACCTGGGAAAGTTTGAGTAATTTGGAAACTTAAGAAGTTTTGAAACGGAAACTCGAACCGAGGTAGTATGGATTCTCTTATTTATCAATGTTGCCTAGATATGTTAGTATATGTTATTCATATAGTTTATGGGCTAAATGAGGGACTATGTACACTTTGATGTTTTTACAAATAAAAAATAATGTGTTTAATGTTATCTCATGAGAGTAACTTCGGAATTGAGATTAGGTTTTATAGAGATGAGTTTGGCCTCCGCCTATATGTAACTCATGTTCATTCGATAGGTTGCGTGAATTACATATTCCCTAGACAATTTAGGATAGAACCATTGAACATTAATGGATTGGCTAGATAACACATTAGCCAATAGGTTGGTCTAGCAATTGCATTAATGGTGTCGTAGGTAATCGACCCTAGTTTTACAAATAAAAATGGGAATCACAAAGTGTAATAGTCATTGACGGCTTGACTTGCATCCGTGATTTATTGGATTATATGTTGTTCATAGTCCCATTAACTATCTTTAGTGCATATTGTTATTGAATATTATTCTTGATTATTATATGGAATGTTCATGGCTTTGTGAATCCCTACTTATTGAGTAAGTTGGAGCGCTCACCCCAATTAACATTTCAAGAAAATTGATGAGCACTACACCTACTGGATAAAGAAGATTAAGGAGTCTTGAACTTCTCTTCCATGTAATGAATCTTCCCTTGTCTTATATATTTATATTAAATTACGCTTTGTAATATCACAAGGGATGAGAGATTTTGTAAAACCGAGGTTTATTCCTATTGGATTTTGTTTTGTATATCGTATTTAATATCGCAAAAAAGTTTTTCATTTTCGTTGCATTTAATATTTGTTTTACATTGATATTCGAAATACAATTGTGTTTATCAGAGATAGAAGGGGAACCTAGTGGCTCTAGTTAAGTCTAGTTAGGTTACCGAGGCTTAATTAGGGTGTTAGGCCGAGTATTGCCCTAATCGAGATACATGATGGTACAGCTTGGTATCAGAGCCTAGGTTTAAGGGCTTTGTTACATTTGATATCTCTTATATATTTTGGTATTGTAGATTGGTCAGAGCCTACTTCAAAGCTTAAAGTGATTAACTATGATATAGTGTGGTATTAGAGTTTACTTCTACGTACAACTTTATTACTTGGAAACAAGTGGACTCAGATACAGTTTGGTATCGACGTTTAAAGTTATTGACTATGATATACCTTGGTACTGTAACATAAGTTTACTAACTCTGAGAGTTGTCTCAAGTTATGAAGAGCTTAGCACGTAAAAAAATGGTTTTTATCATGATTTTGGGGGGTAACCAAAAGATAAAAGACTTAGATGTGTTATTTGTTGTGTTTTATTATATCTACGCGGTAGATATAAGAGTTATGTTCTTCATAAATGATAATAAGATTGTTGATGTCCATCAATTTCTCATGATATGAGAAAACATTGAAGGTAAGAGTTTAAGAGAATCTTAACCTCGAGAGTCTCGAAAAAGAAAAGACATGAGAAAAATTTACAAAGATAAAATTAAACTCTTCTCCTATTAATTGTTGTCAAAGATGGTAAGCCACTTTGAGATATGATGTAATACTAGTATTAAGACTAGTGGGGAAGTAATGGAAGTTATTCATTAAATAAATTAGTTGTTAATGATAAAAGCCTATTTGAGGTTAAGAAATCACTAATGTATTTATACTTTAATAAAGAATTTAAATTGTCGGTTAATGAAAGGTAAAGTTAAGAATTTTAAAAAGTGAAACCGGAAGACAACTTAATCAAGAACATAGCAGTGAGTTGGTAAGATATCCTAGTTTGATGTTTTAGACATGTATAGTCTAAATTGGAGAGATGACTTATTAATGAATATAAGAAATAAAAAAGTGTATGATAGTAGGAATGAATATTCATTGCCTAGGATTGATAACTTATTTTGATAATAAGGTGAAATCAGCTTGTTCTCAAGAGTTAGTTGAGATCTCGATTGTCGTAGTGGTAAAATTAGAGTTTAGGATATATTTAAAGATGATTTCAAGCGATTGCTATATCACTTTAAGTGGATGGTGGAAACCCTATTTTAATGTGTTAAGTTTAGAAACTCTATTTTAATAAAGTTGTTATTGTGTTATCAATAATAAGATGGAATCTTTGAAGACTTAGAAAATGCACGAGCATTACAATAACGAGTTACAAATTATGACAAGAAATTGGTTTAGACCATATTTTGCAAGTGCCAAGATTTTAAGTGTCAAAGGTAAATTACTTATATGAGTATTGAATATTAATAGAAAATCGGGGGATTTGAAATGGATTAAGAGAGTTTGGGATTGTCCTATACTCAACACAAAGGCAAAAGAGAAAAGTAATCTTGAAATAATTGAATATTGCAAACAATTGATCAAGGGATCTCTAGTATCATTGTGTAATTTATTCAGCTTAACTCAAGTATGAGATTAGTGTAAGTTAAAAACAAATACAAGGATGCCTTGGAAGAAAGCTGAAGTATAGTTTGACTATAAGGTTTGTTTGATTGTACTTAAATTATAAAAGAAGTTACGAGGTTCATCCTAAGACTTTTTATTCAGTGGTATCATGTGTGTGGAAATAATAAAGCAAAATTGTAGCTTATACTTCTATCTATATATATAGTTAAAGAATTGTGACAAGAACTATGGGGATTGATAATCTTGAAATATCTATTTTGGTAGTTGTACAAAATATTGAAATGCATCGCTTGTAAATAAGAGGAAATACTTGTTAAGAGTCTTTTAAACATTCTTAGAGATTATTGATAATCTTAGAAGAATCATTAAAAGACAACATGTAAGCATAAAAATCAAGTGGATTGGTGTAAGGTTAAAGTAATGAGTTTCAAATTGTGGAGGTTTAAAAAATGTAATTGTCAGAGTGACAGAGATTTAAGGTGAAATTGATACCTTGGATTTCTCAAGAGTTAGAACTTTAACTCTGAAACATCACTCACTAAAGGTGATTGTATTTTCAATGCCTTGAAAAGAAAAAGGGCCAATGGGTTGTTGTTAAAATAAAAGCTACTCAGCGATATCTTTTAAGTGAAATGTATAATGGTGATTCTTTGAAATCCTGCGCAAGCACATCATCTTCTGAGTTGTCTAGATTGGTAATTACAAGTCTGTTCTTTGAAGCTCAAATTAGAGCTAAGCTAATGATGATCAATTGAGTGATAAATTATTGAGAAATTAATTGAGATTATCTAGTAGGTCAATGTTTGACTACTAGTTATTGGTATTTTATATGGATAATCTTATATCAGAAAATTGAGCATGTAAAGAAAGTTCTTAGAACTTGAACAAAAAAGTGAGGCAAGAATGTTATTAAAATCTCATGGGTTTATTTAAAAGATTCATTCAGACGAAATCCAAAATCATTGTGATAAGAATAAGTTGTTGGTGACTTGAATGAAAGTTGACGGCGCCAATTTTATAGAGAAATATGAGATATATCACCGAGGAAGTCGAGTGATATTAACTTGGAAGGTTATATTATTTTTGCCCTATATGAATGAGATTTCATGCTCGTAAAATTCATGATGGATTAACCTAAGTTGTAATGACAAATGAAGGTTCATTGATATTATAATTGTAGAACTCATAGAGTATGTAAATTTCTTTCCAATATTTTTGTTTAATTCTCGTGGAAGAGTAAGCGAGATATATGTATCTTGAAAGAGTTGAGAGTTTAAGGAGAACCAGGATTATTATTTTAGTGAGAAATCGTAAGTTCGCTTCCCAAATGGGGAAGATATGTATAACAGATGGGGAGCTTTACTCAATCTTAACACAATATATTTGCAAGTTAATCTTAATTCTAGAGAATATAATTTTCGAGCTTGTGACATGGAATGTGGTAGCTACCGGAAGCATCGTTGTACACCATGAAACCCTTTCCAGCTTTTCCGGCAAAATCGAATCGGTGCGTAGTCAACAATTTCTTCATTGAGTAAATGCCTCCTCGCATTCCTCGACCAATGAAACTTAATGTCTTTCTCGGGTCAACTTGGTCATTGGTGAAGCGATCTTCGAAAAATCCTTCACGAACCTTCTGTAATAGCCTCGCTAACCCCGTAAAACTCTAATCTCAAGAATCGACGCTTCGCGCCGGCCAATCCAAAATCGTTCGAATCTTTGTTGGATCTACAAACAATACCTGCTGCTCCAACAACATGACCCAAAAATTTGACCTCAGACAACCAAAATTCACACTTACTTAATTTGGCATATAGTTTGTGCTGCCTCAAAGTTTACAACGTCTTCCTGAGGTGCTGCTCGTGATCTTCTCGAGTCTTCGAGGACACCAATCAAATCCATAAACATGATCACAAAGCGATCATGAAATGGTCTCATCACTCGGTGCATCAAATCAATAAACATGGCAGGAGCATTAGTCAAACCGAATGGCATGACTGTGAACTGATAGTGTCCATACCTCGTACTAAACGATGTTATATATCTATCATCCTCCCTGATCCTCAATTGATGATACCCTGATCGTATATCTATCTTGGAGAAAAAATGCGCTCATCTCAGCTGATCAAATAAATCGTCAATACGCGGTAATGGATACTTGTCTGTCATCAATACACAGTCTCAAAGTACCGTCCTTCTTCTTCACAAACAGGACTGGTGCTCCCCATGGTGATATTGAAGGTGCGATGAATCCTTTCTCGCTCAATTTTGCAACTGTTTCCTCAATTCTTCCAATTCTCGTAGAGCCATGCAGGTATGGTGGTATAGATATCGGTTTCGCATCGGGCACCAACTCAATAATGAAATCGATATCCTCGGTGGTGGTAATCTAGGTAAGTCTTCCGAAACACGTCCGAAAACTCGCACATAATCTAATCTCTTTAATTTTAAGTCCTTGACTCTCTCGCAACGATATATACCGATACCGTAGTCTTCATCTCCCCACTAGTCGCAAGCCGACCTCGAGTGCCCTCGACTCTCGGTGTACTACCGCTATACATGAATACTGGACGCCCTAAAATCTCAAATATCATTGTTTTCGCAAAACAGTCGATATGAGCATGACATGATGCTAACCAATCCATCCATATCAATGCATCGAATTCCTAGAATTCGAGCACTCTGAAGTCCGCAAGTAATTCTACTCCGTCGACCTCTACCGAACATTTTTCCTCTAGAGAATGAGGGTACACTCTATCTCTGATCGCAAGATTTCAAGATCAAATGTACTCCGACACTAACCGATTTTAACCCTAATATGTCTACCATGCTACCAAAAATGAAAGAGACTGTAGAATCCGAATCAAACAAAACGTAAACCTGACGACCTCAAATGGAAACCATACCCTCAATGAGTTTCCGTGTAGCGTTTGTGTCTGGCTGTGCAACCACATGAATGACCTCTCGACGCTGTGGTGGAATTAGTGTCGCTGGTTGTGGACAGTTTCGAATCAATTGTCCAACCTGGCCACATCGAAAACAAGTGACTGCTCTAGGCTGACCCTGCCTCTGATCCTGGGCCTGTGCAGATGCATGTGTCTCTCTCTGACCCAGTCTGGAACTATCTCTCCCTCGTCATCTACCTCTACCTCTGCCTCTACCACCGTGCTGCTGACGTGGAGCTAGTGGTCCTGGTAAAGCTGGTAAAGTAGACGTAGCAGGAGCTGACAATGCAGGTCTGACTGGTGGTGGTACGGGAGGTCTACCCTGAATCATCTGCAAAGGTGTACAGGAGGTCTACCCATCTCCTCGATCCTTTGCCCCTATCTCTCCTCCGTTCATTCTCCGCAACTGATCGTGTTAGTACGGTACTAAGTGGTGTCCCGTCGCCCACTCTACCCAAGTAATACGTCTCATGAGCAAGTGCATGCTCGAATATCTCACCCAACGTCGTGGCGCCCGAACCGACGACGAAAGCCAATATCAAGCCTCATCCATCACCAAAATGATACACATTATCCATAGCCTCTCGCACCGCATCGCCGCAAACCGTCTCAAATAGTTGTATCGATCTCTCGTAGCTCATCACCGACTCGTAGGCTCTCTCGTCTCGATTCATGAATTCCTTCCTCAACCTCTTCATCACCGCAAAGGAAATACCGTCGATAGAATTTAGTCTTGAAGGCATCCCAAGACTCAATCTCCTTCAAGCAGCCTATCATCGCACGTCACCACACATCGGCGTCTCGTCGTAAGGTGTACGACGAAATCTCTCGCTTCCGAGTCTATCCTCAATCCGCAAGACTCGTGCAATTTCTATCGGACGTAACCCACTTCTCAATCTTCTCAAAATCTCGCCGACCGTCGAAATATACGGTTTCGGGCCTCGATGAAGTCCTTCACCAATCGAACCACCGTCGTCGAACTAGATGATGAAGGTGTGGAAGATGGTGTAGACACTGCCTCTACCGCCGGAGCTCGTTATCACCGGTGTCGCAGGGTAAGACCTACTACGGTCAAAACGCGTGGAAGTAGTAGTCGCAAAGAGGACCCGATGTCCGAGCCGGTCGCGCCTTGGTGGAGCAAATCGGAAGTCATCAATGCAATGAACTCGCCAATTGCCGACCCCGAGCAGCCTACACGATCAAAAAGCCTCTACAAGTCCTCCGCTAACCGTATAGAATGCCGATCGCCGCCGCACAAAGATCACCGCTTATCGCGTGAATCCGTCATCTCGATCGCAAATGGATAACGAACACGAATCGCCTACTAGGTTGATAACACATATATACATATAACAAAATTAACATGTATATAGATATATCAAATCCCCAACTCACTTTCACTCACTTCCCAACTAATAGTTTCTAGGCAAAGAATCATCTGGTTTTCCATCACTAACTAAGATTATCTAGCTTCTACATTTCTCAAATCTTTTAGTTCTTGTCGTTGTTGTGGTATCATATTGTAGACTTACCATATTCTACAATCTTAAGCTTAGCAAGCTTCTGTGGTACGCCATGAATTCTCAAAACCATGGCTCGATACCAACCGTGTTGGTATCATATTGCCTTAAACCATCTAGGTCTCTAAACCTAGGCTCTTATACCAACCGTGAAGACCCCTTCTCCAAATAAAGGCACCGCCCAGCCTAATCCCTCATTAAGCCCTAATCTCCCATATAGGACCTAACAAGGAACTAGTCAGCCTTATTTAAACACCTAAAAACCTACCGATTATGTCATATTAAAAGCACGATACCACCTACAGTCAACTAGATAGTTCAACTACCTAACAAATCAGAGTTAATTTAAATTGTTCAAACTAACAATTTATTCAGCAGAAGTCTTATTTCGTTACTAATGAAAATTAGATCCTAAGGCCTAACCTATTGTGGAAAAATAAGGAAATAGAGATCATATGCATATATAAACAAAAGTGGTGATATATACAACATGTGTCTAGTCCTATATTCCTATCACTCAACCCAAAAAGAAAAATAGCATTTACATAGAAAATGTATTACAAAAGAATACAAAACGCACAAAAATATGTCGTAGCGAGTAGCCCCTCCACCTACTCGCAGGTAGTCACCAATCTTCTCTTTGTCTAGTCTCGCTACTTTGATGATCTCGCACCCACCGTTACAAACTAGACGATGAGTACATGAAATTATTTAAGTAATATTGAGAGACATTGATCCACATTCTCAAACAGCAACAAGTATCAAATGGCATAATTTAATTAGCAACTATTCGAAAGAAATATTATGCAAAAAGATACTTGAGTTAACCAAATATGAAACAGACTCAAGGCTAAGTAGTAATGGATTAGGGAGCTACGTCACATCAGCCTTTCCACTACAATTTGAGCTCGCTCTATATCATTTCATTACAAATTGAGCTCTATATCATAATGTCAAAAGGTCGTACTTACAATTACGCCTTTTCTATTTCAAGTTAATTAGTCGTCACCGAAATGTATACTTGCTAATATACCCGAGTTTTAAAACTCGTCATGCTCACCAAAGTTATTCTTGCGCCAACAAACCCCGAGGTTCGGTTACCCCGTTCGAGGCACGTTACCTCGTGTGTCATGCAAGGTAGTGGAGAAATTCCCTAACATAACATCCCGTAAGTCATCAAAGACACAAGACCACTTTCACCAATATTGACTCGGTAATATGAATCCAAGAGATGTAACTGCATACTAATGCACAAAGGATTAGAGTCAAAAGAAACAAACTAACCTAATAGCATGCTATATCACTGACTTCCAAACACAACAATCAACATGACAAAGTATAGGAATTGGAATCAATGATAGTAACAGAGTATGCTATGAACAAAGTCATAAAATGAGAAATAAACAAGTCATAGCATATGGATTTCAAATGTAAATTCAGTCTGAATAACTGAGAATAAATAAATAAATGAAATGAAATGTAAATAAATGTCTCAAATCAGTATACTTACATACTACAACAATTCCTAAGCTATTCGGCTTCTCGTCGCGTCACTGTACGCAGCCAACACCCCGTAATAACTCCTTTAGGGTCCTAACATTTGACAATTTATCAATTTAGATTCAAAATTAAGTATTGAAAATTCTTAAATTTGTCTAAATTGATTTCGAGGCCAATTTGTCAATTTCGTGCTTTTCGAGGTAAAACCCCGTAAAATTCTCGTCCGAAATTTCAAATAGTTTATTTTTCATAGAAATTTATCAATTTCTATTTATTTTGTGGAAATATAATTTTTCGGGGTTTTTCCTAATTTTTTTTGGAATTTTCCCATTTTCCTTCCTTTTTCTCTTTTTTTTTTTTTTTTTTTTTTGGGTTGAACCGGCCGAACCGGTTTCGAACCGCCCGCTCACCCCACCCTTCTTCTCTCTCTTTTTTTTCTTTGGTTCGGCCCGGTTCAAAGCTTATTTTCTTCCTATCGAAATAGAGCGCCGCTCTCGTTTCGACATTTTTTTTTCGCTTTCGCTTCGGATGGGCTTCCATCCCTAACTACCTACTCCCTCGCTTCTTCTCGATCTCGCACGAATCGCCATGGCAGTCGTCCAAGCTCTCATCACTCATTAACAACGCCATGACAACAATGACAACCAAATTCAACAACAACGTGAAATCAACTCACCTTGCTTTACCTTCTTCGAGCTCAGTCTATTTCTCTCTCTTTCTCTCTCTTTCCTTCTTCTTCTTCTCTTCTCGGTTTCTTCCTCTTCTTTTCTGTTGTTGTTTCTCTCCACCGACTTTGATGAAATCAAAATGAGCTAAGTTGGACTTTGGGGTTATTTGACCCATATATATATATATATATATATATATATATATATATATATATATATATATATATATATATATATGATTTGGGTTGGCTTGAACATCGCAAACCACAAACGTATCTCGAGGATATCGTGTGGTTCTTGCTCACACCACTTGTCCCTTGTGTCACTCTCAAGTGACTCCAATACTTGACACCCCGTCTGAGAGTGTGTGTGTGTGTGTGTGTATATATATATCCATGCATATCTAGTGGTGTATGTTTTAATGCTTTCCTTTAGGCCTTTTTTTTACATATATATTTTTAGTAGAGGTGGCCACATATATTCCACTAATCATATATCATTTTTTTATGCAATATAATTGAACTAGTTACGCTTACCCCACGAGCCGCTACCCTCGGCTCACGTCGCACGCAATGAGGTAAGTCCCCGCTCATCTCAGATCTCGCATACCCGTAGAATTGACTTAGTAGTCTACACATATACAAGACACTAGGCATACAACACACAAATATAAACGTGTCACATCGCGGTCCCACGTCACGAGTCATTTGGTCATGCTTAAAGAATTAAATGTGTATTAATTATTCGGGTTGTGACATCAAATCAAAGCATTTATTTATGAGATGTGTTATGGATTGTATAGTGTCGCGCAAAGGTTCACATCGGTCCCGGCGTACCAAAAGTTGTTATAGGCATCGTGACAAGTCATAGTAAGTGGGGAGCTTCATTCATGCATTAAATATGGCTTGAATATTAGACAAATAGAAATTTCATGTTCATATCGAAAGACTTGGGATTGGGTTGCATTTAGTTAATGGTACGAATATACTTATCTATGGAATGCATGTGATGTGAATAATTGCGTTATTCAATCAAAAGCAAGTTGATTTGGCAATATGCTCATCAAAAGATAGTGGTCCGCGAGACGAGTAGTGGTGGTGTGGTAGTGTGTCCACCAATAGAGAGTAGTCCGCGCCACGATTGCAAAGTGGTGTAGTTATGATCCCACCAATGAAATATCAAGTTCACAAGTGGTGATGGCTTGGAAACACTTACCGTTGGTTTGATGGAACTAGATGGAGGTCACAATGGCCATTGTTATCACAAATGGTTCACATCACCTCGAGGGTGAGTGTTTCGGTCACCGGATTTATACCATTAGCTAGAATGCATTAAATGGAACAACGACTTATATTTATTACTATTTTTATGGTAAATCTCATGTTGGACCCCGTTTCATAAATAAATGGAATTTATTTGCGAATTGTGAATTCTCTTTCATGATGTGGTTTCAAAAGAATGTTCACTTTCTTGCTTATTGAATTATGAATCTACCTTTTATATTTTACTAGACTTGGAACTTGTTTACACCCCTTATTAGAAAAGAGAATTATGTCTTCATTACTTTTCATTAAATGATTTACAATTCGGTTTACTACTTCTTGTGTAGAATTGTTTTGCTTTATAGGTAATACTTGCATGTTTAGTGTTTGAGCGAGTCTTCTCTTATTGAGCTCGTTGGTTCTTTAGCTTACCTGGACTTACACTACAGTCCATCTTCGAGTACAGCAGATCGTGGCAAGGGGAAGGTCATAGCCTGAAGTCTCCTTGTAGTGTGAGCCTTGAGTGTTATTATTTACTATTTGTTTGAAAACTATTAATAAGGGTTGTAATCTAGGCATGTCTGTTGCGTAGTTAAACCTTTTTTTAGTTTGTTTGATACATTTATAAACTTTTGAAGGTTTTAGAGATTTCATATTGTTTCGATTTGCTTAGGTAAATTTGAGATACCCAATAGTTTGGTTTATGATGACATATGATTTTATTTAAATTCCAGTTTCGCCTTCTATTGCCATATTATCTATATGTTATTCCGTAGGTTGTTTAAGTGTGTCATACCATTATTTGGGCCTAGTTGAAGTATTAGGCCTAAATGGCAACTGGGACTAGGTGACCCAACCCTAGGTAGGGGGAAGGGACGTTTCATTTATTTACTTTATTTTGATGTTATTTATAAATATGAGTGACTAGTTTATTAAATACATTAAAATAAACTACTAAAAACCTATAGATACCAACTTATCAATATATGTAGTCGTCAAATTCCGCCACATCCATAATGAACATAAGTAAATACCGTAATCGTTCCATATACCGTATCAACGTCCGACTACCTTTTCTCGTGGTCAAAAACTCCTCCCTCAATCTCAACCTTACCTTCATGGGTATATACTGGTCGTAGAACAACTCTCTCGAACTCGCCCCATATCGTCGCTCCGGATGAGTATCCGTTTACGTAGTCCACCAAACTGCTACATGACCTCTCAAACATGCACTAGAAAGATGCGCCTAAATGCTCTCATCGTTCCTCATCAGCTTATGGAAACACTGATGAGACACTATCCTCTTCCCTGTCGCCTCAAGGTCACCGCCTCCATAGAAGAAACCTGGCCGGAACTTCAAGTACTCCCTCAACATCTTCGCCTTTGGGGCCAAAACAAATCTTGATGTAGTCATGGGTGGAGGCGTAGAAGTCGGTATCTCTAGTGGAACAATAACAGCTATAGCTTTCTCTCCCTATGTCTATGTAGCTACTCTCTCCACTGGTGTCGAACAATCGGGGCGACGACTGTCCCTATAGGTGTTGTAACTACTCCTAAGTCTCGGGGTGCTGCAACCACAGTAGCAAGTGCCGTTAGTGCAAAGGTCTGATCCCGTAACAATCGTAATACCTCGGCCATCTGAGTCTCCTGAGATGACAGACGATCCTCTACACTCGCCATAACAAGGAAATCCCTAGCCGCATCGCTAGTCTATCCAGTCTCACGAGGCGTAACAGATTGTCCGTCCATGATCTGCATCGTGAAGCGTGCTCCGGATCAACCTCGATAAATATAGACGTATATCCTATATATAAAAATATATCATGTATATAAACCTATCACTACACATCTCAAGTCCACTTCCCAATTAAGGTTCTAAGTCAGATCATCGTGTTTCTACATCTAAGGTTTATTTGTTTCAATTTTATTCTCTTTCCTTTAAACTACTCCCGAGGCTTCCTTGAAACCTCGCTTTGATACCAAACTATGACATTGGTATCAAAGTTAAAGACAACTACGCTTCGTCTCATAGGCTCGACCTCGCTCTCGATACCAAACCGTGGCGGCCCAAAAAGTCGCCATGCTACTCACCACGTCGCCATGCTACTCACCACGTCGCATCCCATGTCACAAACCCTTACCATGTCATAGTCCGCTTGTCCTTGACGTTCCACGACCTACCAGGCTATTTACACTTTTCCATTTAATCCTAACTTAGATAATTAATTTCCATATAATTATTAATGATTTCATCACCCCATTAATCAATATATCAAGTTATAATGAAATTTTACAAAGCAGTAAGTCTTAATTTAAGTAAGTTATACAAAGATTCAACAAGCCTAAGTAGTGGAAAACCCAAACAAAAGATACCATATATATATTAAGGCGAGTTAAGTATAACAAAAGTTCCATATACATGTAATCGTATTCTATGGTCCTCAAAACCCAACAAAAGTAAAATAAATACATATTGATATCACACACGAGCCGGCTCCACAATCTCGTAGGTAGTCGCCCGCATTCTCCTCCTTGCCTTTGCCCTTGCTCGTCGAAAGATCTCGCACTCGTCATCCAACAAATACAAGGACGAGTCCAAAGTGAGTAAATCCCGTGAGAAGTCCACACAATATTCATGAAATAAACCGACAAACTACGAGACATGCGAATATAACACCTGACAACAGTACGTCATATTCCTATGAATGTAAGCAGTACATGACAAGCAAAAGCAGTAACGTGAAATAAATAAACAACATATACAAATTAAACCAGTTTAGAAATAAAACATTAATCAGTAAACAACGTATAATCACGAGAAAACCCTAACCTACACCAGCCAGTAATCGATAAATCGAATAGGAACCACGTATATACTTGTAGGCTTATAGTGGCTAAACCCCAACTTCAGTAAACGGCATGGTCCCTTCCCGACGCTGTTACACATCAGGACCACCCTAATCCCTCTCGACAGTTATAGATATATTCTACTTCCATCGACACGAGCACTATCACAAGTAACCCGTGCATGCGATTTAGCCACAACCAATATATACGCACACTGAAATAGGAGTGAAAACCCTATCTGTGCCCACCAGCAGTCACACATGAAAAGCGAAGTCCATAAACCTAATCATGAATTCAGTGAGGCATTTCAATGGGTTTACGCACCTCAACACGTGCTCCAACTCCCCGATACCCGAGCTACGGTCCTCTAAGTCCCTGAAGTCAGTTAAATATGTTTATTGTGTATTCAAATTGGTTAAATATGTTTCAAATTGATCTTCCCAAATCAGCCCTAAATACTAAATTAATTCTTAATCTCACTCTTATGTTACAATGCATTTTTAGGCATGAAATGGTCCAAACTTTGAAATCTTCCTCCAATACAAAGATCTTGCCTCTATCTTAGCTTTCCGAAAAGGTTTAGTCTTTGAAATTCTAATTTAGAACGAAAGAGATTTCATGATTCTACTAAACATAGCTCTAATTGGAACCTAATCCGACCAATGGACTTAGAAAATCTATTCCTCCTAATCTATATTTCCAAAAAAGTGATTTTCGATCACAAGGCAGTAAAACATACTCAAATATAACATACTAAAAGATAAGCTCATTTGGAAAAGTAGTTATGGAGGTATGCCTTTAATAAATTTAGTTTTAAAACTTTTCTTTCGAATTGCAACACCTATTTGTAGAGCACTTCTAGACATAAAAACAATTGAATTATAACATCTCTAGTTAAGCAAAGTTGTTACCCTTTGAGTAAGATCTCAAATGCAACAAGTTTGGGTCGATTTGGATCTAAAATGAGCAAGTTATGACCAAATTACATAAGCTAATTCCTAATATAACATGCAGAATTCTAGTTTTGGTCTTACAACTTCAAAAATTCATATCTTTATAATTTCAAATCCAAATTAAGAACTTCAACATAGCTGGACTATCAGCTTCAAATGAGAAATCCAAATATATAAACCAATTGCAAATATTCAATCATATACCCTCTAGAATTAGCCGAAAACCATAAATGATTTCAATCTGACATAAATAGATGTGTACCTATTTGATGTACCACATAGCTTGAGAAATTCTCACCAATCTTCCATGGATTCCTTCTCTCCATCAACCTCTTTCTTTTCCAAAGCAAGTTCTCTTGATTCATAAGTTGAAAATAAAAATGGTTTCCGTGCATGTGTTGATCTTATATATTAAGGTAATATTGATTCCTAGCCATTGATCTTCATGTATTTATGTATCTCGAAGCTCATCTAATGAGCCACACCTTGATATGTATCCTACTAACTCCCACTAACCCAATCAAAGTGACACTAATTTGCTATTTACATGGTTCCTAGATGTGTCAACTTGTATCTCTAGGACAATCTCGTGGTTTCTAATTTAAATAACCAAACTATAGGCATTGATTTATTTGATTCAATTACATTAACTTAGGCCCATTACAATATATATGGCTAGTGTTTTTATTCACCAAATTGACAAATTTTGTGATCCCACTAACCTCGACTACCCGGCACTCGATGCCCGCGTCTCAAAGACGTAATTCGAGGTACGACATAGCCTATTGTTTTAATTGAATTTTACTTGGCCTATGATTACATTACCCATTTTAATTGATTAACTAGTCATCCCGACATGGATTAGTCTAGTTTCCAAGTGTACCGTAGTTCACATACTGTTACCCACGTTGATACACCTTTCGAGGCGAACACCCGTCACACAAACTCGTTCGATAGCAACATACACACATGCGGTGCAATATAATAATAATAATTTTGAACACCACATATACACAACCACAATCCATAATTAACATATTTCCTGCTCATGTCCAAGCCAAATGAGTTGTCCACTTAACGCCCGAACTACAACCGTTAATCCTCAAGATTAACGCTAATCATGGTTTAAATAATTTAGGTCGTTACACACTCAATTAGGATCTGATGCTATAAATAGTGAAATCTCGAAGAATAGTGGGTGGAGAAAACGAAGCATATTATGGGACTTGCCATATTAGATGACGAACCTTGTAAGGCACAATCTAGATGTAATGCACATCGAGAAAATGTGTTTGACAACATTTTCAACACAATTATGAGTGTGCCTTGGAAGACGAAAGATAACACAAAGTCTAAGGAGGATTTAAAGGAGATTTTTCATCTACGTAACTACATTACGATCCTAAGTATCGAAGAAATATCAAAAAGCACGATACGCCTTAGACAAGCAGAAAAACAAGTGTTGTGCTAGTGGATTAAGGAATTGCGCTCCCCGAGGCTACGCATCTAATATCGTACGTTGTGTAGACTCTAAGAAATTGAAGATCATTGGAATGAAAAGCCACGATTGTCATGTATTCATGCAACGATTGTTGCCGATTGCATTTCAGATCTCTCGAGGAGGACATTTGGATTGCAATCACGAGTTTAGCATTTTCTTTAGAGATTCAACAAACTAGAAATCTAAATGTTGTGAATCTACGCCTTTTGCATGAAAACATTCCTAAAATATTGTGTAAGTTAGAAAAATCTTTCCCCAAGTTTTTTCAAATTCAATGGAGCATCTCCTTATCCATCGGCGTATGAGGTCGTTCTTACAGTCCAAGACAGCTTTCAGATATGTATCCGTTCAAGAGGTAATAAGTTATACTTATTGCTTGCTACTTTTATTGTACACAATTAAATTCAATTGAAATTTATGTCTAACTAGTTTAACTCTATAAATGTAGGTATTTGAAACATTTAAAAAATAATGTTAGAAATAAAGCAAGGGTTGAGGGCTCAATATGCAATGCTTATTTGGTGGAAGAGGCAACATCGTTTTGTTCATATTATTTTGAAGAACACATCTCCACATCGCACAATCGCCCGCCCCGCAACTACCATGGTGGAGTTGTTCCAAGTCAAGATTTTAATGGCACATTCTCAATCTTCACCCATCTAGGTCGAGCCATTGGGATATCAAAGAGGCGTTATCTCACGGATGATGAGTGTAGCGCTGCACACATTTATGTGTTGTTAAATTGTCCCGAAGTTGCTCTTTTCATGAGGAATACATAAATACGTCATTGTACATAAATTTTTTAATGTCATTTGTGTAATTTTATTCGATTTAATCGTGATTCTTCATTTCTTTCATCTCTTGTAAGGATGTACATATCGGAGTTGCGATCAAAACAATTTAATATCACACAAAAGTGCAATCGATCAATATCTTGAAAAACAATTCTCAACTTGGTTCCAACATTTTGTAAGTTATTAATAAATTTCATGTATTCACATAATTCTTCTTGTTTTGTAATATAATAGAAAATATGGTTTATCATACGAAATTATTTCAAATGTAAGCGCCATTGTACATTCAACATCCAACTCTTATAATGCTTTAATATGGCCCAAATCGTCTTTGCACCGTATATCACGCGTATCTTGTTAATGGCTAAGAGTTTCAAATAGTATCACATAGCTAAAACAACGATACTCTTAGTAGCGGGGTGTGCTTTAGATGCACAAATCACTCGACGATTTCTATGGGCAATTGGAAGAAGTGATAGATATCGAATATGGTGGTTGTTTACATACCGTGATGTTCAAGTGTGAATGGTTTGATCCCACGCGAACGAACGGGGACAAGATTTCATCGTTCCTTAAAACTCGTTGACATACGTCGAAATCGCATGATCGAATAAATACGAGCCTTTTATACTAGCAATGCAAGCTAGTCAAGTGTACTATTTTTCTTACCCAAGTGTTAGAAGTGCGTCGTACAATTGGCAAGCCACGTGCAAACTTCAACCAAAGTTCATCAATGAACAAAACTTGGTTGAAAACGTAGATAGTGCGTCTACCCAAAAAGACGCTTTTCATGAGCAACTACTTGAGCATGACACTGAGGTTGATATTGACAATAATATTGTGATTTCGCTAGTTGATCCTAGTGGCGCACAAATGTCAGACGTCGAAGAGGAAGACGATTATACAGATAATTCTGAGTATTCATCAGATGATGGGAACGGTGACAACGAACTATGATATAATTACTTTCTCGTAAGTAAATTAAAGAATACATAACATAGTCTTATATTTGTTATCTTGTTATGTAATATCTAAAATGTAGAACATTTATATAAAAATGTTTCGACTTATTCTTATTTTTTTAATAAAGTCATATCGTGCATACGATACGTCCTCTTCACCGGCGAGAGATCCCGTGGACGTTCCGTGGACGGTCCGGTAGCAGCAGAGATAGCTGTTCTCGCCATTCGCATCGTTCAGACTTCTGATCTCCGGAAGATGTCTCTCCAGACTCTAGTCAGAGGCAACATCCCGTTTACCTGCATCCTTAGCAGCATCACCTTCCGCAGGCCCCCTTATATCATCCGTACTCATTCCCCACCCTCGGCAGTCCCCCTTCTTCCATCGAAACCCCCTCTTATTTACATCCGCCACCTCCCTCTTCAACGTACGACATGCCTTTCCCATCTGTATTTTTCGACGACCCGACCTTCATGTAGATGTACTCTACATTCCTGTCGCAGTTACCGACACCTCCCGTCGCGGGTCAGTGCACCACGCGGCCATATTATGGACCTACATTCTCATCGAGTGGATCAGCATCTCCATCGCATCAGCTTGACCAGCAGATGACCGCACGACCAGGCCCGTCTAATTTACATGCCTCTAAGTCGCCGAGTTCTATACCACACCCTTCTAGTGACCTGTCCATCGTCACAGCCTCACAAGGACGGTGACAAGGCGCTCAGGCTGCTAGGCAACACATCTACGCGATCAGGGGCGAATATTCTTGGTTGTTAAGGACGATAGATAGTAAGTATACATAATTTAATTATTACTCAAATGTGTTTCATTAATTGACCAAAATAAGATCTAACGTAAATTTTCAATTTAGTGGACGATAGTTGCCCCCGTCCGATAGAGCCGCACGGAGATCACGTGGGCTTACAAATATTCCTTGCATAAGGATGACTCTCTTGGGAGCATGTTCCCTAGCACATTCGAGATGTATATTGGAATCATGGAAGGTAACAACTCTTTACCCAAAATTGTTTCTTTTACAAATTAGAATATATAAACTAAATTACATTATGTTTGTACATATATTTCTTTTGATTAGGATCCATCGATGACGCGCTATCGAGAGGTGTACGACAAGCAAATTGCCATGCGTTACTACGACCTCATCAAGCAAGATGTGCTCTAAGGATAAGAAGTCGTGTCATGTATCTACCGAGATCTTCGACCATTTCAAGAAGATGCGGCCAACCCCGACTTGTGAGGGAGCAAGCAAGAATAGGGGAACAGAGATAGGGACCCAAGACGGTATTGTTGTGCATACAAGTGGTTCCATATCCATCTATCGCACGTTGAGAGGCCGGTGAGTTATGCTATAACAAGTTCATATACAAATATAATGTTATTTAATATTAATTAAACATATATTTTGTAAGTGAGAAATTAGGTCGACCTTCGACTACTTTGGAGCTATGCCTATACTTCCACACAAAAGATCATGACGACGTCACTTTCCCGGATGAGAAAGTAGAGAGGATTGTCGTAAGAATATAATTTGTTTTTAAATTTTGTTTACTTAATTAATGATATGTATCTATGACTTGTATATATGACTTGTAATTTTAATTCTTAATTTAGACGACGATTAGAACATGTACGCATTGAGCTCATACAAATGCAGCCTTGACACCCCGATTGATGAGATCGAGTTATATTTTCCGTCGTGGAACGTGACGACAAAGACGAGACATATGGATTAGTGGTGGACACCATCGGGGTCACACCCTAAACATTCGGAGTTGGAGATGTAATGGATCTTCTCGGGCCTATTTATGCTCTTAATGAGCCCATCGAGCCGCATTGAGAGGACTTCAAGTAGATGCAGATAAATATTCTTCGTGTTATGCATGATAACACTTTAAAACCGTGATGAGTTGCGAGAGGTCCAGGGACAGTTGCATCGCATCGAGCAGGCTCTAATGGACAGATTTGAGATTTCATTCGCGCCTCCGAGAGATGTTCCTGATGATGACTCAAAGACCGATGACGATCCCGATGATTGAGTTCTCACTTATGTATACCCATAGATTTTATTGGCTTGTCACTGACATATATTTATCTTGTTGTGTACATTTTATACTTGTAACAACTCTTTTGTTGTATTTATTTCATTTAGTTCTTTATTTACTTCAATTATTTAGTTTAATTTGCTCATATTCATTTAGTCTTTAAATTAATTTGTTGATATTTATAGATGAGACAAACTTTCAAAAAAATAATTTTTTTCACCAAACAAACTATTTTTTATTTATTTTACAATTTTTTATAATCTTTTAAAATCAAAAAGTTTTTTTGGTATTAATTTTAATAATAAAAAATAGTTCAAATTGTTTGAGAATGTTTTTTAATTAAATAAACAAAATCAATTGAATATTTATAACATTAATTATTTATTTATTAAATTAATTATTAATTTATTAAAAGTAATTTTCAATTGTTTTGTTTACAAATTTACTATTTTAATATTTATTATTAAATTAATTATTATTAAATTAATTTAATAATTATTTTTTAAATAATTTATTATTAAAAGTATTATTTATTTAAAAACAAAACTGCTTTTTTAAGTATTATTTATTTATTACACGTGGCTTTGAATATGTCCACGTGTAACCAATTATGGCGGGATTAGCGACTTGGATCTCGTCGCTAAAATGTGTGACGTGGCAGGAAATGGTGGACGACCAAATCCACGTGTCAGATTAGTGACGGCGTATAGCAACGGGTTCCCATCGCTAAACTCTAACAGTCGTCGCTAAATAAAAATAGCGACGAGCAGATTAGCGACGTGCATGTGTGAGGCTATAGGGAGCCATTTCTTTAAAAAAGCTCGTGTGCAAACTATATAGATTGCAAATAGTCCAAGTCATATGGAGTCATATATCCTTTTCTCCTCCTACTATAATCTCTCTTTGAAGCTATAGACATATTTCAAAAGCCTTTTACTGGAATTACATCTCTAAGGCATGGCAAGGCATAGCTATTTAAGGCACATAAACACTTTCACTCAATCTAGCTATATTGGCAATGGTTCATGTGCCTACAAATTTATATCTGAGGTAAGAACTTAGCAATGTACTTGTTTCAGCCCATAAGGTTTAAATTTATTGTAATATCTATAATAATAAAGTTAATTAAAACTCAATGATTAATAGTATTAGTTAGCCATCTGCTAACGTCCTCATCATATTTCCAATGAGTGTAGGTCTAGCAGGCCGGAAGTGATTGGAAAGATTCTGCATAAAATTTTTCAAGAAGAGATAAAGCAACTTAAATTGAACACAAGCAAACATAACACCAGAAAGGTTTGAGTAAAATTGAGTTTAATTAAGTTTGCAATAGTGAAGCTAAGAAAGATTACAATCAAGAATACCCAAAAAAAAAAAAAAGAATAGCACAACAAATTAGAACAATAATCAAGCCAAGATGAATCAAAACCTTAGATACCTAACTCAAAAAATGCGAACCTAAATTGCACAAATTAATTTAGATCAATCTTTGGTACATAATTTGAGTGATTTCGCCTGCATACCAATTGAAAAAATAAATAATTAAATAAATTCTACAGTGAAATAAAGTATCGTTCCTATCAAAATAAATAAATAAATAAATAAAAGATTAAAACAAAAAAATCACCCTAACATTTTCCAATCAGAATGATTACCCACATTCAACGCATCATAAAAAAAGAGTTGCAATCTAAAATACTATTCATCTATGAGATAAATGTTTGGACTTTTATTTAAAGGCTATGCAGAGAATATATGTGCAGGTGTTTGTGTATGTATGGGGGTAGAAAACTCGTATCTTTGACAACCAAATAAATCCCAATACCATGTTTATTAGGATATATCTTTGATCAACGAAGAAATTTGTAGACACTAAAGACTTGTTGGGTTAACAAATAAACTTAACCTTTCTACATATCCTGGCCCTTCAGCAAAATAAAAAACGAAGTTTCTTGTTGACATCCTCTAGTAAAGTAGACATCATTGCCAATTAAAAGAATCTATCACATGGTTCCACTTAAGAATCATAAACAACACAATGCTGACCTGATATATAGGGCCTAAAATGGATGAGACTCCATAAAATATATACTTAAAAAGGATGATCTCAACACGAAAGAGACAAAACACAAAACAAAAAGAAAAACAACCTAAACAGGTCTCCAACTTGACACTTAAAATTAACCAAGGATGGTACCTAAGAAAAATAGGTCTTCTGTACCTGAAAGTGATAAGGGAGAGCAAAGGACTTTGAGGTTCGATTTGTCCCCGATTCCCCAAAAACAAGAGCGACAATCTTCAACCCTCACATGCATATGTTGCCTAGTTAACCTAAGAAATATATGAAGATTGAACATAAAAAAAAATAAAATCAGAACGGATAGTGATTTGAGTAGTTAATGATGAAGAAAACATAAAAGGGGAGATGATGGATGGAGAAATTGGAGTTTGTTGCAATGTCGACTTGGAAAAGAAGAAAGACTCACTCGACCAAGAGAAAAAGAAACGTGAAACGGATATCAAAAGGGCAAAACAGTCATTTTGCTTAATGTCCATAAATTGCATATTCGTGCTTATATATATATATATATATCGTATAGATATAAAGGAACTATTTTTGTGAAAGTTAAGCAATCACTTATTAACATTGACATATGGCATATAAGAAGCACTCATAGATTGACACGTGGCATGATTATGTCACTTTTTATAAAAGGCTATGAGTTTTTCGATTTTTTTTTTGGTAAGTTATCGGTTTATCGATTATCATAGAATTGACTCCTTGAATCTAGACTATTAAATATGGATGAGCTATTATGATTTTCAACAAGCCGCAATGGTGAAATTGGTAGACACGTCGCTCTTAGAAAGCAAGTGCTACAACATCTCGGTTCGAGTCCGAATGGCAGCATCTACTATATATTTGTGTTTTTTTACGTAAATCTAAAAATACACAAATATATAGTATGATCGGTTTTTCGATTATCATACTATATATTCGTGTTTTTTTTAGATTTACGTACTTCCTTTTTTTTTTGCCCATTTATATGCTATTTGTATCTGTGTTACAATTAAAATCGAAAAACCTATTTTAATTGGTATATTACGTGTGGTATGAGTGGTATTTGTTTTTCACCGCCTATTTTCTTGCTATTTGTACGTGTGCGAAACTAATAGATTAATCGAAATACAATTTTGAAGAAAAAAATAGAAAAATCGAAATACAATTAATTTTTAGGATCATACTCTTTGGTTTAATAGTTTAGAGATAAGACCTCCTTTTTTGTCTTCTTTTTTAGATAATTAATGTAAGGTGTCAATTAATAAAATAAAATTATTTGTCAATTTTTATAGCCTAAAAAAATTACTAAAAGTTAAGTAGGACTAAGACCAAATATATACAAATTAATAATATATAAAGGTAGTTTTACCATAATGATTGAAAAAAATCACTATGGATAGTGATTTTAACTTTGACCAAGATGAAAATGCTTTCTTGGAATTTGTGCACACATTTACGAGCCATATTGTTGTAGAAGTGTCATTTATGATGATATAGAAATGAAGTTAGAGGAGTAGAAGTTTCTAAGGTGTTTCCTTTGTATATTGTTGAGAGTTGAGATGAGTTTATACAAAGTGTTATTAGGCGTGTTAAGTAGTTTTTCTAGGTGTTTTTATTATAATGTGTAAATTGTGTATTATTAATGGTTTTTTAATTTATTTTTATGCATTTTCCTAAATAAATTCGGTTATAATTGTTTTTGCTTCGAGTTTATGAGATATTATAAATAGGTGTTTTTATTATAATGTGTAAATTGTGTGTTATTAATGATTATTTAATTTGTTTTTATGTTTTTTCCTAAATAAATCCGGTTATAATTGTTTTTGCTTTGAGTTTATGAGATATTATAAATAATAAGTTTTTTGTAAATATTTTTTCCTTCAAATTAATTTTATCAAATATATTAACAATATTCAGTCTTGCCCACGCACGGGATGCCGACTAGTTTTAGATATAGTTGAAAGTTAAGAAATATTTGTTACAATTATTTACGTACGATATATAAGAATAAGTTGGGATTTGTTATGGTAAATCTATCACCGTCGTCTGTTTGGGCTTATTAATAATTAAATTATTATATCTTATAAAAAAAACTATCTCGGTATTAATCAAGTTCATCTGTATCAATTAATACCACATAGATTAGATAAAAAGTTAATAATTTATTTTTGAACGGAATTTTATTTGTTCCTATACACACATAACATTCACTATCTTATTGAAATAAAAAAAAATCACTTCTTAATTACTATATATACTACACCAGTCGAAGAGGCATGTACTCTGCACACGTAAGGCACCTTTTTTTTCGTGATATATTATTATGAAATTAAACCTTTTCCCTCATTTTCGAGTTTGGGACCAGCAATGGATGTTGCTTTAAATAGGCGGAGTTAAAAAAGGATTTGTATCATAGGCAAAAACTTGTTAACATATAAACATTTTCAAATATATATATATATCCCAATGCCAAAGCGAGATGATTTGTGTGAAGGTCTAACACATGCACTTAATTAGGTGGTGAAGAAATTGAATGCGTGACAATATCATAATTAAAAATTGGTAAAATATGTTTTTTGGTCCTTGAACTTTGAGTTTTTTATGCTTTTGGCCCCTGAACTTTCATTAGTGGACATTTGGTCCCTAAACTTTGAGTTTTTTTTTATGATTTTGATCCTTGAACTTTGAGTTTTTTTTGTTTTTTTTGGGAAATTAATATTTTTTTAGGATTTTATTGGTCTATGTGAGTCATTTGGTTTAAACCAATTTACTCTTCTTGACTAGTCATGCAAGACTTGTGTTATCCAAGTTGACGAAATTTAATATATTAAATAGTGGAAGGACTAAATGTTGATCACTACAAGAAAAATGATATTTAGAAACGGAATTAGCAACGGAATTAAGTTCCGTTGCTAAGAAAAAAATAGTTAGAGACGGAATTGAGACGGATCGATACGGAAATAGAGACGGAAATAGAGACGAAATTAAATTCCGTCTCTAAATAATGGCGCCAACATTCCCACCAAAACTTTCTTTTCTTAAAACCGTTCATCAAATCTCGAGATTCGTGCGTGCTTCGATCCACCCCCCTCCCCAACAAGTCGATCGTCTCCGTCTCTTGCTCTCAACTCTCTTTCTCTCTGGTCTCTCTCTCTCACCGCATTCCGTCTCTTGCTCACGCTCTCCGCTCTCTCTTCGGCCACCGTCACCGCTCTTCGCTCTCACCGGTCACCGCTCTCTCCGCTCACCGCTCACCGCTTCTCTCACCGCTCTCTTCTCTCTCGTTTGTCGCTTTCTCGCTCACCGCTCTCGCTTCGTCGAGGACGTTTCTCCTCGTCTCACCGCTCCGCTCTGACCGACGTTTCCTAGCTCTCTCTCTCACCGCTCTCTCTCACCGAAGTCTCTCTCCCAAACCCTAAATCTCTATCGTCGTCGCGATTGTGGTCTGCGACGAGGCCGTGCGCGCTCGCCGTCGCTAGCCGAAGATTGGAGCCTCCGAAGTCCTAAGCCGTCGCCGACCTACGCCCCACCCTAAGTCGTCGCCGAACTAGTCAAGGTAACACCCTAAGCTGTTAGTTTTTTTTTGTTTTTTATTTTTGAATGGGTGTTACAATTTGGATTGAATGATAGGTTCTTGTATAGTCTCTTCACTGCAATTGTCTGATTGTTGTTGGGCAACGTACCTTTGAAAACTGTACCGAAAACTCCTCTTCCCACCTCCTCCTTGAAACCATTTGTTGCTTGTTCTAGTTCTGCATACTGGAATGATCGCAAAGATATCTCTTGTGCTGATCCAAAGCTCATTAAAATCTTTTCATATGCCGTATGTTTTTTATAGAGAAGAATACCAGAAATGACTAAGACAACCAAGGAACTTGAGAGAAAAGCTACGCCGATAGCTATCACTTCCTTCCGACGATCCTTTTTCACTCCAATAGGCGTTCCATTCTTTGTGAAAGTATCTGAATCCTCTGTATTGTTGTTGTTGTTGTTGTTGTTGTTCTGGTCATCATTGTTGATCTTTATGAAAGTCATAGTTAGGTCACCATTTCTTTTCGCATACATCATTGTTGTTGTTGTTGTCTTGCCTTCATATTTCTTCTTTCAAGCACAATTTACTTTCAACCAAGATGCTTATCGCTACTTCCAATGTTAAATTCACCTTCCTTACCACTTTCTATCTATTACAGGACCTTGAGAGTACTTAAGTTTTTGCTGTTGGGAGAGTCATAGCTGGCTTGTACATCATTGATTTGATTTCCTTTACTTTAGAGCTTCCTCACTCATTTATCGATTTCTCTCATTTTGTCTCACAATAAACTCAATACTTGTACTCTCAAGAATCATAATTTTTCATGGCATCATAGACTTGGTCATCCTTCAGCTGTTGTAACTAAACAGTTAATTCCATTGATTCCAGGTCATGTTCCTATTAGTTCATATTTTGATACTATGTAGGAATAAGACTGATTGAAGAAAAAAAAAACCATTTTTTTTCATTGGGTTTCTATGTGATTACCTTGTTTTCATTTTTTTCTGAAGATTGGTCTTACATTATTAAATTGGTTTGATATGATTTGAAATGTAGATCGTTTAGCAGAGTTTGTTTGCAATCGTGCACAATTTTAGATGTCATTGGAGATAGGTTCTAAAATTGTTTAGTGGAGCTTTGGTTGCCATTAAGCAACATGCATTCATCGGTTTTCGAGCCGCCAATACCTGTAAGCGGCCGCAATGTGTTTTTAGTTCATTTTCGCGTGTTTTTTATTCTCATAATTCATTTATCTTGACAATTCCGGGAGGAGTTTGGAGGCACGTATCGGAGGTGATGACCATGGGGCGATTTGCACAACCACATGAGGTCGAAGGAGTTTCATCAACGAAAAATTTATAAAAAAAAAAATGAAAATAGAGTATAAAAGAACAAAACGAAAATATAAAAATGCATGATAGGGAAATATGATTGAAAAGAGGGTTGCTCTTGTGCCTTTCAATTCTCGCTTTTTGTATCTCACCAAGAGAAGATAAATTTTTGTTTCCCATTGTGATTAGGATAACTCATTTGTGAGTCTCTCGCTCGATTGCTTTCTCTTAAAACGTTTATAAGAAAGACACTTGATGCCACATGTATCCCTGGAATTTGTGTGGTCTATCATTCATGAGTAGAACTTTCAATTTCACTTGCTTTTTTATGTGCCGGTGGTCCTCAATTTCAAACTCGAATTGCCGATGCCATTATTTGTCCATCAAGAAATCATATATTCTAGATTTCAATTTCTTGAAGTACCCGAATTTTCTCGCTTTATCTACGTTTCGTTGTTTAGCTATATTTGAATAACAATTGATGGTAGTGATAGGTCGACATACTTTTTGATATATGCATTCGCTAGACAATTGTTGGAGCCCTTCAACTAGGAATTAAGATATACGCGGCGCATCACAATGCGTTAAAAATCGAAGAGTGATATCAATATTTGTATTTGTTGGAACATGTGATCTGATTGAGCATTTATTCTATGCTTATGAGGTTATATGTTTCCCGAAATGCATGTATTTTTTTTGGCCGTGTTCTCGAAATTTAATTTTAGTGCAACAATGGGCACATAGCATGCTATTTTCGCCGCGCCAAGGACGTTGAATTGTTTTGGTTTTGGGTTTTGGTTTTGATGCAGAGTAGCGTTAAGGAAGTGGCTGAGCTATACGGAAGCGAGAAATCCATCGTAGTCGAAGTGCAACGTGCTTTGTCCTGATTGCGTTATATCGCTCTTATTGCTCGAGAGAGGTAAGGTTTTGTGCTATATTTTATTTTTTAATTTACATTCTTTGATATTGTTATGCCACATTTTTTCATGTATTTCCTACAATATTTGATTCACTTGTGTGTATATGCATGTGTGTAGATAAAGCTACCAATAGAGTAGGTATAGATGAATAGTACCTATAATTATATATTTTATACTACTAGGTAGGTTTCAAAAAACTATGATTACTCTTTTAGTTAATGTTGCTATTTAACATAAAATTTCAAGAGAATTTAATAAACCTCTAACCTTAAGGAGGTACGAGTGAATAAGTACTATGAGCTTTGATACTATGTGGTATTTGTATGCCTCTTATAACTTATGATTTATTTATTTTTTTGAACTCCTTGTTGCTTTTATTTTTACGACCAAGTATCATACTCGGTTTGGTATCAGTCATGTACCGAGCTAGGTATTAAGAAAGTTGTTTCCAACCACATTTATTCAATGCATAAAAGCAAAGCTTTTTGTTCATGTAGTTAGGTAGGTTCTCAGATTCCCCCTTCTAATAAATTATGTTAGTTGGACACAAAAGTAGCCATGTACCATCAGAAATTATGAAACTAGTTGACTAATTTAATTGGACAATTACAATAGGAATGTCGTCTACAAGTCGAGACTAGATGTACAACCGTCTCGACAACGGCTTCATTCGAATTGAATTCGCGGCGAAGGTTAAAGAATTCATAGCATTTGCTAAACAACATTGTCCTACATACCAAAGTGAAACGAAGATTAGATGTCCTTGCAATTATAAGAAATGTCGACTTGTACCGTACCTGGACGTCGAAACGGTTGAGTACCACATATGTTGGTATGGATTTGTTTCGGGATATCATTGTTGGTACGAACATGGTGAGAACGGAGATGAAGGCCTGCAAAACTTCTACCAAATGGATAACCATATTGATGATGCTGATGTGGGAGGTTTTCATCCGACAACTTACCGCGAGATGGTACATAAGTCCAAGTTTCAATTGGAATCACGTGAAAGAATCACCAAATCCCCAAGCACGCCAACTATATGACATGCTAGAGGCTAGTAGCGAACAATTGTGGCCGGGTTGCGAAACCATGACAACGTTGTCCGCAATGGCAAGATTACTTGCGATCAAGTCAGAACATCATATATCTGAACGAGGGTATAATGAAATCATAAAATTCATGAAGGATTGTTTGCCAAATGACAATTCATTGGTTGATAATTTTTATGCCACTAAAAGACTAATGCGAGGTCTAGGTCTACCTGTTGAGAAAATAGATTGTTGTGAGGACCAATGTATGATTTATTGGGGAGTGGACTCTGAGTTGACATCATGTAAATTGTGTGGGAAATCACGCTACATTGCACAAATGACGAGGTCGTGGCCGAACACCAAAAAACGCCCTTGCAAAAAAATGTACTACTTCCCTTTGGGCCCTCGATTGCAACGATTGTATGTGTTTGAGTCAACGGCAAAACATATGCGATGGCATGGAGAACATTCCTCGCCAGAAGATGTTATGCAACACTGTTCTGATTCGATAGCTTGGAGACATTTTAATGATGTCAACAGAGACTTCGCCGCCGAGGTTCGGAATGTTCGTTTAAGATTGTGCACTGATGGTTTTCAAGTATTTGGGATTTCAGGAAAATCATACTCTTCATGGCCCGTAATTTTGACTTCGTACAACCTTCCACCGTCGATGTGCATGAAATCTGAGTTTATGTTCTTAACGGTTATCGTTCCTGGACCGACCAACCCAAACCAGAAAATCGACGTGTTCCTTCAGCCACTTGTGAAAGAGTTGCAAGATTTATGGAACAATGGGGTGATTACATACGACGTGTCCACAAAGACGAATCTTCTTATGCGAGTGGCCCTTTTATGGACTGTTAGTGATTTCCCTGCGTATAACATGTTGTCCGGTTTGAGCACACACGGTAAGATGGCTTGTCCATATTGTATGGAGGATACAAATGCATTTCAATTGCGAAATGGTGGAAAGACATCGTGGTTCGACTGTCACCGTCGTTTCTTGGCGAAGGCATCACCATTCAGGAAAGACGAAATAAATTTTCTTAGAGGCAAAATGGTATTAAATGACGAACCGCCCGCTTTATGCGTCTGGTGAAGAAATTTTGGCGTAAATTGAATCGTTAGGCTTGATGAAGGTGACAGTAAATCGAGCCGATTCTCGTGAATGGGCTGATAGCTAAGAATTTGGGATGGAGAAAAAAACATTTTCTCGGGACTTGCCGTATTGGAAGACAAACTTGATCCGCCACAACTTAGATGTCATGCACATCGAGAAAAATGTTTTTGACAACATATTCAACACTATTATGTGTGTACCGGCAAGAGTAAGGACAATGCGAAAGCGAGACAAAATATTCATGAATATTGTCACCGACCTTCTCTACACATTGATTCGGCGACAAATACTTACATCCTTGGATGCTATGCTCTTGATACATCAAAAAAACAAAAATTGTGCGAGTGGGTTGAAAAGTTGTGTTTTCCTGATGGTTATGCTTCGAATCTTGGTCGATGTGTGGATGCAAAGAAATTGCGAATGTTCGGCATGAAGAGTCATGATTGTCGTATTTTCATGCAACTGTTGATACCAATTGCATTCAGAGAACTCCTCCCAAACCCGGTTTGGGTTGCAATTAGCGAACTAAGCCTTTTTTTTCGATCCCTAACTGCGAAAAGTGTCAGTCTCAAAGATATGGAGGTTTTAGAGTCTGAAATACCAAAAATCATTTGCAAGTTGGAGAAAATATTCCCTCCAAGCTTCTTCGACTCTATGGAACACCTACCAATCCACTTGGCCTACGAGGCCCGTCTCGCCGGTCCCGTTCAATTTCGATGGATGTATCCATTTGAGAGGTAATTTCTTGAACCCTTGAAATTATTTTCCCATTCAATATGTTTTAAATCAACATTTCCTATACTCCGATAGGTACCTTAAACATTTGAAAAACAATGTTCGGAACAAAGCGAAGGTAGAGGGCTCGATGTGTAATGCTTATATGGTCGAAGAAGTCACATCCTTTTGTTCTTACTACTTCGAAGATCACGTCTTTACGTTGCATGACAAAGTGCAACGAAACGACGATGGCGGTGTCGGGCCCACACCGCATTTTGTGGACAATTTCTCAATTTTCACTTATCCTGGTCGACCCATGGGCAAGTCAAAGGAGCGGTACTTAACAGAGCAGGAGTATAATGCCGCTCATTCGTACATACTGCCCAATTGTCCAGAGATCGCTCCTTACATCCAGTATGTCCGTCACTTTCATTCAATAATGCAGTACATTCATTATTCATCTTTAACTAAGACATGATATGTACATGTTCGTTTCTTCTAGATCTTCGTCTATGAAATCACTCAAGCAACGGGGAGTCGGAAGTTGATACTAGTCTAGAGCACAACTTTCCCATATGGTTTCAAACATATGTAAAGTTATTACTATTGTAGGTTATCGCTTCATAAATTTCTTTCATAAGTAATGTGTCTTATTACATTTCTAATTTTTTGTAAATAGGCTCGGAATTCTATCATAGACGAGACGCTCGTTGATCTTTCGGTTGGTCCTAGTCGATCTTGTACTGTCTACCCTGGTTACCAAGTGAATGGGTATAAGTTCCACTCCGCAATATATGACGTTAATAGATCGACGCAGAGCAGCGGTGTTTTGGTGAAGGGTTCTAACTACGCCGATGTTTCCCATAACTATTATTGAGTACTGCAAGAGGTTGTAGAGATTGAATATACCGGCCTCAAGCGTGTGGTCTTGTTTAAGTGTGAATGGTATGACCCTACACCGAATCATGGTGTGAGGACTCACCCAACACTTCAATTGGTAGAGGTTCATCGAAGTCGAAGATATAACAACTACGAGCCATTTGTCCTTGCAATGCAAGCCACTCAAGTGTACTACATTTCATACCCTTCTTTGAGGAACGAACGACAAGAATGGCTAGCGCTTGTTCATTGTCAACCAAAATTCGACGAGGAAACGAGCAAAGACGATAATGACCAGGGCTCGGCAGAGATTGCATTCCAAGATGGGATGCCCACCACGTGCGTAGTCGACGACGCAATTCAGGATTTCAACAATCTGGATGATCCAAATGGGACTCGAGTCATTATTGAACCAGGTCCAAGTGAAGAAAACAATGACTTCATTGTTGATAGTGGAGATGATTCAGAAGAAGAATCATCAACTTCTAGGCATGAGAGTGAATTTGAAATGGATGATAGCGAGTGATGTATGTCTATGTTATGTCAACGTTAGATCGATGTTACGTGAATTTTCTATACCTTTGTTACAATTTTTAAGATTGGAAGATATCAACAGTATGCATGTTTATATGAAACATATCATTGTTTTAAGTGCTTTAATGTTTTCGATAAAAACACATATTTCCAAACAAGGAGTATTTAGGCTTTAGTTGATTGTCATTTTTTTTTTGAAAAACATGGAGTGGTCATTTTTTGAGAATGGGCGTTCTGCCATGTTTTGCTACAATATTTGGTCATCATATATCTGAAGGGCATGAATTCTCAAACAAGGAGTATTTAGGCTTTAGTTGATTGAATGGCTGTCAACTTTATTATTCCATATGTTACATAACACACATGGTTGGTTGCTATAGCAAAAAATCAGAATTAAAATTTCACTCACAAGTCACAACACATGTATGTACTTAAACTGCAAGTTCACTCACAAGTCACAACACATGTCTTTTGTATTTGAAGATTTCCTTTTGGTGTCCAACCAGTAAATGTTTGCATTGACAGTATTTGTGTTTCCTACCCAACCCTTATAGTGCCATTTGAAAAGAAAACCAATAAAAGGACTTTACTTTTCGAAATTACTGTCTATCTCCCCACTAGTAACATACTTTCTTCATGGAGTGTAACTTCTCGACGGTGCTTGGATTAGATCACCCCATGTTTTCACATAAATTGGCCTTTCAAATTACCTTGTTTTTCTTCTTATATATTGAGCTCTGTTTTAGCATTTCTTGCTCAATGGCTAGATAAGGGGAAAAATTCACAAAAAAAGGGAGAAAGGTTATCTTCTTTCGAAAGATATTTTGCTTCTCCTAAATTTCTTATGTGAGATCCAACCATTTGATATATTTTTAAGCTTGTCATCCTTTCCATAGCACAAGATTGAAGTTTCCAGGTTAATGTGTGATGTTGGAGGTTATTTTTTATATAGCTTCTGGCAAAACTACGTTCAAAAGCTATTACAATTTAGTCCCATTGGAGAAGGCCCAAATAGGCTATAAATATTTAATATGTTGCTTGATCTTTTATAGGTCTAATCCTTTTTCCATCAATTAGAGATTAAACATTATGATATATAAACATGCATACTTTTGATGATATATTTCTTAATTTCCTTTTATCAAAGATGGATCCTGTGTTCTTATTATGTCATGCTTTGTTGACATGGAAACTTTGACAAAAAGAGAATGGTCTCCTAGATAACACCACCATTATGTGATTTTTTATGACTCCTATGTTTTGATCATATTTAGTATGGATCTTTATGGATGACTAGTTATTGTCCGGATGATCACTTTGGCATTATCTTCTTGATTTCAGGCAATTGGACATTAGAAACTAGCAGTTCATTACTTTTATTTGTATGCATTTGGTCTCTAAACTTTTATTGGTATTTTGTTAGGTTTCATGGCGGGCAGTGATCACCCCCACTTCGAGGGCGCACATTACCTCAGGGCAGTCGAGGGATACCTTTAGGGGGACATCGTCCCAGTCGTAAGAGGTGCAGCACAGAAATACCGACTGGGCCTCATGGTCAGGCCACCCGAGGGGGTCAAAGAGGTCGTGGCGGTCGAGGTCGTGGGTAGATTCCTGTATTATCGATTCCGACTTCGCGTTCTCTCGAGCATGAGTTACCTTCAGCGTCACCTTCGCCTTCCATACCGTCCGCGTCGCCTGTACCATCAACATCGTCATCAAGAACTATACCAAATTGCCCGTTGCAGTCACCATCGCCGACATCGAGACATGACACTCCTATACCGACGAGGCCTACACCTCCAGCCACCGCATCACCAGCAGCATCCCCATCTTATAACGGCAGAGCAAAGCTTTGCAGTGACAGCCCTCCGCGGCACCTCAGAGGATAGGACCGAGCCCCCTCGCGTGCAACGGATCCCGATAACACTGATTGCCAATAATACGTAAGTTTGTATTTGATTCATATATGTACTTCTAATTATCGATGTAAATTATTAAAATTTTTTTTAAGATGTTATGCATTTTCATGAAACACAGGGAGTTGCATCCTTCTCATTCTTGTGCACGGGGATGACAAAAGTTTTCAAAAGATGGATGATTCCGTAAGGGTATTGTTGCAAGTCGGTACCGAATCATCATACAGACCACTACTGGCGCCAATGGAAGGTACGCAGGACTAATAAATGTCTTAGGATTTATACTAGTTTTTCAATGTCTCGTAACAATTGCAATCGCCATTTTATAGGTATATTTTAGATGGGATGACGCGATTCACGAGGATCTCATTCGTGCGGCGTACGACACGCATGCAGGCGCAAGGTACACTGCATTAATGCACAAGTTAAAAAAGAATCGTGTTCACCAATTTATGTTACGAGATGAGGCATGGAGAAGATACTTGAGTATCTGGGAGAGCGATGACTTTCTTGCCTGTGTCTAGGCAAGCGTCAACGAATAGGAACACTGAGGTTGAAGGACCTGGGACTGGACCCTCGAAGCACGGTGGTGGTTCGGTGTCTTTTGTGACTACCAATGAAAGATTGGTAAGTGTTTTTTACACTCTAGTTTATTTTTTACATTTATACACTTGTTCACTATGCAATTGATTTGTGTTTGGCGAATATGAGTTCGCCGACCTACTACTAATTGACATATTTATGCTGAATTTATAACCGGTCCTGTATGCAGACTAATACATCGGAGACGCCACCTACCGTGAATGAATTGTATTTGCATATCCACACCGTAAATCACGACGAGGTGACATTCATCGATAGTAGATCAGAGCGGTTCTATGTAAGTATAGAAGTGAAATGTTAAATAGTATTAAGTTTACTTTAAAGCATATCATGTAAGTTGTTTATTGTTGATCCATGCAGGATAAGCTCCAGAGGAGACGTCTGGAGCTGACCCAGGCTACACCGGAGCAGCCGGTGGATGATGAGGCGGTGTACCTCAATATGGCGGGTGAGTGTCCTAAAGGACGTGTCTACGGTCTCGGGTCTTTAGGGAGAAAGAAGAGGAGATATGCAGATCCTGGTGCTAGGACGTCCCAGATGCCGGAGATGGTGCCACGTGCAGAGTTCGATATCGTTGCCGAGCAATTACGAAAGGTTATGGCGTTTATGCATCAGCAATTCGGGATGACCATGGATGGAGCAGGCCTATCTCAGCCACAGCCACCACCACCACCACCACCACCACCACCACCACTACTAGCAACAACCGACGCAAATAGAACCCGCCGATCCACCACAACAAGGGTAAATGTTGAGCGAGAGATGCAAGAGTGGCTTACGAGAGATGAGCACTTGGTGATACTTAGGTATTTTTTTGTTGTTTGTGTAACTTTTGAGATTATACTTTTGCTTTTGTAGATAACTTTAGTAGTTGTTCTGATGACTTTTAGATTGATACTTCTTTTTGTGCATATTTAGATTGATACTTCTTTCGTTTCATTGGATTGTTGTTTCGAGTTTAAAAAATTTCATTTTCTTCTTCTTTCTTAACTTCCTTTTAGTTTGTCAAATCTTGTGAATTAACAAACTACAATATGTGGTTACTGAATTTTTTGCTGACTCCTTTGTCAAGGATAAAGTCTCGAAGAGAATTTTGTTACAAGGCAAGCTTATGGACGGATTGTACTGTCTTCCCAAAGTTTCTCTCAATCATCTTGGTGAGAATCTCTCTACTATCTCGTCGCTCGATTTTCTCAAACCGGTGTTACAAACTTAACTCGTTGCTATTACTCCTAATTGTAATCTTTGGCATGCTAGACTTGGTCATCCATCTTCATCTGTCGCAGAAGGTGCTACGTGAGTTGTAATTCTATTTTTCATAAATCCCGAACTCGTTCTTTGATTATGAATGGCAACCTTTATTTTCTCGATGGTATATTGTCTTTGCTAGTTTTGTTGATTTCCTTGCTTATGGTTTGAAGCTTATTATTGGTTTCTCCTCTTCTTTGTCATAGAACAGCTTCATCTTTCATGTCATAGATCATATTCTCGTAGGCTTTTTTGCAGATACAATAAATCTATCGTAGTTTTTGACTTACATCGCCCTGGTCGGGATTTTGAAAAGTATTCAACAATCCAATGCAATAAAGAAGGGCAATCGTGTATATACTTATCTCGATCGCTTGATTAAGTTCTCTAAATTTCCATCATAAATTCATTATATGCAATATGTCTAGTGGAACTTGCTTTGTTAATGGAATCTTACCATCTTTGCGGTACAAAATGGTTTGCTACGCCATTATATTACAATAATGTCCCAATAGAGATTAGTAGGATTCTTATTTGAAACGGAATTTGTGGAAAAATAGGTCGTAAAGGAAGTAAGACTGTAAGAGTCTAAGACAAACACAAGGTCTAGTGAAGGTGCACAAGAATAGACGATTGACTGTTAGGAATCACCAAAGAATGTATGAACAATTTGTTTCAAATTTCAAAGCTACTTGATAAAGGTCTCGGGGTTATGCTGTTGAAGGATACATGTTAGTGATCTATAAGTGTTTTCCAAGATGCACTTCAGGGTTCCTAATCTCATTTGCTAAGGGCCAGTGGCAAGTTGTTGAATTCTTCAAGAAAACTAGTTTTAAATTTGATCGCCCCTAGGTTTACGTTGGGTTCAATACTTCTACTAGTATTTTCGTTGTCACTCAATCATCAGCAAAATATACAAGCTGTTATTTAGTCTTTTTTTACTGTGGGAGTTAGCTCAGGATTTCCTGAACCTTTTGTGTAGTCCCCTGACTTCCATATGTTGAAGTGCAAACTCATGGATCCAGATGGTAACCTATTGTATTACCCTGTTGCATAATGTTTTCCTTGGAAGTTTGTCCAAGTCTGAATTGATAATTGTGGTCGTCTAAACATCTCACTACCACCGCCATTTTTCCTATTTGTATACAAAGTAGGTATTATTTCCGCCCTTGCCTTTTGTCCCGCCCATAGTGGTATGCTAGTCGTTGGATCTTACAAATGACCACCGCAATTTACAGGAACACAATATGGAGCTTTTATATGTTTTACACTGGCCAAGAAGGCGGAATCACACAAATTCACCTCCTTGCTATTTAAAAGTAAAATATATTTTGACCGATTTTTTCTTGTCTTAACTCCTGAAGGATCCTTATATTCTTTGTTGGGATATTCGCAATACGCTTGGCACTTGTGTACAAGTAAGTGATTTTCTTGCCATTATGCAAACCATTCGCAGATATGAGTGGAAAAGGAGAATGTCATTCATGTCTAGTTTATAATTATTTTCTTTCCTAGTTACTGCAGTCATTCTATTTGCATTCTTATGGTCGGGGATACATCTTTATTTTAAACCAATGAATGTCCGATGTGATAAATATTGCTTTGGTTTGTTCATGCAATTACATTTGCTTTTTGTATTGAATGGAATGAACTTGTCACTTGTCAGGTATGGTAATCAATGAAATGCTTAATATTTTTAACCGTGCAGGTTATATAGGTTTACTGAAACAACAAACCAGCGAATATTCTTCGACATTGAGCCTTGTGGATGACATCTTGGAACAAAGGCATGTATCTTTAGTTAATTGTCTTATTTGTTCATATGTGGTCTTTTATCATAGTTATCTCGAAATACTTTTGAGCTTTTGTTTTAAGGTGCAAGTTATATGTCATATTTTTATGGTGCTCTTTCATTGATCAGGATGGGCAAGTTCACATATATGACCTGCTAACCGAACAAGCCCCATTTAGGATATTTTTGTGGATTTTTTTTGTGGATGGGCAAGTTCACTTATCAATGAAGTGGTCTGGATGTTTATGTGGATTTTCATGTTAAGAATCAACCATTTCCACTTTATGTGCCGATTATTTGCTAAAAAGTAGTGGACAAGCCCCATTTAGGATATCATGAGCCTTTGGTATAGGAACTTGTTGTTCAACTTTAAATGTCATTCTGCAAATTGAGGTTTTGTATTTATATAAAAAGAGATGCCAAACCAGGTTCGGTTCCATTTGGATTCATTCTATATTGTCATCACGAACCTTGAAAATACAAATCCTTGAACCTGATACCTTTTACTCAATCTCTGGATAATCATGGAGGAGCTGTTTAGCACGAGATGCCTGGGATTTAGCACAACTCATACTTATATTTGCTTAGTTTACAATCCTTCTTTTAGAACCTTGGAACTCATCTTGTTAACTACTTGTTCACATTGTAGTTCTCAATGCGGTCACACTTGGAAATCCCAAGTGTTTCACAACAAATAAAAAAATATGCAGGGATAATTCTTCTGCTTTTGATGGTTTTTTAATTGAATGTCAGCAGACTATTGCATTTCAAAAGGGGGCTACGAATTAGGAGCATGCTCGTAAAACGATGAAAAAAATAAGGAGCCACAGAAAGTGACCTTGAAGATATTGATATTGTAGAAGTTTTTTAATTCTCACCAACCCTCCTTTCCCTCATCTTTTCAAGACTCAAAAGCACGCAAGAAGATGAAAAACTTATGCCAATCGATCGCTTTTAGGATTTGTGGTGAGTTTGATCTTACCTGCGTTGTTTCTTCCTTATTGGTGATTTTTAATTTGGATTTTTGTTCTTGTTGGGCTGATTAAGTTGCCTATCCAATTTTTGAGCAATTGCTACTGTGAAGTTGTTTGATTTCTATTACTGGATCTTATCTGATACCTTGTTGGTTGATTGCTCTTGTTTTGCTCATCTGGGTTGTTTTGTTTGTTTTGGGTGTTGTGGATAATTTGGTTTTATCAATTGTTTTGGTTTTGTATCTCTTTCTCGTCGAAGCGCTTTCATTAAGAACGTCATAAAATGCGCGCATTTTATGGGTTTTTTTTTTAAGACGTTTTAGGTGAATTGCTTGATTCCCAGTTTGAGATTTCATATTTTCTTCCATGAATCCATGTTTGTGCTTCTTATGAAACATGATCTTTGTGCACAATTGTTATCAACTTAAGCGATTTTTTGCTGCGTAGACTCTTTGGAGTATACTCTTCGTCATTGTTGGATTTAGTAATGGTTTGTGTTTGTTCCATTTCTTGGCCGATTGAACACATTTCTTCAATATCTATTTATAGAATGTCATTTATGTCTCCCTCACAGTTGCTTTTTTAATCATTTATCTCTTATTGTTGATCCATGCAGGCTAAGCTCCAAAGGAGACGTTAGGAGCTGACCTACACTACACCGGACCAGTCGGTGGATGATGAGGCAGTGTACTACAAGGTGGCGGGTGAGTGTCCCAAAGGACGTGTCTACAGTCTCAGGTCGTTAGGGAGAAAGAAGAGAAGATACGTAGATCCTGATGCTAGCACAACGAGGGATGGACAACTTTATGATACTTAGGTATTTTTATGGTTGTTGTAGAACAATGAGAATTGTAGTTTTTTTATGGATACTTAGGTATCTTAAACATTTATTATACTTGATTACGTTTCGTGAATATATAAATCTTTTTTAATATCGAATTTTATGTTTTTTTCTCATTATAGTCTTTGTTGTTGATATATATTGTTGATTTGTGTATGTATGTCAAATTCTGCTTTTTAGGGGGATGTTAGCACTCCCAAGGAGTTGTTGGAGGGGGTGCAGGCGATGGAGCAGGTCCTATGGTTGTATTTTCAGGTTTAGATGTTATGAAGAACCAATTGGATTAAGTTTAGGTTGGAAAACTAAACAACGCGAAATTGAGACGGATTAGCAACGGAATTCAGATATTTCGTTGCTATTCCGTCTCTAATTTTCGAGGAATAGATGCATGAATCAGCAACGGATCAGAGACGGAATACAATAATTTCGTCTCTGGATCCGTTGCTAATCGAGACGGATCAGAGACGGAATGCAATTACAATTGTACCATTTAGAAGAATTTCCATTTCTGTTCCGTCTCTGTTCCGTTTCTAAATTCCGTCTCTAATCCGTCTCTAATCAGAAACGGAAACGCATTTCCGTTGCTGATTTAATCAGCGACGATGATTTTAGAGACGGAATAGATTCCGTCTCTGTTCCGTTGCAAAATTGAATTAGAGACGGAATTTATGCAAATCAGATTTTCCGTTTCTGATCTGCTGTTTTTTTGTAGTGGATATTTATAAAAGTTCAAAAACCAAATGTATAGTAATAAAAGTTCAGGGACGATCAAACGCATAAAGAACATAAAGTTCAAGGATCAAATTATGAGTTTTGCCTTAAAATTTTACTACAAACATGAAAAGTTGGGATGTACTTGATAAAAAAAATATAATATATATTTGCCTACTACAATTAATAAAGTAATATATATCATCATGGCTTATAGATAATTTATAATGTTTATTTTATGCATGGCCTAATTAATAGACCTTCGACATGGTGGTGGGGGATATACAATTTTGGCCCAACGTTGTGAATATGCAGATGATGAAGAGCAATGAAGATCAATTTCATGTGAGTCAAGACAATGAGTTGGCACTCTGTTCAATGGAGCTATTTTTATGAAGTGTCGAGAGTTCAAAGATTGATTAGGGGTGGGCAAACCGGGGGTTCACGGTTTGGTCATTTTACAAACCACCACCAAACCGTGAACTTTTAAAACCGCACCCAAACCGACCATGCAAACCGAGGTTTGGTCGGTTTGGTTTCGCGGTTTTAAGGTTTAGGGTATATTTAAAAAAAAAATGGTGGTCGGGAGGTGGTGGTGGGAGGCGCGATTGGTGGGGGAGGCAGCCACTCGTGGTGGGATGCGCGGTAAGAGGAGGCCACTGGTGGCGGGAGACAGCGGTGGGAGGCACAACTGGTGCGAGGAGCGACGGTGGGAGGGTGCCATTGGCAGTGGGAGGCACAACAGAGAGGGGCGGCGGCGGTGGGAGGCACAACTAAGAGGGGCGACTAGTGGGCGCGGCGGTAGGAGACGGCGGCGACTGGTGGCGGTGAGAGGAGGCGGCGAAGATTGGTGGCGGTGGGAGGCACAACTGAAAGGGGCGACGGCGGTGGGAGGCACAACTAAGAGGGCGACTAGTCGGCGCGACGGTAGGAGGCGGCGGCGATCGGTGGCGGTGAGAGGAGGCGGCGAAGATTGGTGGCGGTGGGTGGAGCGGACATGCAAAGTGGTCTTGAGAGAGAGAGAGAGAGATGAACGGCCGAGAGAGAGAAACGGTGGTCTCGAGAGAGAGAGAGAGAGGAGATGAACGGTTGAAGCAAAGTGTGGAGTAAAGTGTTATAACTTTATATTGTTAGGGTTTTAAGTAAATTGAGGAAAATTACTAAAATACCCTCGGTTTGGTGAAACCGCGGTTTTTCCAAAATGAAAACCGCGACCAAACCGCGATTCTGCGGTTTTTACATTTTTCAAACCACACCCAAACCGCGAGTTTTAAAAACCAGACCAAACCGCACGGTTTGGGCCGTTTGGGCGGTTTTTCGAAAACCGCTGCTCACCCCTAGCATTGCTAGTATCATTATTTATAGTTGCTTTATTTATATATCAATTATTATCTTTGGGGTTTTTATTTGGTTTTAGATACTTTAATTTAGCATTAGGTGAAGTATGGGTTAGAAGTTATAAGTCTATCAAAATAGCAAATATATGTGACGGTTTATTATTCTTATTAGAAGTCTAGCAAAATATAAAGTGTGTGACTACTTGAAATTGGTAATAAGTAACGTGTTATTTATTGACTATATATATAGATTGACTATGTAACGCATGGGAGATTTATGACTAATAAAATTGAGTTTTTTGTAGAGAATTAATTTTATTCTCTTGTGCCCTAAATTATTTGTTCATAGTTTTTCAAGCAATTCAATTTGAAAGATCCTCAATGTGTTAATTGATATCAGAGCCTTCATCAATCGTGATTTGAAGATAATCATGGCGCCGAAGAAGAACCAGAACCAACAACTAGTTGACGATGTTTATCAACTAGACGACCTAGTCCAAACCGAGCAGTTTCTCACTCAATACACTACAACAAATTCGACTTTTGATAGAGGTTTTGAACATCTATGAAAGACATTTTATAGAGGTTTTTGATCTATATGAAAATCGTCATCTTTTAAGCTGTTATCATATCTTCAAAGCTTACATACGGATTTCAAACCTCTATTAATTCTGACTATTTCATAGGGTTTGAAACTTCTATAATATCTTCAGAGGCTTAAATAGGGGTTTTCAAACCCCTATCAATTCTAGCGATTTCATAGGGGTTCGAAACCTCTATAATATTGTCAAAGGCTTACATAGGGGTTTCAAACCCCTATGAATACTAGCCAGTTCATAGGGGCTTGGAACCTGTAATAATATCTTCAGAGGTTTACATAAGGGTTTCAAATCCCTATCAAATGTCATTTTAAAAAAAATTAATAGTTGAAAATGCCTTCCAATTGAAAATATAACAAATCTACATCCCACTCATAATTTTGTTATTCCATCAAGAAATTTGCAATGTTCAACAACCAATCAACAAAACAACAAATTGATAGCCATTCACGAAACCCGCTAAATGATCGAAAATCAAACAAAGATTGAATCTTGTACATCAGTGATTCCTTCAACAAGAAGAGGGGAAGCAAGACCCTCAAGAACATTAGTGATTCCTTGAACAATAACAACACTAGCATCCCTGGCAGTATATCTGGAAACAAGCACAATGGAAGAACCAAGTAAATGCTAAATATGATTTTGATTTAAGCAGTACTCATCAACTTTAAGGACACAAGAGAGAGACTATTGGCTTTTTAGGAACTTAAACTCATACACACCTTGTAAGTTGCAGTAATCATCTTCCCAGCAAACCATCTTCCATGGAGTGCATGTTGTGCTTTCATGGCTGACTCTGTGTTTCCAAATCGTAGCGGTATTCTATTTTTAAAATCCAAATCATGTTATCAGGCCACACACAACAAATAAAAACAGACTTATCCTAATTATTATTCACAAAAATGGTGAGATGCAACAAATATTTGAGAAAAGTTGTTAACCTCAATCAACATTAATAGCAATTGTGAATTATGAATATTAGAACACATGGGGATGGTGGTGCAATAATTCATACCCTCATCATCATCATCATTGTTCCTTTTACTATCACCAGCGTCATCTCTTTACTTTGGCTGCTATATAATCAAACTTCTATTTTTTTCCCAAAAGAACTCTCATCTAAATTTATTATGAAGCTAAAGCTTAACCAACACAACCAAAGCACTAGAATTCTGCCATTTTGAGCAACATTATTTGTCCGGAAAAGATCAAAGCACTACAATTCTAACATCCAGAGCTACATTAGTCTGGAAAAAACAAAGCTATAAGCATTTGAAACTTTTAACACTATGCAAAGTTTTGGAAGGTTTGATTAATCATGTAAGTAAGCACATACTCCTATATAAGTAAGAACTAATTAAATCTGCTACAAATAATAAAGATAGGTCGACCTGAACTTTTTGAGAATCTGTTATTACTATGAACATAAGAAGACACCTTTCCATCGTCTCCTAATTGGTCTTCGATCCCGTGATCTGTTGTTGCTTCAAATCGATTATTTCTATTTAACACGGCTGCTACGCAAACCTTGTACACATGAAACACAAGAGTCATCAAATACTGAATTCACACATGCAGGATAAAATGAACTCTTGCATTCTATAAATTCTAGATCGTAACTTCAAAGTGTGAAACAATTTTCCACTAATGAACAAACATGGAAACATGCAAAAACTGCAATTTCTTGTTTAATTCTCTTGAATGTTTGATAGTATTCATGGTTCATGGATGCTCTCTGAATGTTTGTTATATTTTTATCTCAAGAAATGATGGCTTCATGTTCTAACCATGGAAGCTAAGAAAAATGACCCTATACATGGCAGAAAAAAACAAATAGGAGAAAAAGATGTGTGGGTCACTAGGACTATATAGTAATCACAAAGAACAAAAGAAAGGAAAAGAGATGAAAGCATAGATGATTAAAAATGGGATCCACTATGACTAAAGCTTAAACAAGCAGCAAAAACAATAATTGAAGGCTATTAAATTTCTAAAAAATCTACAATCCTTTACAATACTGCTTCACAGAGGTAGACTTGGAAACTTATGCGGAACATTATAAGAAATCTGGCTTCCTCACTCCAATGCAAGTTCCATACAGGTAAAGGATTATGGGTTTGCTTAAATCCATCTAATTCATATCTTCGATTTGCTAATTTCAGGGAGGCTAGTCGATAACAAGAGTAAATAATGTAGCAACCAAGAATTAAACCCAAGACTGCCTCAGTCAGGGTTTGGTACTTCTTTTTTTGCCGCTGCACCACACCCCTTGGGGGCGGTTGGCGTTAGATAATTACAAGAATAGTAACAGCTTATGTTTGTTATACTTACAGGTCACTGCGTGAAAACATCGATGTGAGCAATGTAGTTGTTGAGGTTCCAGCTCTGTTAATCATGGGCGAGAAGGATTATACGCTCAAGTTTTCAGGCATGGAAGAGTACCTAAATGAGACAAAGGCAGAAGACTATGTTCCTAACCTCAAGACTGTATTCTTGGATGAAGGAACTCACTTTGTACATGAGCAATTTCCAGACAGTGTGAGTCGGTTGCTCATCGCCTTCTTCGACAAATGCCAGACCACCTAAACTGAAAATCAAGACCACAAAGGTGTGAAACAACCAAATGAAATAAAAGTTGTGTATAAGACCCAGTTGAAATTAGTAAAAAAGAAATAAATAAGATGTATTTGTCACTTTAATTTGAAAGGTGAAACACTTGCTAGTTGAAATTAGGAATTCAAATCATTCAAATAGAGAAATTTATTTACATGAGCAGACATGCCACAATGTTATTTTAGACATCAATCTACTAGTAATCTCATCAGTTTCTTCTTCACAGGGCCTTCTACCAATTCAACAACATTAATGCAGCAAAACATGATCATCGACAATTGTAAGTGACTAATAGATTTTTGAGCGTACACTACACTAAAAAAATCATTGCAAAGCATGGAAACATCAAGATCATGATCCATAGCTGATCACAAAATTCTAACAAATTTTTGAGTTCCTAACAAATCGCCATGAGGAAAATGATTCCTCGATTGCAGTAATGTTTTTTTCTAATTAGCAACCCACACAGGGGTTTCTTTGCTGATAGGAATCAAGGGTTAGTGTTTAGTAATCAACCAATAGTAAACTCCCATCAATTTAATTTAGACCTAGGACCATCTCCTTTCTAAAGTTAAGGAGGCTTTTATTTTCTCTAGCATTTTTATAATTGTTCTTGATCAATAGTACTGAGATATTACGGCAAACTTGACGTTACGCTCAATAGACATAAAGCACAAGCTAGTCTTAACTCAATGCATTTGCAGGCATCTGTAAATAGTATTATATAGGCATGAAATGAAAAAGAAATTAACAACTTTATTTGCAAATGGTCTTTCCATGAACAAAAGAAACAAAGAAGAAAACAAACAAACAAAGAAACGAGAGAAGCAACTTCTAAAGACACTACATACAAGACTACCAACATATTTGGATGTGAATAAGAACTAAAGCAAATTCTTGAAGATTTAACAATTATGTGAATAAGATATATGGAGTGAAGAACTGCATGCACTTGCCTCCAAATAAAAAAAACAAAAACAAAAACAAAAACAAAATCCCCACTATAAGGTTCAACCTCCCGACGTTAAATCCGAGTAACCCCATACCGAACCAATGAGCCATCCACTTGGTTAGTGAATTCTCTTTAACATCTTAAACTACGCCCAAAAGACATTATTGGTTAATTTCTTCCTACAATGTAAACATGCTTGTCTGCCTTTGTACAATTGCTGCAAAGACTATTCAAGTAGCATATACATAGTTAGGCTTTTAATAAGATTATATGGATTCATGGATTATGGTGCAATAAGGTTTGGGTTACAAAAGCAAATAAAAACAAAAACGAGAAGTGAAGTAGTAAAACTGAATTGAGGCTAGAAGGGAAAACATAAGTTAGGATCAGAATTACTTCTATGATAAAGACATGTCGCGTGTAGAGGTGGTTTTTCTGAATTACTTGATATAAAAGGGAGGGGTTCAATTTATCATGTGAATTTGTGCACATCATCCAACTACTTAAGTCGAGCGGACTATAAACTTTTGGTCCATGTAACCTACCCAAATTAATTTGTATTGTGAAGCTTGGTTGTTATGGTTGTTGTTTAATCATCGAGTCGGTGAATTTTTTTTCCCTTAAAGTTTTTCTTTTACTGCATTTCTTATTTATATACTATAACCTACTATGTACTAACCACGAACAATTTTCACTTTCAGAAAATGTCTATCGAGCGCATTACACATCATGTGTTGCAGGGAAAACTCTTGCTCCAAATCAAGGTCTCTATGCCGCCGGATATAATCTTATTAAAATATGCAAACCTATTCCAACAGAAATATTCAAATTCAATAATCAATTAGTTGTAGGCACCTATCATTGCAGTTCAATAATTAATCACAGTTCAATCTATAGAGTAAAAAATTGGTTTGGACTTTCGATCTAGAGCAAATCAATCACCAAAGCCAATTCAACATAGAACCTATGAAATCAACTACATTCATCGCTAATTCAAGTCACAAAATCATAAAAAACAAAATTTAGTTAACCTAATCAATATAGAGACTTAGAGAGATCGTAAATCGGTAACCATTTACCATGCCAATTCAACACGAACCATAGAACCATAGAAACTATCTCAGCTAACCTATTCAACACAGCGAGACTGCAAATTAGTCTAGATGATCAAAGCTAAACACCAGAACCAAAGATTCACAGCTTCATCGAATCGAATCGTTAGGGTTTGAGATCGATCGAGTCTAACCTTGCAGATCGGACAACTGGTCTTGAAATCGAAGAAGGTCCAAGAGCGGTGAAGAGGCAAGGCGGAGGCGGACCAAACCTTATATGTGAAACCCATAGCAGCCTAATCGCCTAATCGAGTGAAGAAGAGTGAAATCCACAACATCCTAAGCAAAACCTAGATATGAGTCGATGAGAGCAAGTCGATAGATTTGAGTTTCAATAGCCAATACATAGCGGTTATTAAAAACCCCTATGTATTAGGTGCTATTAAAAGCCTAAATTGTTCTAGTGATATCTTGCATCGCACGAAAAAATGTGTGTGCAACTTAATGAATTATCTGCTGGGATGATAGAGTTGTTAAGGATTTATGGGATCATTGTCCTAAACTGTCGAAGAGACCCTAAAAACATATATCAAACAAAAAACATGTTTAATATATATATTTTTTAATTTCTCTCAAGTTTTGGGGTTAGGCTAGATGCCTCACTCCCAATCGAAACCCATGGATATCAAACAAAAAACATGTTTAAAATGCATAACACATGCATTGACTCATGATCGCTTGATCAAACCATTGTGAAAACTAAAAAAATATAGTTAACGAACTCATTGAGGTCGCACCATCATGTATGATAAACTATTGTAACGTTTTTAGCTAGGAACATCAATGCAACAACTTTGATAAAAAGATAAATTAAAGAAATTAAAGAAAAAAACCCTCATTTGAAGTCACACACCTATTTTTAAACATTTGCGCTCGTATCCCCAAACTCTGTTGATCTCATTAGTAACAGGTCTTCGTCAGTACCGATATTATTTCTAACTTAATTAACCACCTTTAATTTATAGGTGTGAGGTTTACTCAGAAAGCGGCCTCCTTACTAATTGAGAAGAGATCATACTTCATTATGTAGTTACACTGATTCAATGTAACATTAACTTTCGGTCCACACATCTCTAACAACTTCTACTTTTTAGTATTGTAGCGGTCCACACATCTCTAACAACTTCTACTTTTTAGTATTGTAGTTTCATTAGGTGTTAATAGAAATAGGTTTATCTCTTGTTTACGTAAGGGTAGGTAATAGGTTTATCTCTTGTTTACGTAAGGGTAGGTTGGAGGGGCGAGCAATCTCATCAAAAAGTCCCAATTTGGTACCGTTGCTTCTAGAGAATATGAGGAGCATTAGAAGCAGTTTAAAATTCTTATTCAAAAGGGTATTAATTTTAGTCAATTACAATGTATATAGTTCATCACCGTATTTAACATAGAATGCTAACTCAAGCAAATTATAAATAAATGTAATAACTTCCTTACAAAAATCAATACTATTTTCCTAAAAGTTGCCCAAATGAATTAAATTTGACCTTTATAAATTAATAACTTGTTATTTTTAAGAGAAAAATGATATATTTTGACACCGAAAAGTCATTCAAGATTCAAACCTTTAATTTGATGGCCAATTAATGTTGACCCTTTGGATACCTTTTTTTTAGGAAAATGATTGGTTGACATTTGTGGGAACACAAATGGGTGGCACAACCTACGTGGTGGACACGTGGCATCTCCTTCATGTACTTTTTGGTAGCCCCTCATTTGAAAAAAGACGCCACGTGTTCGCCACATAGGACGTGCAATGAGATTGTGTTCCCACAAATGTCACCAAATCATCATTTTCCTTTTTTTTAAGCCTTACCCTTTGCATATATATATTAGTTTCGGATACGTGCTACGCTCGAGGGAACTCAATTTCAACATTTTATTTTTAATAATATCTATGTATCTAGCATGCACTCTTTTTCTTTCTAGAACTCACCAAAAACACATCTCTAAGAATCCTTTCATATGTTTTTTTCTAAATCTACAAATACCATATAAAGATTTTTTTTTATTCTCTTTATGTTTTCCATCAATCTTCATTCAAATAATATAAATGAATTAAGTATATTTTAAATTTGAGAAAAACTACTTAGTATAGTATTTTACATGGTAGCATTTTTATTAGTACATATTTATATATATTTGGATGATTTTTTTGAAAATAAAAATTGAGTTATTACTGAACGCCCTTTGAATCCAAAAATACTATAATATCTCCTTAACAAGTCAATTAATTCTCGAGAGTAACGAGACCTTTTTTTTTTTTTTTTTTACCAAAAAACCACATCAGAACATTTAATTAATATGATCATCTTAAAATCAAAAAGAGCAGCAAAGATTAGTTAAACTCCATGATAAGTAAAACAATAAAAAAACAAGACCTATATAATGTCAATAACAACAAAGAAAGTAAATTAAAGAGACGATGGAAGTCCGAAATAAAGCCTAAAATCTGTGTGTGACCGTCAAGTCAAATCGTACCTATACATTGATCTTGCGCGTTTAGACGTGAATCGAATGAATGATTCTTCTTTACTTTAATTTAATAAAAATGATGCAAGTTATGGTGTGTTAATTAATTCATGAATGTAATCATTAAACAAATAGTAATAACACTACTTAAACCATACGTTAAGAATGACAAATCGACAATTGAATTGACCGAGAGGAACTCAAATCATTTTTTTTTTTCTAATTTCTTTGTGTGAAAAAACTCTAATTTAGAGCGTTAAAGAGAACTTGTTAAGACACTTTAATAGGGGGTTATATATATACCTAGGTATCACTTAACCTAGTGTGTGACTTCAAGTACATATTAATGTATTCGACAAAAAAAAGTATATATACATGGCAATGTAATTAGGTTACAAAAGATACAAAACATATGTTCTAGTATACAAGCTTTACTGATGCGTAAATTCTTATGGTGCAGTAGGTTACAAGATACTAAACAATCACTCTCGAATGATCTTGGTGCTATCGATATTTCTTTCTTTAGTTATCATATCAATCTACACGGCCAACTTGACGACATGGCTTACGGTAAACAAATTGAATCCAAATGTAGACATCAGTGAAATGAAAAATGAAGTGATTGGTTGTGACGCTGGCTCCATTGTCAATTATTTAATTGATGTCGTGCACTTCCCTCCCGAAAACATCAAGACAATGAGTTCTCATGAAGAGAATCCACAAGCTTTCAGGAGAGGAGAGATCGCCGCAGCGTTCTTAAGCGTCCCTCACGGAAAAGTATTCATCTCCAAGTACTGTAATGACTTTGTTGCTGCTGGACCAATATATAACTTCGCTGGGTTTGGATTTGCATTTCCCAAGAGATCTCCGATGCTCCCAGACTTCTCTGAAATAATACTAGAACTTATTGAGAAAGGAAGGGTACAAGAGTTAGAGAATGAAATGCTACGCTAGCTTCAACAATTGTTCCGGCATTTTAGATCCAAAATTCAATGATGATGAATCAAGCAGTTTAGACTTGATTAGCTTTTGGGGGGTCTTTGTACTCTCTGGTGGAACATCATTAATCTGCTTGGTCATCTTTCTTATTAAGTCTAAATGCCGCGATGATCCCGAGCCAGTAGCTAACAATGAATTCCATGACGTCTTTTTTATTAAATCAGTATGCCAAAGGAATCGCCGTGAGGAATCGCCATGAGCAAGAGCCTTTAGCTAACAATGGCTCTCAGGACATCTTTGTGATTAAGTTAGAATGGCAAAGGAACCGCCGTGTAGTAAGTTCATTTTTGTTTTTTACCACAAAAAGTTAAGAGGGCCGCTAAGGGCACCCCACCATTTAATGAGGGCACCCAGCTTATTTGTAAAAATTCCAGCAAAAATGAAAAAAGACCATTTTGCCCCTGTATATATATAATGGTTCAAACCCCACAAACCATTTCGACAAGGAGTTAGGGCACCCCACCAGCAAGCGTCAACCACAAAGCCACAGCCACATTGCGTTTGGCGAAGAGCTGATCGATTCTTGCTCGTCCGACAGCGAGGTAACAATGTTTGACAACCATTTTCGGGTTTTTTTGAACTGTTTAGTTGCGTATAACAGTGAAAATGATGATTTGTTTGTCAACGTAGGGTTTGGTAATTTCTTCAAATCCGAAGTTGTTTCAACCGTATAATGGAGGATCGTAATGCTTGGTGTGCGAGAGGAGGTCGTCCTTGAGGTAATGTTGCAAATGTTTTTGTGTTTTTTTTGCGGTTATCCGAAGTATCTGTCTGGGTGCGCGATTGTTTCGGCCTCGCAGGACCGAGATGTATAGTAATGTCTCGGTCATAGAGGACCGAGAGGTTTCACGCAGGTCACGAACTGGTACGACCGAGAGTAATGAGTAACTCTCGGTCGTACATGAGCCAGACTCGAAGAAAGTTTCGTACACTGCACAACCGAGAACCTATTTTTTTGGGTTTTTTTGTGATTGTCTTGTACATTTTGGTTGATTATAATGTTACACTCGTTTGTATTGCAGGTAATGCCGTTATCTTGTAATTTTCCAGACTACAAGGACACTTTTACACCTTTTAAGCCATTCCCCTCTCGAGAAGCGGCAATTTCATGGCTTCAACTGATTGGTGGCGAGAACAAGTTTGTGTTAGTAACGAAGCGCTCGGATGTCGGGGGCATTAAGCGCGGGGAAGGGTGAAAATTGCTGTGTGACAGTGTCCGGGACATATAGGGGACCTGGCTCGAGAGAGTTGGGAAGGGAAAGCGGCAAAAATTTTAAAGAAATCAAGGAATGATGAAAAGGCGAGGACTCACACTAGTACGAAGAAATGTGGATGCCCTTTCCAAATTAACGTCAAGGAGAATGCGACTCCTTATGGTATGTCACCGTGATTTGTGGGAGGCACAATCACGACACCGCATGGAAGATTGGATAAGGGGGAGGAGGAAGTTGAGGATGCGGGGGGAGGGCGAAAGTGAGCGGCTCGGGGAGATTAGTCCACCTTCGTCTTTTGTGGAGTGCGAGCGGGAAGTTGAGGATGCGGGTGTGAGGACACCGGGGTCTCCAACCGGAGGCACCCCAGTGTCGGAGGCACCCCAATCTCCAATCGGATTTGAGTCCTCCCACTCCACAAAAGCTTCTAGGCAGAAGAAATGCAAGGTTCCACAAATGCGTCGTGCCAGTCGACGCACGCAAAGTGGATCTAACATGGCTTATAGTCATTGCTTAGAACCGGATTGGTTGCCACATGTTGATGCTATTATCGATGTGGTTTCCGATGGGAATTGTGGATATAGGTGTATAGCCTCTGGGCTTGGACTTGCCGACGTAGACGGGTGGAGGATTGTGCGTAGACGGATGTACGATGAGATTATCGGGTATGAATACCTATGGCGGGAAGTGCTTGGCTCGAGTTTCGAGCCTGTCAAGAATGCGGTGCATTGCCCAGAGAAGCAAGAGGGGGCATCTTTCAAAGAATGGTTGACACTTCCAGACATGGGATTGTTAGTATCCACCGCATTCAATGTCATTCTCGTCAACCTCTCGCATGGGAGTGCCTCCACATTCCTACCTCTACGTAGTACTCCAACGTCGTCATTGCACAACAGACTTATCATTGCAATGGCGAATGAAAGGAATATCCATTGGGTTAGGGTAAGTTCTATGATTTTTTTGTGAATTGGTTTGTTTCCCCCTTAATCGGGTTTGTGACAATATCTTCTATGTTCTACTGTTCACTTTGACAGTGCGAGTTGCATGTGAATGCACCACTGCCATCCTTATATCCATCGTGGGATCGGTACGTTGAGGACTGCGCAAAGGTTGGCGAGATGGATTCGTTTTTCGAGACATCGCGCCCATTGCAACTTGCTGATCATGAAGCCACCATACCTGTTGTAGATTTAGATACACCGTAGGTTAAAGCTTGTACCTAGACGGCTAAACATTTAGAAATTTTGCCAATTCGTCAGAATGTTCTATGTATATGCAAATGTTGTGTTGTGTTTTAATTGTTGTTTACTTATGGATGGACCCTTTTTAGAGTCAGTTTGAATGTTACGGAGATTTATAATTAATTAAGGTTCGGTGCAAATTGTCGTCTTGGATTTTCAATCTTGCATTGTTAGTTTGACGACTACGGAGATTTTTTGAAACCGTAATGTTCAAATTCATCCATTCCCGATATCGCGGTCAAGCGGGTTCGTGAAACAACCCATATGTTCGGTCACCAATGACCGACAAGTATTCCAATATATCGTTCTTGTATAACCGAGTCCTATTTCAATTTCTCGGTTGTACACCACCGAGATGGATTGACCATTTCAATTCGCCCGACTCTCGTCCTATGACGACCGAGCCTCTCGAGACCCTATCGGAAGTGGACAACCGACACACGATTAACTCTTCCGGTCTTCGTGGCGAGCTGCGACTTCCCAAAAATATTAGCTTATGTCTCGCCAAGGCCGAGACGGTTGACACGATCTCGGCTGTGTGGCGAGAACCACGATTTCCCAATTTTTTTACATTTTAAAAAGCTCGCCACACACACATTACATCTACTCTACCAAATGTAACTTAATTCGTCGATCTTCAACCGAGCCCTAATTTGGAGACGAAATCGGCTCACACACCGGACCCTACAAAATGCGAGAAACCTAGAACAACGAAGGAGAAACACACGGCGAGGGACGGAGAACACGATTTCGGGGATTCCTCTCTTTGGTCGGTTCAAAACAAATGAATTCTTCCACCGGGAATTCGGTGAACGAGTGGTGGTGGTGGTGGTGGGGGTGGTGGGGTGCCCGGGGGTTTGCACGAGGGTGGGTGAGAGGGTTTTTTGCACGAGGGGCATTTTCGGTATTTTGGGTTTAATTTTTGGGTGCCCCAGGTAAATCGATTTGTGCCCACATTAACTGGGTGCCCTCATTAAATGGTGGGGTGCCCTTAGCGGGCCTCAAAGTTAATTATATAGTTAAGTTGTTGACTACTGGTGTTCATCTTAAATGAATTTAACATATTTTTGTTGGATCGCATCACTCCGTTCTGGCAGGAGTTGCGATGAAGTCAATATGGATACGCGGGGACAGGAGATATAGGAAGGTAACGCTGGTGGTAGCAGCTCGACTGCACTAGTCGACAATAATAATGAGGAATTCCAAATCAGGAACAACAATAGAGTTGACGATTGGTGTGAGTTCTGGGGCGCCACAGCGCCAGAAACATCGCCAGAACAAAAGAACAAATGGATGTTCTGTGTCCGGCACTATGGTGCCAGCCTCAGCGCCAGCCACAGCGCTCTGGGCACTAAGCTTGGCGCCGAAAAATCCATTGTTTTAGGCGCTGAAGCGTCAGGTCGACGCCGCAGTGCCCATAACGAATTGGTGCGACTTTTGGGTATTATTTGGTCAGTTTTTTGTCCCTTTTTTGGTACATATTCGCACCAAAACTCACCTCTTTGTGTAGACACCAAATCTCTTGATTTTCTATAAATCAAAGTGATCTAGTACGTACAAAATACATTGAAATACATTGAGAAATATTGAGACACAAAAGGATTTTTGAATCAAAGTGTGTTGTTGAGTCAAAGTATCATTCTCTCAAAAGTTCTTCAAAGAGTGTTCTAGGTTGGAGTTGTGTTACACACACATCATCCAACAACCATTAAAGACTTGATTGTACTAGGTTGGAGTTGTGTTACACACACATCATCCAACAACCATTAGAGACTTGATTGTATTTTGAAGGCAAGTTTCGATTTTCCCATTGTATGTACGTGATTTCGACCGATAGGGAGAAATCTTGTCTAAAAAGAGCGATTACGCGCCTCAAGTCTTTGTTTGGTTCTCCTATTCTCATCTTGAATTTCTCTGTCCGAAGCTTTTGTCCAACAATTTTTTAGACAAGATTTTACTCTTCATCAATGGCTTCTTCAACTTCGGATGAAATTGCGCAAATGAATGGGAATGGTGGCTCTTCCTTGTCCTCTAAACTCAATTCTAATAGCGGGTTCGTTCCTCACTCCATACAAATCATGAATCATGATTTGACTCGTCTCGAAAGGTTTGACGGCCCGATGGCAAGAGAAAGTGATGTTCTTTCTCACATCTCTCAAGTTGGCGTACATCCTTGATGAGCGCTTGAGACCCTCCTTGACCCAACCCCGGATGACTCAAACGAAGTGGTGGATCGACGTGTCGCAAGGAAGGCGGATGACTATCTTTGCCGGGGCTACATCCTTAATGCACTCTCCGATGATGTCTATGCGGAGCATCGAACCATCGAGTTGGTGAAGGAGTTGTGGACTACACTGGACACCAATTACCGAATTGAGGAGTCTAGCAATCGTAAGTTTTTAATTTCGAATTATTTGGATTTTAAGATGACCAACGACAAGTCTCTACTTACTTAAGTTCATGACTTGCAAAAAAAATTTGGTGATCTTAAATCGGTTGGAATCTCTCTTGAAGAAGAACTCCAAGTGCGTGTAATTATTTTCAAGTTGCCTAAAAATTGGAATAATTACAAGAAGAAACTCATTCATGAGGAGAAGAGTTATACTTTTGAATCCCTCCAACACCATCTTCGAATTGAGGAAGACTCTTGAAAGAGATAGAGAGAGATGGTTGGAGATGACTTGACTTTTGAATCCGGTTCAAGGGCAAATTTAATAGAATCTCACAATTCCAAGAAATTTAAGGCCAAGAATGATTCAAAATTCAAGAGATTTGCCAATGAAAACACTTCGAACAAGAAAGAGAAGTGTTACTGTTGTGGAAAATCGGGACACTATGCACGAGAGTGTCGTTCCAAGAAGAAATTCTTGAAGAATAAGGAAGTGGTCAAGGAAAGTCACAATGTGGAGCACATAGACATGAAACTCATAGCAACGATTTGTTAAGCCAATTCGGTTGCAAATGAAGTGAGATGGTGGCTGGATATCGGCGCAACCATACACATTTGCAAGGACTATAATATTTTCAAGACTTACGAAGATCTTGCCACTAGTGAAGAAGTGCGCATGGCGAACAACAATCACTCTAAGGTGGTTGGCAAATGAATGGTGGATATCAAGCTTACTTCGGGAAAAGTTTTACATTTAATTAATGTTTATTATGTACCTAAAATGTGTAAGAATCTTGTATCCGGCGACTTCCTTAATAAGAGAGGTTTTCGTCTTGTCTATGAGTCAGATAGGTTTATCTTGTCCAAAGGAAGTGTTCCTATTGGTAAGGGGTACTCATGTAATGGTATGATTAAGTTGAATGCAATAACAGTGAACTATTCTTCTTATATTGTTGACTCATATTCTTTTATTGTTGATTCATGTTCATTTTGACATGGTAGATTGCATTAGAAATATGCATAACTTAGGCTTGATTACTGATTTTAAAATTGATCATGATATTAAGTGTGAAATTTGTGCACAAACAAAGATCACATGACAAGATACAAACCGGTTTAAAGATCTTCTCAAATGCTTGATTTGATACATAGTGATCGATATATGTGATTTGAAAAGTCATGTTACATTAGAAGGAAACAAATATTTTCTCACTTTTATTGATGATTTTTCAAAATATTCATATGTTTATCTTTTGAAAAGCAAAGATGAGTTTTATGAAAATTTTCTTGTTTTCAAATTGGAAGTTGAAAATCAGCATAACAAGAAAATTAAGGCCCTAAAATCCAATAGAGGTAGTGAGTATTGTTCCAAGGAGTTCACAAAATTTTGTGAGACTGATGGAATTATACATCAAGTCATGGCGCCTTATACATCATAACAAAATGGTGTAGCGGAAAGGAAGAATATGACTTTAGTAGAGATGGTTAATTCCATGCTCATAAGTTCTAACATGCCTTTAAACTTATGGGGGGAAGCCATTCTTTCGGCTTGCTTCATATTGAATAGGGTTCTACTAAAGAACACCAATGTCACCAATATAAGTTATGGTTAAAGCAACAACCTAATTTTAAGAGACTTAAAGTTTGGGGTTGTTTAGCTTATGTAAGGAAACCGGATCCAAAAAGGCCTAAGTTAGGAAATAGAACTTATGAATGTGTTTTTATTGGTTATTCAAAGCATAGTGTGTCATTAGATTCTTGAATTTGGAAACTGATGATATAATTGAATTTATTGATGTAAAATTCTTTGAACATTGAAAAAAACACATGAAATGCTTTTGCATCTAAATTTTGGGAATCTAGAGGAGTTACCTCAAAACTCTTCTAATGAATAAAGTCATGGGAATCTAGAAGATATGCCTTCAAATTCTTCTAATGAACAAGAGAATCCTCCTACCAACGATAGTGAGAACGTTGAAGTAATGAGAAGTAAAATGAAAAAAATTGATAAATCTTTTGGCCCGGATTTTATAACCTACTTGGTTGAAGGAAATAGACATGAAATTAAGGAACAAACAAAATTTGTTTTTAATGTTGATGATGATCCTATTTCGTTTCAACAAGCAATTAGGGATGCTTCATTTTGGAAAGAAGGGATCAATGATGAGATGAATTCGATTTTGTCGAATCAAACTTAGGTACTTACTGATCTTTCACTGGGATCAAAGGCAATTGGGTGAAATTAGGTATTTAAAAGAAAATTAAATGCTGATGGAACAATAAACAAGTTCAAAACGAGTCTAGTAGCTAAGGGCTATAGATAAAAGCATGATATTGATTATTTTGATACATACGCACCGGTTGCAAGAATAACATCTATTCGGGTGTTGATATCTCTTGCTTCTATTCATCATTTAGCTATCCATCAAATGGATGTAAAACATATTTTCTGAATGGTGATCTAGAGGAAGAAATATATATGGAACAACCGGAAGGTTTTGTTATGACAGGACAAGAGAAGAAAGTTTGCAAATTGATAAAATCTCTTTATGGCTTGAAGCAAGCTTCTATGCAATGGCATGAGAAGTTTAACACGTTTGTCCAATCATTTAGATTCAAAGTCAATGATGCTGATAAATGTATTTATAATAAGTTTGACAATGATGTTGGTCTCATCATATGTTTATATGTGGATGACATGTTAATATTTGGGACTTCACTAGCCTTAATTGAAAAAACTAAACGATTCTTGTCTACTAGCTTTGACATGAAGGATTTGGGAGAAGCAGACGTAATTTTGGGAATCAAAATCTTACGACAAGATAATGGTCTTACATTATCTGAATCCCATTATATGGAAATGATCTTGAAGAAACTTGGTCATTTTGATCAAAAGTCAGTTTGTACTCCTATCGAACCTCATTTAAAACTAGTAAATAACACTTGTACGTGTTTATCACGACTAGAGTATTCTAGTGTGATAGGAAGTCTCATGTATGCTATGCATTGCACAAAATCAGATATAGCTTACGCGGTTTGTATTATATGTCGGTTCACTAGTAATCTAAGCAAACATACTGGGATGTGGTTACCAGGATCTTTAGATACCTGAAGGGGACTTTGAACTATGGTCTACATTTTAATGGATATCCCCCTGTTTTGGAAGGTTACAATGATGCTAGTTGGAATAATATGGAGTCAAATTCTAAATCAACTAGTGGATGGATATTTATGCTAGGAGTGCAGTTGTTTCTTGGAGCTCAAAGAAACAAACATGTATTTCTTATTCAAAAATGACTTCATAAATAATTGCCCTAGCAGATGCAAGCAAGGAAGCAGAATGGCTTAGGAACTATTTAATGGAGATACCATTATGGAACAAGCCATTGTCACGACCCAAATCTCTAACCCCCGTTTTAATTCCTTAATCAGGATCACCGACCCTTGACGTGGGACCTACATTGTGATACGTGCACCGACCGAGGCACGTGGTCGAGGTATATTGTATTTTTGTATTGATGTATGCCTAGTGTTACATATTGTGTAGACTTACTAAATCGGTTTGTACTGTTGTAGGCGTCGAGACGAGAGCGGGGACACGCCTCGAGTACCGTGCGAGCCGGGGAACCGGGTAGTTAGCATTTTGGTAAGTCTTATTTAATACTAATATGAAATAAGGAATTACTTATAAGCCTATGGTTGTGTTTGTTAATGTAAATCAAATTAAAGGCATATAGTTGAGTAAATTAAATGGAAAACATAGGATTGGTCTAGAGATACACATTGGCACATCTAGGAACTAGGTGAGTAATAAAATGGCGTCACTTGAGGTTGAGTTAGTGGGAGTTAGTGGGGTATATGGCAAGAGGTGAACCATTAGATATTCCTCGGGATACATAAATCCATGGAGATCAAGGGCTAGGAAAGAACATTACCTTAATATATAACATTAGTGATCAAACAACATGCAAACCAAATCACTCATTCATTTTTGCTGGAGAAGAAGAAGAAATTGTTAGAGAGGAGTGAATCATCAAGGTGTTGAAGGAATCCATGGGAGTTTGTGAGAAATTCTCAAGCTAGGGTGCTACATCAACTAGGTACACATCTTTTTAGTTGAAATTAGAACAAGTTCTGGTTTTAGACTAATTTCAGATGGTATATGATTGAGTATTTGCAATTGATTTATATATTTGGATTCCTCATTTCAAGCTGATAATCCAGCTATATTGAAGTTCTTAATTTGGTTTTGAAATCATAAAGATATGAGTTTTTGAAGTTGCAACACCAAAACTAGAATTATGCATGTTGTATTAGGAATCAACCTGGGTAATTTGGTCATAATCTGCCCATTCTAGATCTAAATTGATCCAAACCAGTGGCATTTGAAAGCTTATTTAAAGGGGAATAACTTTTCTAAAATGAAGGTATCTTGATTCAAATGTTTTTATGTCCAAACATGCTCTACAAATAGGTGCTGAAATTAAAAAGGAATGTTTTGAAACTGAATTTGTTAAGGGTAGAATTCCCTAACTACTTATCCAAATGAGTTTATCTTTTAGTATGTTGTATTTAGATATATTTCTGCCTTGTGACCAAAAATCACATTTTTAGGAACTATAGCTTGGTAGGAATATATTTTCTAAGTCCGCTGGTCGGATTAAATTCCAATTAGACCTATGTTTAGTAAAATCATGACATCTCTTTCATTTTAAATCAGAATTTTGAAAACTAAACCTTTCCGGAAAGCTAAGAGATAGACCAACAATAATTGTACTGATGGAGGATTTCGATATTTGGAACATTTCATGCTTAAAAGTGCGTTAAAATGTAGGACCGAAATTGAAACTTAATTTAGTCTTTAGGGGCTGATTTAGGAAGATTGATTTAAAGTCTATTGAACCAATTTGAATACACAATAAACACACTAAATTGAGCTTAAACCCACTATATTTGAACTAATGAGACACCAAACTCAAGAACTTAGGAAAAGGGTACGGGAGAGCGAATACAAGGGTTGGAGTATCAGGAGGCCAGTAAAGCTAGGACTTTACTTTGTTGTTGTGAGTATACCCAATGGCAACTTTACTTGACATTTCATTTCTATTAATTGTTTTCCTTGCATAGTCCTTTTGACTATTTTGCCTTCGTATTCTTATATCATGTGTTCTTTGTGTCTATGCTCACTTGATGAGTCTAGTTTGCATGATATCCATTCATTTGATTTGATTCATTGATTCTATCCCATGTTATGTCTATTCTTGTTGTTTTAAATGTGAATTGAATGATAAATAGCATGCTATTAGGCTAGTGAATATCTTATAAATGTTTAAGATGACTTGTATTCCTTATTTGTTTAGGTGTGTAGATGTGCCTATGCCTTGACAATCCATACTCGGTATTTCTTAAAATTTTAAAAGTAGTTTTTGCATTTAGGTCCAGTACTCGATCGATGTGTGCGCGACTCACGGGGTTAAAGTCCCTGGGGATGTCGGTACATGTTACGTGACACTGTATGACACTCGGGGTTAGAGTCCCTGAGGTGGTCTACACACCGGGGTTAGAGTCCCTGGTAACACTTGGGTTAAAATCCCTTGTGCTATATGATTATTGAGTCGGAGTGACATATTTCACTGCCGACCGGACTTAAATCACCACTACTTAGCCTAGTGTCAGTATCACTTGTTTAACTCTAGTATTTACTCACATATGGTTTATTTTCCAGTTTTTCCATTTATATGCTTTTAAATACCATTTGAATATTTGGAAATGCAAATTAAACTTGTCATCGGGGATTACTTTTTTATTCTCGTACTCACCGTCCTTTTTATGACGGTGGGTGCAGAGCTGTCTACCAACAGGCTAGGCAAGGAGAAGATCGGCAATTATCCCTGAGCCCGCAGCGCGTCACTGCATCGATTGTAGGTCTTCTTTTGGTATTTTGATTGTATATGTTATATGTCTTCCATATACTATTTAGGGTTGTATATTAGGTTGAGCATTAGTTCCCCGACTTGACTTAGACTATTTTACTGTTTCAATGCATTTTGAGGACTTTATATATGTGATGTCATTTCTTGGTTTTCCACACTTAGGAGTTTATAAATGGCTTCCGCATAAGTTACTAATTGCTTCCGCATAATCAATAAGACTTCCGTTAATTAATTAATTTAATAAAAAGTTTTAATTAACTCTAAATTTTATAAACTGGTAGGACTAGTGTATTACTTATCCTGAACACGAGAAAAGAGGCGTCTAGGTTGTAAAGGTGACTAATACGTAGTTAAGTCTGCGTGGATATGATTAGGGCGTAATTACGGATTAGGCGGGCGGTGCCCTAGATTAGAGAGAGTGGTCGTCACAACCATGCCCGGCAATATTAATCAATTGTGATAATAAGGCAACTCTTAATAAGGTCGCAAGCAAGACTTATAATGGAAAGTCTAGACACATAAGTCTAAGGCATAATCTTTTGAGATAGTTACTAAAAAATGAGGTTATCACAGTTGATTACGTGGAATCTAATAAGAATTTAGCAGATCCGTTAACAAATGGTCTTGTTAGAGATATGATGTCTCACACATCAAAAGGAATGAGACTTAGTTTGCCTAACTCGATCGTCACTTGATGGGAACCTAACTTAATTCTTGAAAATACATAATAAGTTCAATGTGGTAATAACAACTCAAGTGAAGATTACGGAACATTAGAAAATTTATATTATGAAAGGTCCCTTCCTGGTTTTAGTGTTGGTTCTGCATGACGGAGGATGACAGTTGGGTCTTAATAAGTCGAATAGAGTCACTCGCAGATTCACTTAAATAGACTTACCTATATGGGTGTAGAAGTGTGGTCGCTTCTTATGAGCCTAACCGACTCTAGAGCACTAAAGAAAGACAGGATTTGCACAAGGCCATAATATGCAATCAACATAACACTTTTAATTAAACTGATTTTGGTATGTGTGATATTTTTCGGTTTTGTCACAAGGTCTTGGTTCAAGATACGTTCACCATAGTACCTGATGAAACTTTGAAGTATTTGCACTAAGTGAAAAGTTCAAGTCCAAAAGACACTTCTAATTTATGTATCGATTTCGGAATGATGCTATTTTTTTTTTGGTTGTGTTATTTTTTAAATGTAATTTTCAATTTATATGTCCATATAAGTTGAAAATGGGGGGAAATTGTGAGTTCTGTGTTGGGCACTGAGGCTGGCACCACAGCGCCAGATACAACGCCAGACCAAATGGATATTTTGTGTCCGGCGCTGTGGCGCCAACCTCAGCGCTAGCCACAACGCCCTGGGCGTTGAGCCTAGCTCAGAACGAATTGGTGCGATTTTTGGGTGTTATTTGGTCCATTTTGGTACATATTCGCACCAAAATTCTCGTCTTTATGGATAGACACCAAATCTATTGATATTCTATAAATCAAAGTGATCTAGTACGTACAAAATACATTGAAATACATTGAGAAACATTGAAACACAAAAGGATTTTTGATTCGAAGTGTATTCTTGAGTCAAAGCATCATTCTCTCAAAAGTTCTTCAAAGAGTGTTTTTGGTTGGAGTTGTGTTACACACACATAATCCAACAACCATTAGAGACTTATTGTATTTTGAAGGCAAGTTTCGATTTTCCTATTGTGTATACGCGATTTCGACCGATAGGGAGAAATCATGTCTAAAAGAGAGCGATTACGCGCCTCAAGTCTTTGTTTGGTTCTCCCATTCTCATCTAGGATTTTTCTGTCCGAAGCTTTTGTTCCAACAATTGGCTCCCCCATCTCCTACGACCAGAGATGCATAAATATATAAATGACTCAGTAGTTACTTATATGCGTGCGATGAAGGCACTTGTAGTAGGGAGGTCATCAGGTGTGCTGATGATACTGTCGACCCAGCAGTCACCACCACATCCACTATAGATCTACGATTACGAGTCATTCATCAATGGTACGCCCGAGAGGAATAGGCGAGGACAACATTATATACTGATTACGTGCATAAAAGACCACTGAGCCAATTCGTGGATATATAATTTTTTTTTGCAATTTTATTGTTTATTGTAAAATTTTCTTTTTCTTTTTTGTTTAATGTAAAGGCGACAAAATAGGGGCTGATTTTCTAACATTATTGTGATACATTAATTTGCTACAAGGCCAAAGTGAAGGGGACCGCGTTCCACTAACATAAAAACTATACGAAATTTGACCTTTTTTCTTCTTTTTTTAATTAAAAATGTGAATGACTGAGTTACCTCACCTCCCTCACACCTACAGCAACGACTGTCCTCAGCCTTGTCCGCCATAGTCTCGTAGACGCCGATCACCAGCGCCCTCACCACCACCCCACTATCACCGAGCTCCCTTATTCCCCCTATTGCTGCAGCCTATCTCTCCCTCCCTTACCACTAAGGGTGTTCATGAAATCTGCGAATACAGTCTGATCCAGTCCATTTAGCTTTAATAGTTCATGATTTGAGTTTGTTAAATTGGATTAGATTGCATAAGTTGTAATCAACATGGATTGGAGTGGATTGCAAAAGTTGCAATCTACATGCATTGGACTAGATTGCATATTGTGCACCTTAATCCGCGAATCCAATCCGCATTCCGGTCCAATAAACCTTTATATAGATTGCATATATATATATATATTCTAACTTAGATGGCATTAGTATTTTAATGTCATTAATCCGTTCCAATACTATTTATTTATATACACTTGAAAATTTAAATTTTGCAACTTAAATTAATTCTTTTGATTTTTGCAAAAAGAAAAGTTATTTCCTTCCATATTTAAGTACACATTTTAAGCTATTTAGTCAAATAAATATTGAAAATGTCAAGACTAATATTTTTAAATTAAAATTCGGTATTCAACATTTTTTAGGGCTTGCTATTTACACACCACTTAAACCTTACACACACCACTTAAACCATACACATATATTCTTACCATTTTTGACCTAACTACCCCTCACCCCCACACACAACACTGCCTCCCTTCACTGCCACCACCACCCTCTTCCACTGTCACTCCTATCGCCACTACGTCGTCATCCTCCCCGTCGCCTCCACATCGCCGTCCGCGCCACCTCCACGTCGCCATCCCCCCAGTCGTCTTCCTCGATCCGAGCCGCATCCATGTTGTCGTCCTCTCCACTGCTCCGCATTGTCGTCATCCCCTTCTCTTTAGGTCTCAAATTTGAGATCTACCTTTCTAACCACTGCCCTTAAGACCTATGCGCCCGTCGCTACAACTGCTGCGTACCCTGTCCCATCACCACATATGGCATCATGTTCAACTACTCAGCGCTTAAGACGACTAGTTGCTGAATATCGACGACATGTTTGGCCATGCTAGCCAAACATCATACATATGTTTGGCCTAGGTGGCCGAGCATATAATGGCCTAAAATCTCTAATTGTGTTTAATTCCTTAAATAGAATCATCGACCCATACCCTGGGACCCACACCGTGATATGTCCATTGACCAAGGCAAGGGTCGAGGTATATTTTATATTTGTTGTGATGTATGCCAAATGTATTGTATATGTGTAGACTATTGAGTCAATTTTATACGAGTGTATAAGTATCGAGACAAGCGGGGACGTACCTCGAGTTGCGTGTCGACGTAGGACCGAGGTAGCGGCTTATGGGGTAAGCTTAATTAATCTCATTTAAATATGATTTTATGAGGAACTTTAATGTGGTCAAGTTTAATCTACCATTAATGTGCCTAAAGTTATTGAAATAAAACAATGATCACTAGATGTGCATCGATACACGTATTACCAAATCAAGAGGTTAAGTGAGTCAACTTGTTGAGTCACTTAAGAATGACTTGAGGGACAAGTGTGTCAAGGCGGTCCATGAGTTGAGCCTCGAGATACGTGTGCACACATGATCAAGGGCTAAGGTTCAAACCAATCCAATTAGTCAAAAACAACATATAAGTCAACAATTTTCATTTCTTATCTTCATCAAAATCGTCGGGTATGAAGGAGGGAAAAAAGAAGAGTTGCTGGAGTGCTCTTGGGGAGGAGGAAAGTGAGTAATTTATTGAAGGTTTGGTGAAGAAGAAGTTCTTCAAGCTAGGTAACTCCTCCACTCCATTAACATAGCCAACTTGGTGAATTCATAAATTTGAGGTTGTGGGTTGTTGTTTTATATTGGGTTGGATGTTAGGGACCTCTAGTAGTGTGTGTGAGGGTCCATAAGGCGTTAACAAGGCTTACGTGGAGCAAAAACCCAAAATTCGAAATGCAAAATTTTAGGTTCTGTTGCACATAGCGCACTAGGTAGAAAATCTAGCGCACTAATATTGATTAGCGGGCTAGGTATTCAAGGTAGCGTGCTAATATTGCAATTAGCGAGCTACTGTTCAAAATTAGTGCGCTAATTTCCCAGCCAGTACTGAAATCAGCAATGTCTAAATATGGTTTAAACATTATAAATGGGTTTAAAACACTAAGTAGTGGTCCAAACTCACTCTAAAACCTATCAAACGATACTCTAGGGAACTAAAGGGAGATCTCGGGAGTTCGGGAACGAGTTTCGGAGTGTCGAGGGATCGCGTAGGCTAGGACAAGCATTGTGAATTGTAAGTAAAGCTGTGAGAATTCTATATTTCATTTCATTGACTCTTATCATTATATGGTCTATTTGTAGAGGTTACTACTTGTATCTCACATCATGTTATTCTTGTGTCTATTCATGACTGAATATTGTGACATGATGCATTATGAAGTGTTTCATTGATTCAAATTCTACTTTTGATGATATTCTTGATAGGTAATTGATCAAAAACATGTTATTGGGATAAGTTGGAATTGTTTAGACTTGTATTCTATTTCCTTGGGCTTTGTAGGCTAACTAATTTTGAAATCCTAGAGAATTGGAACTATTTATCTTTGGAAACTAAAGTAGGGATTATATAGTGTCCATTCCAAAAGAGATGCACGGTTCACAGGGACATGGGTCTACCGAGGTTCCGACACTCACCAATACACTTGCGCGACACACGAGGTATGGGACTCGGGGTGGTCGGCAAGAATGAGATAGATGATGTATACGCGTAGAGCTCAGATCCGCTAGTTGTATGAGATATGTTGAGCACAACTCCATATAGTAGTGGAAAAGGTTAGGTGATAGTTCTCACCGTCGACCGGACGTATATCATCTCGACTTAGCCTATGTCAGTCTATACATTTTTAATTGTGGTATTTACTTGCGTTGCTTGATTCAGCAATTCTTTCACTACTTTATGCTTTTAAATACCTTTCTTATATTTTGAAAATGTGGCATAGAATTCTCCAGTTATTACTTAAACATCAATATACTCACCGTACATTTTGAGTTTTATATTGGGTTGAGAGTTCCCCATTTCGAGACTGATATATATACATGCATGTAATGCTTTGTATTCTTGGTTTTCCACACTCAGGATTATTGACTAATAAGAGCTTCCGTATAATCTTTAAACTACGTGATAATATTAAAATGATAAAAAATTTAATTAACTCTGAAATCTAATAATATTTGAACAGGTGATTTAGAATATAGGGACGAAAGGCTGACTAATACGTAATTAAGTCTTACGTGGCTAGGATTAAAGCTTGATTACGGGATTAGGCCCGGCGGTGCCCTATTTAGAAGAAGGGGCCGTCATAGTTGGTATCAAAGTCAGGTTTAGAGAACTATATCGATAAAACACAAACTTTAGTTGTGGAAACCAAATGACCTTTGCCTAGAACTCATTAGTTGGGAAGTGAGTGAAAGTGAGATGAGGATGTCTTATATGTACTTGTTAATTTCTAAATGTATATATACTTATGCATTGTGTCACGTAGAAGCTGATTCGCGTTCGCTATCCATTGCAGACCCCAATGGCTTATACGCGAGGGGGAGGAGATGCAGAGCCTAGTGGCAGTTAGCCTCCTACTATTGCGAAGGATTTACAACAGTTGTCTGACCGAGTGACAACTCAGGGTCAGCAGTTGACTGACTTTATCGCCTTGATGACCGCCCATTTTGCTCCACCGGCATCGACATCGACTCCTACGACTACTACACCGACTGTACATACACCAACACTTCCTACTACGAATTTAGCAGCGCCGATGGTGCCGACTATTCTAGCCGTGACCACACCAATGGTGGAGACAGCTGAGGTAGTATATCGTCTCCCACGCCTGCATCCTCCAACACATCAGTTGAAGTTCAGCTTGTGAAGGACTTCATCGGACTTAAGCCAGCTTACTTTGATGGAGTACGAGATTTTTAGAAGATTGAGAAATGGATTCTTTCTAAAGAGAAGCTTCATCGGATACCGAAGATCGAAGATAGACTTCGGGCAGAGATCTCATCATATACTCTTGAGAGAGACGCTGATGTGTGGTGGCGTTTGACAGTGGCTACTCATGGAAAGTTTGAGACATGAGATTCTTTTAAGCAGAAGTTCTATCAGAAGTATTTTCCGCCTTCAATAATGAAGTGGTTGAGAAGGGAATTCATGGACTTGAGACAGGGACCAAAAGAGCATGTGATGCAGTACATAGACAGATATGACTATTTGAGACAGTTTACTGGAGACTTGGTGATAGATGAATCCGTGGATGTGTACCATTTCGGTGATGGACTCAGGCCAAACATTGGTTATCATGTAGTTAGTAAAGGGGCTAGGACACTCACAGAGATCTACGAGCGAGCCATATCACATGAGACACACTACTTGGGCAGAGTCGCTGATGGCAGAGCACCGGGTCTAATTTTATCTATAGAGCAAGCCATGAAGTATGAGAGGAGGAAATAGAGGGGTAAGGGAGCAAGGGGATGGAACAGAGGTTCTCAAGGGTCGGGGACAGCCACTCACCCGCTGGTTGCGCCTCTGTATCATCCATTTCTCCAGCATAGAGCACTGTAGGCAAACCTCCCTTGCCACCTTCCATCAGAACAGCGTTACCAGCTCCCGCTATTCCTGTACTTCCTACCCACAGGCTTCACGGCAACAACCACAGGGTGGTAGAGGCCGAGGCAGAGGCCGAGGCCAAGATACTAGACAAGGACAAGGACAGTCGCAGAGATAGGGTCAGTATCTGGCATATGGCCAGTCTCAGACTCAGGGTTGGCGCAGATAGATGACATGCTACAGATGCGGTCAGTTCGGACACATTGTGAAGGAATGCCCGCATCCAGCAGCAGTCTATGCACACCAGACCCGAGAGGAGGTTCATATCGCAGCCCAGCCAGACGCTGACGCTACACGAGGCCTCATTGAGGGTATGATTTCTATTTGCGGTAGAGATTTATATGTTTTATTTGATTCTGGCTCTATCGTATCTTTCATTGCTAGTCGCATGGTAAACATCCTAGGGTCGAAACCTGTTAGGCTTAGTGTATATTTGATTTTGAGTATAGTAGTTGGGGATAATGTTTACCCTTATAGTTTGATCGAGGGATGTCTAGTCGAGATAGATGAGGTAGAGTTACTTGCTGACTTTAGAGTCCTCGAGTTTTTAAAGTTCGACGCGATTTTAGGGATGGACTGGTTAGCAGCATACCACGCTCATATCGACTGTTTTAGTAAGACAGTGATATTTGAGATCCCAGGGCGTCCGACGTTCACCAATAGAGGTAGTTCAGCGAGGACAATAGGTACGAGAGGTCGATCTGCGACTAATGAGGAGATTGAGGCATTGATCTCGCTATACACTGTGCCAGAAAGTCGGGGACCTAAGCTGGAGGACATACCGATTGTTAAAGAGTTTCCTGATGTATTTCCAGAGGATTTACCTGGTTTACCACCACCGCGAGAGATTGATTTCATTATTGTGTTGGTACCGGGTATTAAACCGATTTCCATACCACCGTACCGGATGACACCACGAGAGTTAGAGGAGTTGAAGACTCAGGTTCATGACTTGGGACAGAAGGGATTCATCACGCCTTCTATGTCACCATGGGGAGTACCCGTCCTTTTTATGAAAAAAGGATGGTACTTTGAGACTTTGTATTGACTACAGACAGTTGAACAAAGTCGCCGTTAGGAACAAATATCCAATCCCGATGATTGATGATTTATTTGATCTACTGAAAGGAGCACAATTTTTTTCCAAAATAAACCTACGATCAGGGTATCATCAACTTAGGATTAGGGATGAGGATAGGTCCATAACAACTTTTAGCACGAGATATGGACATTTTCAGTTCACGGTCATGCCATTTGAGCTGGCAAATGCTCCAGTAGTGTTTATGGATTAAATGCATCGAGTCTTCGGACCGTTTCTTAACCGTTTCGTGATAGTCTTCATCGATGATATATTTATATACTCAAAGACGAGGGAGGATCACGAGCAGCATCTCAGGGAGACGTTGCAGACTTTGAGAGAGCATAAACTTTACGCCAAATTCAGTAAATGTGAATTTTGGTTGTCAAAGGTCAAGTTTCTAGGACATGTTGTCAGAGCAGCAGGGATATCAATGGATCCAGCCAAGATTCAGGCAATTATGGATTGGCAGCACCGACTTCAGTTACTGAGTTTAAGGGTTTTCTGGGTTTGGAATGGTATTATCGCCAATTCGTGAAGGATTTCTCGAAAATTGCTTCACCGATTACCAGATTGACCCCAGAAAGATGTTAGGTTTGAGTGATCTGAGGAATGTGAGGAGGCATTCACTCAGTTGAAGAGGTTATTGACTACTGTGCGCCGTATTGGTGTTACCAGAGGTTGGACATCGATTTTTAGTATATACCGATGCTTCTCATAGGGGTCTGGGATGCGTGTTAATGCAGGGTACTGGTACAGTAGCATACACATCCAAACAGTTGAAAGTACATGAGATGAATTATTCGACGCACGATTTGGAGCTGGCAGCAGTAGTGTTTGCACTAAAGATATGGAGACATTATCGTATGGAGAGAAATTTACACTCTTTACTGATTATAAGAGACTGAAGTATCTCTTCACACAGAAGGATCTAAATATGAGACATCGCAGATGGTTAGTGTCTCTGAAATATTATGACTTTTCCTTAGAGTATCATCCGTGAAAAGCGAGTGTCGTTGTAGATGCGCTGAGTAGGATATTTGTTAGAGATACGAAGATTCCTATTGAAACTCGAATTGATATTTGCGCTCAGATGAGAATACATACCGTGTCCACACACAGAGTGTCAGAGGGTCAAAGGACTAACGAGTTATACTCGAGGTTTAATGAGTTGCCACAGAGTGTAAATTATGTTGATTGGACGGAGATGTTTGATCAGTGTTTGCGATTCAGGGGCAGACAGTGGATACCAGAATTACCAGAGCTGAGGAGGAGATTCTTCAGGAGTCACACCGTTCCTGATTCACTATTCATCTAGGCATGACCGAAATGTACCACGACATGAAAAGGCATTTTTGGTGGCCTGGGATGAAGGCGGATGTGTCTAAGTTTATCAGGAACTGTGAGATTTGTCAGCAAGTGAAGTTTGAACATCGCAAAATTGGAGGATTGCTCCAGCCTCTTCCCATTCCACGATAGAAGTGGGAGGACATTTCTATGGATTTTATGAGAGGATTACAGAGAACCGTCCGGAGACATGATTCCATCTGGATTATTGTTGACAAACTTACGAAGTCTGCTCATTTTCTACTAGTGATCGCACATTACACGTTTGATCAGTTGAATATATAGTTCGAACGAGAGATTATCAGACTGCATGGGGTACCAGTGACTATTATGTAAGACAGAGATGCTATGTGTACGTCCAGGATGTGGTGGAGTATGCAAGAGTAGTATGGTACGCATATACAATTTAGTAGGACTTTCCATCCGCAGATTGACGGGCAGACTGAGAGATTGACTCACGTTCTCGAGGATATGTTGCGGGCTTGTGCTTTGGAGTTTGACGGATCATGAGAGGAGTACCTACCGTTGTGTGAGTTTGCTTATAACAACAGTTATCAAGCTGGTATTGAGATAGCGCCTTTTGAGAATTTATATGGTAGACCGTGTCGCTCCCCTTCGTGTTGGGCTGAGATAGAGGACCGGGAGACCGTGGGGCCTTAGATTGTTGTTGATCACATGGAGAAGGTACGACTGATTCGACAGAAACTCAAGGGAGCCCAGGATAGACAGCGGAAGTATGTGGACAGATATCAAGGTGATCTCACGTACACCGAGGGATCCTTTGTATATATAAAGGTTTCCCCTCGGAAGGGTCTTCAGAGGTTTGGAGTGAAACGTAAACTTGCACCGAGGTTTATCGGACCTTTCAAGATTAAGAAATGGGTCGGGAAGGTTGCGTATGAGCTAGAGTTACCTCCACAGATGTCAAGAGTTCAGATGAACTAATACAAACAATAGCAACTAAGCTAAATACATTAATAATAAATTAAGAAAAAGAAAGTAAAAAGGATAAATCTCCACTAATAGCTAATTTAGAAAATCAATCTATTATATCTGAATCTCAATCATAACAATCAGAGGAATTCTTAGGATTAAATTGAAGAAACAAAAAATATAGATTTATCATCTGATTTTAGACATTTATAGAATTCATCAACCAAGAAGACATCCAACTTATAATGTAAAGAAATCTAAACATTATTATTCAAGACCATCTCCCTTAGATTTATTATTAGAAGAAAATATAGCCAAAAAGATTAAATTTGAAGGAAATTTTATTTATGAATGGAATGTTGATAGGTTATCTGAATATTGCGTAATAGAAGTATTACAACATATGTTGATTTATGCTAAAGTATGCAGATTAGCTAATCATAAAGAAATTAATATAACTGGAGCAATAGCAACTAGTTTTACTGGCCAATCGAATGGTTGGTGGAACTATTCATTAACTACAGAACAATGATTAGAAATTATGAATTCAGTAGTACGAGATGATAATAACAATCCAATTTTAAATGAGCAGGGTCAAGAACAACCAAATGGAGTTTTATGTTTATGCACTAATCTAGTATGGCATTTTTTAGGAACTTTATCTTTTATGGAAGAAAAAACTAGAGAATAATTACAAAGCTTACGATGCAGAACATTAACCGATTTTTGATGGTATAAAGATACCTATTTATCTAAAGTATACACGTTATCTAATACTGATTCATCATTTTGGAAAGAATGTTTTATAGCAGGATTACCGCCATCTTTTGTAGAAAAAGTAAAAATCTTATTAAGATAAAAGAGCGGCGGAAATATAAACTATAATAGTTGTAGCTTTGGAGATTTAATTCAAACCAATAGCTGGTTAGCTATATGCAATGATATAAAATTTAAAATGCAATTAAACAAAGAAAATAAAACAAAACATAAAGATATATGCAATTTTTGTTGTCAATTTGGACATCATGCAGAAGTACATAAGTATTCTAGAAAATCTAGAAATCTTAAAAGATTACAACGATTTCCCAATTATGATAATCTAGAACTCTATTATAAGACCAATAAACGGCGAATATATAAAAGGAATAAGAATAACATTACTAAAAACAAAACATGTAAATGTTTTAAATGTAGAAAACCAGGTCATTATGCTAATAAATGTCATTTAAAAAATTATAAAAAGAAAGTTAACGAAATACAAGAAAATAGCTCCACTGATTCTTGCCAATGTTTTGACAATCTACAAAACACATGTACATCAACTTCTACCTCAGATACATATAATGAAATAAATGTATTAACCGCGCATGAAGAATTAATTCTAGAAATAAGAGAACAAATAATAGATCCTATTTTAAAATATAAATATTTTACCAAAATATTGAATAAAGGAGAAAAAGGAAGAAACGACATCTCAAGAATCAAAATATAATCCCAAAATTAATATTCAAAAACAAATAGATTTACATCGTAATTATCATACTACGCAAGATGTTTTCAAGGCTGTTAATAAAAAAACAAGCCTTACCAACAAAATCAACGATTAATTCTTTACAACAAGAAATAAATCAATTAAAAATAGAAATAAAGTCTCTTAAAGATAGAATGACAAAATTAGAAGATGATAATATAATCTCCGAAGATTTCTCAGTTTATGAAAATGATGCATTTATAGAAACACTAACCCATTATACTCATCAAAGATGGTTTACCCCAATTACTTTAAAAATAAAAGATTTTAAAATTTTAGGTCATACATTAATAGATTCAGGAGTAGACTTAAATTGCATAAAAGAAGGCTTAATTCCATTAAAATATTGTGAAAAAACTAATAGTAGAATATGTATTGCTAAAGGAAATAAATCAATTATTAAACTCGAAATTCCAATTCCACATATTTGTAGAAATAATGTATGTATACCCACTTCTTTCATCATTGTAAAAGACCTCCAGCATGATATGCTATTAGGAACCCAATTTTTATAAAAAATACCACCATTTTCTGTTGCCAAATAAGGAATAAAAACATTGATCGAAAGGAAAGAAATTGAGTTTATTTTTATTTCACCACTAAAAAATAGATATCTAAATCAAATAATTAACCAAATAGAATACAAACAAAATCACATAGGATTTTTAAAATCAGAAATTGAAAACTTAAAGACAGATCAAATAATTAACACCTCTTCTTTTCAATTAAAAATAAAAACTTTTCATGATAATTTACTAACAAAATGTTGTTCGAAAATTTCATCAACAATTTGGGATTGCAGAAAGCATCAAGTTTCTCTACCTTATATAGCAGACTTCTACGAAAAATATATTCCTACCTAAGCCAATCCATCTCAAATGAATGAAAGGTTTTTAAAATTAAGTGATCAAGAAATAAAAGATGTTTTACAAAAGAAGCTAATCACACCATCTAGATCCCCTTGGAGTTGTACAACTTTTTATGTTGAAAATGCAGCAGAATTAGAATGTGGATCACCTCGATTAGTAATAAATTCTAAACCATTAAATAATATTTTTAAAATAATTCGATACCCTTTACCAAACAAAAATGATTTAGTAAAACGAATTACCAATTCAATTATTTTTTCCAAATTTGATCTTAAATCTTGATTTTGGCAAATACAGATTAAGAAAGAAGATAGATATAAAACATCATTTAATACTCCCTTTGGTCAATATCAATAGAATGTTATGCCTTTTAGTCTTAAAAATGTTTTATCTGAATTTTAGAAAATGATAAATGAAATCTTTCATCCTCATCATGAATACATTTTAGTTTATATTGATGATATCCTTATTTTTTCTAAATCTCTTGATTAACATTGGAAACATTTAAGCATTTTTCAATACATCATAATAACTAATGGTTTAGTATTATCCTAATGAAAAATAAAACTTTTTCAAACTCCAATGAATTTTTTAGGTTTTAAAATTGTAAATCAAACCATAACTCCTATAAATTGAGTCATTGAATTTTCAGATAAATTTCCTGATCAAATTATATATAAAAAGCAATTACAATGATTCTTAGGTTGCCTTAACTATTCAACAGATTTATATAAAGATTCAACCATTGATAGAAAAATTTTACCAGACATTCTTAAAAATGATGTAAAATTTCAATGGACTTCAGCTAATACAAAGGCTATTCAACTCATAAAGTCCAAAGTCAAGTCTCTTCCATGTTTTCATTTAGCCATTCCCTTATATCCAAAATTAATTCAAACAAATGCCTCTGATTTGGGATACGGTGGTATTTTACTACAAAAACCGCTACAAGGAAATATTCAATTAGTTTGTTATGCCTCAAAACTATGGAATGACACTCAGAAAAAACTATGTTACAGTCAAAAAAATAAGTATTAGCAATAGTATTAAGTGTTCAAGAATTTCAATCAGATATTTTAACCAAAAGTTTTTTATACGAGTTGATTGTAAATCTACGAAAGAAATACTTTTAAAGGATATAAAAAATATAGTTTCAAAACAAATATTTGCCACATGGAAAGAACTTTTAAGTATTTTTTATTGATATTAAATATATTAAGGGAGAAAATAATTCTCATCCAGACTTCTTATCTTAAGAATTTCTCCTAACACCTCAAATTAATTCCATACAGATCATGGCAGATAAAGGTAAAACCCTCATCACCTATCAAAAATCCTCTTATTCAAATAAATTCTCTCTTTTATTCAATCAATACAATAAACCTGATGATCGTTTTGCCTATCACTTTCATGGTCAAAATATAGTCATCCTTCTTGAACATTCTCTCTTAGAGCAAACACTAAAAAATTAATTAAAAACCCTTATGCCTCCAACCTATAACTTTATTCCTAAAAGACCTCATGTTTCAATGAAGTTTTATGAAACTCTTCTTCCACAAACTCATTCTATAATTTTTGAACATTTTAAAAATGAAGGAACTGATAAAATAGCTTATTCAAAAATGATGATTCATAAAATTCTTACTATGGAAAAATGAGCTCAGGAGAGCGTTATCAAGCAATCTCCATTCACTTATCAATCTATGACTATTTTGACTACCCATCCTCCATTACCTATAAGTTATAATGATTATATCGAAGCATGAAGAGTCATCCTTTTTATAAAAACCTATCAGAAGGACATTCCTGGTATATCACATTTAAAAAATCACTACGAATCATTGTCCCAACATAGTCTCTTCATGAATGGTGGCCAAGATTTGGTCCAATAAAACAAATTCTACCTCCAAAAATGAGAATTTTACATGATAAGGAAGGGCTTTCATTTTTCCAATTCATTCAAAAAATACCATTTTTTGGATACTTAAATGGAATTATAACACTTCAAATATCACCAATGCAGATGGAACAACTTCTCATTATCTAGTTCAAGAAATTCATGTTAAATGGTGGGATAAATTTGATATTGATTGTCTTAAGGAAGTTCAACTTACTCCCATTCAGGGCAAACCTATTCTTATAACTCAACAAGACTTGTTATTAAAACCACCATCTACTCCTAAAACCTATAATGAAGCTAGTCTTCATAATGAGAAAAAACCCATCCAACCATCTTCCTCCTCTAATCAGCTATCCCCAGATCTTGTTACTACAATTCTTCAGCATCTACAACAAATGGAAGAAATAATGAAGCATGTCGAAAAAAAGTCAATCCGCAACATCAAGAAATAACTTTAAAGATGGGGCTAGTTCTACGCATTCAAATTTCTTTGAACTTTAATCAGGCTCATGCCAAAATAAGTCTTATTCAGGCCCATGCCATAAATCTTATTTAGGCACATGCCTGCCTCTCTAGGCTTATGCCTGCTTTCAAGCCCATGCCATAAATCTTATTCAGGCCCAAGCCTCCAAGCCCATTCGCCTACCATCCAATAACCATTCATACAGGACAATACAATAAACATCTCATCATCTATCAAATCAACATTTATCGATAACCTCAATAATTCATCTTATCACCAGCATCAATAATTAAGTCCAGCAAGTTTACAACTTTCCATAAGGAGAAAAATTCGACAAATTCAGCCATCAATTCATGCAGCTCATCAAACAATATGATAAAAACGTCATATCTGTTAGAATCTACTTTTATTAAAGTAGATACGTCATGTTTAAATATCTTTTCTTTTCTTTATATAATGAAGATCATAAAGAATCTACTTTAGTAGAAGTAGTTGCGTCATATTGTGTCGTGTTTTTAAAGATCCTTCACACTAAGGCTAGTTGGACTTCAATTATTGTGAATAGTTTGTCTAGAATCATCTTTTCACAATGATTTATTTTTGCTTTATTTGTCTTTTTGTTAAAGTATTGTTAGTTGGACTATCTTTGTAAGGTAGTGCGTCTTTATCTTTTGTTGTGAACCATAACTCTAGCATTCTAGTGAATGGCCTACATTTTTCTAATCTTTTGTACATTTTAGTTCTTAATACAAGCATCGACTGAGGAACTCCTCATTCGATAGTTTAGCTTCATATTAAACTATGCAATTGAAACTTCTTCTGGTTTTTTTCTTTAAATCATTGATCCCTTTAGTTTTCAACATGGAATTCCTTGGTCTATACATTCTCGATGTCGTCCACCACCTCCACCAAATTCACCAAATTCTTTCAATATAGAAATCCTTGGTTTATACATTCTCGTCATCGTACACCACCAAATTCGCCAAATTCGCCAACTTTATAGAAGGGATTTAATAAAAAAATGATGACTTGCCATGCTTGGAAATAATCATTATTACTTATATATAATGGATGATGGGTGGTCAAAATAGTCATGGATTGATAAGTGAATGGAGATTGCTTGATAACACTCTACTTAGCCCATTCTTCCATAGTAAGAGTTTTCTGAATCTTCAGTTTTGATTAAGTTATTTCATCAGTTCCTTCCTTTTTGAAATGTTCAAAAAATTACAGAATGAGTTTGTGAAAGAAGAGCTTCATAAAACTTCAGTGAAACATCAGGTTTTTTAGGAATAAAGTTATAGGTTGGAGGCATAAGAGTTTTTACTTAATTTTTTAGTGTTTGCTCAGAGAGAGAATGTTCAAGAAAGATGACTGTATTTTGACAACGAAGGTGATAGGCAGAACAATCATCAGGTTTATTGTATTGATTGAATAAAGGAGAGAATTTATTTGAATAAGAGGATTTTTGATAGGTGAGGAGGATTTTACCTTTATCTACCATGATGCATGGGATTAATTTGAGGTGTTAGGAGAAATTCTTGAGATAAGAAGTCTGGAAAGGAATTATTTTCTCCCTTAATATACTCAATATCAAAATAAAAAGTACTTAGAAGCACTTGTCAACTGGCAAATATTTGTTTTGAAACTAGATTTCTTATATCCTTTAAAAGTATTTTTTTGCTGATTTACAATCAACACTTATCAAAAACTTTTGAAAATATCTGATTGCAACTTATGAACACTTAATACTATTGCTAATACTACTTTTTTGACTATAGCATAGTTTTTTTGAGTGTTATTCCATAGTTTTGAGGTATAACAAACTAATTACTCGTTTCCTTATGGAGGTCTTTGTAATAAAATACTGCCATATCCCAAATCAGAGGCATCTGTTAGATAAATAGGATTCGCTAAATGAAGACATGGAAGAGACTTGACTTTAGACTTTATGAGTTGAATAGCCTTTGTATGAGCTGAAGTCCATTGAAATTTTACATCTTTTTTAAGGACTTGTAAAATTTTTCAATTTTTGGCTGAATCTTTATAAAAAATATGTTAAATAGTTAAGGCAACCTAAGAATCGTTGTAATTACTTTTTATCTGTAATTTGATCAAGAAAATTATCTTAAAATTCAATGACTCGATTTATGGGAGTTATGGTTAGATTTACAATTTTAAAACCTAAAAAACTGATTGAAGTTTGTAAAAGTTTTATTTTTCGCTGGGACAATACTAAACCATTAGTTATTATGATGTATTGAAATGTGTTTAAATGTTTTCAATGTTAATCAAGAGATTTAAAAAAATAAGGATATCATCAATATAAACTAAAATGTATTAATGATGAGGATGAAAGATTTCATTCATCATTTTTTGAAATTCTGATGGAGCATTTTTTAGACCAAAAGGCATAACATTCCATTGATATTAACGAAAGGGAGTATAAAATGTTGTTTTATATCTTTTTTTTTTCTTAATCTGTATTTGCTAAAATCTAGATTTGAGATCAAATTTGAAAAAAATAATTGAATTGGTAATTGGTTTTATTTTATCATTTTTATTTGATAAAGGTTATTGAATTGTTTTTTAAACATTATTTAATGGTTTATAATTTATTACTAATCGAGGTGGTCCATGTTTTAATTCTGCTGCATTTTCAACATAAAAATTTGTACAACTCCAAGGGGATCTAGATGGTGTTATTAGCTTTTTTTATAAAAAAATTTGAATAATTGGTCACACAATTTTAATAATCTTTCATTCATTTGAGATGGATTGGCTTTGGTAGGAATGTATTTTTCGTGGAAGTCAGCTATATAAGATAGAGATACTTCATACTTTTTGTGATCCCAAAATGCTGATGGAATTTTCGAACAACATTTTGTTACTATATAAATTATCATGAAAAGTTTTTATTTTTAATTGAAAAGAAGAGGTGTTAATTATTTGATTTGTCTTCAAATTTTTAATTTCTTATTTTAAAAATCCTATATGATTTTGTTTGTATTCTATTTGATTTATTATTTGATTTAGATATCTATTCTTTGGTGGTGAAATAAAAGGAAACTCAATTTCTTTGCTTTCGATCAATGTTTTTATTCCTTATATGGTAAAAGAAAATGGTTAAATTTTTTGTAAGAATAGGGTTTCTAATAACATATCATGCTGGATGTCTTTTACAATGATGAAAGAGTGGGTATACAAACATTATTTCTACAAATATGTGCAATTGGAATTTTGAGTTTAATAATTGATTTATTTCCTTCAGCAGTACAGATTCTACTACTAATTTTTTCACAATATTTTAATGGAATTAAACCTTCTCTTTTGCAATTTAAGTCTGCTCCTGAATCTATTAGTGCATGACCTAAATGTTTGAAATCTTTTATTTGTAAAGTAATTGGGGTAAACTATCTTTGATGAGTATAATGGGTAAGTATTTCTATAAATACATTATTTTCATAAGCTGAGAAATCTTTGGAGTTTATATTATCATCTTCTAATTTTGTCATTGTATCTTTAAGAGACTTTATTTCTATTTTTAATTGATTTATTTCTTGTTGTAAAGAATTAACCATTGATTCTGTTGGTAAGGTTTTTTTGTATTAACTGCCTTGAAAACATATTGCATAGTATGATCATTACGATGTAAATCTATTTATTTTTGAAAACTAATTTTGGGATCGGGTTTAGATTCTTGAGATGTCATTCCTTCCTCTTTTCCTTAATTTAGTATGTCAATAAAATATTTATATTTTAAATTTTAAAGTAGGATCTGTTATTTGTTCTCCTATTTCTAGAATTAATTCTACATGCGCAGTTAATATATTTATTCCATTATTTGTATCTGAGGTAGAAGTTAAGGTACATGTGTTTTGTAGATTCTCTAAACATTAGCAAGAATTAGTGGAGCTATTTTCTTGCATTTCGTTAACTTTCTTTTCATAATTTTTTAAATGACATTTATTAGCATAATGACCTGGTTTTTCACATTTAAAACATTTATTTGTTTTATTTTTAGTAATATTTTTCTTATTCCTTTTATATTTTCGCCATTTATTAATCTTATAATAGGGTTCTTGATTATCATAATTGGAAAATTGTTGTAATCTTTTCAAATTTCTAGATTTTCTAGAATACTTGTGTGCTTCTGCATAATGTCCAAATCGATAACAAAAACTGCCTATATCTTTATGTTTTGTTTTATTTTCTTTGTTTAATTGCTTTTAAAATTTTATATCAGTGCATATAGCAAATCTAGCTATTTGAATGGTTTGAATTAAATCTCCAAAGGTAAAACTGTTATAGTTTATATTTTCGCCTCTCTTGAGTCTTAATAATATTTTTACTTTTTCTGCAAAAGAAGGTGGTAATCCTGCTATAAAACGTTTTTTTCCAAAATGATGAATCAATATTAGATAATGTGTATACTTTAGATTAAAAGGTATCTTTATACCATCGAAAATCAGTAAATGTTCTGCATCGTAAGCTTCGTAATTGTTCTCTTATTTTTTCTTCCACAGAAGATAAAGTTCATAAAAAATGCCATACTAGATTAGTGCATAGATGTAAAACTCCATTAGGTTGTTCTTGACCCTGCTCATTTAAAATCGGATTTTTATTATCTTCTCATACTACTGAATTCATAATTTCTAATTGTTGTTCTATAGTTAATGAATAGTTCCACCTGCCATTCAATTAGCCGGTAAAACCGGTTGCTATTGCTCCAGTCATATTAATTTATGTAAGATTAGCTAATCTGCATACTTTAGCATAAATCAACATATGTTGTAATACTTCTATTCCGCAATATTCAGTTAATCCACCAATATTCCATTCATAAATAAAATTACCTTCAAATTTAATATGTTTGGCTGTATTTTCTTCTAATAATAAATCTACTGAAGATGGTCTTGAATAATAATGTTTAGATTTCTTTACATTATAAGTTGGATGTCTTATTAGATGATGAATTCTATAAATGTCTAAATCAGATGATAAATCTGTATTTTTTGTTTCTTCATCAATAGGATTTAATCCTAAGAATTTCCTATGATTATTCTGATTGAGATTTAGATATAATAGATTGATTTTCTAAATTAGCTATTACTGGAGATTTATCTATTTTACTTTCTTTTTCTGAATTTAACTTTAATGTATTTAGCTTAGTTGCTATTGTTTGTATTAGTTCATCTGAATAGTTTGGTTTAATATTAGGTAGAGATCCTAATGTATCTTTTAGGATAGGATGTTTCAAAACGGGTTCGTCAATGGGTTCATGCCCTGATTGTTTACTTGTAGATACTTCATTTTTTGACTTGAAATTTTTTGACAATGTAGATAAATAGACATTAGTAAAGTTATTTTGTTCTATAATATGATTTAAATCTTTTCTACATATAGGTTTTTCTTCACCAAAACTTCTTTTTAATGGAACTGCTTTTATATTTTGTGTTACTTTGATGGGAGCCAATGGTGGATGACTTTGAATATATATTTTTCTCCTTTAGAACCTTCCCATATGGTGTTCATTTTATTTATAACTTTAGGACAAGACTGTGTTAAATAATCAAAAAATTGAATGTTTTGTTTTGTTGATTGGATATAAGCAAAATAATTTTCTCTAATAGTCGCTTGTTGAGATTTATAACATAACTTGCAAAATATTAAGGTTGATGGATGTGTACAAAATTTTTCTTATAAATTTTTATAATCCATTTCAAAAGTTTCTTCATTTTCTGTTTTAATCATGTTGATTTGATAATCAGTAAAATCATTTATTGTAACATTATCATCTGTAGGTGTAACTGGATATGCAACGTGAGTTGGAATTCTAGATGTGGATGCTATAGCAGGTTGAGCTTCATATATAGATTCATTTTTCATGCTAGGTATTGTTGAACAAGATTTTTAAGATGCAAAAAATTATTTCTACCAACCCATCATCATGAGTTATTATTGTATGAATTTGATCATTTGTTTTATCTATAGGATGTTCTTCCTTATTTGTATCCTGTATTAACCAATTTTTGTATAATAATATCTTTCAAACTTAATTATTTTCTGGTGATAACTTTATTTTGTATATTTGTTAAAAATAATAATTCCATCTATGTTGTACACTATGTGCGCTACATAGCCGGTCGTAAGTCCGGATAAAGGAGGAGGACTCTGACGCCCATTTTTTCATACCGAAAAATGGGTAAGGGAGGTCCCAAACTCATTTTTCATACCTGAAAAGTGGAGGAGGGAGGCCCCAAGCTCATTTTACATTCTTGGAAAATGGAGGAGGGTTGCAAAGGTTGACGACCAGCGTAAAACCTTTGTCACTTTTCATGAAATGGATCAAACATATATAATAATTTGGGACTGAGGCTATGTTGTTGTTGTTATTAAAAATAATGTAGATGTTCCTTTTTGTAAATTAGTATATGCAACTGAGGGGATTATTGTATGCATTAATTTGTAATAAATTCTAAAAACAACGGCTACATTTGAACATATTCATTTCATTTTAAACCCAAGGGTATAAAGACTTAATGTTGATGCTTCATGTGCAAATTAATCATGAAGACTTAATGTAAAATTAGGAAAGTAATTGAAGAAAATCGGCCCTTCAGACAGGCTTCCTTCAATCATTCTTAAAAGAGAATCATTGAAGTCTAAATGTCTTTTATCTCTGACAGATGCTAATATTGATGTATTAAGCTAATGTTGTTAATGGTTTTATTGCTACTTGAATTACTCCTATATGTAAATATTTATATTTTTCTTTAAATAATCTGATTTTCTCTTAAGTGATTAATAATATTTCTTGACCATCTTCATCATTTGACCTGGTATCTTCTTCAAGTTTAACTATAAAATCTTGATTTTTTTAAAATGAGCCTTGAGTATAAATTTGTTTTGGATCTATTATAGGCATATCCTAATTTTGAAGAGATTGCTCTATATCATTATAAGAAATTTCGCTAATATTTCTTAAATTTAGTTTTGACTATATTTTTTAAGGTTTTAATTTATGGTCATGTAAGGTTTCAGAAGAGGATGATGATTCAAACATTGGAGTTGGATTTTTAAATGAAATAACACCTTTCATTTTCTTAATTAATTCACTCATGTTTTATTTCTTATAGTTTTAAGTTCAAACTTGGTCAATGATTTACTACTATTCTTACGCTCATCTTTTCCGTTAGTCTTACTACACGACTAGGAAAGTCTAAGCTTAACTCCATAAGAGTGAACAAGAGGAGAATTAATTGAAAACGAAAGAGAAACTTTCAAACTAAAATCACAAAATCAAGGTTTGAAATTTAAAATCCTTTTTTGAAATTCTTTTAATTAGATATTCGTATATAATTTTAAGAAATATATACTTACAGCCGGGAGTAATTGAGGAAGTGGTGGATGAATTGACGAAGATGGAGGAACTTGGCTCTGATACCAATATGGTGGAGGTGGTGGACGACGACGAGAATGTATAGACTAAGGATTTATATGTTGAAAACTAAAGGGATAAATGATTTAAAGAAAAAGAATAGAAGAAGTACCAATTGTCGAGTTTAATATGAAGCTAAACTTTGGAATGAGGAGTTCCTCAGTCGATGCTTGTATCTATAACTAAAATTTACAAAAGATTACAAGAATCTGGGCCATTCACTAGGATGCTAAAAAGGATTTCTATGTTGAAATCCTTGATGGATCTGTACAAAAAAGATCTGTCAAGTTCGTTTTTATCAAACACCTTCTTATTCACATTCAAAACTCATGAAAATATTAAAAAGAAAACTTGGATTTGTTATCTACACTTATGGCTTGATCCTTAGCTCTTCAATTTTCTCATAGATGCTCCAAGTGATCCCTTCTTCACTCTATTCTTTTGTGAATTCCAGCACTCTCATATCAAAATTTCATCTCCTTATTTTGCATGAAAATGAATATCTTATGTATGTGTGTATATATATATACCATATAATGTAATCTTAGCCATTCATCTCATTTTTCTTGTTCATCTCAAGGTAAATCTAAGGCTCCTAATCACTTCTTCATCTCCACTTACACATTCAAACACAAATCTCATGAACTTCATCTTCACACGTATCTAGAGGAATATCAATGGTCTTTGTTTATTTACATAAACTTAGGTGATTTGATTTAATTGATATGCGTACTATAGTCCAAATAATCAAATATACCTAATTTGATTACATTAATGTGCATATGATTTAAATTAAAACTCACCAATCACTCTCTACCCAGTTTCCACACTTGTACATATTGAGACGTGTTCACGCTTGTGTCTCGACGCTTATAAATAATAAGTGAAAGTGATTTAATAATCTACACATATAAACTCACTAGGAAGTCATCGCATAAATATTGAATACATATTGACCTCTATGTCGAGTGTCAGACTGTGTACCCGCCATCGGGTCACGTCACAAGTCGGTGACCCTCGATTAAGGACAAATCTATTGTTAGTGATTTGGTCAAGTACAAAACCATAACTCATATCTCATAACTCAGCCCATTTAGAAACATCAATCTTACTCTCCTCTAACTCAACAATCAACGGAGCAAACTCACTCAACTCCGTAAATATCTACTCGTACTATCTCAGAGTCATATCTACATGCTTCTGCTGATGAATTCAGCCTTCTTCCTATTTGACTGACTTCGGGAAATACTGCCTATAGAATATAATTCTGAATTGTGGCCACGTAGTGATTGTCTTCTCATCTCTCTCAAGAGAATCCCAGCGCTTCTGAGCTGATTTAATCAACAAAAATTTGACTAGCTTGACCTTAACCTGGTCCTCGACATCAACAACAGCAAATCATTGCTCCATTTGTAATATCCCAGCCTCAGTAATTTTACCCTCCATAGTACCGTTAAATCTCGTTATGTTTTACTTCATGAATTCTTTCCTTGTCCTGAGAAATGCAACCTTCTCAGGATCCACTGGCACAACTATCATTGTCTCAAGAGGAACCTGTGCCATTACTCAATGTACAAAAGCTGCTACAATCTCTACTCCTCCTTATCCCTGCTAACCTCGAGACTTTCACCAAGCTCAGTCTCAAGTTGCTGTGTTGGTGGTACCATTTGTGCCATCAGCATGGCCGTAAGCTTTGCACGATATTCCATCAACTCTTGCATTTACTGCTTCATTTTAGACTTTCACTAAGCCTCACTATCCTGATTACCCTCAGGTTCAGGCCTCTATGAACCCTCTTGACACATGTCAAGCGTGTATAATAAGTTTTTCATATATCCTTATTATTTGTAGTAGTGATGAGTGTGATAGTCTCCATATGGATTTATCGAACTTCTCTATAAAAATGGCTTTCAATAGTTTTTATTATTTTTTAATTTAATTTAATTGAAATGAGAATTAAAAATTACTTATTCGAACTATAAAACTATAATAATTAATTAAACTAACTTAATTAACTTAAATAACACAATTCAAAATCACTAATATTCAAATCAAATCAATTCAATAATAAATAAATATCTAAACAAACATCTAGAACAATGAAACATCATTCTAATTTGCATCTAAACATGTTACTCAAATCATATAGTCATGAGCATACTTTATAAAGTATTTTAGATCATTAAACTCTAATCTTAAGTAATTAAAGAATCAAACCATTAGTTCTCCTTATACTGGTGGAAAAGTCATGTTCTAATTTTAATGAATTAACTCTTTGAATCTTCAAAGAAATTAACTTTAAGCAATAAAACCGCATTACACTTTGTGAAAACTTCGAACTACTAAATCTAATATCTTTGGAAAGCCACTTCATTATTAAACCTAGATTTTAATTCACCTAGGATATCTAAATGGTAATATTCCTTTTCAAACAATGATAATTACTACTTTAAACTAGATGTTGAATCTAAATATCACAATACACATTCTAGACTATACATGCAATACAAAGTTTCATGATTAAAATATGCAAATAATAATCTACTAAATCAGTGAGTTGTAGAATACGATTCGTTTAAAGCGTTAATCAAAAAATCATCTCATCATGACTACATCACAAAACGGATCAAGTTCATGTTCGGACTTTGTTTAGATTAATAAACTACTCGTTTATATTCTTAAATAACATTGCAATAAGATAAATAAAAGATAGATAAATACATCTTAATAAATACTTTGAGTCTTCAAATCATTTTCAAAAGCAATGAACAATAAATCTAAAAACTAAAACAACATAAAAGCAATAAACTATGGCTCTAAGAGAAATGAAATATTGATCTATCTACTCAAGGGCAACTGATTTTATAGCTATATGGTAATATATATATATATAGTATTCTAAGTAGTAAACATCCCAAACTAACTCAAACATCTCGTGGTTATCTAAAATTCAGAAAATCAAACCCATCGATTCCTCAACGATTCCACTTTTTACTCAAATCACTAGGTAAATCTTTAGAAAACTGCCTCTATGCTCCACCAATTTTTTTGGCGATTCTTAGTACAAATCCTAAATCATTAAGGATTCGCCAGCAATAAATCCCAGTTGATCCTTGATTAGCTGATGATTCTTTGTACATCTTTTCCACTTGATTAAATCCTTCATTTTCTTCCTTTTTATTCCATTTCTACACATATTCCAATTATTACCTGAAATAAAAAAAACAAGTGAAAACTCAGTGTAATATAGTCTTTTACATCTATAATCACCATAAAATATACAATAAAATATTGTCTAACTATTGACTGATCAAATACCTACAAACTCGGCATTTTACTGTCCCGAGCAAATGAACACTCTCAATTATAATCTCTTTTCTGCTCTCATTCTGATTTCATAATTATATACTCTTATTCTTAAACAGAAATAATCATTAAATAGGAACATATTATCCTCATAAAAATAAAAATCATGATATAATAGAAAGTTTTAAAGAGCAACGCTTTATTTGACAATTCAATCTTATAGTTATGCATACACCTTGAAATTCAAAGTTAAATCTATCACCAAGGCCAAGCCACTATATAGGTTTTCTCAATCTTCACTGACAAGCATCAAGCTTATGATAACTAATATAGAATCTCAAGATACAAAAATCACTAAATCAATTTTATTTTCACACAATATTTAAAATATTACCACAATCAAAGTCGATAGTAATTCTTTAGTGACCAATAACTATCATTTCATATCTATTTGAATGTTGGAATAAGAAAATACACTTCTTTTATCTTAGCTATAAGCACTCGAGTAAAATATTTTATTTGAAAATTTTTTCATAAATATCCTTCCGTTTTTCTATATCTCTCTTTCTTTCTTCTTTTTTACATTTTTTCTTCTTTATATTATATTCCTACAGTTCCCAACTCCATTTCCTTTGGAATCTGTCATCCTTTTATATGAATTTTCCTCACATTTTTTCCACCACTAGATTTCGTGCTCCATCTCTATTTTTTTTCATTTCAAAACTCTTGTTAGCTCTTCTCACTTTCACTATAGTTAAAGAAATATTCTTTCCAACTAAGTAAAATTTATTGACTAATTTCCTTTTTTCCCCATCAATTATGGCATAAATTCTTTCCATTATATATATATATATATATATTAATTGATTAATAATCTTTGTGTAACAAATTCTTAGAAATCTAACTTGTTTATCTTGCACTTTTGTTTCGATCTTCTACTCTTTATAATGTCTAACACTAAGCAATCAATCGCCTATAAACTCCTCTAATGTATACACAATCTAAGTTAAGTTAAATAGGGTATAACAATTCTTTTCAATCATAAAATTTTCTATTTTCATGGAGAATAAAAATACATCACTTCTATTTAAACTCAAATTATATTCAATTCATATTCCTAACTAAATAAACTAAAATGAAGAAATATTACGTGTATGTTGAAAAATCTAGAAAATTTCAGTTAACTTTGAACATTGAATGAATAGATTCTACCTCTCAATTCTTCCATACTTCGCTTCTTCACACTTCACTTCACCTAAATACCCCAAACTCATTCCAATTTTTGTCCTCAAGGTTTAAAAATTAAGTAGAATTTTAATCAAAACAAAAATACCTCATAAAGCATAAATGAATTAAATAAAATAAATAAATAAACATAAGAATGAATTTCATAATTAAATAGAACATGAAAAATGAAAATTTTCCAAACATCATAGTTATAGAGGATAACACATAAAACCAAGGTATAATGTAAAGCACACCATAACAATAGTATCACAGTAGCACACGACATCACACATATCACACATCATATTACAAACCAAGACCTTACACATAATCACTCAAAGATAAACTAAATAGAGAAGAAAGTAGATAAGAACAGTTGTCCGAAAGTCACATCCCACAACCATCCCTTTGTTCATTTTGTTGAGATTGGTAGTGTGACATCCGAGAATTTCGTAAACTTGATTAAGATGCCAGTTAAGTATTTTTCAGATTTAATTTGATATTTAAGTATCAGAGGTGCGACCCATGCATTACTGATTGAAGATCATAAGTATAAATACTATTTTTGTGTGTCACGTGAATAATTGGTGTATTATACTCTATTAGACGTGAAATAGGGTCAAGTTAGAGTATATACGCGATGTCCGTGAGTTTTGGAACGCATTGAGAAATTTTCTCCAATTTTGGTGAAATTAGGGTATTTTTTGAGATTTAATTTGGACCTAAAAATAAAAGATAGTCATGAAATTAATAGAATAATTGATAAATTGGTGGGTGCCTAGTGACACGTAGGGACGAGGGTGACATGCGTTGGATCTACAATAGCGTGCATGCCTGAGGGTAGTCATTGGCGCGTTAAGCGAATTTATAGCCGCAAAAATATATAGGTGTATATGTAATATAGTTTATATATAAATATATATAAATGAATCTGATAGTTTAATTTAAGTTAAAAAGTATACATTGGATTTGCCCCGAGATACGCATAGGAAGTGAATGGTTTGAACGATTGATAATGTTGGAGAGTTATCCACACCAAAAGATACGTACAACCACATCTTAAGGAAAATCAAGTGGTGCATAGATGTGATTATGTGGTTAGTTTTAAAACCACAAGATCTACCTTGAGATACACAACACATATCTCGAGAAAGATAAAAATATATAATGAAAATGAACCATCAAATATGCCTCAAAATTTGAGCGATGTGAATCTCGAGAAAAATTAGTATTTACCCCAATAAACTACCCCCTCACCCCACTTTCGTTCCGAAACAAAAATCTTAAGAGAGAAAGAATTCAAAAAAGGGAGAGAAAGGAATTGAGACCAAGGGTGAGGGAGAGGGTGGAGATCAAAACCAACGTTAAAGGTGAGTGTGTGTGGGGGGTATGTGTGTATTGTTCGTTGTTGTTGGGTTTTTAATGTAGGCGTTGTTAATGTTTTTGTGCATTGTGGTTGTACTTCAATGATGGAGTGGGGATGGGGAGACTAAGCTCGTTCGAGGAAGATGACTCCCCTGCCTAAATCCAACCTGGGGTTAAGGTTGGGAGACCAACCCCAATGAAATTGAGAAAAAAATCATTGCTGATGAACAGTAGAGGGGAGTTTAGGAAGAAGTGGATGGTCCCTAAACTGGGTCGGTTTGGCTCAGTTGAGCCAAACCCGTTTCGGCTCGGTTCAGGCCCAAACATTTTCCTAATTAAAAAGTAAATGCTAGAATTTTGAAAAAATTCCCATAAAATGAGAAAAATACAAAAAATAGTATTTGTACTAAATAAATAGAAATTATGTATTTTTATTAAAGAAATAGGAAATTTTGAATTTTATCTAGGTTTTGTACTGAATTTTCCTCGTGATGCGTGCTACCATATTGATAATGCCTGAAATTTAGAAAATTGTTTAAAAATCTAGTCAAGGTTAATTTTCGATTTTGAACCATATTTTGTAGTTAGAATTGGGTTTCAAACATCCGAGGAGTTGATTTAGAGTGATTCTAAATTTTGAAGACTTAAGAATATCAAAATAACGTGGAAATTGGTCGAAACCTTGAGAAATTCAAAAATGGAACTTATCCGGATTTCTCAATAGTTTTAGGTAACGTCGAGGATTTTGAAACAACTCAGGAAATAGATTCAAAATACGTGAAAGCGGAGAAAACATTATGTGATGCTTCGTAACCAACTTTAAGTTAGTTTAGTGTAAGTAAATTCTACAATGATCTTTACTATTGTTTGAATATCTTCGTACATGTGATTGTATCATAGTCTACATTGCATTTTATCATTCTTTGTCATGCATACATAGAGAGAGTGAGGGTATAAGCCTATTTCGGAGTCTAGTTTGTTTGAAACTTGATTTCAATCCTGCATCTACGCCGTTTAGTGAGATTAGCAGAGTCTTACGCTAACAAGTTATCTCTGTTTCTCATGATCTCTTAATACTGTCTCTATACTATTTTTAGAAGTCAGCATCTGATTATATTTAGGAGACACCAATAGAGTGGATTGCATGTCATGTTGAGGCATACATCTTATGGTTTATTTGGAAATCCAATTACATGTCTCCTTATATCAGACTAAAAATTGCAGGAGTATATATCAATGTAGGAACTTACTTGCCTAAAATCTTCAAATTCTTTTTATGGTATCAGATTCTATATGAAGAAAAGGGAAGAATGGACAAGACTCGAAGATTGTGGCAATTTTTTTCAAAAGTTAAAGTACATTCTTGTTGTAAATTATTGATATATATTGTTTTGGGATTTTTGAGTTGAGTGTAGGACATGAAGTTTCATTGAAAGATTGTAAGAGTCTCCTAATTTAATAAAAATTAGTTGAGAAAGTTTTTGTTTTAATTTTGGTCTATTGGGGATTGTTAAGTTGTAATTAAGCTTTTGGAGACTCTAAATTAGTTTATAAATTGATTTTGATATATATTATGAACGGCGGGAAGTTGTGAGTCCTTCTAGGCCTCTTCCCAATTCTATTATCTTTTAGGTGAATTTTCTGACGTGTCACTTTTAGAGGAGGTGCCACCAAGATTTTTATAAATTATGGATATGATTTCTTAATTTGATCCGATTAAATAAATCATGAATTGAGTTTCACTGAGGATATAAATTTAGCTTTGGAGCATTATGAAAGGACTCAAATGAAAAGTATTTTGAGGTCAAAATCTCAAGAATGGATTAGGCTGACCAGATTATTAGGGGATTAAGATAATTTAGGCTGGTTAATCGTGTTAATGACGAGGAGGCTGATAGGTAGCTTGCTGCATGATCATAGTGCATGTAGTCTACTCCCGCCACTGGAGTACTTTCTAAAAAGACTCCCTAATTGGGCATTCTCAGTTAGGTAGATGGTATCAAAATTTCAGCTCCCCTGCTTTGCATTCTCCTGGCAATATGTATTTTAAACACATGCATGCTTCTCACAATTTCTCGCTGGTTTTAAAAAATTAACTCTTGATTTCTCAGAGATCGCATTTGTTTCTGAAAGATTGACCCCATCATGGCCATTTTCGTCTCGTCAGCGTGCATGCTAGTAAAATCTTCCGCAGGTGGCTTTGAGCTCTAGTTCGTCCTCTCATTATACTCAGTAGATTGCATCTCATGTAAAACTCTCCTATTATTTGCTCGTATTGTTCTTCTCTTTATGGTATCTTTTCTAACTATTTCATTTCTTTCTCGCTCTTCGTCCGAATCCACTTAGCCCAACACCAGTTTGGTTTTTTCTACAAGTTCATCAGTGATGAGTCTGTGAAAGTAAACATTAACTAGAATGATGGAATGTGATTGTTGGCTCCACCGCCTTGAGTCCTCTTTATCCTGCGTCGCTCTGATCCATAGATGTTTCAAGCAAACTCGCATTGGTTTAGGAACATGAACTATTTATGTCTTAAATTCATCATCTGATTACGTAAGATCATCTGCATCATGGTAATTTTTGTGTCCTTCGCATCTACGCCAGTGAAGTCCTCTGCAGGTTGCTCTGTGGTTTGGTTAGTCTGCTGATGGTACGCTGCAGCTTGAGTTACATCTGATTTCCTTTGGTTAGCTACCCATACTACTCTTCTCTTTATTGGTTCTCTACTTTATGTTGCATTTATCTCTCTTTCGTCCTCCGAGTCAACGTGTCTCGGTATCTTCTTGCTTTTCTCAATGACATATTCAATGATTGACTTGTTTGGAAATACATCAAACTCGACTCCTCTCATTGGGATAAGCAAAACTCGGTGATCGTTAAGGGAAAATGTAGTCCTTCATTTTTCTTCATGGTCATGGCATTTTTAATCGCTTCGTAGATTATTCGACCAATGTCAATGAACTCGATCCCTTAGACTATGTGGTATATGAGAGCCACCCTAAAGTTCACTATGCCATAGTGTTTTAAACTAAACGGTAGGCTCGCGTTCAGGAAAAAGCTTCAGGCTTTGATTTTTTTTCCTAATATTTTTGGCTTGTATGTGCTTTGGGTACCCATCCAAATCAAAATGGAAACCATACCATGGAATAACTTCTAAATCACTACTAATGGTTTCGTAGGGAAATTTTTGTCTATACATGTACTCAAGTTTAGGGTACATGTTTTGTTGCCTCAAATGAAATTTCAGTAAACCATAATACCGATTTATTCTCTTATGTAAATAGTCCACTGGTCTTCTTCGGACTATAAAAACTTTATTATTTTCATCTCCAGGCCATTTTGTATAGAATTATGTGTCTAAAATTTCATACCCCTTTTCAACTAAAGACCCCACATTATTATCAGGGTAGTACTCCCTATTAAATAATCCCCAATTCCTTTCCTTTATTATGTTTAAGATCTTAGGCACGTACTTGATTTCATTTTTGATGTTGAAACCCCTCTCGAGTATAATATTTCGATCTTACTAATGTCACTCTTTATCCTAGCAATGACTTTAGCGTTAATAAGATTGTGGGCATGGAAAGAAATGGTAGGTGTCTCCTCTATCTCTTCCTCTCCCTTCGAATCATATTCAAAACTTGAGGGTGGAGAACGCTCTCTCGGTACTCTAGTTCGGAGGTTATTCAAAGAAATCCCTGTAGACTTAATAGGTTTGGGTTGAGCTTTAGATTTTCGTTTAGGTTTTTCTATTAATGGTGCCTTTCCTTTTTCCTTTAGTGAACTTCTACTTTTTCCTCATCCGGCCATTGTATCGGATTTCACAAAGTCACAAGTTCAAAAACTGAAGAAACATGTAAATGATAGAAACAACATTATCAGAAGTAGTTTGGTAAAATTCAAGATGTTATTTAAAATGTGAAATCTATTTTGAAAGCCATTTTTGAAATTCGTCGTAAATGCAAAATATACTTGGCGTTGGAATGATAAGTAAATTGTGAACTTGAAAAATTGGTCTTCTAAATATTGTAAAGCAATCGGTGACAAATTGTAATATTTTCGAAATCATAGCAACTTAAATTGAAATAAAATCATAAACAAACCCCAAACTCATTTTAAACTCGCATTTGTAAACCATTTGCAAATATGCATAATTATAGTAAGAATTTTGAAATTGTTGAATTTGTAAATCAATGATCAATGTGATCATTATTCCTATAGTGTTGGAATTAATGAAACGATTTGGACAATACAATTGAATAAACCCCAACAAAATAATTTCAAAAAATATTGAAAAATTTACGAAAATCCGCAAATAAAAAATTTGATGAAGTAAAGAGCTAGGGTTGATGTTATTACCTTCTTGAGAGTGAGTCTCTCAAGATTGAAGCTTTTCAACTTCTTTAAAGCGTCCCTTCAAGCTCTAGGTCGAGAATTCCTTAACAAAAACCCCCCAAAATATAGATTTTTGATTTGAATGAGACTAGCTTGAGGTGGAAATCACTTAAATACAATGAGATTGAGCTTAAATGGTTGAATCTAGGCAAGAAACTCGAGTTTCGATGAAGGGTGAAATGGTTTGCAGGTGTGAAAGGTATGAAGTGTGTGGCGATTTGGAGTTCTGGTTTTAAAAATCGAAAATCGTGCCTAGTGATTCGTGTTTAAGTGGAATTGTTGAGAATTGATGAGCAAATCGAAATTATTTAAGCTGTTGGAAAATTTTTATACCCAGCGATTTAACCAGCGATTTGGAATCGTTGGGAATCGCTTGACTTCAAATTTCGAGTTGATTTTCATGTGTACTACTACCGATTTAGCCAGCGATTCCTAGTGTGAATGTGAATTGTTGCGAATCGCCAGGCTTATATTCCTATTTTTTCTTCAATTGATCTCACAATTACCTTATTCATCATTCATAAAAACTCATATCAAGATAGAATTATCGAAAATTCAAAAGTTTAAGTAGGACATATAACTAAATAAATCCTTTTATTAATTAAATGAAATAAATATACAAGCAAGTAAATAATACAACTTGCATAAAAGATATATAATCAAAAATAACTCGATCACTCCACCTCAGTTGACATCGCCTCGGGGTTAAAATCCCGAAAATGCTTCCAATGCAAGAGTCAAAAGTGTGAGAATAAAAGCATACTAAACTAAACTAAGCTAACCTAAATTCCTTATAAAATTGATAAACAAGAAATAAACATAGAATATGGGCTATTACCCATAGAACGTTTTTGTTTACCGTCGTTAGCTCAACTTAATCTTTCCAAAATTAGGTTAGATTTCTAAATTTGAATTTAAGATTTTCCACTCTGGTGCCACTACAGAAAGTGAGTGCTCGGCCATTAATTATCAAAGTAATTGTTTTATTCAGAATATCCTTGATAGCATGAGTAGTGGCTAAGAATGGTCGTCTTAATATGAAAAGAGGATCTTCATTGTTAGAGTGTGGCATTACTGAAAAAATCCGTGGGTTTGGTGTTGTTGTCCACTTGAACTAGTACATCCATGGCCACTGCTATTGGTTGAATTAAAGTTTCATCCGGTAAAGAGAATCGTACAAAAGCAAGTAAATTTAACAACAATTGAGTATGTAGAAAAAATTTATAGGCATGAGATTTGCATTAGAGTTTGTATCACATTGAGCTCTGTAGTACCAAGCCCATTTGGTTTTAATATGTAACTGTATGCATTTAGGATCATTAAGCTTTATAGGATTCAAGTTCGTCTTTTTCTTTTCCTTATTGTACTTGGATCTTGAAACTACTGGCTTGTCAATGATTTTTTCATTCTCCGGTTCTGATGTCCAAGAATTTTATAAACTTGATTAGGTGGCTAATTAAGTGTTTTCGAGTTTAATTTGAAATTTAGGTATCCAAAGTGGGACCCACGGGTTACAAATCGGATATCATAAATTTTAATATTATTTTTGTGTGTCGCATGCCTATTTGATGTATTATACACTATTTTGACATGAAATAGGGTCAAGACGAGTGTATATGTGGTGTCTGTGAGTTCAGAAGTGCGATGGGGAATTTTTTCCAATTTTTTATAATTTTTGGGTATTTTTCGGCATTTAATTTGGAAATAAATTGAAGAGATAATCATGAAATTAAATAAAATAATTAATAAATTGGTGGGCATTTAGTGACACGCGGGGTCGAGGGTGACACGTGTGGGATGTATAATAGTGTGCACGCCCGAAGTTGGTCGTTGGCGCGCGTGGCAAATTTATAGGCGCGAAAATATATAGGTGTGTATATATTTGTATATATAATATAGTTTATATATATGAATATATATAAATAAATCATATCGTTTGAATTAAATAAAAATACACCTTGGATTTACCTTGAGATACATGTAGTGTGTGTGTTGAGGAAGAGAATGGCTATACGTTGGTTGTAGGAGAGTAATGATCCATTCCTCGAGATGCCTAAAGACTTATCTCAAGGAAAATCAAGTGATTTAGTAGTTTGTAATAAAATCATTTGACTTACCTCAAGCTTATGCAAAATGTATCTCGAGGAAATCAAACATAATTGATTTTGGGTAAGGTAGTTAAGTGGTGATTATCTTGTTAAGGAAATGGATTATTAGATTTGTTTCGTGATTCGTGCAATGCGAATCTCGAGAAAATCAAATATGTATTCTCAACAGTTTGTCATCTCCTCTCGTCTTCTTCGTTCGTCCTTACAAATTTTCTCTCCTCTCTGGTTTTTTCTTTCATCTCTCTCTTTCTCTCGTTCCTCGTACCAATCCATCTCTTCCCATCACAGTAAATCATTAGTATGGGTCATTACCGTGGGTTGATGTTGATGACTGTGGTGATGGATCGAAGGTAAGGTAACGGAGCTTTGAAATTTTTTTGACTGTAAATTTGTTTCTAGGGACTCTGTGTGTGTGTGTTTCAATTTGAATTCCAGTTGAGAGAGAAGGTGAACCTGGAATTAATTGTGTAAGAGGTGAAGAGGAAAGAAAAGAAAAACAGAGAAGAATAGAAAAATTTCAGAGGTGTTGATGGAAGGGAGGAAAAAGAAGAAAAAAGGGAGAAGACGGTGGGGGGAGCCGTGAGCTCCCCTGCCCAACCCTAAAGGGGTTTGGCACCCCAATCGAATTAAGAAAAAAAAAAAAAAAAAACGCAGAACAGATGAAGAAGACGATGGGAGGGGCTTTGATCCCCCAGACAAAATCGGACCGATACGATTCAAGGGTTAAACCTCTACCCCATTTAAAAAAAGGGTTTTTTAAATAGAAAAAATAAAATAAATCTCTGAAAATTAAAAAAATTCGAAAAAATCAGATTTTTGACCAAATTAATGAAAATTAGGGATTCTTTATAGAAAAAATGAGGATTTCGAGATTTTCTCGAGGAATTATATCGGGGTTTTCCTCGTAATGTATGCTACAGTACCTGAAAATATCCAAAATTTGGAAAATTATTTAAAAGCCTAGTCAAGGGTAATTTTCGATTTCGAATCACAATTTGGAGTCAAAATTGGGGTCTAGAAATCCGAGGAGTTGATTTGGAGGGATTCCGGGGTTTTCGGGTTGAATAGGATTGATAAATATAAAAATAATTAGAAAAATTATAATTAAACCTAGACAACGTAATTGTCGATGTCCAACAATAATTTTGAATCAAAAATGAAATTTGGACATCAGATAATTTATTTTGGAAGTAAATCCCATAGTAACCTTTACATTGTATGATTATAATTTTGTATAAATTGCATTGATCCTTGATATTGCATTTTTGTCGTACATGCATATACGGGTTGGGAGGATAAGGCGATTTGAGTCTCTTTATAGTGTAGACTATATCGTGGTTATAGAAACCTATATTATGCTTCAGGTGCTAGAATCATTGATACTTTATATCAGGTGATTATCATGAGACCACATTGAACCAAATCATACTTAGATAGACTTGAGGAACGAGAGTCGTTCGATTATTCTCCCCGCGCATGAGTCCTTATTATTGTTTACTTACCACTTTCAGAGAACGTTATCTGATTGTGGTCGGATAACAAAAATGGGATTGATTCATGGTTGTATTTAAGTTCCTTGGATTATATTCTTCGTTTAAATTCCTTGGATTATTATGCATTTGATTATTACATGTGTACTAGATAGTGTGAGATTTACTTATCTGACATTATCGAATGTTTATAATCTGGTAATGAAAGGTTCTAACGGTGACAAGGGAAAGGGAAAGCTTTCCGACTGTATGTGACTTGCTTAGCTTTTTCCCTTTACATGTACTATTTTTGAATATATTATATTGTATAAATGGTTTTATGGGTTCAAGTGTGATTAGGATCTCCTTTGGAATGATGGAACAAATTAGGACAAATTATGATAACTTTTGAATTAAGGTAATGATAGTTTAAAGTTTTTAATACTTCAGATTAGGTTAGAATGAATATATAGTTTTGTTAATGCAATATATATTATTATGAGAGGATTTAGAGTCCTTCGACATTTTCACCAAAGCTGAGCATGTTTTGTTGAAGATTTTTGTAAGCTGAGATTTTTGGTGTAGGCTTAGTAATAGAAGAGGTGTTTTCAAAAAAATTTTACTAAATTTTGAGGATAATGTACTCAATGTAAATGGACTTTGAGGATTATATAATTAACTATTACGGAACTTTAAGGTTTAAGATTCAGTTTAGAATCTTTGTGGTTAACAAAGTTTTATAATTGAAGATTACAAGATTTTATTCTTAATTGTTTATTATGGAGAGGTTAAGGCTACTAGATTATCAAGGGATTAAGGTAATCTAGGCCGGTTAGATGACCTAATTAGGTGGGGTCTGACACTGGTTGCTTAACTCTCCATTCTTATGTCATCAAAAACTTACGCAAATTTCTCATGAAATGGTGGTTAAGAAGTCCAATTGGAACTATTTAATATACCAGGATTTGAAAATGAATGATTATTATCCAAATTAGACTATCTAATGAAATTGTGCTGAATGCATTAATTGTCGAAATAAAAATGTTAGTTCAAGAAAGATAATAGGCAAGAATTGTTTCAATAATCTCATGAGTCTCTTTACATTGGTTATACAGGCAACGTCATATCGTATTAAGGTATGAGAGAAGATTATGGATTGTCTGAGGTGATTATATATGTTATGAGATTTATAAAAATTTAAGAGATCTATTCAGTAAGTTAGAACTAAATCTTGAGAACCTAAATGGTTAGCACAATGATGTATGAGTTGTAGTTGATAGATTGACCGAAGTCTGCATTTTCTTGTATGTGTCAATAGATTATTTGAAATGCTTGGAAGTCGGCAGATTGTGCCTAGATGAGGAAAAAATTAGCCATGAGAGAAACCATGCCCTATATCATTAGTAACCCTGAATCACCCTAAGCATTCACTGTTTATTAAGAATTTAGATTTTTGAGCTTATGTCTTGGAAATGTATGACAACTGAAAGAAAAGAGATTCCTTTATGTGAGCTCTTTGATAATAAAGGTAATCAAGTGGATTACAACATTGGATGATAAAGCTGAATATGCTCAATCTTATCGTACATTGAGGTACATACCTAATATTAGAGATATAGCTTTGTGGAAAATAAGATAGTTAAGAGCCACACATAGAGGGTATGGCAAATTAGGTGATTTATAACTACAATTAGGTTTAAATAAATATGTTGAGGAGTCAAGCATCATAGATTGTTGGAGAATTCAAAAGACAAATTCATTTTTTTTTTTTGAAAATCTCATCTATGAAAGGGCTTTATAGGTTTGGCTTAAGAGAAAATAGTAGTTTCATGAAAGATGAAAAGTTAACTTGGAAATGGGAGTTATACATGGAAGAGAAATTTCTATTTCTCTTTGGAACTATTGGTAACTTGTACGTTTCCTTTAATTTTGATGATGAAGTTGTCTTAAATTGGGGAGACTGTAACGACATGTAACCTTAAGTAGGCGATTAATGTTAATTTGAAAGTTAATTAACTCGATTTAGACTCGTTGTTAAACCCAGCTTGTCTCGATTAGCGTATGTGCGGATTTGCGTGATGTTTGGCCTTTGTATGATTTGTATTAGTATTTAAATTAATTGAATTTATTGGCTTATAATTGAATAGTGAAAATTATGGGACGTCTCATACCGTGTGTGGGTCAAGGGTGACGCACATGGGTCGTGAGGTAGCATGCACGCCAGAGCGTACTCGTTGGCGTGCACGACGAAATGATAAACGAATTAATATAGGCTTATATATAAATTGTATATATCAATATATATATTGAAAACAAATAAATAATTAATGATTGGTGGGGGCCTAGTGATACATGGGATAAAGGGTGACACGCGTTAGATGTACAATAATGTGCACGCCCAAGGCAATCGTTGACGCGCATGATGAATTTATAGGCGCGAAATACATAGTGATCTATATATTTATATATAGTTACATCTAAATATATGTAAATGAATCCTAAAGTTTAAATCAGATTAAATTGTACATTGGATTCACATCGAGATTCGTGTTACGTTTGAGTCGAGGAGGTAAATATGTGGAACGTTGGATGTTGGAAAGATATTTCATGCCTCGAAATGCGTGCAACCATATCTCAAGGAAAATCAAGGTGCAAGTGTCAAAATCTATGCCACTTCAAATAGTGATACTTTCATAATCGGCCTTGAGATTCGTACGTACAAGTCTCGAGGAAATCTATTATATACGCAAACATAACAAAACCGCCTCATTCATTATTTCAATAGTGAGAAACTGAAAATGGATAGGGAAAGAAAGAGGCAAGGTGGAGAAATAAGAGAGATTCCCGATGAAGACGATGATGGAGGTGAGTTTTGTTGTCGTCGTTGTTGTTGGTTGTTGTTGTTATTGTTGTTGTAGGTTGTTGTTGATGCTACTGTTGTTGTTGATGGTGTTGTTTTGGTAATGGTGAAGATGAGAAGATGGATGGTAGGCTAGGGTCCGAGGAAAGAGACGGCAAGTGAGTCGTCTCCCCTCCTAAAAGAGTCCATGAAAAATAAATTAATTGCTGAAAAATATAGAAAAATTCCGAAAATAAGAAAAAATCTCAAAAAATAATATTTTCACCAAATAAATAGAAATTGATGAATTTCTATGAAAAATGAAGAATTTGGTATTTTTTCGAGACTTTATACTGGGGTCGTACCTTGAAAATTGTAAAATAGTCAGATTGATATAAAAAGTGGTAAATTGGTTCTGAATTCAAGTGAGACCAATTTAAAGGTTTTATTCAATGAGTATTAGACTCAAATTGATAATGAACATTCTATTTTAGGTTCTTGGTCGATGGAAAAAGGATTGAGGACTCTAGGAGTTGTGTTAGATGAAATAAAGTTAGGAAAGCTCGGCACAGGTAAGTGGGACTCGTATTCTTATCAACTATGCAACGTAATTAGTATATTTAGTTCATATAGTATTATGGACTGGGAATGGGACTTGATTGTATTTTTGTAATGAGAAAATCCTCGGAAGTGTAGATAAGGCGGACCGAAACTGAAGGATGTGAAAGTTAGCCTGGAAATGAATTCTGCCATTTGTCCTAATAAAAGGAAAAGGTGAGCTTGGAGATGGATTCCACCCTTACATCATTAGTAGGTCGAAGTTTTACCTTAGTCGTTCACTATCCATTTATGGTTCGTAGCTCAGTTACACATGAATACACCGACAAAATCACATGATGACTGACATGGGAGTTCCATGGATCGTATTCTTGGGGTAAGGTGAGAGTACGGCTCTCAAGTTATTAACAGTTGACAGCTCGATTACATTTGAATCCACTAGCAGAACCCCATGTCTGTCAACATGTAGATTCTGCAGATGTATTCCTGTGTAAGGCGAGAGCATGACTCTAAAATAAAAATGAAAATACAAGTCACGAGTACAGTTGCAATTGACATGTGAACTTGCATTATGGTATCTATTGTTATATCATTTTTTTTAATGCCTGAATAGATATGTTTTGGATTCATATTGCTATTCATTTATTCATTGATATTAGTTGATAATTGATACGTTTATGAGCATCACTTACAGAGCAAGTTGGAGTGCTTATTCCCCAATTAACATTTCAAGTTGTCGACGTGTGCTTCGACTCAGGAACATAGAAGATTAGGAGTTTATAGTCTTCTCTACGGTGAATTGATTTCCCCACTATTTATATATTGTATTGAATTACTAGTTTTTAATAAACAGGGTTGGGATATGGTTTTACGACCAAGATTTATGCCGATTTTTCTATATCTTGTGTTTTATTGAAAAAATTTTAAATTCTGCTGCATTTTGTTTTAATTATTATTCAATTATCAAGATATACAGGTTGCGTTTATTAGGTTTTGAGAAGAGGCTGCTGGCTCTAGTTAAGTCTGGCAGGTGTACCGGGGCTTAATTAGGGTTTTAGGCTGAGAATAGTCATATTCGGGATAGGGGATAATATAGAGTTCACTCTCGGATACCTTTTTGATAACCCATACTCAATTGGCCTTATCAAATCACTTCAGAGCATTTTCATATAAAACATAGTCAAATCGAGGTACATTGCCTTAATTCCCAATCCATACACTAAATAAGCTAAATATATTATTTTACGAAGCAAAATTTATAAAAATATGAGTCCCATTTACCTAGGTAAAATTTCCTTAAGTTTTGTTCCGAGTTTCTTAGCTCTCAAGGTATGTGAACCTCTATCGGTGTTTAAGAACCTATCACAAACCATTTGAGGTCAATTTTGATGTTATAATAGGCTCACGCTGTCATGTGTGGCTTTGTGGTCTTGGGATGGTTGCATGCATACGCCAGCCACGACGTATGCATGCAACCTCCATATGAGGTTGCATGCTCCTTGACCAGCAAGTGGCATTGTGGGTTCCATGCCCATGGCGTTACCAATCTTTACAACCCCTATATGAGGTTGCATGCATCCCCGACATCTTTGACGCCTCCTGGACCTCTCGGACATTTCAAATCATGTTGAAATTACACAAGAGAGTCAACCAATGAGTCTTATCATGTTAACAACCCCTCTAACAACATCAAACAACATCCATTCTCATTATTTCATGTGCATACTCATTATCAACAACAACTACAACTTAAACAGCCACAACAATGATATACAAACCATCACCATTAGTCAGAGATTCTTGTGGACTTCCCTACCTTTCCCATCACTTTTAAGTTCACGGACGCCACCACCATGACAAACACCACCAAACTCGTTCAAACCCAATGAAAAACAGTGAAAAACTAAAGGAAACTCACTAGGATTTCCAATAACAAATATGATATATATATATATCTCTCTCTCTCTCACTCTCTTTCTTCAATGATAAGGATCGTTGTAACGGCTCCTTTTATTAACACCGTTATTAATTACAAACTTAAAAATTTGGATGCTAGCTCGGACCCACGTGGACGCAACAGATATACTAGGGGCATGCCTCATTAGGTACTAGTTATATATTATCTGATTGGCTACTTTTATTGCGGTGTATTTCATTTAATATGACATAAATCATCCCGTGTTTATAAATATCATGTTATGTCGAGTGACATAGTGTGACGGGTAGTCACTTCATAATACGTTTCAACGCGGGTATAAGGTAACGGGCCATTACAATGGTAATGAGAACAACAATGATGGCGTGGTGACGGACTGAAGTAGGTGATGGCGATGGTGGTGATGTGCAGGGATGATGAAGGTGACGATGAGGGGATGAAGATGAGATGATTTTCATCATCTCATCAAACCTAACAATTCTTAAGTTAAGACACCTCCTGTTTCATCTGCATCATCATCTTCAACATGTATCTCAAAGAAAATCCAAGGGTTTCACACTTAAAGTTACACAAGTCACTATCGTGACACTGATCGTGACATGTACGCATTTCAAAACTTATCCAACAGTTTCAATTATTCAATTCTTTTGATTTTGAAACTATAGGTTATATTAATTCAATTTATTCTTATAATTCATTAAACACGTCACATAAACACCAAAATATCATGCAAACCCCTACACACATTCTAATCGAGGTACATCGGACTTAACAATGAGCCTAACACGAGTTTATTAGAATTTGGGTTAACGCTAATCACCTACTTAAGATAATGGTTTGTTACAGTATAGAGTACTAATCTACCAAAGCTCATCACCAAATACCATGAATTGAAGAAATTAACTATACCTAAATTTTCCTACCTCAAAACATCAAATACAAACCCGAAAACTGAAATTCACCATTTTGATCCCAATTTTTTGACCCCATCTGACCCAAAACTAATTTAAATAGCTAAAATATGTCATACACCATCAATTGCATCTAATCACAACCACCAGTTTCATCGAAGTTCATCAATTTTAAGCAACTGAACTTACATCAACTATTTTTTCTCTTTTCTTATTGTCTACCTTCTCTTCTTTCTTAAGTGTAGTAAATAGATAGAAGAAATTGAGAGAGGGGGTTGAGAAAAACTGCAACGAATAGGATAGAGATTCTTTTTTAGGGAAAATGAGAGAGAGAGTGGCAGTCGAATAAAATTAAGAGAGGTTTTGCGTAGAAGGAGAAAGTCGATGAGTTTTATAACCCATACTTGGGTTTTCAAAAAAAACACCTTCTTGATTTCCCACTTATATTTAAGAAGCAAAAAGACTAAAATGTCGTCAAGCTTATCCTCATCTCTTCACTTATCAACTGCCCCTCTTAGTCTTTTCACAATTTTTCGTTATATTTCGCTCAATTTCTTAATACAATTTAACCATTTTTTTACCCAAAAAAAATACCCCGATTTCGACGAAACGTGGGAAATAATCCCAACGCACTGTGATAACTTGGACAACATATATTTACCCCAATACAAGCTTATTCTGCAATAAATAACACATAATACACACACTAGGCACAAGAACGCATAAAAATAAAGTTTTCTTATGATTTTTGGTCCAAAGCATGTGCGTCATACCTCAGACTCCTAAACACAAACTTAAACCCAAGAAAATACTTAATTAGTTGTTTAATCAAGTTTAGGAAATTCTCGCATTTCATAATTCTTCTCAACTAATTAAAAATTTCGTCCTCAAAATTTAAACTTATAGGTTTCCTAAATCAAAAGAGATATAGAAAAATGATATTTCATATTAGAATCTTGCTCCCAAGCTAACTCCAAATTGCCATGAAATCTTCACTTGACAAAGACAAATGAAATATCCTTGGCCTTCAATTCCTAAATCTTTTAATTCATGATTCGAATACGTTGCCCTTTATAAGTGTTATCTTGACTCTTAGCAAACTGATTGTGCAAAAAAGCAACCTTATAAGTTATAAAAACCTTTATGAGGTGAAACTATTAAGTGGACCCAATCACCTTCATTGAATACAACAACTAAGTAATAGAGATCATAAACATTTTAACTTGTCATCTCCAAATCCTTGGTATAATGAAAAGTTATATATGTTACTCTATCAGTCTTGGCCTTAGTGAATTTATGACGAGTTACATGATCAACTTTATGGAATATCTGATAAACCTTGCTTCACTAGTCATTTCATGTCATGAGTTTCATTCAAGAATCAATTATTGGAAAGATCTAGCCTATCTTGCTTTTCATAAAATACTACTAACTCTTATTTGGATAATTATTCCAGAAACCGTTGATAATTCTTTCTCTATCCACCAAACTTTGGTACACAAATACAAGTTTATTTTCTCATCACTAATCATCTTTTCATTATTAGAGTTGCCAGTTGTTCATCTTTTAGACTATCATCAGTCTAAAGATATAAAGTGATGCAAGTAATATTTGAGCATGACAATAGATACTATAGTAAATTTGCGTGTCTATAAATCATCCCATGTCACCAATGTAAGGTAATCCATCAAATAGGTGTTCACGGAGATCTATCCGGTTCGTTTCGAATCCCTAACATCCTGGAACCTACAGGAAACGAAGCTAAGATCGCAGTGAATGCAAAGGTTTACTCGTAAAAGTCATAGACCCAATATCGAAAACCCGACATACGACTCACCTTGACTTATAATTAAATCAGACATATCATGCAACTTATACTTACTTTCTCACGGTCTAGTTAAAATATTATTTAAATTGTGGGATAGAAAGCAATTATCAATTTTGACTCGTTAGCCTATTTAATTAATTTTCCATTTTACTAGTTATACAATTATCAATTTTGATTCGTTAGCAATTATCAATTTTGATTCGTTAGCCTTCTTAATCAGATTGATTTCTACATTTTCACTTTACCAACTAAATCGTATTGATTTTTACCATTTCTTCAATTACTGAGACTTTATATCATTTCACGTCTCAATTATTTACTATTCAATAGACTTCTTTCTACATCTGAATAGAGACATTTAATTTCCTTTACTTGAGTATATATACGCTTCTAAATAGAGATATTGATATATTTCCTTACTATACTCTCATAGTAAAACTTTTAACTTATGTCATACAAGTTTATAAATATGATATCTTTCACCATTATTCAATACATACTTCTCGCTTTTCTCAAAATTACAATGGAAGAATATTCAATTTTTCAAGTATATTAAGCAAGATACACTATGCTCTATTTAGTAATTTTAAATTAAAGAGATAGTACTGACTAGATGAGTTGTAAGTCATGTATTTTTTTTCTTTTTCATTTGTATCTTCACTTTACATCAACTTCAATTTGAAATAACATAGTACTTCAAAACTTCACCACTAACTAATCTCATGGTGTAGCACTACATTTGAATCAATATTTAATGTATTTACTAAAATCAGTTGTATACTACTTTGGTTCAAAACTTTCAACTTTTGGAGCTTGACCCTAGTATGTAAGATCCTTGTGAAGATATATTAAATTTCATCAAACTTATAGTTAGAATCCTAAATTTTATCAGGACTCCTTAACCTGAACTTTTCATTTCTATTCTTATGTGAGAATTTCTTGACCATTCAATTGTCTATACTTAAGCTTCCAATTGACTTCAATGAACTTTCATAGACTCTTTTATCGAATCCCACCAATTCATTTGATTATTCAAAGACAAGAGGATGCATCACACTAGTCTTTGATAAGTTGGTATTTGTGTTAATTCTAGTTATGTATTTAATATGTTTTTAGGTTCAAAAGTCTTTAAAATATTGTACTAATAGCTCTTATTTGTAATTTACATGTTTATGAGGTGCACGATCGAAATCGGGGGAGAAAAGGGCGTTAAACGAGTGTTTTGGAGACCGGAAGGGATTTGCATTGAAAGTGTACTTATGCAAATCTTAAGACAAAACAGTGGGACCCACGTATAACGAGCATCACGTGTTGGAGCAAGCAGGGAATAGCTGAGATGCTTATGGAATGCATGGATTGATGACAATCAACACATGATAAGTTGTACATGTGTCATTTGTAATCAATAGTTGGAGATGATAGCATGTCGAGCCGAACTTGTATATCTTGACCCATGTATGTTCATTGATTGATTTCAAAATAATTTTCATTGCTTTATTTATTTTGTTGCTAATTAGATTAGTTAATTTACTCTATTTAAAAAAACCCCTATTTTCTTTTCTCTTTTAACCTTAGAAACTTACCAATCTCTATGGAATCGATCATTTTCCACTATCTACATAATAGTTTGTCTAGAAATTATATTTTACTGACGCGTTCGGCGCGCTTCAGTCTTCTATGTTGTGAATGAATTGTGATTATGATACATATTCTATCCAGTTCCATCTTGTAAATCTCAGCTAATCTCACATTTATCTTTTTCTTGATCCCTTTACAAACTTATCACAATTTGGATCAACACTTAGACTATTTACAGCACTTTACACATAGTCTGTCCGTAAGTTTCAGATCGCGATGGGAATATTTCTCTACTTTTGGTGAAATTGGGGTATTTTTCAGAATTTAATTTAGACGCAAATTGAAGAGATAACCATGAAATTAAATAAAATAATTAGTAAATTGGTGGGCGCCTAGTGACGCGCGGGGTCCAGGGTGTCACGCGTGGGATGTACAATAGTGTGAACGCCCGAAGTTGGTCGTTGGCACGCATGGCGAATTTATAGCCGCAAAAATACATAGGTGTATATATATTTATATATATAGTTTATATATAAATATATATATATATATATATATATATATATATATAAATCAATCTTATATTTTGAATTAAATAAAAGTACACATTGGATTCGCCTCATGATACACGTAGTGTAATCATCGAGGAGTTGAAATGGTTGGACAATTTGGTGGTTGTAGGTGAGGTGTATATATGCCTCGAGATACGTGTCATCCAATCTAAAAAATCAAAGGTACGACGATATTTAACCATAAGATCTACTTCGAAATATGTGTTATGTATCTCGAGAAGATCAAAATACTTCATCACAGTGAGTCGGTCAAGAGGTTGTGATTATCTTATTGATAGCCACAAGATTTACCTTGAGATATGTAGTACGTATCTCGTGGAAGATCAAAAGGAATATATATAAATTAATCATTAGATTTCACTCGAGATTTGTGCGATGCGAATCTCGATAAAATCAAACATATATTTTCATAAATCAACATAATATGCACCGCCTCATCAATTTTATTTTGAGACAAAGATTGGCCTCGTGATTCATAATACGTATATCGAGGAAGATCAAATTTATATTATGAAAATTGTACCATTAGATTTTTCTCGAGATTCACATTTCTTAACTCAATAGAACCTCCTTACCCCATTTTCATTTAACACACAGAGAGATCGATTGAGGGAGAGAAGGAAGGGGAGACCAAGAGGAGATGAGTGAGAGGAGATGAGAGAGAGAGAGAGAGAGAGAGCGAGAGAGAGAAAGAGAGAGAGAGATCCAATGAGAAATTGAGGTATGTTGTTGTTGTTGATGTGTCGTTGACGTTGTTCATGTTGTTGTTGATATGGAGTTGGGGTGGGGGACTCGGACGAACTGTCATGGCAGTTCGTCCGAGGAAGAGGATGGCAAAGGAGCGGTCTCCCCTACCAAGACCCAACATGGGGCTGGGGTTACGAGCCCAACAAAACAAAATCTTCAATTGTTGAAATAGGGGCTGCTGGAGGAAGAAGATGTGGTTTGATCCCTAACCGGGTCGAACCGAATCCGGTTTAAGGGTCAAACCCCAATTTATTTAAAAAAATGAAGAAAAATGCTGAAAAGAGGAAAAATTCAGAAAAATGAGCAAAAATTCTGAAAAAAATATATTTTTTGGACAAATAAATTGAAATTGTGGATTTTTATGAAAATGAGGAATTTAGGATTTTTTCAAGGATTTTTACCAGGGCTTTGCCTCGTACTGCGTGTTAGAGAAACAAAAAATATCCAAAATTTAAAAAATTATTTTAAAGCCTAGTCTAGGTCAATTTTTTTAATTTGAGTCACAATTTAGAGTCAAAATTGGGATCCGAACATTTGAGGAGTTGATTTAGGGTGATTTCGAGGTTTTTGAGTCGAGATAAGACAAATAAATATATAAAAAATTAGAAAATTATATTTAAGCCTAGACAACGTAATTTTCAGTGCTGAATAATAATTTTGAGTCAAAAACAAAATTTGGGCATCAGATAATTTATTTTGGAAGTATTTTAGGGGTTTTGGAACGCGATTGGGTCAATTAAATTGAAACTAATTGGAGAAAATTGTGGAATTGTTATGAAGACTTATTGAGCTTATAAATGAATTGTAAGATTGTAATCGGAGCCACATGTGGACTTATTTAACGACTCGGAGCGTAAGGGAGTTGCAATATCATGTTTTTAAGGTTAAGTAAATCCTATAGTAACATTTACATAGTATGAATTTAATTTCATATAAATTGCATTGATATTTGATATTGCATTTTTGTTGTACATGCATATATTGATAAAGAGGATAAGGGCGATTCGAGTCTCCTTATAGTGTATACTATACCGTGGTTATAGAACACCATATTATGCTTGAGGGGCTGGAGTCATTGATGCTTTACATCACGTGGTTATCATGAACTCATGTTGAACCAGATCATACTCCCACAGTCACGAGGAACGAGACTCGTTTAGTTATCCTTTCTGAGCATGAATCCTTATTATTGTTTACTTTCCACTTTCAAATAATATTATCTGATTGTGGTCGGATAACAAAAGGTGACGGATTTACGATTGTATTTAAATTCCTTGGATTATATTCTTCATTTAATCTCTTGGATTATTATGCATTTGATTATTACAGATGTACTTGATAGTGTTGGATTTACTTATCTGACATTATCAAGTTGTTATAATTAGATAATGAAAGGTTCTAGTGGCGATAAGGGAAAGGGAAAGTTTTCTAACTATTTATGACTTGCTCTGTTCTTTTATCTATGTATGTATTATTTTTTTAAAATAAAATACTATATAAATGATTTTTTAGGATTCGAGTGTAATTAAGATCTTCTTTGGAATTGCAGGAACATATTTGGGACGAATTGAGATAATTTTTCAAGTTAAGGTAATGCTAGTTTAAGAATTTTGATATTTTCAATCAAGTTAGTATATATATATATATATATAATTGAGTTGAAGCAATATATATTGTTATGGGTGAATTGTGAGTCCTTCGGCATTTGCACCAAAGCTGAGCAGGTTTTGTTGAAGATTTTTGAAGGCCAGGATTTCTGGTGTAGGCTTAGAAACAGAGAAGGTGGTGTCGAGAAAATTTTACAAAATTTTGAGGATTATTGGATTCATCTATACGTACTTTGAGGTTTAAGATTCACTTTAAAATCGATTGTGGTAAATAAAGTCTTATAATTGATAAATACAAGATCTTAATCTTAATTGTTTATTAGTGAAGAGGTTAAGGTTGCTAGATTATCAAGGGATTAAGGTAATTTAAGCCGGTTATATGCCCTAATTAGGTGGGATCTGCCAATGTTGATATCGGAGCCTAGGTTTGGCTCAATTAAAGTTAGTCATTAGTTAGGAAGTAATGCGATGGAATGGATTTAAAAAGTTTAAAAACTTTATTATTATGTTATATTTGTATTGTATGTATGCATTATCGTTAGGTATGCGATAAGAAGTTTATTCTCCTTGTATGTTCGATACGTAACTCATAAGATAGGACGAGTATGATTAGAAACGAATAATTAAAAGACAGAACAGGCTTATGAAGCAAAACTGAGCGTAAATGGATGTGAAATAGACTTGTGAAGTCCGAATTCACAAAGGTGTTGTAAGTAGTTCGGTACTGATATAACTGATGAAAGTATCAGTTATGAAACCAATAGGAAATTAGTTGAAGTGGAAGTCCAAATGATTCATGTATGTAAACACTAAACATGAATTTCTCGAAAATCCAAAGTATCGAGCTATTATAATTTTTAAAAACACTTAGGAAAACATTAAAATAGACTAAAATTAAGTCTCAAACGATTGAGAATCATTTGGAAAATGTAATATGAAATTGGGACTTTTGGGAAGCACAAGATATAGATATCTTGGATTTTAGAACAAGGTTAGTATTGGTTGCATGGTTAACTCGAGAAGACATGTTCTATAAAATATTGGTTTGATTCATAACCAATTGAGAGTTGCTTTTGAAAGAGTCTCAATGAAAGGAAAAAAAGGAGACATGTGGTTATCGAAAACATAAAATGGAAATTGATTAGACAAATTGAATCTTGACTTGGAAATCACAATGAGATTGTGATTGGATCAGTCAACTTGTCTAAGTCAGTTTCTAAGAAAATAAAATATTTTGAAGTAAAGTATTGTCTCCTTTTGAAACAAAACAAAACGTAAAATCGAAATAAAACCATGGTTTAAAACAATCAAACGACCTCTAAAAAGAAGTATTGAAAAGTTTGATTGTTTATTACTCAAGTTACTTATCCATAAGTGACGTTGAGCATATAGGTTCTATGAATCGAATAAAATACTAATAAAATGAATGGAAATACATTAGTTAGAAGTAATTTTTAATAACATTGATTTAGGTGTTGCTACAAAACAAAGATCAATGAAATTTCTAACTTGTAAATGAATAATGTAGTGATAAGATCAACGTGTAAGAAGTTAAGGTATTGGGAAAAATGGTATAATAATATATTGGATTAGCTATTAAACATCAACGCAAGTGATTGTGTTTTGAGATTCAAAGTACCCCAATAATCACTTCTAACAACATTAAGTTATGACGCTTATCACTACAACCTAAAATATAATAAAGGAAGAGATACGTACTGATTAAGTATCAGTAAACGAGTTGTATAGGACGTCAGTATGAGCTCCTATATTGCGAGAATTTCTATTTGTAGAACTTAAAGGATTGAAATAGCATCTTTTAAAGAATTCAATTAGTCATTAAGTTAATCAAAGTTTGGAAATTCAAATTCTTCTATCTCTTCAGTTGAATAATAATGGAATGATGATTTCATCAAAAGTAATTTGATGAATAATAAGATACAAAATTATCTTACAGTCTCTTGAAAAGTACCGAATTTCTTTTTAAGAAAAAAAAAGACGAGATATTTGAGACTAATGGAAATAACGTAAGGTAATAACAAACAGTTTAACTGTTTGAGTCGCAAAGTTTCTCTATTTTGAATTACGATTAGCTAAGAAAGAATTTATTTCATTAAATGATAATAATAAGTTGCACCATCCTTAGCTATATTTTCGAAAAGAGAAGAGATATAAATTACCTTTCTAAGTCAAGACTAAGGAGTTGTAAGTAATTTAGGTATTGAACAGAAGTTGTAATAAGTTTGGAAAGGGATTAAGAGCATGATTAATGTGAGAATAGCTAAGATTTACAAAAACTAAACGGAATAGACTCAATGTATAGAATAAAATGAGATGTTGAGATGACTTGTGACTGTTGGAAGTGACACAGACAGACTCCTTTAATCAAAGTAAGGCACTGGAGTAGTTTTGCATGACTAAAAGTCTAAGTAACTCCGTTTCATAATTACGATTCATTCACAGCGTAGAAGATCGGTGTGACGCGTCTACCCATCTTTGAATAATCGAATGAATTAGTGTTAATCGGTATAAAAAGGGTCTATGAAGTTTTGTCAGAGTTAAAAGGAGGCTAAAGTATAGGTAACTAAATGGTCAATATTTTCTCACATTAGTATGAAAATGAAAATTTTGGGTTAATGAATCCCAATCAAATTAGAATATCAAACTATAAGTTTAATGGAACTTAATATATCTTCACAAAGATCATACAAGGAGTCAAACTTCAAATGTTGTAGGTTTTGAACCAAATTAGTGTACAACTAATATCAGCGAATATATATTATACATTGGTATAATTGTAGTTTTGCACCACCTGATTAGTAAGTGGTGTAGTTTAAAGCACTAGTTATTGTAAATTAGAGATGATGTAAGATGTTTATATGTTGATGAATATATAAATGAAATGAAGAGAAATGCGTGACTTCAGCTCAGTTAGTTTTTTTATTATTATTTATATTGGTTAAGAATATTGAAAAGAAGATAATATGTCTAATTGGATATGTTGGAAGAATTGAGTATCTATATTGGTTAAGAATATTGAATAGAAGACAGTATGTCTGATTGGATATGTTAGAAGAATTGAGTAGGCTTTCGTTGTAATTAAGGGAAGTCAGAAATGAATTCAGTAAATGCACAAAGAGATATCATATTTATAACTTGTATGAAATACAAGTTAAAAGTTGTTCTATAAGAGTATAATAATTGAATATGTTGATATATCATGTCTATTTAAGTTAAGGATAACTATCTCTATTCAAATAATAAGATAAGTTGGTGAACAGTAAGTGATTAAGACGTGGGTTTGTGGGAGATATCGGTAAAGTGAAAGGAATGGTGTTCTTGATGAACTCATCATTAGATAATGATTTGACGAAGTTAGAAAAGTCAATAATATTCTAACTAATCAAAGAAAGTGAATGGTGTTGGAATTAGATGAACTCATCATTAGATAATGATTTGACGAAGTTAGAAAAGTCAATAATATTCTAATGGGATGATTTGTGTAATTCCAGGTTTCTGGTGGGGAATGGTAGAATAATGATAGATCAGATAGACATGCAACTCTACTTACAATTTAATGTTGTGCTCAAATATTATTTGTATCAATATGTGATTTTAGATTGATGATAGTCTAAGAATTAATCGACCGATGATTCAAGTAAAAAGGGATTATTAGTGATGTGAAAGTAAACTGATATGTGTACCAGAGTTTGGGTGGATATGGAAAGAATTATCAATGAGTTGTAGTATAATATTTAGCTTAGAATGAGAACTGTGTTATGAAAAGCAAGATAGGCTAGGTCTTGCTATGTATTAATACTTGAATGGGATTGCAAGGTATGAAATGAGACATGAAGTAAGGTTATTGGATATTCCAAAAAGTTGATTATTTAACTCATCGGAAATTCACAAATTGCTAGGATTGGCAAAGTAATAGTGATAACTTTTCATTAAACCAAAATGTTGGAAAATGAAAATTTAAAATGATTATGATCTCTACCACCGAGTTGTTGAATACAATGAAAGTGATTGGGTCCATTTAACGATTCACTTTGGAAATGGTTTTACAAGTTTGGATTAAAAGAGTTGTATATAAAATGATTATTTTTTTCATACCACTTTTGGTTAAATAGCCTGTAAGTTTAAATTTCGAGGACAAGATTTTTTATTAGTTGGGAAGATTATGATATCTGAGAGTTTTATAACTTGATTAGGCGGCTAATTAAGTATTTTCAGATTTAATTTGGGACTTAAGTACCCAAGGTATGGCCCACGTGTTACGGATAGGATCTCAGAAACTTTAATATTATTTTTGTGTGTTATCTGCCTATTTGATATATTTCGACGCGAAATAGGTTCAAGTGGAGTGTATACGCAGTGTCCATATGTGATAAGTTAGTTTATTAGTCTATTTTAGGATATTAAATGTGGAAAGTTTCCAAAATATATATTTAATTATATTTATTGGTCGTTTTTAGGTGAAACGGAGTGCGAGGTTGAGTTCGTGGTGAAAAAATACTCAAAATGAAGTATTTACATGCAGTGATCAGACATCAGACAGTTTGCCTCGGGTTAAGTATTGCGCCGTTAGATTCCCTCGAGACAGCAGAACAAATGATGCAGGGAGTGACATAGTTCGGTCACTTAAGTTGAGCTGCTGTTGGATTGCCTCGAGATTTGCGTTACACTCTCTCCCACACATTCGCATAATGTGTGCGATTTTCAGTTCGCTGCCACGTGGCAGTCGTTAATTCGACCAGCTCGCCAAAGCACAGCCACGTGTCGGCATCATATTTGTCCACATGTCGTCAGCGTCCAGCTCACTAATAGTCTTCTCACGCTTCAGCTACCTTAGGATGTGCCTCGGGATGCGCGTCAACACATTCTCCTACTTTTTCGCCGAGTTTTCGAATGACAAACCAATTCTGAAGCCCGCCACGTGTCGCATCTCGAAACGTCCAGCTCCCCCACAATTAGCTGTCTCGGCCAATCGCCTGCTGCCACGCGTTACATCTTCCATGCCCGGCACGTCACTCCAATTGCCACCAACCAATCAGAATACGCCACGTCAGTGCACGAATGGAAAACGGACCAATCGCATGCTGCCACGTGTATGAAACCCATTTTCACCCCAAAACAATCCCTAGATACTCCTCGGCACACGTGTTACGAGACCAACTGCCAAAATTAGTTTCTCTCACCTCCAGAGAGCAATTTTAGTGGTTTTTCATATTAGGAACCTGGGTATTCATACGGGGAGTGATATTGGAGCCACCATACACAACTATTCATACTTGGAGATTGTAGAGATGATGTCCGGCTAGACCAATCTTTGCCTAGGTCAAAGGGGAAACAAGTGGGATTCATGATTCATTGCATATACTATGTGGGATCTATGATTTTTATTTAATTTGATTTCATTTCTCTTATTTCATTATTGTTGTTTTTAAAGTATATGGTTTAGATCTAGGGTATGTATGTGGTCAGTGCATGCTTTTAGGTGGATAACTCATAGTTATTTGGACCAATAGTATCTGTGTAATTGTACTTTTAGACCAATAAAGTGACGAACACTAACATTTTTTCCGTAAAATCCTTTCGGTTCTTGAGTGTGTAACAATTGAATCTAGGTTAAACCGAAAGCAGACGCGATTCAGTTATTTAGGATTAGTATTCCCACGGATCCAAATTATTGCGGTTAGTGTGTTAAACCTTATTGGCGGATGTCTAGGGTTACGCATTAATTAGAGAAGAAGTTAGTGGCGGACGTCCTGACTATCGAGATTAAGGGAATTAGGAATTTCTGGCGGACGTCAATTTTCCATAGCTAATCTAGGAGAAATTGAATTAATAACTTTTTGGAATGATTGAAGACCATTAAATGCCATTGAATCTTGATTCTTGCTTGTGGAACCGTAAACTTATGTGATTTCTCTCATTGATATTATATTTTTTTTGCAAACTTTTTATTTTTGCTAGTGTAGTTAATTGTTTCCTTGAACTTTCTGAAAACCCCCCATTTTTAGTTAACTTAGAGTAAAACTCAAGTCATGTGGATTCGACCGCGTATTTACCACTACTTCACCCTTGTGGTTGCTAACTCTATTGCGGGTTATATTTTGCACGCATGACACGTGACCAAATTTTGGAACCATCGTTGGGGACTGTCCTTACTTTGAGTTTAGGTTTCATTTTTTTTTTTTTTTTTTTTTAGTTTTATGCTGCCACACCTCTCTCAGTCGAAATCGGCTGGTTCACTGTTATCTTTCGATCCAGAACCGGAGAGAACATTTCATAGGTAGATTAGAGAGACCCAATTTTGGCAACAAGAATGCTAAAATCTTCTGAACATGGCTGCAAATCGCCAAATCACTATGGGTCACGCCAATCAAGAGCTACAAGCTCTTTTTGCAAAATAACCCCTCTATATCAACTATCCGGATAATGTCAGAGATTTTGATTTGATGTCTAGGTTCATTCACCTCCTACTATCCTTTCATGGTGGCGAGAATGAAGACCCCATTACTTTTCTGAAGGAGTTTCAGACTAACTGCAAGTCAATGAAACCCTTCAATGCGGACGAGGACACGGTTAAACTTAGATCTTTTCCATTTGCCTTAAGGACAAAGCCAAGGAAAGGCTTTTCTACCTTCCGCCTGGCTGCATTAAATCCTGGAATGAGATGACAACCGCGTTTTTAAATGAATACTTCCCTGATGATAGAGTTGCTCAGCTCATCAAGGATATACGCAGCATCAAAATGAAGTCGGGTGAATTATTTGGTGCATATTGGGATCGCTATAAGCGATTGATTGCTAGTTGACCGCAGCATGGCCTGTCTGAGAAGGCCATAGCCCGTTTCTTCTATGTTGGCATGTCGCCCACAGAACGACACATGATTGATAATGCGTGTGGGGGTTAAATCCGAGATAAAACTCCAATCCAAATGAAGCGAATGCATGAGGACATTACACAATAGTCACGCCTTTTATGGTGATCTTGATGTTATTGCTTATCGAAGTCTGGCTGTAGGGAGTGTCTCGAGTTCTACTGACCAGAAAATTGACCAACCGACCTCCATGATGGAGCGTCGCCTCTCCTCTGGAAAAGTGCAAGTCAAAGCTTGTGGCTTCTGTACTGCCACAAATCATGCAACTGATGAATGTCCTACTCTCTTTGTGGACAATCAACTAGCCAATGCCATGGGTAATCAGTTCCAGGGACCACCTAGAATCCCATTTGGGAATACATACAATCACGCAACGGCGAGGAACAACCCAAACTTCAGTTACGAGCCTCAAAATCAGAACTATCAGACCTTCATCCCCAGCGGTCAAACGTTGCCTATACCCTCCAATAATTCCTCTTCACTTGAAGATATGTTCAAAGCTTTTATGGGTCAACAAAGCCAATTTATGAATGAGATGGCCCAATTCAAGCCTACCACCGAGAAATCCATCAGCGAAACTAAATCAGCGGTCCAAACTCTTCAAGTTCGAATGGACCAAATGACACAGCAAAGTGGACGTCTCGAGGATAAGGGAAAGTTGCCTTCGCTACCTTACCCGAATCCTAACGCGAGTGCTAACGCAGTTACACTCCGAAGTGGTAAAGAGCTGGAGGGACCCAAAAGGAACAATGGGTCATCTAGTGCCAAAGACTAGGCAAATGAGGAAGAACACGAGTTAGTGGTGACTCTGTCTGTCCCTAAATAGATGGTAACTACTCAGAAGTTCAAACCTTTTTTTTCCATATTGACTCATCTTAAATAAGAAAAAGGAGGAAGAGAAAGAAATTCTCGAGACCTTTCGGCGAGTGGAAATCAATATTCCACTCCTCGACGCTCTTAGGCAAGTCCCTAGGTACGCAAAGTTTCTTAAGGAACTATGCACTAAAAAATGGAAACTCAAAGACAGTGAAAAGTCTAAATAGGAGAAACCGTCACGGCTATCCTACAAAAGAAGTTGCCCCCTAAATGCAAGGATCCTGGGATGTTCTCAGTACTCTATGTTATAGGTGATGTAAGCATTCAGAGGGCTATGTGCGAACTTGGCGCTTCCATTAATGTCATGCCATTGTCTATTCATGAGACATTGCATGCAGGCCCATTAGAGGAGACATGTATTGCCATTCAGTTGGTAGACCATTCAATTGCCAAACCCGTAGGTGTTCTCGAGGACATTCTAGTCTGAGTGAATGAGTTTGTGTTTCCTGCTGACTTCTATGTGGTAGATACGAAGGAGGAGCCATTCCCTAATGCTTTGTTAGTACTCCTTGGACGTTCGTTTTTGCAAACGGCGAAGACAAAGATAGATGTTGATGATGGAACTCTTACCATAGAGTTTGACGGTGAAGTCATCAAGTTTAACATTTATGACGCGATGCGATACCCCAGTGATGTTTCGTCTGTGGTGTGTACCATGGACTGTGTGGATCCATTCGTTGAGCAGACCTTGCTCACGAGTGGCGATGACGAAGTTAAAGTTAGATAATCATCTCGACACTACTCGTATCCACGAGACCCTCAATATTGATGTCGAGGATGTTGTTTTAGAGTTGGATTCATTCCAACCCCTACCCTTAAGTGTCTGTTATTTGGAATTGCCTACTTCTGGCTCTGAAATTTCTCCCTCCTTGGTTAAAGCTCCCACACTTGAGTTGAAGCCATTACCTGAGCACCTAAAGTACATATTTTTGGGTGAGAATGACACACTCCCTGTGATCTTCTCAGCCAAACTTATACATTTGGAGGAAGAGAGACACATGCGAGTACTCTAGGAGTTTAAACAGGCTATTGGGTAGACCATAGCGAATATCAAAGGTTTGAGCCCTTCCACTTGCATGCATCATAATTATATGGAAGATGGGTCAAAACCTACGAGAGATACCCGGATGAGGCTCAATCCGCCTATGATGGATGTCGTAAAGAATGAGATATTGAATCTCCTTGATGCTGGCATGATTTACTCCATCTCCGATAGTAAATGGGTAAGCCCTATCTAGGTGGTTCCTAAGAAAATAGGAGTCACGGTAGTTACTAATTCACATGGTGAGTTGGTTCCGACCCGCATTCAAAATGAATGGCGGGTATGCATTGACTATAGGAAGTTCAATGCTTCCACCAAGAAGGATCACTTCCCTCTTCCATTAATTGATTAGATGTTGGAGAGACTAGCTGGTCATTCTCATTACTGATGTCTTGACGGTTATTCCAGTTTTCATCAGATACAAATAGTGCCTAAAGACCAGGAAAAAATTACCTTCACTTGTCCGTTTGGCACTTTTGCCTATCGGTGCATGCCCTTTGGGTTATGCAATGCACCTGCCACCTTTCAAATGTGCATGGTGAGTATCTTCTCAGATTTTGTTTTGCATTTCATTGAGGTGTTTAAGGATGAATTTACTATTTACGGTGATTCATTCGATAGTTGTCTCATCAATCTAACAAAGGTACTCAGCAGGTGTATCGAGAAGAACATGGTTTTGAACTATGAAAAATGTCATTTTATGGTGGACCAAGTTCTTATTTTGGGACACATTGCCTCAGCTAGGGGCATAGAGGTAGACCAAACTAAAATTAATGTTATCAAGAAACTTCCCTACCCTACGAACGTGCGAGAAATTTGATTTTTCCTTTGACACGCTGGTTTTTACCGTCGTTTCATCAAGGACTTTTCGAAAATTGTACAACCCCTATGTCATCTACTCCAAAAAGACGTACCTTTTGAGTTTGATAAGGCATGTAAGAGTGCATTTGATGCACTGAAAGACTCACTTACTAGCACACCAGTGATTCAGGCCCCTAATTGGGAGCTTCCATTAAAATTATATATGATGCTAGTAATCATGCAGTGGGTGCAATCTTAGGAAAGAGAGTCAGGAGAGCTTCACATGTCATTTACTATGCTTCTCGTACTCTAGACGCGACTCAAATGAACTACACCACTACTGAGAAGGAGCTCCTTACTATTATCTTCGTACTTGAGAAGTTTCGGCCTTATCTTTTGGGAACCAAGGTTATCATTTACTCTAATCACTCTGCCTTGAAGTACCTGATGAGTAAAAAGGATGCCAAACCTAGGCTCATTAGATGGGTACTCCTATTACAGGAGTTTGACATCACAATTAAAGATAAAAGTGGTGCAGAGAATCTAGTCGCATACCATCTCAGCAGGATTGAGAATGGTGAGCGTCCTACCCTTCTTAAGGATGATTTCCCTAACGAGTATATTTATGCTGTTATGGAATATCTCCCCTGGTACGCCGATTTGGTGAACTATATCACCTTGGGTGAGCAATCTCCTCACCTTTCGAAGGCTTAGAAGAATAAAGTTAAGAGCGATGCCAAGTACTATGTATGGGATGACCCGTACTTATAGAAATTCTGCTCCGACCAGGTTATCAGGCGTTGTGTCCCTCAGACTGAGAGTCACTCCATATTGGACTTTTGTCATACTTACGCCTGCGGTGGCCACTTTGGTCCCTTCGGACAGCTAGGAAAGTTCTTGAGAGTGGGTTTTACTGGCCCACTATTTTCCATGATTCATACATGTTTACCAAGTCTTGTCCTAACTGTCAGAAAACTGGTAACCTTGGTTATCGGGACCAAATGCCACTTACCCCGATTCATATTTGTGAGATATTTGATGTATGGGGTATAGACTTCATGGGACCGTTTTCAGTGTCATTTGGTAATGTTTACATACTCTTGGCAGTGGAGTGGAAGCTAAGGCTACACTCACTAACGACTCTAAAGTGGTATGTGAATTCCTCAAATCAAGGATTTTGACAACATTTGGTACCCCACGTGCCTTGGTCAGTGATAGAGGCACTCACTTCTGCAACCGTATGGTTCAAAGTCTTCTGAAGAGGTACAATGTCACTCATCGAACATCTATAGTGTATCATCTCCAAACGAGTCGTCAGGCAAAGGTCTTTAATAGGGAGATCAAATCCATCTTGGAAAAGACGATGAATCCTACTCGTAAAGATTGGAGTACACGTCTTGATGATGCAATTTGGGCGTACCGAATGGTGTTTAAAAAGTCAATTAGAATGTCCCCATATCGCCTTGTGCTTGGTAAAGCTTGCCACCTGCCATTCGAGCTCGAGCATAAATCCTACTAGGCTGCGAAATAGCTTAATATGAAGCTCGATGAAGCAGGAAAAGAGAGAAAGCTCACTCTCCAAGAATTGGAGGAAATCAAGAACGAAGCGTTTGAAAATGCGCGGATTTATAAAGAAAAAACAAAAGCGTTCCATGATAGCAATCTCTCTAGGAAATCTTTTCGTGTTGGTCAAAAAATGCTTTTATTTCAATCGCGTCTTAAGATATTTGCAGGTGAGCTAAGATCGAGGTGGACAGGATCGTATGTTGTGATTGTAGTGTATGATCACGTTGCAGAGGAGATTCAGAGTTTGGAGACTGGTAATGCTTTTAATGTGAACAGCCACAGATTGAAGATCTTCTATGAAGACTTCACGAGTCATAATATGGAGGTCGTCTCACTTGCAACGCCAGTCAACACTGATTGACAGACTCAGACCAAGTCGAGCCAACGACTTTAACCAAAAGCGCTACCGGGATGCAGCCCAAAGTTTGATAAGTATTATTTTGTTTATTCATTTTAGTATTTTTTATCATTATGCATGAACTTGTATCATTTCCTTCATCTTATTTCTATCATGTTCTTTCACCATCTTGTTTGTTTTCTATGTGTGGGCCTCTCGACTTGTTCTGAACTTTGAGGACAAGGTTCAGAATAAGTTTGGGGTATTTGAGGGATTATGGAATGATTTGGATGGATTCTTTGCGAGATACCGCATATATGATTGTTAAATTTTTTGAAATTTTGCGGTTATCGGATGGTAATGGTGGTGTTTTATATCATTTCTTCCATTTCTTTCATTTCTTGTCCACTCATACTTTTCTCTCATCTCATTAGGATTTGATACACTTTCATGCATGTATTTAGTATAGTTTTTATTTTTTTTAGTTATTTAGAGTCACCCGAAACTTTGTTCATGCCTTTGGTTGTGGATGAGTAAATTACAGTTGCCTTTTTTACTTGAAACTTGGAGAAAACTAGGAGAAACACTCAATCGAGTCTGTAGCTCAACATTTTTTTGATTTCATGATTAGGGACTTAGTTGATGGTTAGACTTTGTGCTAGATAGCGAAAGGGAGTAGACGGTCAGACTTATGCAAGTATTGATATTTTGACCCACATTAGGGGATTTGCTTGATTATAGTGAAAGTGAGAATGGCTAACATGAGTTTTTCTAAAAAATAGAGAGTCCCATTGGTTTCCATAGGAAATGGAGCAGGGAATCTTGTGGTGGAAAAGTGAAAAAAACGGTCCACAGGAAATGTAGCAGGGATCGTACTACATGAAAAAAAAAAGTTGAGGAAAAATAGAGAAAATAAGATGAATAAAGGTTGAAGTTATGAAACTCCTCAAATAAAAGATTTAGCTTGAGTGCTTTCACTTGATTTAGTGAGATTTTAAACTTACGTGTTTGAATGCATAGACCAAGAAAACTCGTGCGTATTTGATGGCCTTTGTCTTGACCGGATCTGTCTTTAAAGTGTGATCTTAATTGTGTTTGAGTTGCAAGTCTTGACATATCATAACTCTGAAATTTTCTGAGTTGCTTGTTAATTTGGTGGCTATGTAAATCTAAGGGACTCTATGAATTTTGAAACGGGTATAGGTCTATTTTATGTTGTCATTTACACATTTGCTCGGGACGTGCAAAGTCTTAAGTTTGGGGGTATTTGATAAGTTGGTTTTTACATGCTTTTATTAGTCTATTTTAGCATATTTAATGTGGAAAGTTTCCAAAATATATATTTAATTATATTTATTGGTCGTTTTTAGGTGAAACGGAGTGCGCGGTTGAATTCGTGGTGAAAAATACTCAAAATGGAGTATTTGCATGCAGTGATCGGACACCGGACAGTTTGCCTCGAGTTACGCGTTGCGCGACGGGTAGAATAAGAGACATCAGACCAAATGACACAGTTCAGTCACTGGAGTTGAGCTGCTATTGGATTACCTCGAGATCCGCGTTACACTCTCCCGCACATTCGCAATGTGTGCGATTCTCAGTTCTCTGCCATGTGGCAGTCGTTGATTCGACCAGCTTGCCAAAGCACAGCCACGCATCAACAACATATTCGTCCACATGTCGTCAGTGTCTAGCTCACCAACAGTCTTCTCACGGTTCAGCTGCCTTAGGATGTGCCTCGAGATGTGCATCAATACATTCTCTTACTTTTTGCCGAGTTTTCTAGCAACAAACCAATTCTTAAGCCCTCCACGTGTCGCCTCTTGATGCGTCCATCTCTTCCACAGTTAGCTGTCTCGGCCAATCGCCTGCTGCCACGCGTCACGTCTTCCATGCCCAACACGTCATTCCTGCAGCCACCAACCAATCAGAACGCGCCACATTAGCGCACGACAGGAAAACGAACCAATCGCGTGCTACCACGTGTACGAAACCCATTTCACTCCAGAAATAGTCCTTAAGTGCTCCTCGGCGCACGAGTTATGAGACCAACCCCCAAAATTAGTTTCTCTCACCTTGAAAGAGCAATTTTTAGTGATTTTTCATGTTAGGAACTAGGGTATTCATACGGGGAGTCAACATTGGAGCCGCCATACATAACTTTTCATACTTGGAGATTGTAGAGATGATGTCCAGCTAGACCAATCTTCGCCTAGGTCGAAGGTGAAACAAGTGGGATTCATGATTCATGGCATATACTATGTGAGATCTATGATTTTTATTTAACTTGATTTAATTTCTCATATTTCATTGTTTTTTATTTTAAAGTATATGGTTTAGATCTAGGGTATGTATGTGGCCAGTGCATGCTTTTAGGTGGACAATCTATTGTTATTTGGACCGATAATATCTGTGTTATTGTACTTTTGGACCAATAAAGTGACGCACTCACCCATTTGCCATAAAACCCTTTCGATTCTTGAGTGTGCAATAATTGAATCTAGGTTGAACCGTAAGCGAATGTGATTCGGTTATTTAGGATTAGTATTCCCACGGATCGAAATTACTGCGGTTAGTGTGTTAAACCTGATTGGCGGATATCTAGGATTATGCATTAATTAGAGAAGTAGTTAGTGACGGACGTCCTAACTATCGAGATTAGGGGAATTAGGAATTTCAGAAGGTCGGCGATTTTCCATAGCTAATCTAGGAGATATTTAATTAATAACTTTTTGAAATGATTGAGGACCATTAAATGCCATTAAATCTTAAATCTTGCTTGTGGAACTGTAGACTTAGGTGATTTCTCTCATTGATATTATATTTTTTTGCGAACTTTTTATTTTTGTTAGTTTGGATAATTGTTTCCTTGAACTTTCTGAAAACTCAAGTCCTGTAGATTCGATCCTGTATTTACCTCTGCTACATCCTTGTGGTTGATAACTCCATTGCGGGTTATATTTGGCACGCACGACTCGTGACCGATAAATTTCGGAGCACAGTGAGAATATTTCTTCAATTTTGGTAAAATTGGCATAATTTTTGGAATTTAATTTGGACATAAATTGATGAGATAACCATGAAATTAAATAAAATAATTAATGAATTGGTGGGCGCCTAGTACACGTAGGGTCTAGGGTGACACACGTGGGATGTACAATAGTGTGCACTCCAGAGGTTGGTCGTTGGAGGGCATGACGAGTTTATAGCCGCAAAAATACATAGGAGTATATATATTTATATATATAGTTTATATATAAATATATATAAATCAATCATATAGTTTGAATTAAATAAAAGTATACATTGTATTCGCCATGAGATACGCATTGTGTAATCGTCAAGGAGTTGAAATGGTTGGAAGATTTGGTGGCTGTTGGCAAGGTATATACACGCCTCGAGATGTGTGACATCCAATCTCAAAGAAAATAAAAGGTATGGTGGTATTAAACCATAAGATCTACTTTGATATATGCGCTACGTATCTCGAGGAGATAAAAATAATTAATCACAGTGAGTTAGTCAAAAGGTTGTGATTATCTTGTTGATAGCCACAAGATTTACCTCGAGATACATAATACGTATCTTGAGGAAGATTAAAAGGAATATATAAAATAATCATTAAATTTTCCTCGAGATTCGTGCAATGTGAATCTCGAAAAAAATTAAATATACATTTTAACAAATCAACAGAACATACACCACGTCATCAATTTTCTTTTGAGACAAAGATTGGCTTCAAGATCCATAATACGTATATCGATGAAGATCAAATTTATATTTTGAAAATGGTACCATTATATTTGTCTCGAGATTTGCGTGATGCGAATCTCGAGAAAATCTAATATATATTTCTTAACTCAACATAACCTCCTCACCCCATTTTCATTTCACACACAGAGAGATCGATTGAGGGAGAGAAGGAAGGGGAGAGCGAGAGAGAGAGAGAGAGAGAGAGAGAGAGAGAGAGAGAGATAGAGAGAGAGATAGAGATATCCAACGAGAAACTGAGGAGAGTTGTTGTTGTTGATGTCCATTGTCGTTAACGTTGTTCATGCTGTTGCTGATGTGGATTTGGGGTGGGGGACTCGAACGAATTGCCATGGCAATTCGTCTGAGAAAGAGGATGGCAACGGAGTGGTCTCCCTTGCCAAGAACCAACCTGGGGTTGGGGTTGAGACCCCAACCCCAACGAAAAAGAAAAAAAATCTTCAATTGTTAAAACAAGGGCTACTGGAGGAAGAAGATGGGGTTTGATCCCCAACCGGACCGAACCGGGTCCGGTTCATGGGTTAAACCCCAATCTATTTTAAAAAATGCTGGAAATAGGAAAAAAATCAGAAAAATGAGAAAAAAAATTAAGAAAAAAAATATGTTTTAGGACAAATAAATTGAAATTGTGGATTTTTCAAAAAAATGAGAAACTTGAAATTTTCTCGAGGATTTTTACCAGGGTTTTGCCTCGTAGTGCGTGTTAAGGTACCTGAAAATGTCCAAATTTTTGAAAATTATTTTAAAGCCTAGTCTAAGTAAATTCTCAATTCTGAGTCACAATTTGGAGTCAAGATTAAGATCCAGACGTTCAAAGAGTTGATTTGGGGTGATTTCAGGGTTTTCGAGTCGAGATAGGACCGATAAATATATTAAGAAATTGGAAAAATTATATTTAAGCCTAAAAAACGTAATTTTCAATGCCAAACAATAATTTTAAGTCTAAAACTAAATTCAGGTATCGGATAATTTATTTTAGAAGTATTTTAGGGGTTTCGTAACACGATTAGGTCAATTAAACTGAAACTAATTGGAAAAAATTGTGGAATTATTATGAAGACTTATTGAGCTTATAAATGAATTGTAGGTTTGTAATTGGAGCCCCGTGTGGACTAATTTATCGTCTCGGAGTGCAAGGGAGTTGTGATATCGCATTTGTAAGGTTAAGTAAATCTCATAGTAACCCTTACATTGTATGATTATAATTTTATATAAATTGCATTGATCCTTGATAATGCATTTTTGTTATACATGCATACAAGGATAGAGAGGATAAGTGCGATTCAAGTCTCTTTATAGTAGATACTATACCGTGGCTATAGAAAACTAAATTATGCTTGAGGAGCTAGAATCACTATTACTTTGCATCTCGTGGTTATCATGAGATCTCATTGAACTAGATCATAGTCCCATAGTCCAATGGAACGACACTCATTTTGTTATCCTCTCCGAGCATGAGTCCTTATTATTGTTTACTTACCACTTTCGAAGAATGTTATATAATTGTAGTTGGATAACAAAATGGGGATGGATTCACGGTTGTATTTAAACTCCTTGAATTATTTTCTTCGTTTAATCTCTTAGATTATTATGCATTTGATTATTACAGGTGTAATGGATTATGTGGGATTTACTTATCTGACATTATCGAGTTTTTATAATTGGTAATGACAGGTTCTAGCAGCGACATGGGAAAGGGAAAAACTTACGACTGTATCTGACTTGCTTAGTTCTTTTATCTACGTATATATTTTTTTGATAATAAAATATTATATAAATGGGTTTTTAGGTTCATGTGCGATTAGGAACTCTTTTAAAATTGTTATAATTGTTTTACGACGAAGTGGAATGCTACGGAGCTAAGGTAATGATAGTTTAAGGATTTTGAAAATTTGAGATAGGTTAGAATGAGTAAATATTTTTTGTGAATGCAATATATATTGTTATGGGTGAATTGTGAGTCCTTTAGCATTTCCATCAAGCTGAGCAGGTTTTGTTAAAGATTTTTAATGGCTGAGTATTCTGGTGTAGGCTTAGAAATAGATGAGGTGTTGTAAAAAAATTTTACGATAATTTTGACATTTAAGATTCACTTTAGAATCCTATGTGGTTAATAAAGTTAAATAATTAATGATTATAAGATCTTAATCTTAATTTTTTATTGGTGGAGAGGTTAAGGCTACTAGATTATCAAGGGATTAAGGTAATCTAGGCCGGTTAAATGTCCTAATTAGGTGGGATCTGACAAATAAAAATTCCCATCATATAGAAGTTCATGTTGACTTCTAACACAAATCAATTACTGATAGTCGATTAGTAAATCTATCTCTTCATTTGTTAAATTTACGTTAATGGAGAAAGGTCAAGAGTCGATGGGTTGTTAAAACCAACTCTTAGTTTCACATTTATATGGGTTTTAAGTAACGAAAAGACTAAAATGGCCTCAAGCTTATCAAGACACGTGTCGAGTGTGCACAATAATTTCCCGTATATTCTTTTCATTTGTAGTTGTGGTAAATGGGATATCGTCTCCATAGGGGTTTTGCAAACTTCAAAGGAAAGTATTTTTCTTTTGTTTTTCTTAATTTAGTTAATCTAATTAAACATAAATTAAAATATCAAATAACTAAATTCAATAACTACTAACTTAATTAACCAAATTAACTAAACTAATTCAAACAATTTAATGCAAACTAAATTAAATAATATAAATATCTAAACAAACATCTAAACAAACCCCCACTAAACAATGTAATATACTTGGATTGCTTTCAAACACTAAAACATAACATTACTTCAAAACATAGTTATAATCATAACACATGGGGTCTTAGAGTCATTAAATCCTAATTCATAATAGGTTGATAATGTAACGACCCAAATTAATTAAACTAGGATTAGCGTTAATCTCGAGGATTAACGAGCGTAATTTGAGTGTTACGTGGACAACTCAGTTGGCTCGAACACGAGAATCGAGGAAATATGTTATTTGCGGAATGGTGGTTGTGTAAATGTGGTGTTTAAATTTATTATTATTATATTGCACTGCATGTGTTTATGTTGATATCGGCGAGGTTGTGTGACGAGTTTACGCATCGAAAGGCGTGTCGACGCAGGTGTAGAGTAGGCGAACTACGGGTACAATAGGAAACTCCACTAATTCACATTTAAGATGATTAGTTGATGAATTAAAATAGGTAATGTGACCATCGGCTAAGTAAATTCAATTAAAATGATAGGCTATGGTGTACCTTGAATTTCGTGTCGAGACGTGGGGCACTGAGTGCCGGGTAATCGAGGGTTAGTGGGACCACAAGTTGATAATTTTTGATGAATAAAACCATTAACCATAAATATTATGATGGGCCTAAGCTAATGTGATTAAATTAAATAAATCAAGGCCTATAGTTTGAATAAATTAAATGAAAACCATATGATAGTCCTTGAGATACACATTGGCACATCTAGGAACCAGGAGAGTATTAATTTGGTGTCACTTGAGTTTGGTTAGTGGGAGTAAGTGGCTAGGTTGTTGCAAGTGGACCACTAGATAAACCTCAAGATACGTAAATATATGAGGATGAAGGGCCAAGAATTAACATCACCTTGATATATATATGCAAGAGTGATCAAACCATGCAAACGAACCATATCAACTGAATTGCTGGAGAGAAGAAAAAGATTGCTAGAGAGATGGAATTAGAGCTGAAAAACATCAAATTAGTGGATTAAACCTAGGTAAATCATCTTCTCCATCATCTACCCTATCATTTGAACCTAATTTTGAGAGATTTGATACAAATTGTTTGTTATGAGGTTGTGTAGATGTTGTTTTGATGTTAATTTTAGATGGAGAGTATGTTAGATAGGTTAAAGTAGGAGAATTTGAGGGGAAAAACAGAATTCTCGACTTGAGAATTTTGTCCCTGGGGCTAGGTAGCACGCTACCTAGGAAGGATAGCGTGCTACCCTTTCTAGGTTTGTAACTATTCTTCAGGATGAATAACAGTAGCACGCTACACCCTGTCCCTAGCGCACTACCACTACATAGCGCGCTACACCAAGCCTATAACACGCTAACAACAGACTCAAATTGAATATTAAAGGGCATTATGTGATTCTTGACTTAAAACCTATCACAAACACTTATAAACATGTTAAATACATTAAATTGGACTTCAAGGACTTAGGGGACCATAGCTTGGGCGTCGGGGAGCTTGTCGGGTCAGATTCGGGAGTCCGGGGAAGTCGGAGCGCGGATTGAGGTGCGTAAACCCAATGAGAATGCTTCATAGGATTCATGGTTTTGGTTTTATCGATATCGTATTTCATGTGTGACAGCTGGTGGACACACATGGGTTTTCACTCCTATTCGGTTTGCGTATATATTGGTTATGGCTAAATCGCTTGCACAAGTTACTTGTGTTTAGTGCTCTTGTCGATGGCAGTAGAATATATCTACGACTGTCGGGAGGGATTTAGGGTGTTCCCTTGACTTGAAATAGCGTCTAAAGGGGTTCATCTAGTAACCGAAGTTCGGGTTTAGTCACTGTAAGCCTGTAAGTATATACGTGGTTCCTATTTGATTTATCGATTACTGGCTGGTGTAGGTTGGGGTGTTCTCATGATTTGACGGATGTTTACTGATTATTGCTTCATTTCCAAGCTTATTTAATTGGTACATGCTGCTTCTTTATTTCACGTTATTGTTTTTTCTTGTCGTGTATTGCCTACATTAACGGGAATATAACGTATTATTGTCATGAGTTATATTCGCATGCCTCGTAGTTTCTCAGTTTTATTTCATAAATATCGTGTGGACTTATCTTAAGATTTTACTCACTGTACTCGTCACTGTATTTGTTACATGACTGAGTGCAGATCCTTCAACGAGCAAGGTCAAGGGCAAGGAGGTACTGGGCGACTACCTCTTAGATAGTGGAACCAGCTCGCGTGTGACTACATTATGTATATATTTATTTAATTTGTTGGGTTTGGGGACTGTAGAACACTGATTACATGTATATGGAACTTTTGTTATACTTTTCTCGCCTTAGTATATACATGATATCTTTTGCCGGGTTTTCCACTACTTAGGATTTTTTAAATATTGCATAAGTTACTCATTTAAAGACTCTCGCTGTTAAATTATATTATAACTTGGTAAATCGAGTAACTGGCTAATTAAACTATTAATATTTATGTAAAGATTAGTTAGTGTAACTAGGGTTAGCTGGAAAAAGGGTGGTCCTGATGTGTACCAGCATCGGGAAGGGACCATGCCGTTTACTGCAGTTGGTAAAGATTAGTTAGCGTGACTAGGGTTAGCTAGAAAAAGGGTAAGCAACTCGTTGGGTCGCGAGGCGTCAAGGATAAGCGAGCCATGACGTGGCAAGGGTAGGTAACGTGGGATGCAACGTGGTGGTAGCAAGGCGACCTGGAATTTGGGGCCGCTACAGATAGCCTTTAGGCAGCCACCGATTTTCCTAAATTTGATGAAAAAGCCACATTTTTATTATTGTAAATCTACCCATTGGATAAAACGCAACATCATATAAATAAGATAGCATTAACACTCAATGAAAATTATGTCTAACCTAAGCTAATAAAAACTAGAATATGCTAGACAATAAATAATTTAGAACACAATCACCTAGAACATCCACTCATGAAAAGCCCTATAGATTAATCCTAGTTACTATGCATGCAATATTAATCTTCGTTAGTTGTAATACGCAAAAACAACTTGTTAAATCCATGACTGACGTGTATAAATAGATTTAAAGTATTAAGTACGTGATTACTTAATTATAACTACCTAACAATCCAAAATATAAACATGTCTAGTGTTTGTTTAAATTGATAGAATACTCACTCAAGTTGAAAATAAATAACAGACTAATATAATTAAAAGACAAAATGAATTAATAAATAAATACCTCTTAAAATAAATCAAAGCTCTAATGTAGCTTCAAACATCAACTAAAACTAATAAAAAACTTATTGAATATGTAAAATAGGCTGGAGAAAGCTATTTCAAAGCTCTCTAGTCCTATTTATAGTCTCTTGATTTATACTTATCTTAGATAAACTCCAATCCTACATATTAATCTAAAAAAAATGTAACCAACCTCAGCGATTTGTCCGCGATTTCTAAGTTTTACACAAATCGATGGGTCAATCACTGGAATTGGTTCTTTGTGCTCCACCAATTTAGCTAGCAATTTTTAGTATATTTTCAATTCTTTGAGGATTCACTGGCACTTTTTTGCTACTGATTTAGGTGATGATTCTTAGTGTAAATGCAAATCGCTAGCTAATCACTGGACTTCTTCTCCAGCTGACAGTTTTGTTTTCCTTCCTTTTTTCTTTCATTTCTTCATTTTCCTATTTAAATCGTGAAATCACCAAAACAAGAGAATACATAATGTAATGTCATCATTTATATATAAAATCAACTTAAATCACAATATAAAACATGTCTAATTATTTACTTATCAAATGCCCCCAAACTCAACACTTTGTTGTCCTGAGCAAAAAATACTCTAAATTATATTCTATTTTCATTCTTTATAAATTGGTTTTAATTTAATTCATCTTAAGTTTAAATAATATAAATTTTAAAATAGAAATGATTTTCAAATGGAAACATATTATCCACAAGTAAATGAAAGATATGATAGAATAAAATGATTTAGACAAAATGAAACATCCCTTAATGATAACCCAACCATCCAATGCAACACACTTTAAAACTTAAAGTTCATTACCATGGTTAGTACACAATATAGGTTCTCTCAATCTCCACTGACAAGCATCAAGCGTACGATGACTAGTGTAGTATCTCAAAACACAAAAACCATTAGATTAATCTCAATTTGAGAAAATACTTTATAATAGCACCACAATCAAAATCAATATGAATTTTTCCAAGATATCAATGAATATATCATTTAAAACGTGTGAGATTAAGAAACATTTCATTCAACTCTAGTTTCAAGTACTCGAGCTAAATCTTTTCTTTGAAGAGTTTAAGAACATCCATCTTTTTCTGTCTCTCATTCTTTTCTACTCCATCCTAGTTATTTCTTAATCATATATTTTTCTCTTGCTTTTGCTTTTCAGTCCCTGCTCCATTTCTTATGGACATTCCCACATTTTTTCCACTATAGATTCCTTGCTTCATTTCTTATGGAATCTATAAGACTTTATATATACTTGTAAACTCTTGTTAATATTTCTCACTGTCCATTAAAATTAAAGAAAGTATTCTTTCCAACATATATAGTTTCATTGGTTTCTAATACATTTCTTCTTTTAATTGTAGCATAATAACTTTGTATATATATACTATAAAAATATTTAATCAATAGCTTTTGTGTTACAAGATTCTTAGAAATCTGTCTTGTTCATCTTGCACTATTGTTTCGATCTTCTACCCATTCTCATGACTAACATAAGGCATTCAATTTGGTGTAGGCATCAACTAGTAAAGTTAATCAAAAATGGTAAAAAATTAATTCGTTCTATCATATAATTCACTTGGATTAAGAAAATATCATTTCCATTTAAAAACCTATTATATGTTCATTTTCAAGTTATCATTCTTTTCCTAACTAAAAATAAAGTGAAATTCATATTTACTTGAATTCGGAAGAAATTCAAAAAATTTCATCAACTTACTCGAATATTGGATCTTTTTGAACATTGCATCTATTCTTGACTTATTTTCTACCTTTCTTTTCTTTCCTTGCTTTCTTTGCTATCAATGTCATACTTCACCTAAAATACCCTCAAACCCATTTCAAACCTTATACTCAAGGTTTAAAAATGAAGTCGGGTTTCCAACAAAACAAATATACCACGTAAAGTATAAAAGAATTGATATAAGCATAAATTGGACAAGCAATATAAAAATAAACTCAATATAGAATTGTCATCAAACAGAGTGCAGTAAAATTAATATGAATAAACATCACCATTATATAACAATTGTATCTAATCACTAATCATAAAGCATAAAGTATAGCACCACCACAAACACAAAGTATCACCATTACCGGAGTTACATAGAAGACCTCACACAATATCACTTAGAGGCAAAGAAGATAAATAGAATAAGAAAATCAATATCGTCATCCGAAAGTCGCATCGTCATTGTCCTCCACTAGATCAATCGTCTGAGACTGGTAACTCGCAGATGGGTCATAGAGGTGGCATTCTTGACCTGGCAGTGGTGGAACACTAAGACTACTACTAAGTGGTAGCATCATCTATGTAGATGGGGTTGGGGAATGTGCCCTAGGTAAATTTATAAATATTATTTATCTTATAATTTTAGTTAATAAAATAGAAGTTTTCATTTGTTGTTTTATTTTAAGTGATTGCATGTTTACCTTATAGTAAGATCCATTGGTATTTGTTGAAATATCATAAATGTCCCTAATCGGTCATTATAGTGGGAACTATAATGAATTAAGATTAGTGTGAATCTCGATTGATGGTCATGTGATGATCATGCATATATGGATATGAATCGAGATCATGAGTACTTGTTGGGGAACAAGGTATTGGACCGACCCGCTATGATAACACCACATAGATTAAGTCATAGGTATTACTTGTAATAGGTATATCATTTAGTCTTTCAAGTTCAGATTACCATAGACTTCAATATTAGGAGCATGGTCATTTGAAACAATCAAATGTTGTCTTTAACCGAACAATTATAATGATTGTGATTGGTTACCATGTGAATAATATGTGAAGGTGTGTAATCATGATAGAATTTTTCACTTTCTTATAGAGAGAGATGTCAGTGGATCCCTCGATATGATAGACTGATAATTGACAAGTCCATGTGAATTGATATGATCAATGTTACCTGGATGTTTTTAGTTTACCTAAAGATCGAGACTAGTATGATTGAACATTAAGGGTGACTTGTCATGCATTATGTATTAATCAAAGGATATCGCAAGATAAAAAGATATGATATATGTTATTTATTAGGTTGTATCGAGTTTGATATTCATGCTACTTGGGTAATCATAATGCATTGCTAGAGATCGCTTATGACTTGTGTACCAAAATAGTTTTGGTTCACTGCCAATGTCGCATGAACCTATTGGGTTGCACACAAAGAAAAGCTTTGCACAATTTCTATTTGTCTAGAGTAATAAATTTTTATATGATAAAACTCATGACATAGAAGTCCTTACAATTTGTTATATGATAACTTATTAATAGGGGAATATGTGTAATTTGCTTAAACTGTCTAAATACAATAGTTGTATTACGAATAGGATTTTAAGTGAGGGTTTATCTACACATAAATAGAGGTTGAAACCTTAAAACGAAACAAGATTTTCATTTTTGCTATTTTTGAGTTCTCTGGATTTTGAGAGAAAAAGAAAAATATTTTATATCTCTCTTGGGGCTAGCAATCCAAATTGTGGTCAACATTCGTGTGTGGATTTCTGATAAAGGACGGGCACTTAAACGTCTTAGAGATCGAACAATCAGAGAAGGAAAACATGGATTAAGGTATGATTTTACTTTTGTAGATCTAGTTTAATGAACTTATTTTCGAGCCTGTTAGGTTTTTCAAAATTGTTTTGAATTTCCCACTTCGTATGAACCCCAAAACAAAACAGTGTATCACAGACATAGGCTCGGTACTATTAAACATTTGCATGTTTTATCTGATGTATATATGATATATGTGTGAAACGTGATCTTGATTAATGTATATATATATATTATGTATATAGAGGTTCAGTGATGATTATTATCAAGAATTGGTTTTAAAGCACGTTGTTAATTCATGTATATTGATACATAAGCATGATTTAATTCAATGATAGAATTCATTTTTATAATATTTCGATTAACATATGATTTAATATTGAACGATGCAAATTTTGTATGTTCGCATAATAGAAGGCATGTTTAGGTTAATGTAATTATGGTGTTAAATGCATATTTCATTTTGTTCAATAATTATGTATGTCTCCGTGATAGAAATCATGATTACGTTAATATGATTAATTTAATATGATTTTGTTGTTGAATGCATGATTAATATTTCGTTTGTTGATTGAGTTGATTGTTAAGTATGAATAAGAATCAAAATTGATTTTGATCATATATCTCATTGTGGTTATATGTTAATATGTTCCTATTAGATAGGAGATAAATTGTAATTGGATAAGAATTATAAATCCTATTAGATAGGTGAGATGTATAACAAATTCTAATTGGATAAGGATTCAAAGTATCTTAGATTTTAATTGGATTATAATAAGATATTAACTTAGAGGTGAGTATGAGTTAACTAAAAACGTTTTAATTAATATTTTTGGAATTAAAATAAGGGGCGGTTTTAGTCAATTGGATTGACTAAAATAATGAGAAATTTTAAGCGATTTTCAATTTTCGGAACTGAAAAATTTCCTAACTTTTTAGTGATTGTACATGCATTGTAATATATGATATTTATCTTGTTTAATTTATGATCACTAAGACAAATAAAAAATCCCTCTTCTAAATTTTAAGTCAAGTGTCATCCATTTACAAACACTTGTCAAGGCTTCGATCTCATCAATATGGGTCTGCCTCCGTAGAGTGTATTGTGTTATCTTGGTGAGGCAAGTTGAGTAATGGTTACTCTACTGTTTGAAATGGTTAGACTTGATAAATCTATCAAAACAGTTTTGGGCTTTAGGCACTAGATAAGATAAAATATGCCAAAATATAAGATGTCATAATCTCATAACAACACCTAAAAGTTACATATGATGTAATTGGTAATTGGTACCTACCTATATAACTTATTTCAAAGTTCCATGCCTTATATGTCTCAGAATTTGGTGAAACATGGATTTTAGTCTCTTAAATTAACATTGCGCTTTTAGGAGCGTTGTTAATTTTGTGGGAGTCTATTCCTCTATACTAAAATGAACTTTTGAATAATCTTTGTTATAGATCTATGGCCTCTTCAAATCACACTAATCCCTCTTCATTGCGAATCCTTGAGAATGATAAGTTTTCTATGACAAACTATTTTGACTGGTTCAAAAACTTGAGAATTGTTCTTAAGCATGAGTGCAAGTTGTATGTCCTGGATGATCTTATTCCTTAGGAATTACCAGCCAATGCTTTAAGAGCCGTGAAGGATGCACATACAAAAAATGTCAACAACTCAACTGAAGTTGCATGCATTATGTTGGCAACCATGGTTCCTGAACTTCAGAAATATATGGAACATATGGAAGCTTACGACATGGCTACGATGCTGAAGGAAATGTACCAATAGTAGGCAAGGCAAGAAAGGTTTGAGACAGTCAAGAACCTTCATTTGCAAAATGGTTGAGGGTGCGTCAGCTAATCCTCATGTTCTGAAAATGAAAGGCTATATTGACCATCTTGACAGACTTGGATTTCTTAAAAGCAAAGAGTTGGCTACAGATTTGATCATGAATTTATTTCCTAACAGTTATTCACAATTTTTGTGAACAATAACATAAATAACATGGAGAAGTTTATCTCAAAGTTGCATTTGATGCTTAAAAATGCTAAGCAGAATGTCAAGAAACTCATTGCTAATATGTTGATAGTTCAAAAATGAAAGGCTTTAAAGAAAAAAAGGCAAAGGCAGGGCTAAAGTTGTCAAGGCTATTGTGACTGTCACAAAGCTTGTGGAACAAGTCAAGCCTAACGGTGCTTCTACTTCATAGTCCCAGAAGGAAAAGAAAAAAAAAAGAAGATTGTCATTTATGCCATGCATCTAGCCATTGATTCAGAATTTGCAAGCTTTATCTTGAAAATCTACAGAAAAAAAGAAGAATAGTACGACTACCGCTTCAGGTATTTATGTTATTGAAGTTAACTTGTCTACTAGTGATTCTTGGGTATTGGATATCGGATGTGGATCTCACATTTGTATTGATGTGAAGGGTCTGACTAAAAGTAGAAAGCTAAAGAAAGGAGAAGAGTCATTCTACGAATTAGAAATGGATCAAAGGTTGATGCATTGGTTGTAGGATGCTATGAGTTAATTTTATCTAATGGATTTGTGTTAGTTTTAAGTAATTTTCATTATGTTCCTGCCTTGAGCAAAGTTTCATGTTTAGATTTAGATGGTTTTAATTTCGTCATTGCGAATAATAAATGCTCAATTTCTTGTAAAGACGTTTTCTATGTGAATGCTAATTTGTGTAATGGTCTTTATATTCTAAATATGAAAAGGTCCACAGATACTCCTATTCTTAACGTAAATGCAAAAAGATTCAAGTCAAATGATTTGAATCAAACCTACGATAGGCACTGTCATCTAGGCAACATAAATGAGAAATGCATTTCTAAACTCCGTAAAGATGGACTTTTAGGTTCATTTGATTTTGAATCACATGAAATATGTGTATCTTGTTTGCTTGGCGAGATGAAAAAAAGTCCATTTAATAGACACAGTGAAAGGCCAAGTGATTTAATGGGTATAATACATACTGTGTATGCGGTCCTATAAACACAATGACTATAGGTGGTTATCAATACTTTATTACCTTCACTGATGATTTCAACAGATATGGTTACATGTTTCTCATAAAACATAAAGGTGAATCTTTTGAGATATTTCGAACATTTCAGAATAAAGTGCAAAATTAACTTGGTAAAACTATTAAAGCGCTTCGATCATATCGAGGTGGTGAATATTTGAGTGAATAGTTTGATGATCATCTAAGAAGCTGTGAGATTGTCTCACTGTTAACTCCTCCAGCAACTCTACAATGGAATGGTGTTTCTGAGAGGAGAAATCGAACTTTATTGGATATGGTTCGATTTATGATGAGTCATGTAGATCTTCCTATTGACCTTTAAGGCTATGCCTTAGAAACTATTGCGTTTACACTTAATTATGTTCCTTCTAAAGTGGTTGATAAAACACCATATGAGATGTGGTTTAGGAAAAGATCAAGTTTGTCTTTTCTTAAGATTTGGGGTTGTGAGGTTTTCTTACGACAACAAATCTCAAAAATATTATCAGCCAAATCTAACCAAGTGTGTATTTGCTGGTTATCCTAAAGAAACTAGATGATACTAATTCTATAATTCTATAGAGAACAAAGTGTTTGCTGCTCAGAATGGTATCTTTATGAAAAAATAGTTTATTTCAAAAGATAACAATGGGAATAAAGTAAGTCTTAAGAAAATTCAAGAACCACAAATAAACACTCAATCGCTAGTGGGAGATCAACAAATTCTTCAACTAGTTGAACCTCAACAAGTATCACATGGCTCACGTAGGTCTGATAAGGTAAGACATTAGTTTGAGATATTTGGATTTCTTATTACTGATAGTAGTGAGGTGTTGCTTATAGAACAAAATGAGTCTACTACTTATCAGAAGGTTGTGTCTAGCCCTAAGTCAGATAAATGGCTTAGTGCCATGAATTCTGAGATGCAATCTATGTATGATAACCAAGTATGGAACCTGGTTGATTTACCCGAAGGTGGTAAGACCATTGGTTGTAAATGGGTTTTCAAGAAGAAAACTGACATTGATGGCAATGTGCAAACTTACAAAGCACGACTAGTAGCAAAAGATTTCAGACGGACTTAAAGTGTTGATTATGATGAGACTTTTTTCATAGAGCCATGCTTAAATCCATTAGAATTCTAATTGCCATAGCCGCATATTACGACAATGAGATATGGCAAATGGATGTCAAAACATCTTTCCTAAATGAAAAATTACTTGAGGACGTGTATATGATACAACCTAAAGGGTTTGTTCATCCTAAGAATTCGAGGAAAGTGTGCAAGCTTCAAAGATCCATAAAAGCAAGCTTCTCGGAGTTGGAATCCTCGTTTTGATGAAGCAATTAAGGAATTTGGTTTCATTAAAAATGAAAATGAGCCTTGTGTATACAAGAAGGTCAGTGGGAGCGTGGTTGTCTTCCAAATACTGTATGTTGATGATATTACTCATTGAAAATGACATCCCAACCTTGCTGAGTGTCAAGTCTTGGTTAGGGAAGTGTTTCTCAATGAAGGACTTAGGAGATGTAGCCTACATCCTTAGGATTAAGATCTATAGGGATAGATCTACAAGACTGATCAGTTTAAGTTGGAGTGTTTATATTGAGAAGGTACTGAATAGGTTCATTATGCATGACTCTAAAAGAGGTTCATTGTCAATGTCTCATGTTATAAGTCTTAGCAAGACTCAGTGACCTAAGACTAATGATAAGCGAGAACGCATGAATACGATTCCATATGCATCAGCTATTAAATCAATTATGTATGTCATGTTATGCACCCGACTTGATGTTAGGGCATGTGCCCTTGGTCAATCTACAAACATTGTTTATCTTATAATTTTAGTTAATAAAATAGAGGTTTTATTTGCTTTTTATTATAAGTGTTTGCATGTTTACCTTATAATAAGATCCATGGGTATTTGTTGAAATATCCTAAATGTCCCTAGTCAGTCATTGTACTGGGAACTATAATGAATTAAGACTAGTATGAATCTTGATTGATGATCATGTGATGATCATGCGTATAAAGATACAAATCAAGATCATGAGTACTTATTACGGAATAAGATACTGGATCGACCCGCTATGAGAACACCACATGGATTAAGTCATATGTGTTACTCATGATAGGTATATCCTTTAGTCCTTCGAATTGAGATTACCAAAGACTTCTATATTAGGAGCATGATAATTTGAAACAATAAAATGTTGTCTTTAACAGGACAATTATAAAGATTGTGATTGGTTACCGTGTGAATAATATATAAAGGTGTGTAATCAAGATAGAGTTTGTCACTCTCGTATAGAGAGATATCAGTGGATCCCTCGATAAGATAGAGTGATAATGGCCAAGTCCATGTGAATTGATATGATCAATGTCACTTGGATGTTTTTCAGTTTACCTAAAAATAGAGACTAGTACGATTGAACATTAAGGTTGATTTTTCATGCCTTATGTTTAATCAAATGATATTGCACGACAAAATGATATGATATACGCTATTAATTAGGTTGTATCGATGTTGATATTCATGCTACTTGGGCAGTCATAATGCTTTGCTAGAGATCGTTTATGATTTGTGTACCAAAATAGTTTTTGTTTCACTGCCAACGTCGCATGAACCTATTGGGTCGCATACACAGAATGGCTTTGCACAATTTCAATTGGTCCAGAGTACTAAACTTTATATGATAAAATTCATGACATAAAAGACCGTACGATTTGTTATATGATAACTTATTAATAAGGATGTATATGTAATTTGCTTAAACTACGTAAATACAATAGTTGTATTACGAATAGGATTTTAAGTGAGGGCTTATCTACACATATAAATAAATGGTGGATCCCTAAAAACGAAATAAGATTTCGTTCTATTTTTTTTCGAGTTCTCTAGATTTAGGGAGAGAAAGAAAAATTATTTTTAATCTCTCTTGGGGCTAGCACTCCAAATTGTGGTCACCATTCATGTGTGAATTTCTGATAGAGGACAATCACTTGAACGTCTTGAAAATCGAACAATCAAAAGGAAATCACGGAATAAGGTATGATTTACTTTCATAGATTAAGTCATAAGGTGTTACTTATAATAGGTATATCATTTAGTCCTTCAACTTGAGATTACCATAGACTTCAATATTAAGAGCATGCTAATTTAACACAATCAAACATTGTCTTTAACCGGACGATTTTAAAGATTGTAATTGGTTACCAAATGAATAATATGTGAAGGTGTGTAATCAAGATGAAATTTGTCACTCTCATATAGAGAGAGATATCAGTGGATCCCTCAATATAATAGACTGATAATGGTCAAGCTCATGTGAATTGATATGATCAATGTCATTCAGATGTTTTCAATCAACCTGAAGATCCAGACTAGTACGATTAATCGTTAAGGGTGACTTTCCATGTCTTACGTTAAATCAAAGGATATCGCACGAGAAAATGATATGATATATGTTATCCATTAGGTTGTATCGATTTTGATATTCATGCTACTTGGGTAGTCATAATGCCTTTCTAGAGACCGTTTATGACTTGTGTACCAAAATGGTTTTTGTTCACTACCAATGTCGCATGAACCTATTAGGTCGTACACAAAGAATGGCTTTGCGTAATCTCAATTGGTCCATATTAATGAATTTTAAATTATAAAGTTCATGACATAAAAGCCCTTACAATTTGTTATATGATAACTTATTAATAGGAGTGTATGTGTAATTCGCTTAAACTACCTAAATATGATAGTTGTATTACGAATAGGATTTTAAGTGAAGGCTTTTCTACACATATAAATGGAGATTGAAACCCAGAAATGAAACAAGATTTTTTCGTTTTTGCAAATTCTGAGTTCTCTGGATTTTGGGAGAGAAAGACAAATATTTTTTATCTCTCTTAGGGCTAGCACTCCAAATTGTGGTCACCATTCGTGTGTCGATTTTTTATAGAGGACGCGCGCTTGAACGTCTTTGAGATCGAACAATCAGAGAAGGAAATCACAGATTGAGGTATGGTTTACTTTTTGTAGATCTAGTTTAATAGAAGTTATTTTCAATCCTGTTGGGGTTTTTCAAATTTATTTTGAATTTTTCACTGCGTATGAACACCAAAATCCAGCATATGGTACAGGAACCTCTGTGCTTCTTTGTCGTCTATGTCTTCTAGACATTTTTCACTACATCCTATGAATACTCCTTGCTAAGGCCCTCTGGTTCTCGAATACAAGTTCTTAGTTTTTCCGAGTTGTCATTTGATTCCGCAAAATTGCACCCATGAAGGCCAACTCCAACTTCACCATATATAGGCCATCATAATCTCAAGCATGTTAATCCACATTCAAATCATATCTAGCTTTCGACAATTCCTCCAAGATTCTCCTCGTGTCATCTCTGACTTTCCTTCTCTGTTCTGTCTCTCTTTTGGCTATCTCAGTCTTCTCTCTTTAATCCTCGGTGTCTTTATAACCATTTACTCTTCCATATCTCTCTATAACTTTGTCTGTAATGGTATTCTTTGATAGAACATTCACATCAAGCCCTGCCATGTTTACTTGACCCACTATACAAAAATTTGTGATCATAAAAAGGAAAGGTAATCCATCGTTTTTTCATGGTGATGGCACTCCTTATCTACTTGTAGATGATTTTGCCAATATCCAAATATCATAATCCTATGAAAATATGGTAAAGTAGGGCGGCTTTATAGTTCACTATCCCGTAATACTACAGGCTTAGCTACAAGTAGGCGTTAATGAAATAACACAAATCTTTCGTGATTTTCCTAAAAGATTTGATGGTAATGTTCTTTGAGTATCCCTCCATATCGAAAATGAATCCATCACCACATATTGCCTCTAAACCTCCCCTAATTGTCTCGGTAGGGTAGTGGTACTTAATGGCGTATTTGAGCTTTGGGTACTCATCATTTTATTTTTGGTGAAATTTTGGTAAACCAAAATACCGGTTTATTCTTGCAGCAGAATCATCCACTGTCCTTCCTAGAACTTGTGACTCGGTCTTACTCCCACTTCCATATGCATTTGCATAAAACTCTCGCTCCAAAATATCACATCCCCTCTCATTAGGAACATCCTCTAGGTCTAAGTAGTTATATTCCCTAGCCAACAATCCCAAAGTCCTTGCCTTAATGATATCTAGCTTCATAGGCATGTATTTCAATTCATTCTACACATTAAATCCCATCTCCGGAATCAACTTCCTATACTTCACTAAATCATTCTTAAATTTGTCATAGGCCTTCTCATTGACAATGTTCTCCTTCCTAAGTACATAATTTTTTGCCTCCATTGGTATCTCTTCTTCTAATTCCTCCTCTTCATCCCCCTCTTTTACATAATCATCCTCAATATTGTAGCTAAGTGATGAAGGTGGAGTAGGTTCTCTTTATGGTCTAATCTTAGGTGTATTAAAAGAGATTGACGTAGGTTGGATTAGGGAAACTTTGGATTTGGTCTTTGCTTTCTCAACTAAATTCCCTTTTCCTTTCTCTTCTCTTGAACCTCTATCATTTCCACCTCTGGCCATTTGGATAAGTACAAGTAAAAAAATGGACCTATAAAGCCAGTTAAAACCAAATTTGTTAGAAAAGTATTCAGTAAAATTCAACTTATCTATGTAAAAGGACAAATTCATCGAAAAGTCATTTATAATTCGAGAATATGAAATTCATATGAAATTTATCGATAAAACATCATTGGTAAAAATAATCGTTCGTAGGTCATTCAAATCATGCGATAGATAAATACAAAAACCCCAAACTCATTTGAAACTTAGTCTCAAATTAGTTTGTGTATAAAATTCAATCCATTCGCTATACATGAAAATAGTTTGAAAATGCAATAGCAATAACTAAATCATCACACCACTCTCATACTAGTATTTTAATTGAAAAGATTCGACATCAAAACTAATTTAAAATAAAATTTTTAAAATTTAGCATCCATCCTACTAAAAATCCAAAATCGATGAATACCAAAAATTTAATCGATAAAAGGTTAGGCTTTCCATTGATTATCTTCTTGAAAGTGATTCTTTCAAGATTAGAACTCTAAACTCTTCTTTATATCACTCATTCAAGCTTCAATTTGATCTTCTTTTGCTCAAGCCCTAAGTGGCTCTACACTCTCAAATCCCACCAAATTTTTGGGTTGAATGTATAGAGATTGAGGTGGGAATCGCTTATATACACTCAAATCAAGCTTTGGAAGATTGAATATAGTCAAAAATTGGTATCTTGATCAAAAAGGTGCAATGGTTTATGAGTGTGAAATGGATAAATGTGGCGATTGGGTTTTTTATTTTGAAAAACTCGAATTTGTTCTCAGTGAATTAGGGTTTTAGTGGATTCGTTGAGAAATCGCTAACAAAATCGCTGAAAATGAGCCTTAGTGGCTCAGCGATTTGTCCAGCAAATACTAGTTATAAGTTCAAATCGCTGACTTAAAATTTCATTGAAAATTTTGCACACTGCTGCCGATTTTCTCAGCGAATTCCAATACAAGCTAGAATTGCTGGGAAATCGCCAACCTATTTTTATTGTTTTTCCAAATTAATTGATTTTCTCATATATTTATCACATATAAATCTAATAAAAAGGTAGAATTAATTAAAATTATCAGAATTTACTTATAATATGTACTGAATTATAATTTCATTACTATAAATAGCCAACTAATATAAAACTAATGCATAAAAGTAATATAATACAGAAAAAAATTGGCTCGATCAACCCCCCTTACATGAAATTGTTCCGAAATTAAATTACTAAAATATCCTCATTATAAGAGTCAAAATTTGAGAGAATATAAAAAAAACTAACTAATCCTAATACTAAAACTGAAGGTAAAGATAAAGTATGGGCTGCCTCACATAAAGCGCTTTTGTTTAATGTCATTGGCTCGACTGAACCACACAGTTTTAAACTTGTTCTATAAACTTAAGTGGAGGATTGTCCACTCTAGTGCCATTCCAGATAGAGATTGCTCGGTCAAGCACCCTAAAAGTGATTATCTTGTTCAGAGTATCCATGACAGCTTGCAAAGTGGCTAAGAAAATTCGTCCTAAGATTAATGGAGGATCTTCATTGATGAACAAAAACGTCTATGGGAATAATGTACTTGTCAATTTGAATTGGTACATTAGTAACCACACCTATTGGTTTCACTGAATAACCATTTGGTATAGTAACTTTTTTAGAAGCAAGTACATCTAATTTCAGTTGAGTATAAAGAAAGAAGTGAATTGGCATGTAGGTTGCTTTAGCACCTTTATCACAAATAGCCTTAAACTACCAAGTTCATTTGACTTTTATGTTTATGTATATATCTCCTGGATCATCGAGCTTGACAATTGCTAGATTCTTCTTTTTCTTCTTCTTATTCTTTGTAGATTTAAATTTCTCCATTTTAAAATCGTTCTCAACATTGTTTTGTTGCTTATTCTCAGTCATAACATTTTTGTCTTCCATTGTTACTGCATTAATAACATATACTTCAACTTCATGATGATTTAATTCTAAAGATTCATCATCATTAATTTGTTCATTATTAAATTCATCAAAACTCTCATAGACATTTTCATTATCGAAATGAAAAGTAACAAGTTTGTTTTCAAATTCCATAGACATTGTTCCTTCAAAGATATCTAACTCTGTTTTAGCTATTTTAAGAAATGATATTCCTAAAAGTATGGGAGGAGACTTAGATGATACGGAGTCTCCCATTTTCATGACATAGAAGTCATCTATAAATACTAAGTCATTTACTTTTACTAAGACATCTTCTAGTAGACCATAATGTTTAATAATTGTGTTGTCAGCTAAGGTAAGATTAATAGGTGTATTAGTCAACGAACCTATTTTCAATGACTCATATAGTTTAATTGTTAACATTTATTGATGCTCCAATATCACACATAGCAAAATTTATTAAAGAAGTCCCTATTGTAATAGGAATCCCAAATACTCTTGGATCAAAATATTTCTTAAGTATTTTCTTTTTAATTAAAGCAAAAACCTTTTGTCCTAAGTTTTCTTCAGATTCTTCTAAAACAATTTCTTTGATTCAGAAAATTATGTCAAAACTTCATCATAATTAAAAAATTGCATAATTGATTCCATCAATGGTTTGTTGATTTTTATTTTTCTAAATGCTTCAATAATGTCTTCATTGTTTTCTTCCTCCCTAGCATCAGCTAATCATTGTGGAACAGTAAAATATGAACACATAACTTCATTCAAATTATCAGAAATTTATCATTTTTATACTTATCAATTATTTCAAAATTTTGTAAAGATTTTTCATATGTTTTAACTATGGCTAAATACCATGGGTATAGCCTTCCAGGAAAAGGTGTATATTTCAGTTGTTCAGCTATCCATTCTATAGTAGGAATGACATTAGCCATCATTTCTCATTCTTCTTCAATAGTTTTATGTTCTTTCTTTTTATTATTTTGTTTAAGTGTCTTTCCTGTTATAGGTGCATCTTTCTTATCACTGAATAAAGCATTAACTTGTGCTTGATTAATAGGAGCAACAGTAGCTCAAACTGGTGCTTTAACTTGATTTCTATGTTGAGTGCTTAACCTATTTATTTGTAAATTCATTTGACTTAACTAATTTTTCAGTTCATTAACAATAATATCATTCTCAATCTGGTTTTGAGAAATCTGTGTAAAGTTTTGATGACTTTGGTTCATAAAAGTATGTAAGATTTGCTCCAAATTTGGATTCATAAGTTGAGTATTTTATCGAGGTTGCTGATTCGGTGCAGATTGCATCTGAGCTCTTGGTCTATAAGTATTATAATTTTGATTTTGAGGACCATAACTAAGATATGGATGTGTTCTTCCAGGATAATAAGTATTATTATCATATTAGTTGTTTTGGGGACCAAAAAATTAGTTCATCATTGCGTTAACCTCTTCAGTATTTTCTTCATGTAGAGTAGGACATGCATCCGTAGGATGTGTAGCCTCATTACAGAATCAAGAAGTTGTAACTTGATTAGATATTCCATTAATTAACAACTTAACCATCTTAGATAGTTCATCAGTTTTATCATTTGGCGCATTATTCCTTTTATTATCAACTTCATAAAGTTTCTTTCTTGAGGATTCAACATTTTCACCGTGTTGCTTAGATTGTTTTGCCATTTTATTAATTGCTTCTTTTGCTAAATTAAGTGTTATTTCAAATAAAGATCCACCACATACAGTGTCTAATAACATTTGTTCAAAGTGGTTGAGTCCTTCATAAAAATATTCTAATAAAGCTCTTTGAGTATATCCATATTGTGGACAAGAAGAAATTAATCTTTGGAATATATCCCAAAATTTATTAAAGTTTACATCCTCCTTCAACTTTGCAACTGTGATTTGCTTTCTATAGGAACTAATTTTTCTAGCATTCATATATTCATCTAGGAAAGCTTCTAACATTTGAGTCCATGTAGTTATTGAATCTTACGGAACATAGAACAACCAATATTGTGCTTGATCTTTCAATGCAAATGGGAAAGCTTTAAGTTTAACTTGTTTTAAAATACCTTCTTTCGATTTCATCCCATTAACTTTATGTTGATACTCCCTTGTGAATTTATGTGGGTCTTCTTTGCCTTTATCATAGAAGTTAGATAAGGCACTGATAAATCTAAATCTAAGTTCAAATTCAGGAAATCCATCACGGTACGCTATGCACATAGGCTCTTATGTTGTAACAGTGACGTCCTAATAACCTAAAAAATCCATCCCAAGGGAAATTCAGTAATTTTGCAAGAAAAGAAATCTACACTATTGGTCTTAGGTATATAAATCACATTATAAAACCTAGTCTAATTTTGCTCAACACACACAAAAACAAAAGGGAGAAAGGTTTATGAAAGCAAAGGGGAGCTCTAATGGTGGCATAGATGGAGAAAAGACTCTCAAATCATGATTGGACTGCTTTTGAAAGGATTTGAACAAATATGGTCAGTCTTTAAATATTTTATACTTTTATGCCAATTGTGGTATCAAAGAACCTCATGGAGGAGGGCAGCGCCGCCATGACATCGCCAACGAGGGCGGTGGCAGTCCGCTGCCGCTGTCACCGGCGAGGAGTGGCGGCCACCGCCACGGCCAAAGGGGCTTCCATTAGGAGGCCCCACAAAAGACACAGGATGGGGTGGCCATGGGGCTACCAGCCGTCACAACCCTCAGGTATATTATGCCCGTGGTGAGTGATTGGGGGGTGGAACGTCTCCCCCTTCTGGCACATGGGCAGGACGAAATGGCGTCCTGCTCATCGCACCATCTATGGGCCAATTTGACCCCTGGTTCCAACTAAGTAGGGGCCATTTTGTACCCCTAGGAAAAATAATAATAAATAAAAATAATATGTATAGTAAATATAAATAGTAAAAATAATATATATAACAAAGTAAAATAAAGTAAAATCAAACAACAAAACAAACAAACAAATGAGGAAATATCCCCTACCTTCAAACGAGGCGCGCTATCGCGTTCTCGAGGGAAAAAGATTGACGGGTTTTACCCCTTGACCCTCTTGTCGGGCAACTCGCAAAACGTATACTAGTGGACCTCAATATAAGTTTTAAAAAAATAAATTGGAGTTAATATATGACTTGTCAATGATGTGAATGTGTCTTGAGTTGTCTAGATTCGTAAGGTGGTTTACATAGGACCCTGAGTGCGCGAGGATTAGAAATAGGATTCGCGGCGAGTCGAGGTAAGTGCGGAGCTCCGCTCACCTATCAATGCGACTTGCTATTAGTATATTTAGAATAACGATTTTAACTAAAGGACTTGGGATAAGGTTCTTACCTATCTTGTTTGACTTCATATAAGGCCTCTTGGGGCGCCGTAGTCATATAGTGGAACCAAGTCACCTTACATGTTTAAGGGCCTCTTGGGGAGCCATAGCTAACGATAGAACCAAATCACCCATTGCAAGGGCCTCTTGGGGAGTTGTGGATGCACGATGGAACCAAGTCACCCAGACTTCTTGAGGAGTCGTAGACACACAGTGGAATTAAGTCACCCACGCATATTTATTATATTTTGATGATTAGTCAACAAGGGGAGGAGATGAAAAATGGAACAATGGACTTGCATTTATATTTATTACTTTCTATATATCTCTCACTACAAAAAAGGATATTTAGAAACGGAATTAGCAACGAAATTTAGTTCCGTTGCTAAGAAAAAATGGTTTGAGACGGAATAATTCAGAGACGGAATAAAGAGAGATCAGAGACGGAAATAGAGACGGAATTGAGACGAAATTAAATTCCATCTCAAAAAATGGCGCCAACATTCCCACCAAAACTTTAATTTTTTACAAGCGTCCATTACGTCTCGAGATTCGTGCGTGCTTCGATCTAGACGCCCCAAAAATGGGGACCAACCACAATAGAACTCTCTCTCTCTACCGATTCTCACAACCAACTCTCTTTCTCTCTCACCGAAATCTCTCTCTCTCTCTCACCGCTCTCTCTCTCTCACCGCTCTCTGCTCTCTCTCTCCCACCGCTCACCGTCACCGCTCTCTGCTCTCTCTCTCTCTTACCGCTCTCTCTCTCTCTCTCTCACCGCTCTCTGCTCTCTCTCTCTCACCGCTCTCTGCTCTCTCTCTCCCACCGCTCACCGTCACCGCTCTCTGCTCTCTCTCTCTCAGCGCTCTCTCTCACCGGAATCTCACTTACCATCAACTCTCTCTCTCTCACCGAAATCTCTCTCCCAAACCCTAAATCTCTGTCGTCGCTGCGATTGAGGCTGTGACGAGGCCATCGGGTATGCCATCGCCGTCTGCCGAAGATTGGAGCCTTCGAAGCCGTAAGCCATCGCCGTTGTTCGCCGCACCCTAAACCGTCGCCGCACCCTAAGCAGTCGCCGGTGTACCTCGCCATCTCCGAAGCGATTGATACATTATTTATTATGGGTCTTGATGAGCAATTCCAAAAGGCTAAAGAGTAAGTTTAATTTCTGTTTTCAGTTATCATTCCTAATATATCCTTCCTCATTTTTCATTGTTTTCCGACCATGTATTCCTTATTTTCTTCATTTAATTACCACAATCGACAAAATATCTTACATGGTTTGGGTCGTTTGCTAACTGGTGACATGATATATGTCCCTTACTATAGTTTCTTGATGTTCTATGCAAGTTTGTGAATTTCAGTGAGCCTTAAGAAGAGTTATGTGTCACTTGCTCTTTTAACTTTGATTTCTACCCTTTCCTTGTGACAGATGGGTGGCAACATCGTTGGATTTTAACAAGAATTACGATGCTAGCATTTTTTGAGACAACCATAAGGTTGCATTGTAAGGTTTAATTTATTTTACTTTCCAATTTGTCTCTCTCTTCTTGGAATAATATCCTGGGATTGTGTTTGAAATGTAGAAAACGTTTTAAAGACAAAGAGGATTAGAGGCAATTCATTGCTTTCGCTTTAGCTCATGCTTACTTGGTCAAGTCTTAATTGGATTTCAGGGTCGTAGGTGGACTTCTCAGTGCTTATGATCTCTCTGGAGACAAAGTTTTCCTTGAAAAAGCTAGAGATATCGCTGACAGGTTGCTCCCTGCATGGGATACACCTTCTGGAATTCCTTATAACATGATAAATTTGGCTGCTGGAAATCCTCATAATCCTTCATGGACAGGGGTAGGTTGCGAATCCTGGATACTATTTGTATGTATATGGATCTCTGATCCAACTTTGACTTTCTGGTTCCCTGATATTGCATTTGGTTTTCACTGTTAAAGCTAACTCAGTAATGTACTTATAAATCTATAATACAACATCGTTTTTGATGAGGTATTCTTGCTGTAGACAACCACTTACTGTCATTACTTATTTGTACACACTAGAACAATTTAGGCTTTTTATAACACCTAATTGATAGAGGTTTTTAACTAACCCCTATGTATTAGGCGATTAAGCTTTTTATAACACTTAATTGATAGAGGTTTTTAAGTAACCCCCATGTATTAAGCAATTAGGCTTTTTATAGCACCTAATTCATAGGGGTTTTTAGTAACCCCTATTAAAACTCAAAACCATTTTTAATCACTTTCATCGACTCTCAATCTCAAAACCAGTTCTATCTCAAAACCACTTCTCTCAATCTCAAACCAGTTCTCTCAATCGTGTCGCGCGATCGATCGATCTCACTCTCCAGCGATTCACTCTCCAACCAGCGATTCACTCTCCAGGTACTCCGATTCCCATCTCAATTTCTCTCTCTACATCTTCTTTGTTTTCTCTGTCACAAAACCCTAACCCTAACCCAACCACTGCACCAATCCTCGTTCGTTTGTTCATTGGTCGATATCTGCCGGTGCAGCTGAGGTGAGTACGAGAATCGGTTCCGTTTTGATTTGGTTTGGTGATTTGAGCACAATACTCGACCTAGATTGATCAAAAGTTTGAACACTTGGATTTGGATAAGCGATTTCACTTATTTGCATTGTTGATTTGTTATGTTTGTGCGAGATCTCAAACTTTGGCTCTCAAATTCAAGTTTTTTGGTTGAATATGGTCTCTGTTAGTGAAAATGCCTCAATGAGATAAGGTGAAATGCATTTGTTGATGGTGTTGTGGATATTCTGATTGAGTTTATACAATGTGATAGACAACTTGAATTAATTTCTGGTTCGTATGTGCTTTATCTTAATCATGCTTATAACACCATTTTTGATGACTTTGAAGGTCTGTCCATAATATATATGAAAATACTCTGCATCTTCAACCTTTGAACCACCAGTGGTGTTGTTGGTTGATCCATCTTCAAATTCAATATGATATTTTCTTCAAAGTTAACTAGTATGAGAGATTGAAATGCTTGCAAAGATTCTCACAGGTTTTTCCTTTCTTTCAAGATTTGAGATTCAATGCCATTATAAATTTATAATTGATAGATTAATTTTATTTACCTACTAAGAATTTAGGCTACTACAGAAAAGTCGACGCTGCCTTCGACGTACATGCATTATTAGTAGGTCTTGCTTGTCGATTGATGCGCTCTTGATGGCGATCGAACATCTCCTCACATAAATTGCTTTTGCAGAAACTAAGAGTAGCTAGTTTTATATCAAAATCTAGTTTATTATTTCATTCCTATATAACCCCTCTTGAGACCCAATGTGTTTATCTCTTATTCACACTGCCAAGTAACTGAAATTCATAGTTTTTATAAAAAAATATAGTAGAACATGAAATATAAAGAAATAAACAACTTCATGAAACATTAAACCAACAACTAAAATACTGTTAAGTGTGAAATAAAAGATGAAAACAGGACCATTTTTCACAGGGTACCCTAAAAAACGCAGAAAGTGATGGGGAAAGTGACTAGAGAAAAAAATTGGGTTGGAGGGAGAATTTTAATTCAGTGGGGGCAAACAAAGGAGGCTCTCACAGTCTCTTGAAGATATGAACATTGTTTTGGTGCACACACACATATTTACATTCAGTGGCCTAAAAACTGTTTCAATGAGATGAAGTTAGTCAATTTTGATGAGTCAAACAGAGAATAACAACCACTGTTGCAACAGCTGCAAACCACACAAACAACAAGAACACTTCACTTCATCACCTCTCCCACTATACAAAGAGGTGACATTGTTGGATTAAGACATCTGGGTAGCAACTTGGATTGAGATAGATATTGTTTTTCACTAGTTTTTGCAATTTGGGTTTGGAGTTTAGAGAGTGATGGATGTTAGACTAGCTGTCTTTCTAAGTGCCTGCTTTACAATACACCTACCTCTTGTGTTGCCTATTATTATTAATGTGTTTGGCCTTGTGATTTGCTTATCATCTAAAACTATTTGAGTGATAATTAATTACTTTTTTTTTGAAACATAGACTGGTTAAAGCAAGTTGAACACCTTAAAGTAGAGCAGAAAACATAGATTTGAAAGTCAGAGTTACTTGCACAAACCAAATGCCGTTGATGAGAAAATAGAATAAGTTTGTATAAGATTATTTGAAACTGTGAATGAAAAGAACCAATTAATTTGTTTACATTTACATGAAATGCATTCATGATTGTCATGACCACTTGTTTGTTCAGAATTATTCTGCTAGCCCATTTTCTTGAAATATGTCTATCTTCTTTGGGGACATTGCACTTTTACACTTGTTGATTAATTCTATTGTAGTTTTCAACTACATTTTGATCTTTGTGACTCAATTGTAGTTTTCATGGAGAGGTCTCTAAGAAATAAAGGTTTTAATTAGTACTTACCCTATTCCTTTTTATGGTAGAATTATTGATTAAGCACTAACTTCTGATAACTAGTTTACTTGCTGATTTCAGAATATGGTTAGCAAAAAAGTGTTACGTATTTAATTATGTAGTGATAGTTGTGACTCAAATTTTTGTTTTTTGTTTTTTTGTTTTATAATTTCTTGTGGCATTTGGCAAAGGTTAGTTATTTATTTGATTTGCATTAAAAGTTGAAATTTTAGGTGATTTCTACTAACGAGTTGTTCAAACCCGTCTCTTGTAGCAATCTGGTTTGGTTTTCTTTGTTTTTGATGTGTGTATTGAAGATGTAACAAGTGAAATTTAATTTTCTATAGTTTGAATCTTATATTGTTCCCACCCATGTTCAAGAATGATGTTTAAATTCAAAAAAATTATGATGTCCAACTTTTTTGCTATCTGATATGCATATGCATGTATGCGGTGTGCTCTTTGCAATCTGATGGAACTTTCTTAATCTATTGTTCTGTTGTCCCACAGCATGAGAGTATCTTGGCTGATTCAGGCACCGAGCAACTAGAATTTATTGCTTTATCATAAAGAACTGGGGACCCTAAGTACCAGCAGAAGGTAAATTTGTCAGATTAGTGGTTCTTCCCCAGGTATATGCCACCCAAAAAAGAAAAGGAAAGGAAAGAATTTTTTTAAAAAAAACTGAGTCTTAGTCCCAAATTAGTTGGAGTTGGCTACATGGATCCTACGTTTCCATTCAGCTGTGTTTAATACAGCAAGTTTTATATCATTAATTGGATCCCTTCATAGAGAGTGACAAGTTTTTTGCACTAGCTACCGGAAAATCAAATCAATTGGTCCATTTATGCGAGCAACATCTTTATTTCTTCAACTTGCCTATAGAAAATCAACTCATCTATTCATTTCCAACTCAACTTTCAGGTGGAGAAAGTTATTACCGAGCTTCTTAAGAACTTCCCTGCAGATGGATTGCTTCCTATCTTTCTTAATCCTCACTCTGGGTCATCATCATACTCGACAATCACCTTTGGTACGAATTGCGTGCATTTAAGGTAACTAAATCCTTTGAGGGAATTCTCTTTATTTCATTTCCATTTCTGAGTTGACATTAAATCATTTGGATTGTTTTACTACCGATCTTATATTGGTAATGTCATGCATTGTGTATTACTATCTATGATTTCTTTGGCTAAAATAATCGTGTAAAAAATTGTCGCATAGCATTCTTTGTCTTGACTTCGTTCTATGATTGAATTCCTTTAATGTCGTTGATCTATGAGATATTGAATTTCTTTCTAAATAACATACTATGATTTGTGTAACTGTATTTATTGGTGAATGTACACACATATGTCAACATGTTTATGGTGTGATGCTTGTTTGTAAATTCTAAAACATGAAGTCTTCGATAGGAATGATTCCAACCTTTGTACTTGCCCTTACTTAATGAGTTGCAGTGTCTTATCTATTATCCAATGTCTCTTGATTATGTTGGTTGTCTTATCTATTGGTTATGTTTTAGTATGATTTAGTTTGATGTTTCATAACTAGTTAAATACCCATTTTTTGTTGTTTAGGTGGCCGTGTAGATTGGGCTTTGACCAAGGGTTTCCTATGGTAGAAAACTAGAATGGAATTGTTTAACTGAGTGATGCCATTAATCATTTGTAAGCTTCACATGTCAACAGCCACTCGAGTTGCTATCTAGTAACTTAATTATTTTGGACTGTTTGTACTGCAATGCCTCTCTAAGGGTCGCGCGGGCATTCCTTAAATCTTTATTTCTTTTTCCTTGTGCATTTATGATTTTTTTTGTAAGTAATTACTTATACCTTTGATCTTTCTATGCATGAAGACGTATATCAAAGGAGACGTCAGGAGCTGACCCATACTACTTAAGAAAACAAATTTAATGCTACTATTATATTGTTAAAAAAATATTGATGATCCATGCAGGCTAAGCTCCAAAGGAGAAGTCAGGAGCTGACCCAGACTACACCGGACCAGCCGGTGGATGATGAGGCAGTGTACTACAAGGTGGCGGGTGAGTGTCCCAAAGGACGTGTCTACAGTCTCAGGTCGTTAGGGAGAAAGAAGAGAAAATACGTAGATCCTGATGCTAGCACATCCCAGGTGCTAGCACAACGATGGATGGGCAACTTTATGATACTTATGTATTTTTATGGTTGTAGAACAATGAGAATTGTAGTTTTTTTGTGGATACTTAGGTATCTTAGACATTTATTATACTTGACTACGTTTCGTGACATTATAAATATTTTTTAATATTGAATTGTATGTTTTTTCTCATTTGAGTCTTTGTTGTTGCTATATATTGTTGATTTGTGTATGTATGTGAAATTTTGCTTTTTTGGGGATGTTAGCTCCCCCAAGGAGTTGTTGGAGGGGTTGCAGGCGATAGAGCAGGTCCTGTTGTTATTTTTAGTTTTAGAAGTTTTGGAGAACCAATTTGATTTTTGTGAATATTTAAAAAATAAACTGGGCATAGAAACGGAATAGAGACATATTAGCAACGGAATTTATAAATTATGTTGCTAATTCGTCTCTAATTTTTGAAGAAATATAATGAAAAAACTAGGTAAATAGAGTTTAGAAACGGAATAGAGACGGATTAGCAACGAAATTTGTAAAGCCCGTTGCTAATCCGTCTCTAATTAGCAACGGATTAGCAACGAAATTTATGAATTACGTTGCTAATCCGTCTCTAATTAGCAACGAAATTCATAAATTTCGTTGCTAATCCGTTGCTAATTAGAGATGGATTAGCAACGGACTTTACGAATTCCGTTGCTAATCCGTTACTAATTAGAGATGGATTAGCAACGGAATGCAAGTAAAACCATTCACTTTTGGAAGAATGTGAATTTATGTTCCGTCTCTGTTCCGTTTCTAAATTCCGTCTCTAATCCGTCTCTAATCAGCAACGGAAACACATTTTCGTTGGTGACTAAATCAGCGACGACGATTTTAGAGACGGAATAGATTCCGTCTCTGTTCCGTTGCAGAATTGAATTAGAGATGAAATTTATGTTAATCAGCAACGGAAATTTCCGTTTCTGATCGGCTGTTTTTTTGTAGTGTCTCTTAAAACCCCTTTGCTTGTAAAACTTGTCTTTTATACTTTACAACTCTTGAATTTATTATCATTGCTTAAATTGCTTTATGAAAATATGAAAGTTTACTCTTTATAGAAATTGGTGTCATGCTATGAAATATCAATGCATATCTTGTTTTCAAATACATGCTAGATTTTGCATTCTCATTAGGTATTACTTGCATATTTGATGGTTGAGCAGGCTTTCTGCATTACTAAGCATTCTCTCTTAAATTTGAGCCTTGTGATGTGTTATCTATATATTCATTTTTCAGAACTATTAAACTTGGGTTGTAATTTAAAATAGGTCCTTTTGGTAGGTTGAACCTTTCCTTCTTTTAGTTGATGTACTTGGGAGTCATTGGATGATTTATTTGGTTTACAAAATGAAAATCCATTTGTAGTTTTTGATAGACATATGAATTATCCTAAATTTTATTTTGCATATTTATATCCATATTGTCTTTACATTATTCCTTAGGTTGTTTAGTCATGCTAAACCGTTATTTGGGCCAGGTTCGGATATTGGGCTTAGGTGGCGGTTTGGGTCGGACGACACGACCCTAGGTCGGGGAAGGGTCATCATAGTAACATTTTGATTTTCTTGTCGAAAAGTGAGTTCTCTATTGTTGTTGATAACTCTATTATCATTATTATTATTAATGGCCTTGTCATTAATATCATTGTTGTTATCCTTCATCCTATTAGCTAAATTCTCCTTAAGTTGTTGTTGTCTTAAACTACGATTAAATGTTAAGGATCAAAAGGATGTAAAGATCTTGAAGAATTTATTTAAAAATCCCCAACAATGGCGCCAAGAATCGACACGTGTCGAGCGTGCACAATAGTTTCCCGTATTTTCTTATTATTTGTAGTAGTGGTAAATGTGATATCGTCTCCACATGGATTTTACAAACTTCAAAGGAAAGTATTTTTTTCTTTTGTTTTTATTAATTTAGTTAATCTAATTAAACGGGAATGAAAATATCAAATAACTAAAATCTATAACTATTAACTTAACTAACCAAATTAACTAAACTAATTTAAACAATTTAATGCAAACTAAATTAAACAATATTCAAATTCAATATAATATTAATATCTAAACAAACCCCCACTAAACAATGCAATATACTTGGATTGCTTTCAAACACTAGAACATAACATTACTTCATAACATAGTTATTATCACATTGAATCTTAGAATCATTAAATCCTAATTCATAATCAGTTGATAGCCTTTAGCCATCCACCGATTTTCCTAAGTTCAATGGAAAAGCCACATTCTTATCATTGTAAATCTATCTATTTGATAAAATGCAACATCATAGAAATACGATAGCATTAACAATCAATGAGAATCATGTCTAATCTAAGCTAATAAAAATTAGAATATGCTAGTCAATAAATAACTTAGAAAACAATCACCTAGAACATCCACTCGGGAAAAGCCATATAGATTAGTCCTAGTTTCTACTTCTATAATTGTTGTCAATAATCATAGATGTAGATTCATAATCAAAATACTATAATACACATTTGCAACTATGCATGCAATATTCATCTTTGTTAGTTGTAATACGCGAAAACAACTTGTTAAATCCGTGATTGACATGTATGAAAAGATTTAAAGCATTAAGGACATGATTCCTTATATATAACTATCTGGCAATCCAAAGTACATACATGTCTAGGGTTTATTTAGATTGATAAACTACTCACTCATGCTAAAAATAAATAACATGATAATATATTTAAAATACATAATGAATAAATAAATAAATGTCTCTTAAAATAAATTAAAGCTCCAATATAGCTTCAAACATCAACTAAAACTAATAAAAGACTTATTGAATATGTAAAATAGGTTGGAGAGAGTTATTTTGAAGCTCTCAGGTCCTATTTATAGTCTCTTGAGTTATACATATCCTAGATAAACTCAAATCATTTCTATTAATCTAAAAAAAAACGTAACTGACCTCAGCTATTTGTCAACGATTCCTAAGTTGTACACAAATCGTTGGTTCAATCACTGGAATTGGTACATTGTGCTCCACCAATTAAGGTGATGATTTCTAGTATATTTCCAATTCGTGGAGGATTTGTTGGCACTTTTTTGCTGCAGATTTAGGTGTCGATTCCTAGTGTAAATGCAAATCGTTGGCTAATCGCTAGACTTCTTCTCCAGTTGACTATTTTGCTTTTCTTCCTTTTTTTCTTTCAGTTCGTCATTTTCGTATTTAAATCTTAAAATCACAAAAATAAGAGAATACATAGTGTAATATCATCATTGATATCTAAAATCAATTTAAAGTACACTATAAAATATGCTAATTATTGACTTGTCTTATCCTCATCTTTTTACTTATCAACTGTCCTTCTTAGCCTTTTCACCTATTTTTTATTTTTTGCTTTACTTTTTAACACAATTTAACCACTTTTAAACCGAAAAAGTATCTCGATTTTGACAAAACTTAGGAAATAATCCCAATGCACTCCAATAACTCGAACAACACGTATTGGCCCCAATCTAACCTTATTTCGCAACAAATAAAACATAATACACACACTAAGCATAACAATTAACACACAAAAATAAATAAAAAATTATAATCTCTGGTTCGAAACATGTGGTTCCCACCTCGGGTTCCTAAACACAAACTTAAACCCAAGAAAACATTTAATTAGTTATCTAAACAAGTTTAAGAAATTCACAGACTTAGTATAAATTCAAGGTTCTAGAATTCGGGTCATAACATTTTCTCACCATGTGGGTTGCTCTGTCTTTTTTGATAGAAATCAATGGTTTGTATAGTTGTTGGTGCCAAAATCAAAGATTAAAGGATAAGATAGGGATACAGTGATACATTTAAATGTGTATTAGGGTATATTATGTTACTTTAAATGGTGTTTTAAGGCCTTCAGTTGCAATTTTGGCCACCAAGTCCACAAGATTTGTACACACTAACGTATGAAAATGTGAAGTGCTTGAAATAAGTCCTAAAAACTAATTATCTTTGATATAAGTTTTTGTTTATGTTAAGCTAGACAACATTTGTATTGTCATTATTTGTGCACTTGAACTTTGGAAAGTTAAGATATGGTGTATTGTAAATCATAGAAATATGGAATTTGGATTGCCATATGTGATCACCATGATATGTGGAAGGATATTATACGGAATATTCTCTGAGCGAAACAAAACTACAAGTTATCAACGTTCAACATATTTGACAATTATTGTTATTTGAATTCTTTCCATCTTGAAATCAGATCATTGGAGAAATCATACGAAAACTACAAGCAACAATTCCTTCGCTAAGTATGATAAATGTGAGATGTTGCTCTTTTTAATGTTGAAAGTACACAAGCCATTAGTGAAATGATAAGTTGATAATCACATCATGTTTTATAAGATATTTAAGGCGTATTTGATTGATTAGGATTATATTACACTGAGTTTTATCTTGTTTATGTGCTTTCAGAATTAATGATGGAAATGAAAGAAATTGGAAAGAAATTGAAGAGTTCGACTAAGGCAGAGAATGAGGGCAGCGATTTGATCACCGTCATGAGTAATGAACAAATTGTTGGGTCTTAGGGGTTCAAAACGCAGAAAAAATTTTAAATTTTTATTTTCGAAACCTAATAGGATCAAATCTAAATTCCATTAAATTGATTAACAAAAGTAAATCGTACCTCAATCACTAATTTGCTTCTCTATGTTGATCGATGTTTAAAATGCTGCCAAAATGAAAGTCTTCTATCAAAAATTCACACACGAACGGTTGCCAAGAATCCGTGCTAGCCTGAAATTGAACACGAAAATAATTTTTTGTTCTCCCTAAAACTCAAGAACGATTGAGAAACCTAACTCGTTTTCTAAAAACAAAAAAATAAATTTCAACCTTAATTTCTCCCATAATGTGAATTCACTTAACAGGCATATTTATTCAACTCTTGTACAAAGCAGGGTAAGTGAATTACCATTATACCCCTACTTAAAGTGGTGTTTATATGACACTTCATAAGGACTTTTTATATTACGAATTTCATCATACAAAATTCATCGTTTTGAGTCATTTAAAATCCTATAAAACCATTATTTGTGTGCGACCCAATAGGTTCATGCAACCCAATAGGTTCATGTAATGTTTGGCAGTGAACCAAAAACATTTTGGTACACGAGTCATAAGTGGTCTCTAGTAAGGCATTATGACAACCTAAGTTACACAAAGATCAAAATCGAGATCAAAATTGATATAACCTAATCAATTGTGTATATTATATCTTTTTATCGTATGATATTCTTTGATTAAATATAATTAAGGCACAAAGAAGTCACCCTTATTGTTCAATCGTACTAGTCTTGATCTCTAGGTAATTTGAAAACATTCAAGTGATATTAATCATATCAATTCATTTGGATTAGGCCATTTTTGTCTAATATATCAAGGTACCCACTAATATCTCTCTCTAAATGAGAGGGACAAATGTTATCTCAATTACACACCTTCAAACATTATTCACATAGTAAACAATCACAACTTTTATAATCATCTGGTTAAAGACAACGTTTGATTGTGTCAAATCACTGTAATCCTAATGTTGAAATCTTTGGTAATCGCAAGTCAAATGACTAAATGATATACCTATCATGAGTAATACATATGAATTAATCCATGTGGTGTTCTCATAGCGGTTTGGTCCATTACCTTGTTCACTAACAAGTACTCATAATCTTTATTCGTATCCTTGTATGCATGATCATCACATGACCATTAATCAAGACTCACACTAGCCTTAATTCATTATAGTTCCCAGTATAATGACCGACTAGAAACATTTATGATGTTTTAGTAAACATCCATAGATCATATTATAATGTAAATATGCAAACTAATTATAATAATGAACTGCAAACGAAATCCTAAATTTTATCAACCAAAATAACAATGTTCATTGACATAGGGCACATACCCCAACACAAACGACCCAGCAAAATGCCTTAGAAAACCTGTAGTGTTATATCAACATTGTGAAATATATGAAGGCAGTTTCATTAACAACACTAACCACCAAGAGCATGTTAATTAGAAACTCGACGATTTGGACAGTGCTTTCATGCACTACAAAAGAGACGACGGTGACAACGACGCCAAGGAAAGATGAAATACTTAGATTTAAGACCCAATTATGTTAGTAGTGATTTAAGAAGAAATATATGATGTTGGTTGCTACGCTAAAGTCAATTATGAGTTTTTAAGATAAAGGCTAGGAACTTGAGTTTGAATAGGATTAGAACTAGCCAAACTATAAACATAGGCTAGGGTTTGGAGTTTAAGATAATCTGTCATCTATCTATTTATTATTATTAGTTTACTTTCTTTGTAGTTTGAGAACTCATTATTGGGAGCACTTCAAGTTAATAAAGGTAATTTTAGTTAATGTTTATAACCCAATTGATGATGTTTTCATGAATATGAGTAAGTAATTCTATGTTCTAGAATAAAGATAAACTAAGCCAATTGCATGAATGGTTTATGAGGTTTGATATCAACATATTAGGTATTTTTGTATTCATTTAATTACATAGTTTTAACACTACAAGAGATTATAGTTTTTGTAACGGCTTCGATTCCGTATGGACAAGTTGTTTTTCCATCACATATAGTTTTTGTCACGGTATTGTCACGGAAAAACTAAAGTTGCGTATACTTCGTTGCAAAAACATTTTTGTCGTGGAAATTAGCGTGACAAATACCTTTAATGACGGATCTCTGACATATTTGTTACGAGATTATTGCACGTCATAAAAAACACATTTTTGTTACGACTTTATTTGCGTCACAAACGTTTCATTAAACAACGAAGAAAATTATTTTACGTCACGAGTTTTTATCCGTCACAAATACATGTAGTTACGACTTTGTACTGGTGACAAAAAATAATAATATTTTATAAGTACATTGCTCCGTCAAAAATAAAGTTTTTATATAAAAGTTGTTGTAACTATCTCGCATCCGTCAATATAAAAATATTGCATCTATTAAAATATTAAGAATTTACTTTACTTGCATTACAAGGCCAACATTATCAATCTATTCAAAGTTTAATTATTGTGATTTTGAATCCAAAGTACCAAAAAGATGATAATACTTAATTTAGAAGTCTAACATAGCAAAATAAAATAAAACTTTGACAGGTTTCTTTATGGCTTAAGTCTAACATAGCAAAATAAAATAAGTCCGTGTTTTCTTCAATGCTTTCACTCCATGCTTTTTCAATTTCTTCTTCACGTGAAGATTTCTTCCAGTTCATCATCTTTACCCTTTGAAGTCTCATCCAATTGCGCATCTAAAATTTCAAAGTTATAAATATAAGTAATTGCACTTTAACACTTACATAAATAAAAAAAATCTTTAATAAATCATAACGTAGTAATAAAATTTCAACAGAACCTCCCCTTAAATTAAAGATTAGCAAAAAAATTTAAATTTTGCAAACTTCCGCATCCATCAAATAATTCTACAAGTCAATATAATCATCTTCATGAATCATAATGTATTACAGAAATTCCAGCAGAACCTCCCTTTAAATTTAAGATTCATAAAAATTTCAAAACATTTGAAAAATTCCACTTGCATCAAATAATTCTACAAGTCAAATACATTCTTCTTTAGTGAACCATAATGTATTACCAAAATTTTAGCAGAACCTGCCCTTAAATTAAATATTCACAAAAAATTTTAAACATTTTGCAAACTTCAACATGCATCAAATAATCATCTAACTCAAATATATTCAAACCATAGTGCTTAAATTATTGGTGCAAATTTATGAGTTTCATTTGTATAGAACATAAAATAGTAAAAAGCTCAAAAAATCATCAAAAGTTAAAGGGTCAACATATACTAAAAGCATTAACAATTCTTGAAATAGTAGTTTAGCTAGCAAATGTCATTCAACTCAATGATAGAATAAATTGTCAAGTTTAAGAGATGAGTAAATGTTCAAAATAACAATCATGAAGGTGGATGCTCTTAAGTTGGTCACATGGAGGTAACTTAAGATATTCCAGCAAAACTTAAATTATTACATTTTTGATCATTCACTTTTGAATAATCAACGAGCAGGAGAACATCCATCATGGGAAGATGTTTGAACATGAGGCCTATGTGAGCTTCCAACATCTGAAGTCTGTCATGTAATAAAAAATATCAATTAATTGTCTCATTTGTAATTTGAACATAATTAATAAACTTCAAGTATCAACGATAAATTTGTAATAGATTGCTGTATTAGATTCATGAAAGAAATGATAAAAAAAACAACTGAAATTGATGAAATATTTACTTTCGTCGCAGCAAGTTCCTCGCAAATGAGCTCATTTGTAGCATTTGCCTTTTCTTGTGCTCTTTGTATTGCGATATCTGTCGGACATTCAGAATCTTTCCCAAAAACATCTTTAAATGAGGGTCCATGACCATAAGTTAGCACACGCTCGGGTTTTTCATCTCCTATTACCTTTTTAAAAAATTTCTCTCGAACTTCCGCCATTTGCACTGACTCAGGAATTTGTGAAAGTTCATTTTGCAATCTCAACTAAACATAAAATTTGATATTAACATAAAAAGGAATTGTTATGATGTAAACTAAATATGTATTACTAGTTACGAAGAAATAAATCTTTTCTTACCATGAATTCTTTTGTATCTTCATTCGATCTAGCTCCTGCCCTTTTATAATAAGCTGTCAACCATACTGAAGCACGGTTTGTGGGTAGACCCTTATTTTCTCTCTTAAAAGTAAAATTGTCAAGTAAGAAATGATTATCTTTAAAAAATAGAGAACACTCAAAAAAATTCTAAGAACCTACTCGATTGCCTTATGGCGTATGTTCGCGAAAGACTTGCGACCTGTTCGATTGCAAATAGTCTTTTGCTTTCTATTTTCAGCATTTGTTTTAGCAATTTTATGCAGCAATATTAAAATACTTATCACACATATAAAAATGAATTAAATTTAAATCCAACTTATTATTCATTTCTAAAAAACTAACTCAAAGATCTACAAAATTTTAAGGCAATTAAATAAAAGGAAGCATTGTATCCAATGGGATGGAATTATTTTAATGAGCTGAAATCAAATGCAAGACTAAGAATTTTGATTTGTACCTTAACTTCATCTTCGTTCCAATACCTCACAAGTATTGGCCATTGTTCATCTTGTACGCGCTCATCAGGCACTCGAGTAAGAATATCTTCATCATCTTTGTGCTTCTCGTAATGCACTTTTAATGTATGCTTCCACGATCTCCAGGTATTGGCAACTTTCTCTAAACAATTTTCGTGAAACTCAAGTGGGGCATCGGTATTATCATGTACTTAAACATTATGAAACTCAAACTCAAACCAATAATAGAAATAATATATTATTTTCATTTATATAGTTATCTTCTTACATGTACCTCACGCCAAATGACATTCTTATTTTCTTCAAGCACATCATTCCATGATTCATACGTTAATGGTACTAAAGACCCATTTCTAGCCATGATGCCTAGTTGCGTTGAGAATTTAATTGAGGTTTTTCCAATAGGTTGCATAAAGTCATTAAATTGCAGCTTCAACCTATTTTCAGACCCCCAAATATGAATTGGACGAGCTGGACCTCTACCTTTCTTCGTTGATGTAATTGATTGTTCCTCTGTATGCATAATTAATTAGAAATAGTGTTTGTAATATAAGAAATATTCGATATCAAAATTCAAAATTTTACTTTCATCGGATGAATGCATCAATGCTTCACTTGTTTCATCACTTTCATGCGGTTGTTCAACTTGTGCTTGTTCTTTTGAATTGAGATAATCCTCCATAGTTCTCTTCGAAGACTTTCCACGAGCCATGGACCTGAAATGATGGTAATTATAATGTTGAACAAATCATCATGAAAATAAAAAATAATAAATTGAGTGACAATAATCAAAGGTGGCAAAATATGACTCAATAACTTTCATAATATGGTACATAAAAATTTTATGAATAATCATGCACAATCCATTCTTCTTAGTCTTCAACATTGTTTACTTCTATTGTAGTTCCATCGACATCATGTCTCACGCATATGATATTACTGTCATCTCCACTTTTCTTTTCAGCTAACTGTTGATGTTCACAATCTTCTATTTGTGAAATATTATCAAAAGCATCCCTGCTTGTCACTTTGACAACAACATGCCAATCAGGATCTAGAGGATCTCTCACATAGAAAACTTGTTTCGCTTTAGCGACCAAAATAAAAGGTTCGTCTCCAATTTGATTATTCCGATATAGAAGACGATTAAAATTCACTAAGGTGAATTTATAATCATCTGTTTTCCTCCCAGTCTTATAGTCAATCCAATCACCTTTGAACAAAACAAACTTGAGGTTGGTAGGGTAAACTATCTCTAAAATATCAGTGAGCACTTCATAGTAAGTGACTTCTCCCCAAAGTGAATTCTTATCATTAATACTGGCATAACTCATGGTACCTGCATCCATATAGATACCACTATTTTGGGTTGCTATTCTATTATCGATTTCTTTAATGCGAAAACGCATACCATTTATTATATACCCCTTAAATATTTGAGCATATTTACTAGGGCCATTTGCAAGCTTTTCAACTTCCTCTGAAAGTGTTCCATCTGACGACGTTCGCAAATTGTGGACCTATAAATTAAATTGATTCATATTTTCATTAATATACATTGAAAGTATATTATTTGAGTAGCAAAAAATGAATAAAGTTACTTACATGATTCATAAGCCATTTATGGAATGTTTCATTGTGTCTTTTTCTAATAGTGCGTTCTGATGCACTTGACATTTCTCCTGCAAGCTCCTCAAGGTGCATACTGAACATAATAATAGATAAAATTAGTTATTATAGTACCTATAATAATATTAAAAAAAACTTAAGATAGTTCTTTAACTTTGAAATGGTAAAACCTCATCAGTATTAACAAGCACACATCTATGGACTTGGACCCATGTGATATTGTCGAGCAATACTACTTCTTCTTTTCCAAATGGTTGTCCACGGTCGTTTCCACCATCATAATTTCGAAGTGTTTTATTCATTTTTGTCTCCACATTTTCATCAATGTATCTTGAGCAAAAATTCATACACTCATCCATCAAATAACCTTTTGCAATAGAACCTTCTGGATGAGCTCTATTCCGCACATATTTTTTAAGGGTGAGTAAAAACCTCTCAATCGGATACATTGATCGAAATTGAACATTTCCTGCAACCATTGCTTCTTGAGCTAAATGCACTGGCAAGTGTTCCATGACATCAAAAAAAGATGGGGGAAATATTTTTTTCTAAATGACATAACGTAAGTGATATACGATCAATGACCTTTAAATCAGAAAGTCTATTAACTTTAGACAACAGTTGCTTGAAGAAATGACTTAACTCAATAATTGGTGCAACAACATCATTTGGCAACACTCCTCGAATAGCCAAAGGAAGTAATTGTTGTATGAGAATATGGTTGTCATGGCTTTTAAGACCTCGAATAACACGTTCTTTATCATTGACGCATCGTGAAATATTTGAAGAATACTCATCTGGCACTTTCACACTCTTCAATCTCTCTAAAAAGATAGTTATTTCTTTTTTATTCATTGAAAATCGTGCTGGAGGTATATAAAATTTATTAGAACCCTTTTTTTGAACATGTAAAGGTTTTCTAATACCCATTTCCTGCAAATCACGTCTTGCATTCAAACCGTCCTTAGATTTTCCATCCACACCTAAAAATGTAAAAAGCGCATTGTCGCAAACATTCTTCTCAATATGTATCACATCCAGATTGTGGCGCATCAAATTATACTCCCAATACGGAAGTTCGAAAAATATATTTTTTTTCTAACTATGCACCTTATTCTTGACAATGACAGGCTCCTCATCTTCTTCTCTTCGTCTTTTAACACTACTTACTTTAATTTTCTTCATAAGATCTTCTTTTCTATACTCAGTAAGTATCTCATACTTATCTAGCTGATGTAACACCCCACTACCTGTCAAATAGTTAGGCACGCTATCCCACTCCCACTTCCCATCAAAAAATTTATCCCTCCGAAACTTATGATCCATAGGTAAAAATCTTCAAACTTTCCTTTGGTGTCTGTAAAGCAATATTTACCACCATACTTCAACCATTGAGATTTTGTTTCTATATTGCAACAAGGACATGCAAACTTTCCTTTGGTGCTCCATCGAGAGATAAGCATAAGCGGGAAATCACTAATGGTCCACAACAACAATGCAGCATGAAGTTTGAACATTTCATTTGTGGATGCATCATATGTGAGTACGCCTTCGTTCCATAGTTCTTTCAACTCTTCAATAAGTGGTTGCATGAATACATCTAGCTTATCCCCTGGTCCATATTTCCCATCAATGAGTGTTGATAAAATCAAAAATGGTTGTTTCATGCACAACCAAGGTGGTAAATTGTAACACATCAATACAATAGGCAAAGTGCTATGAACTAACGACGTATTCCTAAATGGGTTAAATCCTTCTGTTGTTAGTCCAAGTCTTACATTTCGTATCTCACTAGCAAGTGAAGAATTTTTTGTATCAAAAGCCTTCCAAGCTTGAGAATCAGTAGGATGCCTCAATACACCATCATCAATTCGCTCTTTTGCATGCCATGTCGTGAGTGAAGATGTTTTCGATGACATAAATAATCTTTTCAATCTAGTTTTCAATGGAAAATATCTCACTTGTTTAGCTGCAACTCGCTTTCCCCCATTTTTATTTGCATTTGTATTTTTATTTTGTCATTAGAATCATCTTCCTTATACCTTGATGCATGACAAATAACACATTCACCAATATCCTTATTTTCATCTTTGAACAACATACAATGATTAGGACATGCATCCCATGTTTTATAAGTAAAATCCAAATATGTGGTCAATTTGTTTGCTTTGTAATATGAATTAGGTAATCAGACGCCTTCAGGAAATGCTTCTATCAACAATTCAAGCAACAAAGTAAAGGACTTATCTGTCCAACCACTCATTACTTTCAAGCTAAACATCCGTACAATGAATGAAAGTTGAGTGAATTTCTCACATCCTGGATATAATGGTTGTTCTGCATCTTTTATAAGGTTAAAAAAGGATTTGGTTTCTTCGTTAGGTCCAAACTCTTGTGTAGATTCACTCGAGTTTCCAGTCTCCGCATCATCAATATTAGGAATCCCAAATGCATCATGTACCATTCCAACCATATCATCATGAAACGATTTATGTCTTTCTTCATTATCTTTATAAGAATCTGAAGGAGTAATAGATTCTCCATGATAAATCCAATTTTTGTAATGATTTAAGAATCCATTTAAAATAAGATGTCCTTTAACCTTTTCTCTTGACTTTAAAAATCGATTGCAACACTCCTTGCATGGGCAATAAATTTTTTTCTTTGTCCCGTTAATGGCATAAGCGAAATCTAAAAATTGTTCATACCCATCCATACATTCTTGAGAGTTTCGATCAACTAAAGATATCCAACTCTTATCCATTATTTCTGCACTGGGATTATCAAACATGACATTAACACAAATAAATTAAGATTATTACAATAGAATATATTAATCATCCCTAGCAAGTGTACGAAAATGAAATTACAAAAAAACTATATCATCAAAGATTAAGCAATTACCTCAATACATGATTCTAATGCATTATAATGTTGATCATGACATGCTTTACTGGTAAAATAAATATGAAATATCCTACCAAATACACACATTGTAGGAATCTAAGAAAATTAAAGTATATTGGCAAATTCCACAAAATATATATAAAAAATAGAACTTTGCCTGTTCACCTCATCTCCATTCTGCATTATGTACCTATATGTGTTGGTACAGGCCTCTTATTGGTCAAGTGTTTACTAATTTTAGCAATATATATAATAAATCTAAATGTCTTAAAAAGAGGTAAATTTTTTAATCTTACGCGTAATTAATGGTGCCTTAAAAGTGAAATGTTTATCTACATGCTATGTCCTTACCTTCACTGTGTTTAATAAGTTAATTTATGCATTGCTCATTGCCTTCTTGACTTATTGTAAACATATTAGAGGATGTCAGTTTTTTAAAGACTTTGTTCAATTAAGAGTAATTGGACATTTTTCCAGCAAGTGTTTGTTTGTCTTCTCGTAGATTTTTCTTAAAGTTTGTTTTCCTCTTCTTAAGGCCAATTCTACATAATTTTAACCATCTACAACTTGATTTCATTTGTTGAGCCTTTCACTTGTAATTGATCATTCACTTTTGAATAGTTAAGGCTTTATAAATCTTATTTTATACCTTTCACAACCTTGCTCATATTTCAATCAGTTTTATCACTGCGGACTTCAAAATTCACATCCAATTCTACTTTATCAATTCACTTCTTGATTTCTTACTAATCTTTCCTTTGTATTGGTCGTTCAACACACTTTGGAGATGTTGAAATGAAAATCATTAGACTAAAAATCCAATTCACATAATCCAAATTTCACACCAACGATTCATAATCATCGTTATTGAAATTGAAGAACACATGTTAATTGGGTCAATCATCAATAAGGTATTTGGATTTACCTTATAGGTTTCTAAAATGAGATTCTTTGAGCAACATTGTGATCGAACTATAACTCACCAAAACAATAAAATCTCGAGCCCAAATTAAAATCACAAATCATTGTAAGATCAAACGAAACAAGCAAATAAACATCAAACTGTCAATTAACCAAAAAAGCAAACAAGAAACATGTTTTGAGATGAAAGAGGGAGAACTCACGACGAAGGAATGCGAAGACGATCAGGGAGCAGAGGAGCGCAACTAGGGAGCAGAGGAGTGCGACTAAGGAGTGGAGGAGTGAGAGGACAACCAGGGAGCAGAGGCGCGAGGGTGAGGAACACGACGACGCAGAGGCGAGAGGACGACCAGGGAGCAGAGGCGCAAGGGTGAGGAACACGACGACGCAGAGGCGTTTGGACGACAGGGAGCAGAGGCGCGAGGGTGAGGAACGCGACGACGCAGAGGCGTTTGGACGACAAGGAGCAGAGGTGTGATGCAAATGAATGAGCAAAAAAAGTGACGGAGATGCAGGATGACCAGGGAGAAGAGGCGCAAGGATGAGCAAAGGCGTGTAGGAAGATGAAGTAGAGGCGAGGACGATGATGGATCAGAGAGGACGACAAAGTAGAGGCGTGAGGAGTGCAAGGACGACGACGACGAAGTAAAGGCGCGACGACGAGGATGACCACGACTGCGGATCGGAGGCTTGAGGACGATGATGGATCATAGAGATTTTGGTGTGAGTACGGCTTGTTGAATAGGGCACGATTTGGATGAAGGAAGTGGAGGGGTGGGACGAGAAGGGCGGGATGAAGTTATTTAGGGAACAAAAAATGGGAAGGAGATTGCGGGGGTTTCGCTCGTGAGTAAAAAATTGTGTTTTCTTTTGTTACGGTAGAATGATTGTGAGCAAACACACTTTACGTGACGAAAATTTTTTACCTTTTGTGATGGAAACATTTTCTTCTCTAAAGCTTCTTTTCATCACGCAAAATCTAAATCGTGACAAAAATAAGTGTTAATGTATAAAAGCTTTGTTTACGATTAATGTATCGTCACTAAAACGCCTATTGGATACGCTTATTTTAAACTGTGACCAATGATTCGTCAAATTTGTAGTAAAAGCTCAAATTTCTTGTAGTGTAATAGGTAATTTTTTAAAATTATAACCCATGATAATAGATTTATTTATAATAGTGCGCAAGATAATAGGAATCGATAGAGTCTGTTGCTAGTTAGAAATCTTACATCTGTAATTGTGTGAAGGATTTAAATAAGTAGTAACTTAGATCATCGAATGTAACCAACCCTATTGAGAAGCCCTAGATGTTTTAAGATATAGGTCGAGTAACACAAGCTTTTTGTAGTTATTATCCAAAGTATTTGTTTTCTAAGTCTTAATGTGAATTCACTATTAGACTCCTTAAGCGTTCGAATGATGAATTATAACGTGGACTAAGACTTGGGATCTTCCACCGATAAAAGGAAAACTAGGTAGTTAGGAGCGTTCTTAATTACTATAGCTTATAAAAATCATAATATCATCCTTAGTACCAATGATTGAAACTATATTTATATTCATGCAATGTGATTAATAGAGTTTATGATCCTTTGTTTTCTTTAATTTGAATTATATTAAGGTATTTAATTGCTTTAATTTTTTTAATTGTTGTATTTAGTTTAAAGTAGTTTTTAATAGAGACTTCTATAAAATCCCTTTTAATCCTAAGAGATAATCAAATCCCATTGGAGATGATCTCATTTACCAATACTGCAAGTTAATTGTAGTTTAGAAAAAAAGAGGTATTTCTATTGTACACACTAGACACATGTCAAGAACGTTAGATTCAAAGTGTGTTTTCTTTATATGTTATTTTTTAAAAGATGAATATTTTCATGTCTTGACTCATTCGATCTAATTTTAATGGACTACATGTCATTTTATTTTTATTTTTTTTAAGTTGTAATCCAGTCGAGGGGACTTGACAAATCGCTAAGGGAATCTTGGGCACCAAAGGGATCTTGGGTTTTTGGGAGTTCATAACTAAGGAGTTTGTCAAGATTTAGTAAGGGAGTCATTGACGAGGAGTCTTATGTAAAAATGAAATTACTCTCTTAGTAAAGCTTACATCTAGGCTTGGCCCTACAAACATAGGACAATTCATGAACCACGTAAAAAATCCCTTACCTTTTCGTTTGATTTATTTATTTACTGTGTTTACATTATTTGTTTGATATATTGATTTTATCAATTACAACTTCATATATCTTCTTTGATGCAAAACAAAATGCAAAATGCCCAAACTCCAAGTTCAAGAATCAAAATATATAAGGAAACCAAGAAAACGAGATAAAATGAGAGCTACAAACAAGGATGTTTGATAAGCTCTATAGAAAAGATTGCCACAAGCAACGAATTGCTCGATAAGATCACGAACGCCACAAGTCCAAATGGATTTGATAAGTTCTTACAGACACTAGTATAAAATTCTCACACAATAAAAACCTCAAAACTCAACTATGCCCCATTTATTGAATGATAAAAGTGTATTTATATATAGCCTTGCATCTAGACTCCAAAATAAAAATAAAATAAAATAAAAAAACTAAACAAAAAGTAAACTTCCTCATTCTGAATAAATTTCTAATTCCTAAAATAAAGTAAATAGCTTAAAAAACCTCCAATTACCTAGAGATATCATAAAATAGAAATAAAAACACTAAGGAAAGTTCCTGAAACAAATAAGAGTTTGTGTTAAATTAGGATTTCTTATTTATTAGATAAGATTGTTAGAGTTTGTGTCAAAGTTGAAGTCAAAGTTAGATTAACTTGGATTTATTTTTAGAATAAGAATTCTACTTGGAGTCAAATAATGTGTTAACTTAATCAGGCCTAATATATAAAGGCTTGATCGGTTGTTAAAAAGGGGATGATTATTTGATTATGGATTATTGGTTAATGAAAATTGGATTTTGAGAGAGAATATCTCTTTGTTTGTTTTGGTTTCTTGAACTTTATGTGTTCGATCACAAGTTAGAAACGTGTTTCTTTAATTCAGTATTCGTGGAAGTAACAAATTGTTAGAAAAATATATATTTTTCTTTGTAGCGAGCAATTGGTAAATTCCTCGCTACATCAGTTGGTATCAAAGCATCAAGGTTCTAAAGTCTTTCATAATGCCGCCAAAAAGACAAGCTCGATGTAAAGACTATGTAGTTCCTCCAAGAGATAATACAACACATGTCGATCAAAGGATAGATCAACTAATAACTTTAGTTGAAAATTTATCACTTCAAGTGCAATAGTTGTAGCAGTAGAGGCAGCCGCAACAACCACGTCAACAATGTCAACAATAATTTGAGGACAAAGTACCTACCGAGGACTTTGCTTTGGTGATGAACCAGAAGAGGAATATTCCGACGAGGAGAAACTTATATACGAGAAAGAAGAAGATGAAGTTCTTTTTCTTTACGGTGACGGTGAAGTAGATCTGATTTTCTTCGAGGAGGACTCCGACAACTTTGACGAGGAACCAAAGTTCAATGGTGTTGGGTGTGAGTTCGTGGAAGACAAGCTAGTCTTCGGAGACGACAACATTGTCATCGAGGTGATTTCCCATTCAAAAAGCCCTGGGATACTTGAAAAGGTGGTTGGTGACGCGATCGTCGAAAAGTGTGAAGACAACTACCCAGTTGAAGGAGTTATGGAGACAAAACTGAAATTCGCGATGGTGAAGCACTTTTGTTCGTTGACTAACATTACAAAAGGCAAGTTAGTTGAGGAAGTTCTACAAAACCCTTAAAATTGTGTGTTCGTTAACATTTTTTATTTGTCAATTAAGTTTCAAGCAATGTTCCAAAGACACATGTTCCATCAAGTGACGATAAATTCATAAAAATTGTGTTTGAGGAAGAGTTGGCTATCTTTGAAAATCTTGTTATTGAAGGCCACAAGGCAAGGGAGAAGACTAAAACTCGAGGATGAGTTTTTTATAATCGGAGGAACATGATGAAGATGAAGACCATAGAGGTCATGTGTAGGCGAATGATTCTTGCATTAAATTCAGGGATGAAATTTTCTCAACCGGGAGAGAATTATGCAAATAAAAGTTTGTGTTTGATTAGGATTTCTTATTTCTTAGATTAGATTGTTAGAGTTTGTGTCAAAGTTGAAGTCATAGTTAGCTTAACTTGAATTTGTTTTTAGAATAAGAATTCTACTTGGAGTCAAATAATGTGTTAACTTAATTAGACCTAATTTATAAAGGCTTAATCGGTTGTTAAAAGGGGGTTGATTATTTGATTATATTGATTAATGAAAATTAGGTTTTGAGATAGAGTATCTCGTTGTTTGTTTTGGTTTCTTGAATTTTGTGTATTCGATCAAAAGTTAGAAACGTGTTTCTTCAATTCGGTATTCGTGGAATCAACGAATTGGTAGAAAAGTTATCTTTTTTTTGTAGTGAGCAATTAGTAAATTCTTCAATACATCAGTTCCTAACTTCATCTTAGATTTATTTAGAAACAAACCATATTCAAAAACCTACTAAATATCAAAATTCGACAAAAATAGTAACTATTTTAAAAACTTCCATCCACCAATCGTATCATTCTTGGTCCCAAACCTCAAAAACTTCGATCTTAATGTAGCATTTTTTGTTGAAGTGATGAAAACTGATTATTATTGCGTCTCGGATATTCAAACAAACAAGCATATAAATAAAAGCAACTCATGCGATCCATATATTTATCTTGCATTCATCCCAAGACACAAACATTCACAAAAGCTGTACCCCTCCACCCATAACCCCACAACATCTTTTGCTCCCCAATTCACACAATTCAAACCAAGTATCATTACCAACATAAACAAAGAATTGATGCTTTTAAAAATACAACAAAGGAATGAAAGAATCACTCCCCACCACAACTACTCCCACCATTACTATTCACTACAAAGCAGCCATATCTCTCCCCCAATCACATTCCTTCACTTGTCCTTTTCTCACCCCTCCAGCCTGTAAAACTTGTCAGAGAGGGCACCTTCCCTAAAGGAGGGCCTGCCATGTGGAGACATACCACATGCATGTCCTGAGTTTACTGATAGGGTAGTCTAGGCTTCAGTAGGACTACTGCACCCTCTCTCCTGCTCACTTTCCTTCTTATTGTTATCTTCTCCTTTGTCCTCTATGACTTTGGCATCAATGCATGTGTTGTTGCTCATCTTCTTGAGACTCTGGTGGTGGTACATTTGCCTTAATCTCTGTATCTCCTTCTTCAGTGCCTCCTGATGAGCTGCTTGTATTAATACATAATTTAATTCTCAATTAGTTTCTTATTAAAAATTAATATAGTAATTAGGATAAAGAGCATCATCAAAATGCACTAAATCAAGCGGAGTGAAAAATTAAATCTAATTTTTGTAACTGACCCCAACTAATTTAAAATAGAGGCTATAATTAATTTGTTGTTGCAATTAATGCTTTACTTAACCAAACGTCAATGTAGTAGGTCTCCCAAGTAGTGAATTTGTGCCCACATTTTATTGAAAACTAAGATTAATATAAAGTAATTAAAAAACTGATTATTTAATCGACAATCAATTTATTTGCGCTTACCGTCTTTAAAGATCTTGTCTTGAGCAAGCGCCGCAATTCTCTGCTTCAAAGCGCTGTTATCGACGTTAAGAATCAACCTTTGATGATCAAGATATGCAACCCTTGGGGACAATGCTGACACTTCAGTCTTAAATGGTGTTCAAAGGAAACCAAAACAACCAAGACAAGTACATTCAAATTAATGATCTAACAATGTATGAAGACGATCTATAAAATTAGGCAGACTAATGAATTGTTTAATTATGCACCTGCAATGAAGTCACACTCCTTTCAAGCTCTGATATGTATTGTAGCTTCCTCACTCTAGACCGCTGTGCGGATTGTCGATTCGCCAAAATTCTAACATCCACAAATTAATGTGAAGTGAATCAATTATGATCATAGGAGTAAGAATTCAAGTAATTTTTCATCAATTATAAAAGCTCTATGCAAATATTAATTTGTAAGTGGTTAATAAATTACCTCTTGACCCTCTTAGGGTCCCGGATAGGCTCACCACTAGAACTTATAGGAGGTGGAAGGGCTTGTGATGACAGGTCTGGCTTACAAGAAGACTCCACCTCTCCAGCCTCATTTCTCAGCTGTTGTTGGTGATGATTTTGGTGATCATGAGAATCCATTGAAGGATTTTGATCATCACCATTAATGCTATACCGATCGGACGAGGTCGAGGGGTTCGAGGACGAGAAAGTTTGAGGCACATTCGTCGTTGTACTGCCCGATATATCGTCGGAGAACATAGTCATTAGCTGCTCATCATCCAGCCCATCAAATTCATTTCCATGGGACCTCAACATTGTGACTGATGAGCCATCACATTTTTCAATCAAAGGGGACTCAAAGAAGGCGATGGAGTCGCTCAGCGTTCGGTGCGCATTCCGCTTCGCTGCTGTGAAGTGGAGGAATTCGTCGACCCAAGGCCGATGACTATGACTCGTCGCCAAAGAATCCCCCATTACATGAATTGCATGGTGGTGGTCAGAGATACTTGTAGCACCTTGTGAAGGATTTGGGATTTTTGGAGGTAATTCTGCCATTAATTATATAGAGATACTCTATATATCCTTCTATCTTACAACTAACATATATATACAAACAAATATATATTATTTATATATGTAGCGGGGGACACAAAAAGAGAGATTAAAGTAAAATCACTAATCAAACAATTCCAAGAGATATATGCTTGATATTAATTTCCCACAACACTAGCTAGCTATAATATCTCACACAATTATCACCATTAATGCAGCATTGGCTTCACAGCTACATGGCTAGCAAATTTGGCACAATATATTTTGTTCATAATCAATGAATTGAAATATGTTTGTTGTGTTGTTGGCTCTTGGGATTTTCTCTCTTTCAATGCCTCCCTCTCTAGCCTTTTTTTTTTTTTTTTTTTTTTTTTTTTTTTTTTTTTTTTTTTTTTTTTTTTTTTTTTTTTTTTTTGAGAGCTCTATGAGGGTGCTCTGTGAAAGAGAGGGCACATGGGGGGAGGGGACAGTTTGGGAGAGCAGGAAGGGAAGTTGGGCCTCAACGGTTTTGCATAAAGGTCGCACTAATTTTGCAATTTCTGGTGGAATCAGCCACCACGTGCTGATGTGACCTTGTTTTTTGGGGATTTATTATTATTATTATTATTATTATTATTATTATTATTATTATTATTATTATTATTATTATTATTTCTGCAGGAGAGTCAGAAAGTCTAACCCACGACCACCCAAAGCTTTGCCCTTTAAGAACTGATATTCATTCATCTCATCATAGATGTTTGAGGGCCGCTATGGGCACCCCACTAATTAGTAAAGGCACCCTCTTGTTGAGGGCACCAAGGCAGTTACCAAGGGCACCCAAAATATGAAGCTGAAATCCCAAAAATACCCCTCATTCAAAATAGAGGCACCCCACCACCCGTGCTCTTGTTGAAACCTTCGAACCTCGGATTTGCTCGATCCTTAAACTATTACTCGATTCATTGCAAGCAACCTTCGAACCCCGGATTTGTCTTCGTTTCTCTCCTCTGTCGTAGGCGCTTGTTGTTGTGTTATTCGAGTTTGGAGGCTCACCGATTTGTTGAATTTCGTCTCCACATTAGGGCTAGGTTTTAGGTTTTCGATCTCGCACACAAGGCGTTAATTCGATTAATTGAAGGTACGTTGATAGTCTAATTAAGTTGCATTTGGTTCAGTATTTGTTATTTTTGTGTAGTTTGTATTCAATGGATTGTTATTTGCAAACCCGTGGTTCTCGGCCACACATGCCAGAAGTAGTGTATACAGTCTCGGCCGAACATGGCCAAGACATAGGGCAAGTGTTTGGGAACCCTCATACACATTAGTAGGGGTCCCCAACATCAATCAAAACACAAAAACAACAACAACTCCAAATACAAGAATTGAATGAATTGACCAAGCTATGTTAATGGAGTACCTAGCTTAAACTCGGCCATTGTTAGCCGAGATTTAAGTTTAAGGTTAGTTGTGCTTAAACTCTCGATTACATAAGAGACACATTGTTGCCTCGGTTATCCATAACCGAGATTATTCTTATGTGTTATTGTTTTAGGTAGCGTAACGCTGCAATTGCTCTCGGTCACCACATCACGAGAGTAATTCAGAGTGTATAGTTGATTTCCTTTCGGTGATGTACAACCGAGAATGAAAATATTTTCTCGGTTGTCCATTACAGAGACTAATTGTGTTATCTCGGGCACGCGTCACCGAAATTATAATTGTTTTCTCAAACCTACTTGACCGAGACTATAGAAATGAAAGATTTTGTTCTTATTTTTTTGAATTTTACTTCTATTTATGCTCCAGACGCTTACATGTTGTAGTCTTATCAGGTATGGCTCGTTCGAAAACCCCGGTGACTAAGGAGGAGGTTGGTGTTGAGGTGTCGAGGGGTAACCGTGGGCGAGGCGGTCGGAGACCCCCGAGTGCATCTTATTGGAAAGAGAAAGATAATGTAGATGTGAAGGGAAAGAGAAAGATTGTTGGAAATCGTGCAAAGTTCCAACATTGACACGCGTCGACAAAAAGATCTTGTAGTTGTCCGAGGCGAAGATGAGGCTCATGCATCAGAGTCTAGTAGTAGTGACTCATCAGCACCGGCAGACGCCACTAGTACTGATCGTAACGTGGGTGTGAGTACTAGTGCTGGGGGTGGCCATAATGAAGGAGAGTCACAAGGGCATTTGGAAATGTGTGCTCCTTTCCCCGTGGTCCTTCAGATGGATCATTGCTGAAGAGCTTTAAAGATCATGTCGTATTAGCGATTTGGAGCAATGAGGTATATAAAGTTTCATTGAATGAAGTACTTTAAAACTTATGGTTTTCATATAGCTGATGAAATGTTTTTTGTTGTTGTAGGATCGTCCGATACTCAAGTGTATCAATCACAGTGCTCAGATCCAAGAATGGGACTTACAGTCGTGCCACCCTGACATTGAGGGCCTTCAGAGGGATTATTCAGCGGTCTGGGTTTAATACGCTGATAGACTGCTCATACCGCAAGGCTAACAAGGAGGTTATATCTGTCTTTGTGGAGCGGTGGAAGCCGGAGACGAACACATTTCACTTACCATTCGGTGAAATGTCGATCTCCTTGGAGTATGTGAGCATTCTCCTGAAGATTCCTGTGACGGGTAAAGTGGTTGCAGTTGAGAACTTTGCGAGGTACACCGAGGAATCTCGCTCAGATGCGATTAAGCTGGTGTCCAAACTACTTGGGGTTAGCATTGAAGATGTTGAGGATGAATTGAACATCGCCAAGGGGCTCACAGTGCGAAAATGTTGGTTGAAGAGTAGATGGTGCCCCAAAACTGGTTCGAGGAACACAACTTATCCCCCTATAGAATGCACAGTCCGAGCGTACTTGTTGTACCTACTTTCTTGCACCCTTTTTGCGGATAAGAGTGGATCTCAGGTATCTATTGTATTGTTGAAGCTTCTAGAAGATTTGGATGATGTGGGAAAGTATGCATGGGGTGCAGCTGCATTAGCCTACTTGTACCGACACTTGGGGTCTGCCACGCGAGTACAAGTATCTCAGATTGCCGGCTACCTCACATTACTTGATGTATATTTTTAAATCAACTTACATTGTTTTCTGAATAATTAGAATTACGTTTTGCATTTTCCCACTAACTAACGTTGTATGTATTTGCAGGTATGTGTACGACCATTTCAAACTCGGGCTCGCCACACCCAATGCAAAATACATGGACTACGTGCAACCTCGTGTCTGTAGATGGATTCAAAAGCACGAGACCGTGATGAATATTGACAAGGTTGGGTCCATTAGGAGAACGTTGGACAAGGTTGCGCCAAGCGAGGTGAGTTACTTAGCCAATCTTGTTGGTAAATGTTAAATTTAGGTTATGGTTACTAATTATGGTTGTCTATGTTTGATTAGGTCACTTGGGACCCTTACGTTAATTACAGGGATAATGGAGTTGTGCACGCGATGGCCTTCTATAGTGGCACATTATTATACATGGATGTGGTGGAGCCCTACCATCCGGATAGGATTCTAAGACAGTTTGGCCACGTGCAATCTATACCAGATCCTTCGTACCGCCCATTGGAAGCACATCGAGGCCCATCTACACTCAAATACTCTGTCAAGTATGGGTTCCAACAAGACAATTGGGAACGTTGGCGTAACCATTTGTTGGCCCTCGAAGTTCCCGGTGACAAGGCACAGTTCGAGTTTTTGGCTACACCGGACTATCTACCTTGGTTCCTTAAAGTGTCTCACCCAGTGATCGCCAACCCGAGCTATGAAGATGAAGACATGGTTGCAACAACCATCGCTGACAATGAGCTATTGGAGGTATTGAATGTGTTATAAGTATTATGTAGAAGTGTTTGACATTTCTTGAAAACCCGTAATTTTTTACATTAACATATTTCTTTTTGTTTTCATCAACGTAATAGGCGTGCGTTGGACGCGGCATTACGATGGATGGACTCCCCGCCGGAGTTGTGTACGTTAGAGTCTGCGAGGAAAATGACGAGTGACATCGTCAATTTCCTTTCGGGGAGGAGTTTCGGTCCTACCACCACCACTACCACTACCACCACCGCAACCGGCACCACCGCCGCCGCCACCGACACATCAGCCCCTACCCAAGCAGGCCCTAGGCAGTCCCAGCACGAAAGCACTTCTACACATTCCACTCCGGCTCATGCTCCACCGCCAACGGTCGATGCTCGCCCCCAAAGAGAATGCTTGACAAGGAATACATGAGAAAGAATTTGAAGAAGCCAAAACAATGAGGGACTTGTTGAATGTTGGATTATGGAACTTTTAATGTTTTAGTTTTTGTTGTATTAAGGAACTTGTATAATGTTGTTCGAATGTTGGACTTGTTTGAATGTTGAATGGCGGATTATTGAACTTGTACTGTTTTACATTAAATATTTGACTGTTGTCTATGTTTTGGTGCTATTGTTAGTATTGAGATTTGTTTTTAATAATTCCTATCATTCAAACATGTTCATTTTGTGATCTAGAAAAGATTCTCGGTTCTTCAGGGACGAGACCGGAATGAAATTATCAGTGCCATACAACCGAAACGTTCCAAAAACTCTCGGGTATGTACCTCGAGAGCTTCGAATGAGCCTCGTTGACTACTAACCGAGAGTTATGTAGACAATGAAATTTGGTAATGTCTCGGTTAGATGCGAACGAAAATATCTATCACAGATCGGTTAGTTGGTACGAAAATAATGCCATAATATCGGTTCCAGCATACCGTGAGGTGACCTAATTGCATGAATTATTATATTCTCGGTATTTAGTAACCGAGACGATGTTGAAATTCTCGGTTGTATCATGTCGTAACCTAGTAGTCTCAGTAAGGTATCGACCATAACCCACCGTAACTACGCTAATAAACTCGATAGTGTCTCGGTTATGCATGAACGAAACTAAACGTTTAGTTTCGCCTTGGAGGAACCGAGAATTCTCCAATTGGGTCGTGCACGGGTCAACGAGTCGTATCTGTAAACCAACAGATTACATAGCGAAACACTTCTCTCGGGAGTGTCATACCGAGAAGGTTAGTTGATTTCCGGTTATTGAATGTCGAAACATATCCGTGAGTCACGGACCGACTTGGCCGAGAGTTAATTTTTTCACAATTACAAACCATAACATATCAATATTAGCTAACCGATAAGCAAACACTTAAAAACTTTTAAAACAATTAACTTTGATACATATTTATTGAACGCAAAGATTCTAGGCACATTGAAGTATACACATCAAAACTTAAAACGTTAAACACGACTATTGATAACTAAGGCGAAGCTAAATCTACTACGGAAAGCGTGCCTTCTTGAGAATTTACAACTGGCACGATTTCTCGAATTACGAATCCATCACGCCAACCTTTAGCGCACTCCTCAGCATACCTTTCCCACGATGGATATAATGATGGCAGCGGTGCATTCGCAATCAACTTCACCTATGAAATACAAAGTAGAACAATAATCCATTATCATATGATCAAAAGATGAAAAAACACAATTCACATAAATTGTACAAACTTACCCTAACCCAATGGATATTCCTATCATTAATCATGGCAATGATAATTCGACTATGTAACGATGACGGTGGGACATTACGTAGAGGAAGAAATGTCGAGCAACTACTATGCGAGAGGTTTACTAGAATGACATTGAAGGCCGTTGATATTAACAGGCCTATGTCTGGAAGTGTCAACCATTCGTCAAAAGAGGCACCAACATGATTATCCGGACAATGCACAGCAGTCTTGACCTTCTCGTAACTCGTTCCAAGCACTTCCCGCCAAAGGTTTTCTTACGCGATTATCTCATCAAACATCCTTCTACGTACTATTTTCCAACCATCGACATCGGGAAGTCCTAGACCGGAGGCAACATACCGATATCCACAATTACCATCGCCAATCACATCAATAGTGCTCTCAACATATGGCAACCAATACGGTTCTATGCAATGAGAATAACCAATCTTAGATACACTTTGGGTATGCCGACATGTACGACGTATTTTAGGCCCCTCTTTATTTTTCTTCTTTCTCGAACTAGAAGCCTCTTCTGTCGATAGTACGTACTCAAACCCGTTAGGCAATCTTGTCGTCGAAGTATCGGCTTCATCGTGTTTCCTCTTTGATCCTATCTTCTTTCCTCTATTCAACAAACTTCCAATTGAAAATCCCGGTGTCCTTCCCTTTGTCTTTATTTTTGTAAGTGGGACAACTCCCGATGTAGATGAAGGACGACTAATTTCCATAAGCTACTGAATAATCCTGATGCGATTGTCCTCGTCAGTGCGAGCATGAAACTTTTGCAACACTCTTTCAATCTCATCATTCACATTGTAACCAGACCGATCCACAAGATTCTCTGGTATCATACTCAACTTTCGCCAGTACACATGAATGTCCTCGAGAGGGATGAGTAAACCATCAAATTTATGAAAGTTTAGCTCGTGTGCACAAGGAAGACCATGCGTGGTACGTATCTCACAACCACAACGAGTAGAGTCATGTCCAACATTCTCTCCACGTTCCAATTCATCTCTAATTAACTTAAGCGCCCTTTGAGAGACATAACCACGCAATCGGCGATAAAACCCATCAAAATATTCATGTTGCACCACATTCAAACCGAGCTGAAATGATGCCTTGATATTGTTATGTTGGATCCTAAGAAGACCATCAACCACTCTCCACAAAGTCTCAAAATTTGTCTGACTGTTGCCAAGATGTAGCTTCAAAGTGGAATGCGCAGACTCAACCTCTGTGTCGTTGTTTCCCCAAAGTGCATAATTCGATCTGTCCATGCTGGTACAAATTTTTCTTTGTAGATCTTCACCCATGTGTTATCCAAGTAATCAGTAAGACCATTCACATGACCGAACTCATAACGCAAGTCATTCATCTTAAGTTCTAATAAGACCTCCGACTTAGCATACAACACACTCGTCGACCTATCCATGAAACGAGCGAAGCCTTCGTTATCCCCAAACATCTTCTTAGTCTTGGCCAGTACTACTTTGTTGATGTGCCAATAGCAAAGAATGTGAGACGATGATGGAAATACTTATTCGATGGCACTAATAAGGCCTAACTCCCGATCCGTAACAAACACGTCAGGTTTAGGCCACCCATCCAATATGGATCTCAACTTCTCAAGTGCCCAAACATAATTTGCATGAGTCTCCGATGATATGAAAGTAAACTCAACTGAGAACGTCAAATGCGTTGAAGTGATACCAACAATCTCCAATAACGACATTCGATACATATTTGTTTTGTAAGTGCAATCCATCAAAAGAACCGACGGGAAACACTGCATCAACTTAATTGAATCAGGATGTGACCAAAATAAATCAGTGACAATATTCGTATCGGGATGCTTCCTATGCCACGACATCCTCCTATTTTTCTCCAATATGTGCAATAGTTGTTGCATTTGAGTCCTCCCACCCGCATCCTCATTTCGGAATTTTTGTCGTGCATTATATATTGTCCGCATTTTCGATACGTTTTTAACATCTCTTTGCTTCAACGTGTTGAGGATATCTCTTGGCTTCACATTACCCTTAGTCATACGCACCACAACCACCTGCTCACCCTTATCCAATCTTCCTGCAAATGAGTGGTCGTCCAAGTTTTTGGCGGGGTCGTGATTGTGCCTCCTACAGATGACAGTGACATACCACAAAGAATCAACATTTTCTTGATGTTAATAAGGAAAGGGCATCCACATTTCTTTGTACCAGATTGAGTCCTCCCCGTTTCCTCTTCTTCTTCAGTTCTTGGTGTCAAAGCAAGTTTTGCCGCTTTAGCTTTCCCTACTCTTTGTGACACTCCCCTATATGTACCGGACCTCTCACCCACAAGTTTGACCCTTCCCCTGCGCTTAATCCCTCCGGCATCAGATTGCTTCGTTACTAACACAAACTTGTTCTCACGACCAATCATTTGAAGCCATGAAATAGCCGATTCTCTATATGGGAATGGCTTACAAGGAGTGAATGCATCCTTGTACTCTTGAAATAAAGTTGAAACCGGCATTACCTGCAATACATACATTCCATAACATTACGACTCAACCAAAATGCACAGACAAATTCAACAAAAAACCCAGATAACCAAATTTTCGGTAGTACAGGTCCGCGACTCGAAACCAATTTCCGTTCACTGGAAACCGAGAGTTATGGAATAGTCTCGGTCATTTTATACCGAGACTATACAATTTGTTTCGGTCACAGCATGACCGTGACTTACGGATAAGTCTCGGTGGCTTTTGACAAAGACTTATCTATAAGTCTCGGTACTGCGAGGCCGAATCAATCGAGCCCGTGCAACTTCGACTGAGAACATGAAAAACTAGAAAAAAAAAACGCAATAAATTTCAACAAATACCTCTTCTTCTACCTCCTCTTGCACAATTGCAGTACATTTTTCCATTTTAAGCGGGAAACAAGTTCGGAATGGTCGAATTCAACAAACCCTACATTGACAAACCAAATCATCAATTTCATTGTTTTGAACAAAAAAACAGTTCATTCGAATCTTCATATGGTTGTAAAACAGTGTTACCTCGCTATCAGATGATGTGAAAACGCAAGAATCGATACACGCCCGACAAACAAATACGTGGCTTTAGGTTAGAGATGAGAGACCAATATAGTGGGGTGCCCCAAAATTTGTTTAAAAATGGGTTGTGAGATTGGAGAGAGTTTATATGAAAAGCAATAGAGTCATTTACATCAAAGTGTAATTTGGAGGGGAGAATGACAAAAAATGGGTGCCTTCATTAATTGGTGGGGTGCCCATAGTGGTGCTCTAGATGTTTTGGCTATGATTATATTTATGTAAGAGCATCGCTATGTGCACCTCAATTGTTTACGAAGGCACCCCAAAATGCATGGAAATTGTTTCACTTTTGGGGTGCCCTCATAAACAATTGGGGTTCATATAGCGCCGCTCTTATTTAATTATACACACCATTTTTTAGGAACATCAACAACCGACAAACAGGGAAACCTTTTACTTTTTTTTTGTTCAAACCATTTGGTATCCAAATTATCCGACTATTCTAAGTTCATCTCGAGTCGCGCACTATATAAATGGGGAAAACTCCCGAGGTGATACTTTTTCTATTCCTGAAACTCAAACTCGAGAATGGAAACCTATTACTTTTTTTAAGAGAACATGTTCATTCGTTACATGGTCATTTAATTTGAAATATAGTGTGCATTTCTATGTAGCTGGATTGTTCGAATGTGTTTGTTAACACGTGTTTGTCAATATTTCTTTTTAAAAAAATGCAAAATTGGTATAAATATTATAATTTTTGCAACTTTTATTTTTATGTCGTAAATTTTTATACTTGTTGTTATATCTTAACTTTTGTAAATTGTTAAATTAGTATCTTAAGTTACTTTTAAACTCTAAATTTAATGAGGTGACTCGTAAATAATGAATTTAACTATTAAATATAATAATTATTTTAATAATTATAATTGATGAGGTGACTTTTTAAATTTATTATTTAAGTTGTCTAACTCATAGTGTTCTAGGCGACACATACTTCAAGTCAGAGACGGTGCGATGGACATTAACATATAGTTGATACATGGTAAAACTTAGAATACAACTATAGGAAGTTTTCAATTTTTTATTGCCTAGACTCAAATACATTAACGCCACTGGTTAAGGGGCGACTAAACTATAGGAAGTTTTCAATTTTTTATTGCCTAGACTCAAATACATTAATGCCACTGGTTAAGGGGCGACTTTGAGTAGGTATCTCTCTACTCATCCCAATTTCACTCCATTAGCATTTTAGACTTATAACTCATTGTAAGTAAGCACATAACTAAAAGGCATAAAGTATCATTTGGTCTATAAACTTTCAAGTTTTTATTGATTTGATCATCGAACTTTCATCAGTTCACTTTCGGTCTCCGAATTTTCATTTCCCTCTACTTTTGATCATTTGGAGAACAATAACGGTCGCTAACAAAACGCTTCACGAGTAATTCACTTGTGGTTCATATATACACTTGATTCATCAACTCAAAAATTGATTGTGAACCGTTTCGTTAGTATCCGTTACACTTTAAATATAAGAAAATGACTAAAAATAGAGGAAAATGAAGGTTCAATGACCAAAAGTGAACTGATGAAAGTTTGAAGACCAAATCAACAAAAAAGTGAAAGTTCGAAGACCAAATGATACTATTTACCTAATTAAATTAAGTAAGTTTCGTGAAACCTTTGTTTTCAACTATTGTTGTTTGTTTGAAAGAGAAAAGAAAAGAAAAATAAGAAAATAAAAGTAAATTTTTTTTGGAAGCAACTAAATGAACCTCACTTCTTGCTAAACATACCTCACTTTTTAAAAAAACTTAATGCATGTGCAAAATGATCCAAGTACTCTTCTATATAAAAGGGTTTTTGCTCACTCTTACCCCGCTCACCTATATCCCAGTCACCCATCTGTCGAATCGCACTCTCACCTTTGGCCTAAATCTGATGAAATCTAAGCGAAACCACATCGATTCGACGTTGTAGGTGCATTCCTTACTTTTTTTTGTTTCGATTCTTTAGTTTTCTTGGTTTTTTTCTTGCTTTTTGAGACAATATTATTCGTGGTTTTGTTGTTGAGTTAGGGCTTCGATTTGAAACTTGAATGTCGCAATATTTTGCACAAAAAAATTGATGGAATCGAGAATATCTAGCGATTCCAAGCAAAACCCATTAATTTTTTGGTCATTTTCATGTATTATTTTTATAGTATTGAAACGTTCTTGTTCATTTTTTTCCCCCGTAGGTTTCGGACATACAAGGCCGATACCACTTTAGAGGTCTCAGTCACACAAGTGCGAGACCTCTCCCACCAAAACCCAGACCAAGACTGATACCTTTTCGAAGGTCTCGGTGGGAGTTGACCGAGACCTCTTCCCACTGAGACCTCTAAAGAGGTCTTGATGTAAGCCAACCGAACCGCACTGGCGACACTTCCACACTTCTAAGGCAGTGACGATACCATATTTGACCTTGTTTGATGAAAAATAAACTCTTACGCCACTTCCGCCTAGTGCAAACGCTTAAATTAGCAAAAAATCGAGAAACGAAGAAAATTGTAGGGTGATGGGGTGAAGATGAGGGTCATGGGGTAAGCAAAGGGTATTATTGGAATTTTTGAAAAAAAAAGGTGGGGTAAATTTAGCAAAATGAGGTATGCTTGATTAATGGGATACGATTAGCAAGAAGTTGAATCCATTTAGCCACTTCTAATTCTTATTGTTTAATTATTTTTTTCTTTTTTAAGAAAAAAAAGGTAAATCAACAAAAGTAAAATTAAAGCTAAGACCGATGTATTTTCTTTTTTTTTCCTTTCATGGAAATTCAGATGGAAAGCTCTCTGCATGCAAGAAAGTGAAAGAATATCTTTGAGATGCTACAATCATGAAATTGATACCTACAAATTAAAAGAAGTTTGGGAGAGAGCGTAATTGACTATAGAGACAACCCCCTCAAAATGGATAAGAATATTTTTCTGCTCCAATGATAAAGAACGTGGCAATTGGACTATAACATGTCTCACCTATTGATTTCCACAAAATCTAATCTTTACTTAGGCTTGCTTAATTAATTAATCCAACAAAGAGCACCACCTCCCCAGTGACTTGAAAGAAACTAACATTAATATTTAATTCATTTTTGTCAACTTACATGTGAGTTCACTTACGAGTGGAGTTAACTCTTTAGAGTTTACTCGCAGTGAAGATCATATTTTCATGTTTGGTTCAGCTTTAAACTTATACGGAATATGCAAATTTTATAAAAAATAAAACATATGAGCTGACATAAATACCCTTCAAACAAAAAAAAGGATCTAAGTAATAAAGAGCTAATTAATGAAGGGTAAATGCGCCCACAAGTCTCGAGAGATAACTCCCTTATGGGGAGTGGGGGAGATCACACTCTCAAGTGTGAGTTGGGAGATAACTTGGAGGAGAGTTGGGTTTATAAAACTAACCAAAAAAAATTAGTTTCGACTCCCCTCCAAGTTATCTCGCACCCCCAACTCAACCAAACAAGGCCTTAAAGAGTTAAATGGTAGAATAATTAAATCCCATTAATATTTTTTTTTTTACTTTATCGAGAGTCAAACCCACGACTTCCTCAAAACTTGCCTTTTAGGCCTTGTGTGATTGGGGTAAAGTTGGAAGAAGTGAATTAACTTCCAAGGATGTTACTAATTGCGAGTAACTTCTAACTACTTGTACAATTTAAAGTCAAAATCTTCCAACCTACAATATTTCTTTAACTGCTCTCGACAATAAAGTACAATACATTTTCAATTGCATCAAATCCTACAACAAAAAGGCAACAACAACAGAGGCTTAAAAAACTTTAATAGAAGCCCATCTAGTCCAGAAAAAGTTTGGTATTACAAACAACTAGTCAACCGGCAGGTGCTCTGCACGTGAGGCATGAAAAAAAAACTACTTTATATATGAGGCGTTGAAATGAGAATTGACTGTTTAATTGGATGTATTTTGAATAGACAGTTTTTATTGGAACAATTTGAAACCACGTTTTAATTGGATTGAGAAAAAAGTGAAGTGAAATAAGGAAAAGTGAAATAGACTTCCGTTTTGAAAACTAACTAAAAATAAGTTTTTTTTTTCAAAAATGTCCTCATTATTTACTTTTTAAAGTTGTCTTGGGCAAATTAAAAAAATGCATTTGAGGGCATTCTTGGAATTATGATAAATTTTGGACTAATAGGATGGCAAGGAGGATTGACATTATATATAGTATATATATATATATATATATATATATATATATATATATATATATATATATATATGGAGGACTTGAGGAGAGAGGATGGAGCCCGAAAAGCATGCTGAGAAAACTTCTCGAAGCGACCACAAACTCTTGTCTCCCGAGGAAGATTCGGCGAGCAGATCGCTCAAAAAGAAGAAGACAGTTGTAGATCCCCTGGTTTCTCTCCCTGCTTCTTCTGCAGGTGGGCCAACTGACCCGCTCCATTACAGAGAAAAATTACTTAATCTTCCTGGTCGTGGACGCTAGGCCCCTCATGCTCCCCCTCCAGACCCGGGGGATGATCCCCCTCCCTTGATGATTCTCTTGATATTGAGAAACTATCTGAAGGCGAGAGTGTTCAAGATATACCGGGGAAAGAAGTGGTCATTAGTGATACTGTTGCGTCTGCTTTGTGTCGCTCATGGAATCGTTCCCTCATTGTGACATTGGTTGGGAAATCAGTCAGCTTTAAATATATGGTTGATAAGCTCCATATGCTTTGGAAGCCTTGTTTTGAGATGGATGTCATTGATCTTCGTAGGGATTATTTCTTGGTTAAGTTTACTGATATGAATGACTATCTCAGGGAACTTTCGGGGTCCTTGGATGCTGTTGGATCACTATCTCTTTGTTCAAACACGGTGCCCCAACTTCAAACCTAGTAAAGCTCGGGTTACTACTGCTCAAGTTTGAGTCCGGCTGCCAGAGTTATCCATTGAGTTTTTTGAGGAGCATATTTTGCGAAGGATAGGAAATGTCCTTGGTCGCTACATTCAATCGCATCAAACCACCATGATTGCTACAAGGGGTAAATTTGCTAGGATCATCATTAAAACCGAGTTGGATACTCCTTTACTTCCTATGATCTTAGAGAAGGGACAAGAACAAGTTGTAAAATACGAAAGTCTTCATGTGATTTGTTTTATTGCGGTCGATTCGGTCATCGGAAAGAGAACTATAATTTCGACAAATTTGATGCTAAGTTCAAGGTTGGGTTAGCCCCGTGTGAAGTTGCAGAATCAAGGGCGAGTCAGGCGGAGAAGACAAGTGATCCATCTCCCACTACGAATCCCGAGGCTTTCGCGGTAATGTATGGCCCTTGGATGATGGTTCAGAAAAAGCCAAGGAAGTTCCCTAACCGTTACAAGGTAGGAACAAATTCTACTCCACCTCCTCCTAACCAGGATACAAATCGCTTTGATTTTCTTTCCACAGATGTGGCAATAGATGATGGGGAGCAAAATCTGACCATTGATGGCTCAGAGTCGGCCATGTCATCTGCCCTCGCCCCTTTTATCACTCATACAAAAAGCCCTCCTATGCCTTCTCTACCCCATCTTAAAAATCCCACCACCCCCACCAACAGAGCCGGGCTATTTTTAAGCCCTAGCCCAATTCAAAGCCCATTACCAAATCATTATCCAAGCCCGTTTCTAAGACTCCAAACCAGACTTCTCCAGCCCAATCCAAGCCAGCCCACACTCCAACTTCTTCATCCCCTTCGACTTCTGTCCATTCCACTCTCCCTACACCCCATCACTCTAACCCAACCCTGAAATTATCTTCCCAACATCCACAATCCACCTCTAAACCAAATCGATCCGCCCTCTCCGTCATGACTACCCCCTCCGCCTCCCTTACCCCATTTGAAATGGCTAGAGATAGTTCCAACCCCCGAGTAGATACGACTATAATGGCGGTCTCCCCCGCAAATCCATAGCCGTCGGACCTGCCACAACTACCAACAGTTCAAACTGTTTGTTTAACTCCCCTAAGCTCTCATAGTCAGGTGGTAGATGACTCTATGCAAGTTGATGCCAATTCCCATCACTTAGCCATTGATTGCTCGGTTGATATGACCGACTCCCCTAATTGTCTTTCCCCAAGTTAACGTTTGACGGTTTGATCATAACCTCGACTTCTAATCCCGTTTCTTACAAGTTTCAATCCCCTAAGTTATTAAATGTCGATGCTTACTTGGAACTATCGTGGAGCCTCTAATAAGAAGTTTAGAAGGCATCTTTTATGCCTCATGCAACAGTGGAAACCCATAATTATCTGCTTGCTGGAAACCAAGTGTAGTGTTCCCAAAATTCCTTTCCTGAATGGTTCAAAAGGGTTTGCTAGGCTTGATCTCCCCTCAAGTGGCCTTAGTGGAGGGATCTCAATCTTCTGGGATCCTAATCTTGTACAAGTTACTTCTGTATCTTCTACTGAATTCATGTGCTCCTTGGTGATTTCTCAGCATTATGGTTTTTCTTGGCTCCTATCAATTATCTATGCAAATACTACTTGGTCAACCCGACGTAACCAATGGGATCAACTTATAGAGATGACTGGATCGATCTCTTTACCTTGGTGTCTCCTCGGAGATTTCAATGATATCCAGAGTAGGGAAGAGAAATTTGGAGGAACCTTTTCTATTGCAAAGAGCCAAGCTTTCGATGATATGATCCGGAGTTGCAATCTTCTTGACTTGGGCTTCTCTGGAGCTAAATATACTTGGTCTAATTGTCGGGTTGGAAATGCAAATATTATAGAAAGTCTTGATCGAGCTCTGGTCTCTTCAAACTGGCTCTCTCAGTTCCCTCTTGCCTCTGTCACTCATCTCCTTCGGGTTCACTCCGATCATCATCCAATTTTATTGAATCTTTTTGGGTTTACCCCATTGACAAACTCAGTCGACCATTTTGTTTTGAGGCTATGTGGACTCAACATCATGATATTCGGGATTTTGTTCTTCAAAATTGGATCCCGGATATGGGGGAGGTCGTGGATGTTGCTAAGAATTTCATGACTGCAGCCCGCTCATGGAATGCTAACACATTTGGAAACATCTTCAAACGAAAACACTCATTGCAATCCTGAAACAATGGGCTTCAGGTTCGGCTATGTCATTGTAACTCCTTATATTTTTAAAATCTTGAAATAGCCTTGATTAATGAACTTGATGATGTGTTGCGCCAAGAAGAGACTTTGTGGTGGCAAAAGTCTCAAATCTCTTGGCTCAAAGATGGTGATCGTAATACTCGTTTCTTTCATATGAGTAAGTTTCATCGGCAGACAAAGAATCAAGTCCTCGATTTTTCTATTGATGGCTTTTAGTGCACAGATCAATCTATCCTTGCAAGCCATGCCATCTCTCACTTCAAAAGTTTATATACTAAGGATAACCAATATCCTCACCTTATGCCAATCCCATACTCCCCTACTGTCATTACAATTGAGGAAAGCTGCTCAGTTGTGCTCCATCTACTGATGAAATCTATCTTGCTCTTAAAGCCGTGAAATCGTACAAAGCCCTTGGTCCCGATATGGCTACCAGTTGGTTTCTATCAACAATACTGAGAGTCAGTAGGCCCTTCTCTGTGTGATATGATCAACCGAACCTGGACCATAGAAATTTTAATATCCGCCTCAATCAAACTTACATATCTCTCATACCAAAATGTAGTGCGGTTAACTCCATCAGCTATTTCCGACCGATCAGTTTTTGTAACTCAAGCTTTAAAGTGCTTTCCAAACTCATTGTAGAGAAATTACGACCAATAATGACTCGTCTAGTTGGGGATTTCCAGCATAGCTTCTTGCCTGGGAGAAACACTGTTGATAGCGCACTTGTGGCTCAGGAGATCATGACTATTATGCGGATAAAGAAAAGTCGTGCGGGACTTATGATAATTAAGATTGATTTAGAAAAAACATATGACCGACTATCTTGGGATTTCATACGGGATACGCTCCACTACTTCAAGTTCCCAGAGAAACTCATTGCTCTTGTTATGTGGTCGATCTCTTAAGTATCTTTCTCAGTTCTTTGGAATGGAGCTTCCTCTTAATTCTTTTTTGTGGTAAGGGGTGTTAGACAGGGTGACCCCTTGTCCCCCTATCTTTTTATCTTATGCATTGAGTGGCTCTCCTACTTGGTCATTAAAGTATCAGCCACTGGGCATTGGAAGGGTGTTTGTGTTGCCTCTAATGCACCACGAATCACCCTTCTCTTTTATGCTGACAATTTATTATTATTTGCAGGGGCTACTAAAAAGTCTTGTCGTACTATTATGGGGATCCTTCACCTTTTCTGCTCGACGTCTGGCGAGAAAATTAGTCATGCTAAATCTAGGATCGGTCTCCCCCAACACAAAAATGTCCAAGGCACAGGCAGTTAGCCATCTATACGGCATCCCACTGACTCTTGAGCTAGGCAAGTATTTAGGCTTCCCTCTAACCCACGGGCGAATCTCAACCTCACTTATGCAACCTCTTATGTAGAAGGTAGAGTCTCGTCTAGCTGGATGGAAAGGAAAGTTGCTCAATTTTGCAAGTCGTGCGACGCTTATTCAATCAGTAACGACAACTATTCCTACATTTACTATGCAAATCTTTCAAATCCAAGCGTCAATTTGCAATTGTTTAGATCGCTTGAATAGATATTTTTTATGGGGACCTTCAGAATATCTTCGCAAAATACACTTGATTACCTGGGATACGATTTGTTTGTCTAAGGCTCATGGTGGTTTGGGCATCCGTCAAACCCAACTGACTAATTTAGCTCACCTAGCTAAATTGGCTTAAAGATTTTTCTCTAAGGAAACTTTGCTTTGGGTCAAGCTTTTCACTGCTAAATATGTTAAAAACAATGATTTTCTCCAGGTTAGAAGGAAAGCCTTAGATTCTTCAACTTGGAAGAGTATTTTACAGGGGAGGAAGATCCTACAAATGGGGCTTAAATGGCGAATTCATAGATGTGATGTTGTTAACATGTGGAAGGATGTTTGGTGTTTTGAAGCCCCCCTTGATCAGCTTGTCCCTGCTATTCATCCAGCTGATGCATCCCTTCTAGTGAAAGGCCTCCTTAATGGCAATCGTTGGGACTTCTCTCGTATACACACGGCACTTCCGGATGATCTTTGTGCTATTATTCAAGGTCTTCCCATTACCTTCTTTGGTCAAGGTGATAAAAAGATTTGGGGCCAATCAAAAAGTAGAAAATTCTTGGTCTCCTCTGCCTATACACTATTAAACTCCACTGGTCCTTCAAGGTTTTTTTTATTGGAAATGGATATGGAGATTTAAGTGCCCCCAAGAATTTCGATTTATTCTCTGGTTGTGTTATCATGATCGAATACTCACCCAACATTGTTGTTTGAGGCGTCACCTTGCAAATTCTCCTATTTGTCTTCGATGTGGCAATTTGAAGGAGGATATCCTGCATCTCTTCAGGGATTGCCCTTCTACAAAGCTTATTTGGAGTGAATTTTGCAGCCAACAACTCCCGACATATTTCTTCACCCTCCCCTTCAAAGCTTGGGTGGAAGGCAATTGTAGGGGAATTAATGAAGAGTGGGCCTTAACTTTTCTCACTACCTTCTGGTTCATTTGGAAAATTCGGAATGAGCAGTTGTTGCAGGGGTGCTTCATTCATCTTTCTTCTCAGAAAATCCAATGGGGACACCTACTACGTACAGTTTCAGCTACCTTTTCCCCTGCAGCCCCAAGCCAGAGCAGTGTTAGTCGATTGGTTCATTGGGATTTTCCCGATTCTGGCTGGGTGAAATTGAACGTGGATGGCGCTGTAAAAGGTTCACCTGGGCAAGCATCTTATGGTGGAGTCCTCCGAGATGAAGTAGGGCAATGGCTTTTTGGTTTCATGGGTAGCTTCGGAGTGGCTTCATCATTGATGGCAAAGCTTAGAGCCATTTGCGAGAGCCTTCGCCTGCCTAGGGCAAAGGGCTTCCAAAAGATTATTCTCGAATCCGATTCTACAACTGCAATTCACTTCTTAAGCCATCATATTGATGAATGGCATCCCCTCGCCCCATTGGTTGAAGACTGTCGCCTACTTCTTGAGAGAGCTCGGTGGATCATACCCCGTCATGTGCTTCGAGAAGGAAACCAAGTTGCTGATCGGCTTGCCAATCTTGGTGGGACTCTACTATATCAAGAATTGCAGATCCTAGAGTCTCGTCCATCTATTGTTTGATCCCTCCTTATGGTTAATTCGACGTGTCTTTTTTGAACGCCTCTAGATAGCGTTGTTCCTTTACTTACCCAAAAAAAAAATATAGATATGGAGTTGAAATTTAATGTAACCACCCAACATTAAACGTTAAACCCCTTTCTTAGTAAGAATGTGCTAAGCCCAAGGGCCTCTATTGTTTTTCTTTTCCTTCACTCTCAAAACAAATCATACAACCAAAAAATAAAAGTACAACATAATAATTAAAAACAAAAGTCCCATTTTTATCTATACTAAGTTTTTTTAGTCGACAAAATACATAATCTTGAACATAAACATTAGCTAATTTGATTGCTCAAGACTGGTCTCAAAACGGTCGCTCAGGGAGAAACTAACAACAAAACTCTTCTGAAAAACCAGGATCCCAGCTTCTTAAATAGAGCAAAGTGGAGAAGCCTTACTCGGCCGAAGCCTTGCCATTAGTTGTTGAAAGAGCTTCCACAAGATATGGGCAATAAAGATTCGAAAGAACTTCCACTTGTTCTTGAAAGGATTTAAACCCATATGCACCTAAATGATTAATCATTTGTTTAACACGTCGACGACAATAGTCACCAGGCCTAAAGAAAGCACATAAAGGGAAAAGCATATCATAAGCATAGGCAATTTTGCCACGTAACTCAACAAAGCAATTCAAGTTAAAGAGAATGCACACATTAAAGTGAATGATAAATGATAAATTAAAATTAAGGTAACAACAAAAACTACAGGATTTGGACGAAGCTAGCCACTTAGTATGAGAAAAGGCCTGTGATACATGTAATAATAAACCCCTAAATCTATATTGATAAATGAAACAGATGATGTAGCTAAAATTATGTTGAGTTGCATCAAGGGATGATTCTTCTTCTCTCCTAATAGAGTCGACTGAGTCATGGTTGAAAACTATTTGAGCTAGGAGAGTGATAGCCTCTCAAAAGTCGAAAGTCGAATGTCTATCAATAGGAGAGTGGTACCCTCTTTTTGAGTTTCGATTCGTATCACCACTCTCTAGAGACCTTAACATAGTGAGTACGAGGGATCCACAAGAGCTACGGTAGATAAAATAACCATATTCCTTTTGTGCTAACTTCTAGAATTTAAGTATAATGTGTTAGCTATTTGAATATTCTCAAAGAAATGCTTGTCGATAGTTATATCTGAGGTGATGAATCCAATTATATTGCTGGAGATGACAACTTCTCTGGCTTGGCTTGAGAAAAGGTGCAATCAAAGTCTATTGAGATGAGACATCGTCAAGATACAAAACATATCTGGAATCAACTAGATCAAGAAGGATCTTTACGGTGTAATAGCTTCACTTTTGTAAGAATGAACAGGTGTTTAGCAGAGAGTTACCACGAGGGAGGGGACATAAAGATGGGCCAACTTAATATTCATGCTATTCCATTTACTTTTTTAATAAAAGTTATATCCATCAAATTCAAGTGTTCACATTTCTATTTTCTAAGTTTTTTTATAATAATGCACTAACCAAGTAAACTTAGGATGAGTTTTTTTTACAATTTCCAACCCTCCAATCCTTCTTTCTATTGTGTTGTGCCATAAATACCACAAAAACTCACTACTATAATTCGTTTCGTAGGGATTGATTTGATAAGAGAAAGAATCAAGTTCTCTTATTTTCCATGGAGAGGAACAAAATAATGAAAGGAATTCAAATTTTAAAATCTTAAAAATGAGGCATTGCACAAGATATATATCCATGTCAAATCTATACATTCTGATTCGAAATGTAATATGATAACATAAGCGCTTAAGTTTCAATAGAAGACGTTACTTTCCTTGGAGACAAGCCGGTAAATTGAAAATTTTATACATTTAAATTTAAAAATGAGGCAATTTGGCATCTATTTGGAAATAGATAACACGGGCTCAAAAAAATAAATAAAGATAACACCGAACAACTCATTTCATATATATCTATATAGGGGCAACTAGATTCCCCCTCTACCATATATCAGCCCCCACCTCTTTAATTTTTTTTCCTTACTAAAATATGCCTAGACAAAATTACATAAAAAACCTTATCATGCAAATCAAATCCTCATTTCATTTCTTTTCTCATTTTTTTACTCTCTACACCCCATCTCCTAATTACCTCAAAACTCACCACTGATTATCCACAACCTTTATTCAACCCACTGAAAACTTTTGCAAAGATTAGAGAATCATGTAATTTTAGGTGTAATTTTGGGCTTAATATAATTTTTTTCTCATAACAGTCCTCGATCCATTAAGACAATAAACTATCAATTGGGGAAAAAAAGAAGCGGTACTGTCACTTTTGAAAAGGCAAAGATCTAACACAGTCCACGAATGGACAGGGCAGCTGCTCCTTCCTTGTGCCCTAGCCCTATCAGACAACGACTTTTTCTATGGGTTGTTGTCGGACATGGCAGCGGCCCCTACTTTTTGCCGCTGCCCTGTTTGAAAGCAACTCAATTTTCGCGCTGCCGCTTGACAGGGAGCGGCACAAAGATGGAATGCACCATTAATTGGAGGGCGAGAAGAAAATGGCGGGGTGGGTACAAGAAGTAAGAAGATGAGAGGTGCGCATGGAGGTGAGGCACTGGGCATGATGATTAATGTGTGTTTAAGGTGAGGGGGTGGTGGGGATGGGTGACATCTTCAAGAATTTTGAACGGGGGACAGGGCAAGCATGTGAAGTGGGTTGGTGTGGTGGGTTGTGGACCTTGGAGTGTGGTAAGATCTAGTGAGGATTAATTTCGTGCTGATTGGGCCAATATAGGGGCAAATATATGGTAAGGGTATATTGGGACACTCAATAACATTTGAGGGGGGTACTTAATGTGTTCACCTACTTATTGGGGTCTCTACAAATACTATGTAAATATAAGGGGGGATGATATAAGGTATAGGTGGGCTAATAGTCGCTCCTAATATATATTGGTAATCACTATTCATTTCATTTTCAATTGTTCAGGAAGCATCAATTTTTTTTTAATTAGCATCAATTGTTTTTAATGTTTACTTATTCTGAATAGGATTTATATGTAAATTGGTTTGAAACTTAAATCATAAGCATTTGAACAAAAATATGATTTTAGAGTTCATTTAATAGTTCTGCATAGAGACCTTACCATTGGGTTACAATGTTAATCACCAAATCAAATTGTGACCGAAATTATCATGGAATGAAATTGAGATCATTGGAACCATGTCTAAAAGATATATTACACCTCAACAACTTCTGGCTACGTCATGCCACATACAATGTTTACAAAGTGGAAAAAGAAGATGAAGGGTCCAAATCACAAGGAACTATGTTAGTGTAGGCGCCCATTCGTTGCCTCCTCTTTTGTAGCTAATTTGTTACTAAAGTCTAAACATAGAGACTAGTTTAATCCACATCAACCATGTAATGGTAACAGTGAGAATAAGATTCATGAGAATTTATTTTTGAGATTTTTAATTTACTTCTGATAACGGTGCTTCATTAGTGGACAAGTTAGCAATATTATTGAAAAAAACAAAACTGTTTATATATAAAAAGAAACAAGACAAAACAAAAGTCATTCTGTATTATTAGAGTTACTTATCTGGGATAAAAGCATCCCAGTTCTCATCTTCCACACAGCAAGCATCCAAGGTAAGAAGTCTGCAACAATCAAAAGCAAAATATATATATAGTTTGAGCTTGTCTAAGTGAGTATCGAGGAAAATGCAATAAAAACATAGAAAGATAACATCAACTATCAGGCTTCATTGATATCAGACATCTGACAAAGATCATGTCTTATTTCTAGAGAAGTATTTATGAGGTGAGAAGTACAATAGGTTTTTCGAACTATATATTTTTGAGTTTTGAAAACAAGCTAAAAAAGTAGTTAGTCAAGGTAAAACAAATTTTATGGAAGATTTATATACAAGGTTAGGTAATAGAGATGGCAAAAAATATATTTATAGGCTAGCCAAATTAAGAGATAAAAAGAAACAAGTCCTAAGTCATGTAAGATGTATTAAGGACGAAAATTAAAATGTTGTAACGCGCAAAGATGATATTAATGAGAGATGGAGAATCTATTTCGATAGTTTATTTAATGATGGCTAAGTTGATATCATAGTAGATGAAAACCTACACCAAGAAAGAAATGTAAATTATACATGCAATATTAGAATTTCAAAAGTTAAAGAGGCAGTGAAAAAGATGAAAAAATCAAAACGAATGCCAATAGATTAGAGAAGAAGCACACTTGTACCAATCTTCAAAAACAAAGGAGACATTTAATGTTTTTCAAAATACCGAGGAATTAAACTTACGATGCATACTATAAAAATTTGAGAGAGGACAATTGACAATAAGCTAAGAATAGAAACAACAATATCATAGAATTAATTTGGTTTCATGCTGGAGGTCAACTATGGAGGCGATTTTCCCTGTAAGAAGATTCTTGGGAAAATATGGAGAAAAAAAATCTTCATATGGTATTTGTAGATTTAGAAAAAACATATGATAGGGTTCCTAGAGATGTTCTTTAGTGGATTCTAGAAAGAAAATGAGTGCATGCTAGATACTTGACACTATTAAGGATATGTGTGAGGGAGTAGTAACGAGTATAAAGACATTTAGAAAAACTACAAAAGAATTTCCCATTACGATATGACTACATCAAGGATCGGCTTTAAGTCCATATCTTTTTACTCTAGTTATGGATGAACTAACTAGGCATATTCAAAAGGATATATTACGGTGTACATTATTTGAAAATGATATTGTCTTAATGGATGAAACAAAAGACGGAATGAATAGGAAATTAGAGCTTTGGAGGAATACATTAGGATCTAAAGGCTTTAAGTTGAGTAGGACGAAAACTGAATACACGCACTGTGAGTTTAGAAACACTAGACATCGAGATGACGGAGTAGTAAAATTAGGGGAAGTAGAAGTTTCTAAGGTAAACCACTTTAGATATCTAGGATCAATCATACAAAATGATGGTTATATTGAGAATGATATCACACATAGAATTCAAGTTGGATGGAAGAAATGGAGGAGTGCAACAGGTGTGATATGTGATCGAAATATTCCTACTAAGTTAAAAGAAAAATTTTATAGGACTCCGATTAGGCCAGCTATACTTTATGGAAGTGAATGTTGGGCGGTAAAGCAACAACAACTACATAAAATAAACGTAGCAGAAATGAGGATGCTTAGGTTGATGTGTAGTAAAACTCGTAAAGATAGAATAAGAAATATAGAAATTAAAAGACAAGTAAGAGTAACACCAATTGACACAAAGATTAGGGAAGGGCGGTTGCGGTGGTCTGGTCACCTGCAAAGACGGCTTACAAATGTCCCCACTAGAAAACTTGACTCAATAGAAACTGAAAAATTCGACGAGGTAGGGGTAAACCAAAGTTAATTTGGGACGCTTTAATTAGGAAGGATTTGAATGGTTTGGAAAGCTCACCATCAATTGCATTAAATCGAGCACAATGGAAGAATTTTACCATGTAGCCAACCCCAATTAATTTGGGACTGAGGCTATCTTGTTGTGGTTGTTGTACTTATTAGTTTTGACAGACCACCATAACAAAGAATTTAGTAAATACAGAACATAACAAAAAATTGAAATGGACCAAGCAAAAAATCTAAATTTTTCTGCTTTTAAATAAAGCAGTAAACTGAACAAACCCCCGATCAAGCGCTCATTCGAGATGTCAAAGATGACTTGCTCAACAAAATATAAGAACCTTTTAGTAGAAGGGTTTGCAAAAATGTAGCTAGGTGAAGATACTCTTTGTGTTTCTCGGTTTGCAAGAAGAAAGCTTTCCATGATGCCAGGTGGCATAATTTTTCCTCTACAGAATACCTCGTGCATATGCCCAACATCCTTTGAAAAGTGGCAACGAATGAAAATGTGTTGCACAAATTCTCCATCTTTCCTTGAATAGCAAACAATAGGGAGGGGAAAAACACCAATTTGTGCATTTGCTTAGAAGACTGTGAAGGTGTTCATCTTCCTAACAATTATAGGGATCGGAGCATTCTAAATCAAGTTTATATGGATAAAGGCAGGGTTATTAGAATGGCAGTCATGGCTAGAAAGAATGATTTGCATGAGAAGCTTCCTGCAAGTTTCAATGACCATTTGTCTTCTCCACATGCTTTGACTCTACTTAGTTGAATTCTCTCTATCAGATGTCCAGATTCCTCCATTAGTTCTTGATAGGATTACATATGAAATGAATGTTCCAATTTGTACTATTCTTGGGTAAGTGATGGAGAATAGAAGTTGTGCAATCATAGCTGTTTACGAGTTTGTCTCATTGTAGAAGTTTGTGTCGTTGCTTATATTTCTTATTTTATTTTGATTAGTTAGTAGAGTTATAGTTAGAGTCATAGTTAGAGATGTGTTTTCTATCAAACAAAATATATCTTTAGTGTTGTAAGGAATCACCGCGGAAGTCCTAAGATGACAGTCACACGAATACGCCCAAAGATAACAAACTACAGAGAAAACAAGAACAAACAAATTTATGTAAAAAAACCCCAAAATCAGGGGAAAAACCACGGGCAAGGAACAAGGTATTCCACTATCAATAATATAGTACACAAAGAAAAACCCTCATCTATCTAAACCCCAGATAGAAACCCCGAGACACAAGATCTCTCAATCTCCAGTATACACAACCCGTACACTAGGCTCGCTTAACTCCTAACACTCAACACACTGCTCACCATGACACCAGCACACACGCATATATACTTGTGCGTAGTATATGTTAACCCAACGTGTACATACATTCTAATTTGGTGTTGGACACATTGAAACACCTTACAACCATGTGTTCTCCACCACGTTTTCCTTTCTTGAAAAACAGGTCTTGCGGTGTCACACATCCATGCATGTGTATTGTAATCTTAAAAACTAATTGGAGTCCTAAAACAGTAACTTAATTAAGTTACTAATTATCTTTAGAAACTTACCAATTTGACACTTACTCTTTTTCACCAATAGTAATTTCGAGTTGAAGCCATCGATTCAACATTTAGTGTAGGCGTTGATCTTTTCATCTATTAGGAGTTTTATCATTTTCATTAATTGTAATTATATTAGGAGTCAAAGTATGGCTGGTTAGTATTAACTATATAGATGCATAAGTCACTTTATGTTAGGTTGATTGATTATTGATTAATGAAATTTATGCTTTGAGAGAGAGTTTCTCTTGGTGTATTTTTGGTTTCTTCCACTTTGTGCATTCGATCACAAGTTAGAAACAGGTTTCTTTAATTCAGGTACTCGCGGAACCAACGAAATGTAAAAAAAAACTTATCTTTTTTTTGTAGCGAGAAATTTGTCAAGTCCTCGTTGCATCAGTTTATATCAGAGCACGATGTGTTCGTCGACAATGGTGTTGAGAAGACAAAGATGGGGTGTGTCACAACGACGTCAAGAATTGATCGATATGTGTGCTTTTGAATTGCGACACATATAACGAAAGTTAGAAGAACTTGAAGTTGAATATGCAAAGGAAATTGCTTCAGAGGATGACGTTGAACCCGCAGAAGACGGCGGTGATCTCATTTTTTACTTCGATAAGCCGCCAAAATTTGACGATGCAGGTCATGACTTCGTCGAAGACAATATCGTTTTCGGAGACAATGGTGTTGTTATCAAAGTTATTTCGCGATCTACGACTCCCCAAGTCCACTAGGTAGTGCCTAGTGATGGTGTCATCGATAATAGTTCCATTCAGATCGTTGCAAAGACGGAAGTCAAGTTTGCAAAACACTTCTCGTCATTGAACGAAGACAAAAAAGGCGTTGACGATTTTCTTCAAAACTCCTTTGAAGTTATGTTGCAATCTACAACAGTTGAAGTGTTTGACACATTGACAAGTGATAGCGAGTTCGTCGAAATTATGTTCAAGCAAGATCTGTTAGTGTTTGAAAATTTAACTGCTCCATATCCCAAGAGTTACGGAAGGAACTAAAACTCAAGGATGAGTTTTTTTTAACCGGGGAGAATGATGGAGAATAGGAGTTGTGCGATCATAGTTGTTTACGAGTTTGTCTCATTGTACAAGTTTGTGTTGTTGCTTATATTACTTATTTTATTTTGATCAGTTAGTGGAGTCATAGTCAGAGCCATGTTATCTTTTGAACGAAGTATATCTTCAGTGCAAGCGTTGGTCTCTTCATATATTAGGAGTTTTATTATTTTCATTCATTGTAATTATATTAGGAGTCAAAGTGTGGTCGGCTGGTATTAAAGCTATATAGAGGCATGTCGCATTATGTTAGGTTGATTGATTATTGATTAATGAAAGTTTATGTTTTGAGAGAGAGTTTCTCTTTGTGTATTTTTGGTTTCTTTAACTTTGTGCATTCGATCACAAGTTAGAAATGAGTTTCTTCAATTAAGGTACTCGCAAAATCAACGAATTGTAAAAAAATTTATCTTTTTTCTAGCGAGAAATTTGTCAATTCCTTGCTGCATCAGTAAAATTAATGCAGTTTTGAAGGTATGATAAAGGACTAGTCTGTAGTTTATATAAAGCAGGGAATTTATGGAATAACAACACATATTCTGACCAAGGATCCTTCCAAAACGTATGTGACTACCACGATGTTCTTTGTGAATCATCTTACCTAGAGAAAGATAATGCAATTGAGAAGCTACACTTTTGGTCAAAGATTGAAGGATGTCAAGGCAATACCTAGGCGATTTCACAAATCTAGGTGAGGATTAAGTGATGATAAAAACTATTTCTTTTCAGGTCCTTCAACAATTTATATTTTTATGAGGTCATTATGTAGCTTTAATGGTACAACTCATTTTCATCTATATTCAATATATATTTTAAAATTAGTAATCATATTTGCAAAGGATTATCTAGAAACACTTTATTACAGCATGTCAACGTCGTTGGCAATCATTGGAAGAGGCATTGGAGGAGTAGCTAGCAACCAATGGAGGGCGGGTGGGGATAATGAGCTAATATTGAACAAACTTTACATTGCTCCAACACTTCTTCTCTCTTTCCTGCAACGAATACTTTTCAACGATGTTTATATGACATGATTTGTCTTAAAAGCACTCATGTCACGTCCCGCATAAAAGATCATGCATATAAATTATAACACCTATGGAAAATGTCCCTTCTTTTTTAAGATAAGCATGTATTTCAGGTTTTCTCATAATAGCAAATAATAAGTGGAGTACAAAACTCAAAACAAGATAGTTCTTATTTTCAAGTTTCAAAGTAAACACCCCAAAAGCTTACAACAAAATGGAACACAACCTCTTAAACATTGTAATCCTAAAAAAATGATAACTCGTCATATTTACAAAAAAGACGAGCTCTGACAAGAAGTTTTCTAATTTAAAGATAAAAATATAAATAAGTTAAGATATCTAAAGAATGGACCATTAAGATTGAAGAATTTTTTAAGCAAATTCTAGAAATTCATAGCTTTTCAGAGTAAACCAGAGATTGCTAGGTGTCGCTTAGGTATCGCTTAGGCTTTTAAGGGAAAAATGTCATAGGCATTTTAGGGCAAAATCGCATGGGTGGTTGCCTAGGTGAACGATATCCTTAATAATTCTTAAAAAATTAAAAAAGCTGACTACAACTAGGTTTGATGAAATAGTACCTATCCAACAACAAATATTAACATAATTATTGTTAAATAAGGATCTAAAGGCTTATTAGTATCATTGAACTATGTATCGCAGTGACTAATACACGATTAGGGTACTTAAGACCTACAAAAACTAAATTAATAAATATCCAGGGACCACTAAATAAATATTAGTCATCACCTCATCTAAAGTAGGGAAATAGCCACAGTATTGCCTTGGCGCCTTGCAATCATTGATGTAAGCAATAAAATGTTTTTCTACTTATATCTCAAGAATTTGGTAAATTTAGGATCTGTCATATTGATTTTTAATTTGAGTATATTCTCTTCCTTGAAAACATTGAGCAAAAGATTAGTTCGGGTATGAGGATTTAGTTCGGATATCATTATGAGCTATTTAGGTAAGTTGTAACCATGCATCATACCACTAACTCGGAGATGAAGCATGGAAGTTCGAAATAGAGAATCAGTTGTCATAGATGTTTATATAAGATATCACATGATTTCAAGAATCTTTTTATGTTTATTTTGAGAGAGCAAAGAATTGTACTATACAAAGAAAATAAAAGACACCAACCCAGAGAAACAAAAACAAAAGATGCCTTCAAAGGCTTAGCAATTTTCCCTAAAAGTACTCAAACTAATTGTATGTCATATTCCACCTATACAATAATTAGCACACTACAAATACCCACCTAAACTCTAATCACTCTAAACTCTAATCATTCTAAATTTCTAATGAAGTATATCCAATCACTATCATATTACGAGCATCCAAGAGGACATCACTGCCTCATCCAGCAATACTTGGATGTTGCATCATTATTTAATCCTCTAGCCCTACCTGGAATTTGATAAGAAACCAAACACCAACAATAATATTCTGTCAAACAATAACTATTATATTGATTAAAGAAAATAGAGCACAAAAAATTAAAGCTATATGAGATGACAGACTCTCTTAAACTACTCAACTAGAGTATGATTGAAATTCATAACATATCTTCTATGCCTTGCAATGCTTCCTTTTCCTTAACAATAAGTTGCCTAACAAGAGAACATGCAAGAACATTATGAAATTACCATTATAATCGCCCTCTTCGAACAACCTTAATTGGGTATTCATTATTGTCGCCACTTGTACAATGCACATTGTCCTCCTCATGGTGGAGACATTAGAAAAATGAAACTTGAATGTGGTGGCGGAGTCTCTTGTGAGTTGTGACTGTTAAAAGGATAAGTTGGGATAAAACGAGATCAGAGAAATCTGAATCCCTCTAAGACAAATAATCAAGGTTTGATCCATAGCAGCCTCACAAATATATCTTCATCAAGAGGACTATCCATGGCAAGATATGAAAAGTTATCTAGGGGGCTAATAAAGGTAGAAAAAACACAAGCTCGACCTGATAATGCAACGACAACACTACCCAACAATGCAATGTCACAAACAAAGTAATATTAGAGGCCTCTATTGCATTAGTTGAGTCTCGAGGTCCTATATCCATGGTACAAACAACTTATAAACCTAGAGAACAACAAAGCAATCCTTATAGACCCTGACTCGAAGGGCCAAGAGCTCCGAATCAAAAGTCAAAACCTGTTTGATCTCAACCCAAATGTGCAATCGTAACATAAAAGATATAATAGAAGCCCCCAAATGCACTCGGTGAAACTTGATGCTATGTAGCCATGCCATTTTTTATCAAAGTAGTGATGCCAATAGTCAAAGAACCAAAAGTAAGAGTTGAACAAAAAAGAACAGACAATATAGAATAGGACACGAATGGTGATAAGACATTCTTATAGAAAGGACAAACAAACACCATTACACCTTGCTTGTATATAGATATGTTGGCTAGGAAAAGAATAATGAGCAACGAATACATGTTGGAGACATTTCTCTCATAAACATGAGTGCCACGAAACGGCTCTAATTGAACCAATAGCATCATGATTCTCAGTGTAGGAAGCACTCTTGCTATTGATTAATGATTGCTAGTAATCATCCTCGAGCTTACCATAAATGTCGAACAATGGACCCCTTTGTTGCATACTTACCCTCCATGCCGATGGATTTGCAAAGATTAGTGTCTATAATGTATATATATGAATTGCAAACCTGATAGAAAGAGAAAACATCAACACACCTAATGATGGAGAAAACACAAACGCCATGATGTCGCTCTCGAACAATGAGTCATTTCAGTGGGCCATCAACTTAAAGAGAAAACAAGAGTGCACAAACTGAGAATAATCAATGGCGCTAACCTGAAAATCCAAAACAAACGTGGTACCCTTGGAATCCAAATCATAATACATACCATCGCGCCTTGTTTTTCACACAAAGTCAAATCTGTTCGTGAGTCACATCAAGCACACACGAGCAACTTACCCTGATCGACTAGTGCACGTCCATCACAACCAAGGAAAAAAATAAATGGAACTGTTGATGATCATCGACAAGAAACCCAAAGGCAATGGTTGGCGAAATGGAGCAACAGTGGCCAAGCATTTACCCCATCATAACGTGCTTGAATCATTTGCCCTCAACGATTCCTTGCGAAAATCTAACTCCTCCCTAGTGACAAATCAAGCATGCACATCTTAAGGGAAGGAATCACAAAATCATTGTAGATGTGGAATCAAAGCTTATTCGGCAACCACTCAAGTGGTGCAGCACCATCGACAGATTTGGGATAGGCGATGGGTGTGTTGCCTCGAAAGGTATGTGCAATCACCATGAGTTGGTACTATACCAAAATTGAGATAGGACTTAGAAGTAAAACCATCTGAAGCACTTAAAACTTGAGTCACGAAGTCATTGAAACTTCGACTAGCATTGATTTTGAGTAAAAAAAAAAACTCATCGATCAGTTCATATGCTTCGAATGTTGGTACTATACCAAAATTGAGACAAGACTTAGAAGTAAAAACATCTGAAGCACTTAAAACTTGAGTCATGAAGTCGTTGAGACTTCGACTAGCGTTGATCTTGAGTAAAAAAAAATTGATTGATCAGTTCATCTACTTCGAATGTTGATATCTTAGGTTTCGAAGAGTCAAATTTGGCATAGACGCTGTGGTGTTAGCTCGATGGTAGATGGATCTAAAAGCACTAGCATTGTTTGATTTATAGATCTTGGGTTTTTGGGAAGTTTAGAGGTTGAAGATCAAATGGGCAAGTGATCTTAGTATCACTGGTTTCCAAGCAATAACTGATTGATGTGATTACACTCCGAGAGAAAAGGGACCAACTAGTAGCGTGTCGAGCTTCTCCAATAGGAGATGCATCATCGAATTAATTTCCTTAAGGTCATTGATCATCTTATCCATAATAGATCATGTATCCACACTTGAATCCATTATTTCTAACTATATATTCTTGATCATATTTTAGTGCTCTAATACCAATTTGATAAGAACCCAGACACCAACAGTAAAATTCAATGAAACAGTAACACTATTATATTGATTGATAAACAAGAGAACACAAAACCATAGCTATTTGAGACTGGACTCTAAGAAACTACTCACTAGAGTAAGATAAAAATTCCTAACATGTCTTTTGTGTCCTACAATGTTTCTCTTTCCTTTATATCTTCCTTTATAGCAAAACTCACTAAAACACAATGATATTACCATTATAACCACCCGCTCCTGGCTATCCATCCCTTTTTACAATAATTAGCCTTGGCCCTTTCTTGAATTAGGGACTGATGACCATGTTGGTCTCCACCGAAAACCAACCTCCATCGGTATTTCGGTGTAAGACGGGATATACCTTTCAAATAAAGGGACTGCGTACTCTTCAATGAGCTCAAAGAGACTGTAAAGAAGTCGAACAACCTTAATTGTAGATGAAGCCCACATCTAATTTGGATTTTGGAACCAACTCATTTCTACATAAAAAAGGAATCAATGCCCCATATAAAATGTATTAGGCCCACAAATAAAACGCTTTAAGTATAAGTAAATTTGTACAAAAATAGCAATAGTTGTTACCGCTTCATCGTAACATCTACAAGGAAGAAATTGGAAAAAAAAAGAAGACGAATAAGAAGAAGAGGATCATTATACATCAATGTTATCAAGGCATTGAGGCAGTCCCTATGCAGTTTTCACCTGCCCAAGCGAGGTGATGTGAAGTGGCTTAAAAAGATTTACTTAGAGCTCGACAAAAAATAATTTTTACTTGAAGATCCTTAGAGAAGAAGTTGCCCATTGTAAACAAATATCCTCTTATTCTCGAAGCCTAGCATACTTGAGGAAGAAGGTCATCAAACAAGAATGTTGCTCAAATAGTGAGTGTTCAAAAAAAACATATGATATATAATTAATATATGACCTTAGATAGACAGGATTTCTTCAAGGCCTTTGACATACTATATAAACTAAGCCACTACTCAATTGATGTATATTTATAAATAAATATTATTGATAAGTGAATCATAATGTGGAAGTATTATTGAGACAATGTTTCTTTAGTTTTCCACAAAAAGATAAAAAGTTGGGTAAAAAGTTAAAGCGCAACCTCTTAGGCCCAACAATCCCATGGGAAAGAAAAACAAAAAACTATGATAAATACTTAAGAGATTAGGAAAGACAAGCCTTACGCGTTCACCAATAGATAATCATCTTCATTAGCCCATAGACCTTCCTTTACTAGAGATGATTCTAACTACCCATACCTGAAAATTATCAATAAATAAAAGTTGAGATAAAAAGATTAAAAGTCTTAGATAAACAATACATATGGGTTGTGCCTAGTAAAAGGCTGCACATGCAACAAAGGGATATAAAGAAGAATTGGAATAACACATAATCCATTGCTAATACCATAGACTAAGATAATTGTCGAACTTGTTCATATCTCACAGGAAATTATGTTTTCTCAATGAAGGTTAGAGTCCCATCCAATTAGGATATTAGGAGATTAGTGTTTTCATAAAGAGCGAAAATTTATTGTTTTCGCCTCTTTTGTTTTCTCAAATTAAGGTGAGCATCCATAGTCTATTTGTTGAGTTGCATTCTCTAGGGTGAAAGGCACCATCATGGACATCCCTTTTGAAATTTGAAGAATGTATGAAGTGTTAATCTTCCCCAACACAATAAGCCATCCAAAAAGATTATGTTTTTGGAGGAATGAATGCTTTCCATAATAAGACCAATTCTTGGATAGATGAATCATTAGAATAATTGGTAAGAATGGTGATGAAAGATTAACGAGTGAGTGCTCCTGATGAGTCGATTCCTAATACATTAGTCCTCACTATTTGGGTTGCAAAACATTACAAATTTCTATTTCTTTGGTTTTTTTCTGATGGAAAGGTGTATTCTAAGGTGGTAACCCCAATTCATATGGGTAAATTAAAAGGATGAGGGATCAGAGTGAAGAAAATAGTGAATAGGTTTGAAATGGCCAATGGATATTCTATAAAACTCAAGAAACCTATGGACAAATGCACAAGTCCCATCAAAGAGTCCTAGCAAAGTATAATTGCAAGACTATTCCCAAGTTGGAGCTTAATGTGAATAGAGAAGCATGATAGAGGGAAGCCACAAATCCCTTTGGACCAGACCAAGTTGTAAGCTTGTAAATGAGACCACCCCCACCATCCAGTGATAATATCTTCTACCATGATTACTCTTAACAATCTTAGACCATAATGCATTAGGTCCTGGGGAATTTCCATAACTGATTAGCCACTAAATCCTTATTCTTTTGTCAAATATGGACTATAGTCTATAACCAACCTTCCTTTTTCAAACGGCTTTTGAACTTGCTTTCATTTCACTAAGTGAGACAATTTTGAACTTGCTTTCATTTCACTAAGTGAGACAGTTTTCCTCTCTCATCCCCTTTCCACAACAAATCAGTGAATATCTTTCCAGTGTCCTTGGAAATTGACGCATTTCAAATAGAGAGCAAATTTACGTAGGTACAACATTTAGAATTGCCTTGATTAGTGTACGCCTTCTTCCTTTGGCAACGAAACTCCTTTTCAATGTCTTTGGCTGCATTATGTACCCAATCCAAGTATTACGTCCTCTAGGAGCATTCCATCCAATGTATGCTCTGTCAAGTAGCATGACATATATCGTAACTCAAAGCAATTAACTTTTTATTTGAGGTCAATAAACTTCTTACTTTAGTAGTTAACATAAACTACTAGAAGGCACACTATCCTCCTACCCTTTTTTTTATTTCTCAATTTTTTTCTTTAGCGAAGCCATTTTAGTAATATTAAGCATCATAAAACATTACTCTTTAAACAATTTTATATTTTAATTTTCCCTTTTAAAAAAGCTAAATTGGTTAAAAAATGATAAGCTTTTTACAACTTTTGCAATTACATCATAACCTTTCAAGATTATTTAATTTGTATCCTAATAACACTTTTGGACCCTAAAGTAGCTGATGTTACGAACCATCTCATCACCCATTGGGCCACTGCTACAATTGTTACTCACTTTGTTACCCAATAAGAAAAAAAAAACCGCACGAACGAACAAAAAAAAATCGAAACACTCCTCTTGCAAAAATTTTGTTAGGTTTAGCGAGGGTACTCTGTTGGATTTCCTTATCACTAACATATTTTGGGTTTTGAGGGGAGAGAGATCGATGTCACTGAGACTCACAAATCTCAACCAAACTTTTAAGCTCCAAAGACCAACCAACAACAACATATCAATCATTAGATCGATCGATGAATAATCGATTAAGATGTTTGGGCTTGGTAAAGGAAGAGCAAAGAGGCATTGAGATGTGTTGCGTGACAATGTCTAGGGCATCACAAAACCAACCATTCGTCGGCGGCGTCTGAGAGAAGCGTGAATTTGATCGGTGGGTTGATCTACAAGGAGCGAGAGCGGTTTTGAAAATTGTCTTGAGATCCTGAGCACGCGAAAAGGAAGACTGACACTCTGTTGTTTGTGCTCTAAAGCGGCGAGGGGAGGATCCTTTATGAGTTTGGGTGTTTAAGTTAGAGTTCGGTGAATAATATTTGGTTAATGTTAGTTTCTAAGTAGCTTTGTGGGAAATGGTGTCCAGGTAGTGAATAACCTTGAAAAAGGGTTTTTTTTGGTTTTTGATCTGGTATTCTCTCTCATATGTTGAATAAATATATAAAAAAATTTTATTTCTCAAAAAAAGGAAGAGATTTGAAGTCTATGGAATATAATTTGTTGTTCTCAACCAATCTGATCCTTGAGCACCCATTCAACCTCTTTTTTCACAGCCATAATATCCCTACCACCATCATCCTACTCTTCTTCTTTGCAACGCCCCACCACCGCTGCTATCACTAATACCCATCTCTCCCCCTTCAATTTCGTTTTGTTCATTTTTTTTTTTTGTTTTTTTAGTGTAAAAATGAGTAACAAACATAAAAGTGGGTGAGCGGGTGGCGTGCCACATCAACGACTTTAGGGTCCAAAAGTTTCACGGGATATAAGTTAAACAATCTTGAAAAGTCGGGATATAACAACAAAAGTTGTAAAAGGTTAGGATATTTTAAACAATTTGGCCTCATAAAATAATATACTTACTACTACTATATTTGGGTATATGCCATTGAAGATTAAGTCTTATCTTTTCCTCAAAAATATACTTATTATATTCGGCATCTGAATTCGTCTACATACAAGGGACTTGTACATGCAAGAATCAATTGTTTAGACAAGGAGGGGAAATTAAATATTTTTCCATGCCTAACGCATGCCTAGATAGAACTAATCATTTAAGGAGGTCCTCAATACCTTAACAAACAACAATATTGATCCATGTAACGTAAGAAATCAAGATGAAATTTCACAATTCAATGAATTAACAAACTACATCACTTAAAATATACTAGTTATATTCGGCATCTGAATTCTCTTACATACAAGGTACTTGTACATGCAAGAATCAATTGTTTAGACAAGTAGGGGAAAGTAAATAGTTTTCTATGCCTAACGCATGCCTAGATAGAACTAATCATCTAAGGAGGTCCTCAATACCTTAACAAACAACAATATTGATCCATGGAACGTAAGAAATCAAGATGAAATTTCACAATTCAATGAACTAACAGACTACATTACTTAAAAAGTAAAACAAATGTTCCCCTTTGAGCCCATGAACAGTGCATGTTCTATATAAAATATTCGAACATTTTCTTTTGTCCTTGTTACTATGGTTATTCATCAACTGCATTAAATCAAGCTAAATGGAAAGACTTGATCCATGTATCTAACCAACTGATTCAGGAAAGAGGCTATTGTTATTGCAATTATCATTATATGCAGATCTTTACATTATTTTAGTCCACAAGGGAACCAACATTCCATTTCATACTTTTGCTCTATGATTGAAAACAATATGTATATGCCAAAATGTTCATCCATAATTGCTTCCACGATCTATTGAGTTGTGCATACGCAACAATTAAAATCAACTTCTAGAATTATAACTACACATACTAATAATCATTAATCCCCACATCTTAAACAAAAGAGGGAATATGATCTTATGGATTACGCTTCTCATTCAAATCATAGTTTCACAAATACTCAGAATCTATTCAAAATAAACAACCAGAAAAAATAGTATGCCTGAAAAGGAAATTCAAAATTATTATTGTAGAGTAGATATATACCATTTCAGGCAACATTGCATGCCAGTTCGAGTGCCCATTTTGCGGCTTATTGCTTCCCAAAAGATATTGCCTCGCAACTGCCCATCAGAGCACTAGTTAGTAAATAGGAAATAAGCAAGATCCCTGCCTAAGGTGAGAAGAAAATCAAAATGACCATTTCTTTAACTTATAAAAAAAAATGAAAGAAAATTTAAGGCCATATACACTTCAAGGAGGGGGCTTTATGAGTAACATAACAATATTAATCTAACCATGCAATTATCAGATTCCCTTTCTTGATAGGCCTTCATGCGCAAATCCATGTTTACTAAATCAAATAAAGCCTGATACTCATCCTGGGACCAAGGACCTGTATCCATAGTGAAACCAAAGTCACTCACTGCTAAAGCAAGAATAGTGCAGACTATAACTTAACAAGTAAGAAGTAAATGTATACAATCAAACTATGCACAAAATTAATTTCCTAAACAGCAAATTGATATTTCACCGAGGAAGGAACAAAAAAAAATGTAGATAGAAAGAAATCCTCTAGTATGTCAAAACCTACTTGCCTTGGTTAGAAAATAAACAAAGATGACATTAAATTTTGGTCTAGATAATCAGGACGCATAAAATTTTAACTGAAGCCAGCAAATTGCAATGATAAAGCTCCAAAAGGTAGTTCATGGCTCTACATCGTGAAAGAAACGTGATTACCAGGAATTTATAAATAATGTACTTTTTTTCAAGTTGGGAAAATTTATCCTGCACCATGTATCCTTCACGTGAACTCTAAACTTCCCAAGTTCCTTTCACATATTTTTCCATTTTGGTCCATGTTCTTCATGAAATCTTAAGTCCATACAATATGATAATTTAAGAAAAAAATAATAATGCACATATAAAATATTGGAAAATTGGATAAATATTATCTTAGATGATTGCTAGAGATGCAAGAATATGAAGGGTAAAGACCCAATTGTATAACGAAGAAAAATGGTATTCATCGTATGTCTAAACATGATACATGTGACAAAAGCAACAAGAAACAGCTGATATTCATTTAAATAGGTTGAAGAATCATTCACAAGTTAAAATTGGAATTAGTCAGTGTTTTCAAGGCAACGCCTTGGCACCACCTAGGCGCCGCGTTAGGCGTTTTGGAGGTTTCCACCGCCTAGCCCTTAAAAAGGCAAGCTGTGGGCTTGAAAATAATTATTAAAAAATATTTTTATTGAAAGTATTGTTTATTTATTTATTTGAAAATATTATTTATTAATTTTTGAAAATATTTTTTAATTTCAAAATGTGTGGAAAAATGTGGAGTTGAAAATATGGTGATGAGAATGTGTAGGCAAGAAAGTATGCACCTTACTGTTAAGGGTCTCTAAATAAATTAAATTATTTCTTAGAGAGGTCTAAGTAGACATTTTGTCGCCCTCCTATGCTTGTGACCTTAGGCCTTTGCCTCAACTATGCGGGGCTAAACCGCCTAACACCGCCTCACCGTATTGAAAACATTGGAATTAGTCTTTCTTTCTATCACATTCCCAAAACTTCAGAGTAGCTACATCCACGAGATATTTTCCATCATAGGTGGCACGAATAGCTTTTTAAATTAAAAAACAAAGTTAACATGTGCATAAAAAGCAACATATATTAGAAAACGTACTTCTTGATGAATTTTTTTCGTTCAAGAGTCCATGTATGGTTTTCAACTCTTTCAAATAAAACATGAGCCCGATGTTTTATACTTTCTGAGGATCTCCAAGGTAATGCCATACCTATAATAACAACACGTAGTTAATTAGATGCAAAATTCATTGACAAAAAGTTATCATTTTGTTGAAGTCTCACACAAGAACCAATTACTACTTCAAATGGCATATTATCTAGCCGTCTCTATTTACCTCAATAATATTAGTATTAGTTATGTTTAAAAATGCCTCATTGTAGGATTTCTAGATGAATCTGGTTTTGCATTTTCTGTATTCTATGAATCTTAGTATTTTAATGTAATTTCCATAAGTTTGTAGAGAGTTTTATCTTGTTCTTAATGTTTTTGCTTGGCCACCAATTCAATGATTTTATGCTATCAATTAATCCAAGGGGAGAGTTGGGAGTAAGATCTAGACAAAATTTCAAAGGTTGCATGTGAGATAAGAATATACTGGTATGATCTATGGTGCATGTATTGGATTTTTACTTTTAATGCATTCTTGTAGTATGGTTGACATAGGGATAAGTCAATGACTATTAAGAGTAATGTTAATCGATCTTGAAAGAGATTCGAGCGACTTTTGACTAATCTAGCAAATCTAGCAATCAACAAGAGAAATTTATTGAATACAAAGTGGAGATTAAAGTAAAGGGAAAAAATTGTTGATATCTATAACCCTAGGTCCTAAAATATGATATTCTTGTCTAATATAAATTCTTGTGTTGTTTTCTTCATTGCTTTAATTTAGATAAGAGTAGATTGTTGAATTTTAATTAAGTTTTACTTTTTTTTCAAAATTGAGATTTCGATTGTGCAAACAAAATTTCAAAAGAGGTCATAACTCATAACTATTAGTTGTGCAATTAGTAATTGTGGGATAGACATTGTACTCATTGCTAGTACAATTGACTCGCATTCGCTTGTGTGGTTAAATATTTTGATAATAGATTCTCCCGAAGCCATCAGACAATTTCTTTTATGAATTTTTCATTTTACAAGTCCTACTAGCATGAAAGATGGAACAACCAACTAGTCCCACTATGCTCGGTACTAATTAGATGACATTGGTCATAACTGTCTAGTTGTCATTGTGTTGATGATCATACATTTGTTAATTTAGGGCTTATTAGTTTGAAAACTGTACTATGATTAATATTCTGATAAATTATGGAATTATATTGTTGAATTGATAAACGAAAACAACAAGAAGACCCAGAAAACCTAGAGAAGAGTCTAAAAACTCTCTCAGCCCAAACTCAAAAGAGTTCCCAAATTACAATCAAGACAACAAGATACATTTCTCTACCACACAACATCTATTTATACTACAAATCCAAAATTACTCACTCAACTCCCTTGTAAGTTGTAACTAATTTGGACTCACATCTACATTGTTGTTGTGGTCACCCTAACTCCTTATTGATAAAGGATCATAATACCCTCCCCCTTAAAAAACCACCTTCTCCTCAAGGTGGGAAACAAAAACTTGGGGAACCCCTATACCAAGACCATGAACCCACAAGATGAGAGAAACGGGTGGGAGCCGAAAGTAAGCAAATGCTAGGATCCATATGAACCTAATAGTAGAAAAAAATGAGGAACATCACTCAATGTTGGTGTGATGGTTGGGATGTCATTTGCTGCAGCTTGAAATGAGGACCTGCAAGAACCCATATCAATCTCATACTAAGATGACTAATAGGATCCCGAGCCAAAATGTGAACAATAGGAACACTCCAAAAGCCTTTAACTGAATTACCAAAGAAAAATCGAATGTCCGAATCAGGCAAGCCACTCCCCAATACCTTGGGATTATATCAGCAAGAACAACATGATGAGCAACAAGTACAAAAAACAAGCCCAAACAAGAAAGGATGATTGACATGTTGTACTGCCCAAGTAAGCCCTGTACGATGAAAGACAAGTGGAACAAAGCGTACCCCGCCATGGCATTGAGAAGGGCAAGGGAGAAAAATGGAGCAAATGAACCCAATCTAATGGCCACCAACATTAGGTCCATGCAAGGAGTCAAACTTAATGAGCTTCTCATAAGTACGCAGTCCACACACGTTAGATTCAGATTATTGTTTCTCAATTTGCATCCGATTGTGAAATCCATAAAAGTAATGCCACATCTCCTTCACACTATAAAATCCCATGGGAAAGCACAGTTTCAAGCACTTTGCTCTTGTCCCAGCACACATAAAACCACAAAAAAGAAGTAACATACACCATGATTCCCTTGCCACTACATTCATTATGACGAACCTCTTTCATCACTCTAAGCACAAGTGAAAAGAGAGGGACAGACATCGTAGAATAGATAATTTTGATGCCCAAGGCAGAAACCCATTCGTCAAACACTTGGAAGGCGACCATAATGATGCACGCAAACAATAGCGTAAATTTTGAAATTGGAACCCAATTCCATCGGTATGAAACCATATGCAAACACCAGGTGCAAAAATCATAGCAAATAGAGAAGGCGTCGTCATTGAATGCTGCGATTGAGATCAACTCACATTTATAAGCCTCGTAAAATGGCGGGAAACACACCAGTAGCCGAATGTCACCCAAGGATGGTGTACATCGCCAAATACCAATGGGATGCAGAACAACACAAGTCCAAGAAGTGGAAGACGAAGTGATCACCATTTGATGATTCTCAAATGGCAAAATAACACGGTGGATCGACAACCTCAAGTGAGATAATGAGTGCGCGGATCGAGAATAATCCATTGGCATAAGACTATGCACATTAAGATGTAGGTTACCTGCATTAAAATAAATGTAATGAGAAATTCTTTGATGCGTTGTCATACCGCGCATCATTCGATCACCTCGAATGCAGTTTTGATCAGATTGAGTCTTCTTCTCTAATTGTACTGCAACCCAGAGAGTGTGATAAGATAATGAAGAAGGGGGAATATGCCCTAACTACCATAGCCTCCGGAGCTCAAAGATTTTCCAACATGAGAGAAGATCTCGGAGGTGGCCAAGGAGGTAGATCCAATGTTTTCAATGCGGCGAGGCGGTGTTAGGCGGTTTAGCCCCACCTAGTTGAGGCAGGGCCTAGGCGACACCTAGGTGAGCAGAAAAATATTTAGTTAGACCTCTCTAAGAAATAATTTAATTTATTAAATACCCATCAACAATAAGGGGCATACTTTCTCACATACGCATTTTCACCACAATATTTTCAACTCCATACTTTCCCACACATTTGAAATAACAAATATTTCAAAAAATTCAAATAATATTTTTAAGAAAGTAAATACATAAATAAATAATATTTTCAATAAAAATATTTTTCAATAATTATTTATGGCTCACTGCCTCCTTATTAACAACTAGGCAGTGAAAACCCCTAAAGGTAAGGCAGTGCCTAGACGCCGCCTGGAAAACACTGGGTAGATCTAAGGTCGCATCAGTCGAACCCTCCCTGAGTATGGCAAGATATGGTGGACCAGGACAGTAAATCCTGGTAGTAGACAGATCCAGTTGACGCGGTGGTGGTAGAGGGGCTCGAATATGCCCAACATGTGCTCTTGATGGCTAGGAAATTTGAAAGGCTAGGTGAATATTATGTGTTTTTGTGGATAGGAGAGTACCCTTTGAAAGTTCAAATGTTTGGTAGGTTTGTGGATTAAGAAAGCAAAAAAGAATATCATATTTTATGAGAGATATTGCTGAAATTTTGGTAGAAAGTATGAGATATAATTTGGTTACAAAGCATATCATGTAGAGAACATAATTAAGATAATGGATAGTATTAGAGGACAAGGTTCAAATCTTTAACTTTGCTTATTACTTCGCTCACTTAAAACTCAGAATTAATTCGTGGAAGTGTAATTCGATGTGGAGAATTTTGGTAAAACTTCGACATTAAAGAGAAGTCTAAATGATTTCATTAAAGTGCTAGAGAACATCCAAGTTTCATCAAAAGGCATTAAAAAGTTTGTTTTCTATAAATATTTCATATTTTTCTCATTCCATTCATCATAAGTTTTCAAAACTTCAATTTTGACGGGATTGATCAATTTTTTACATTATTTTTTCTTCACTAGACAATATATTAGAATTCATTTCTAATAAGTGAAGTGAAATAGTTGTTTTGTTATCTCATAACATGTTGTCATTCTAACCGCATTTCCCTTTTCTTACAAGTGAGCATTAAACCTTGAAATGTTATCATTTTTTCTTACTTCAATAGAAGTTTGTAAAACTTTGTTTACAACTAGTTCTTAATTCGGTACTTCAAAAAATCTAATTAATTTCGAGAAGTTCGGAGAACTTCGAAGAATTTTCAAACCATGTTAGAGGAATACTAATTATTTTCACGAATTTGAACACGTATATTTAAAATTTAGAGCAAGTCCTGACAACTACTTTATTGAAGAGAAATAAATCCATGCACATAAAGTGCATAATCATCACTCATTTTTTCAATCATTTTAGCGATGATAAGCACACAATATACATTGTTTGCGTGCATTGGCTGATTCCAAGGCCTTGCGGCCTTCATTAGATGATATGGGATAGGGAAGAAGGTTGTATTTAGTGACAACAAGCCGATGGAGCATTTTATGGCTAATTTCTTATTTCTCAAAGGCAATTTCATTTGCCAAATTCATACAAATAATCAAGAAAGACTCGCAAACATATGCAGCATATCTTCAAGTTCCTAATAGTAGTAAATAGAGCAACTAAAATAAATATTACGCCAAAGACGTATATGACAAAGCCATCTAAAGAAACAAAATGAAGCGTTCGATTAAATAATCAATTAATATCCAAAATATTAGTAGCTACCAACATATATAGATGCATAGTAAAAGCCACCAACAAGAAGGACCAACAACTAACAGTAAAAAGCTGCTTATTTTCCTTGAGAAAAATACCACTTCAAGTACTTAAACCCAAGTGTGTGAAACTATTAAATAAGGTTTACACTACATAAATTTAGAAGAGAAATGAATTCCAAAAATGATACAATGAAGGGAATACAACATAGAAAAATGTTTAGCTTGAACATAAAAGGATAAAGGATAATTATGACAAAAGATCGCTCACTTATCTCTTTCCAACAATTTCTGACTTGAACATGTGACTTAGGATTCAGAACCATATTCAACCCTTCCTCACCCAAGCCAATTGCCTAAAACAAGATGCAAAAAATGAATTCGTATCAAGCCAATTTAACAATGAAAAAAGGAAATAAGAAATAAAAGATTTTGTCACACCCATGAAGTAACACGCCCACTCAGAGTCTCTGCAATATATCAATATATGCACAGACACCGAGTGGGTATGTGACTCTGAGGTGTGACAAAAAGGTATCCTTATAGACTTTCCCATTCAGAAAGAGAGAAAAAGAAAAGTAAAAATGAAACGTTTAAAGCCGCATACACTATACATGAATCATATTTAGAAGATTTGAAGACATGTAACAGTTGAATAATGAATATGAACTTAACCAATTGGAAGCTTGCTAATATAGTCAAGCAGCTGAGTTGTACATCGTAACAAAGCATTGGTTTGACAGATTCTACCAATTTAACTCAATACACATCATGGTGATCATTTTTCCTTCTTCCCAGACAGGATAAAAAAAATTATTCGTTCAAATCAAGAAAGAAGAAATAAGGAAACCTAACTTATATTTCACCAAATAATAGTGATCATTTCCTTTAATGTTTTATAGATAGAGAATGCTCATCATTGTCATGGATAGAGACTTTGAAGTTTGACCATAGGAAATGCCATTACGGTAACAATTACAGCAATATAATTGAAAACAGCTTCTTTGATCTTCTTGTCTTCTTCATGCGTGAATCGTTTGCCAAAACTCGACTTCTTTTCCGTATTTATCTTCCTAACTTTTGTGTCATCAGATATCGGGAATACCTCTATTTTACTAGAAAACTTTACTCTATTTTCAGTTTTTTTACGGTCATAATTTCTAACATGTTCTGCATTTTGGTCACTAACAATCATGCTTGGATCTCCCTTATTTATCATTTTCTCCTTATTATCTTTAATAGGCTTGACCTTCTTCCTCTTGATGTTCATGCTTAGATTATTTATTATTTTCTCCTCATTATCTTTAATAGGCTTGACCTTCTTCTTCTTGATGTGATCTGAATTTTCCATTCCATCAACCAAGTTCTTTTCCTTTCCATCACTCTTTTGCTTAAGACTTGAATTTAAGCGGCCATGTTGAAAGAGCTTGACGTCTACTATCATTGCACTTCTTCCTTTAGCAGGCTTCTCATCCATTTTCCCATTTGAGTGATCATTTTTGTACTTGTTCCCTTTCTTCTTCTCTTTCACATGCTCAGCTTCAATCCTAGACTGTCCTCCAACACAATTTTTTTCTTCACTAATCTTCGAATTGACAAATTCAACAACGTTATTCTCATAGCTCTTTTTATTTTTCTTTTTTTTTCTTTTCTTTTTCATAATATCGCTTCCATCCCCAATCTTAGTGCTAGAAGTTTCCTCCCTCTCATAGTAATCAAATCCCTTAATTCCTTTGTTTTTCCCCACACTCCCATCCTTGATGACTTCTACTGAAGATACAATTATTGAGTCTTTGTTCTTGTTTTTCTTCTCCTTCTTTCGCTTTTCTTCCTTGTTCTTCACTACTTTTTTCGACTTAACTTTATTGCCAAAATCCATATCATTCTGACTTACACCTAATTTTCTTTTAGATTTCCCATTTTCCACACAACTCGTTCTATTAGGATCGCTTTTATGTTGGGCATCTTCTCCTCCAGATTTGCTTAATTTTGATTTCTTCCGACTTTTCTCCTTCACAACCAAAACTTCAGAATGATCATTCTCCCCCTCTTGGTATCCAGAATCGACACTCTCATCTCTCTCCTTCCTCTTCTTATGTTTTTTTACATGCTTCTTCCTTGATTTATCACCATGATCCTCCACATTCATCTCTCATGCTCCTTGCTGAACAATGCCTCACTAATTCACACTAATTGCCCTCGTCAGTCTAAAAAAAAATGTATCTCCTCAAAACAGACGAAGCACATCAACCTAGAAACGAAAAACAAAAGAAAAAATTAAGTTTAAAGAAAACCCAAATTAGCAAGCAAATATAAACTTAGTAACAAAAGCATAAGAATCTATATATATATACTAGTTTCATTATTATGCTCGCACGACCGAGCCCGCTCGCTGCGCTTGGGACTTCAATTAATGTCATTTGTTTTTAGAATCCAAAAGATACGATTCTTATTTTATTCTTCATTCATTCCCTTTTATTGTCAAGATCATTGCATTATAATTGTGTCAGAATAACTATTGAGAATAAATATTGTAATTATAATTGTAAATCTACATCTAATTATGAGTATAACATACATTTCGGTATTACGTGCAAAATAATTTAGTAGTTTTATCATCATAAATTAGACATTTCATCTTATATTCCACTCTTTGAAGATTGAAATTTAGATAATGCAAATTCACCTCTAAAAACTAATGGTAGAATTAAGTCAACACTTTCATAATTATCGTATCTTTTTCTTTATGGTATATACACAAAGATACTCATTAACAAAGAAGTAACTCAATGTGATTCATAGAAAAACAATGATTATGAGCCTAACATTGTTATATTGAATATATTGAGTCATCAATGTTTAATGAGATTTCCATTTTACTACCAAAAAAAAAAGCTTCTATACAACAACAATATCTAATTCATCCACAAACAACTAATCACTGGAAAAGGTGTCCTTCTACCTTTGTCAGGTCAGGCGATTGATTCTAAGAAAAAAATGTAATCACAGGTTTGATCGATTTTAATGTATTTGCCTCAGCAAGAGATGATGTACTTTACATTTACAAAATTTAATTAATGACCCATTGAAAAGATATAAACTTAACTTACAAAGAATTTAGAGGTATGATTTCTCTTTATTACATACAACTCAAAAATTCCAAGCTGACGTATAAATCTCCTATAACTATCTATAAGCAATACATCACTCAACAGACTTTCTCGTCAAAACCAAACGACAAATTGAACAAATATTCTCTTCTTATTTCTCTTAGATTATTATAATTAATTATGGTTTTCCACCTTAGATTCATCAACTAATTAAGCTAGGTAGATTTAAAAGGTACCGTTTAGATTAAGCAATGTAAACTTCCTAGCCTCATTTGTTGATACTTTAAAATCACTTCGTTCAAAAACTCATGTTAAGAGATGGGAATGCAATGAGGCATTTCATATAGTGAAATGAGATCGATATACCAAATTTGTTAGAGGATACTTGAAATTAATTAAAGTTAATTTGTTGTTCCTTATTGAATGGGAAGTTAACTTGGGACACATTAATTATGAGGGATTTAAATTGTTTGGAAAGCCATCAATAAATGAAACAATCACGTAAGCACTTGCGTTATGAACATAATTTATATTTTATAATTTCACCAACTGAAAATGCCTTTCAAACATTCACATCCTTTAGTCCCAACTGAAAATGCCTTTCAAATAGAATTTATATTCCTTTAGGATGTCTTTCAAACAATTACATGCATCAAACATGTGACATGCTTGTACCAACGGGATGGCATATAGCAAATTTGATAATGTACCACATGAACCATTTCCCTAACATGTTAGAACATATGACTCAGATGATGAGATGGGAATTTTGAGTTGTTGGTACTGATCAATTGAAGATGTCCACATAGAGCAAAAACTATGAGTTTGAAATATTTCTTGTCATCTCAGTCTAAATTCTCTAGATGATTACTAAAACTTCAAGTGAGCCAAATGTGTTTATTTTTATTTGTTTTCTTTTTTAGTTCATAATAGAACTACCTACAGTGTTCAAAACAAAATGATCTCACTTTTGCAAAATCATCTTAATTACCAACTTACTGTCCATCATACATTTTTTTAGTAGAGAATGAAAGAAAATTTAATTAGAGATAGTCAACTGCACTGCGGAGTTTAAGAGGGTTCCATTTCATTTTGGTGGTTCCGAAATGTTACGACTGCTGGATCAAATATCCTAATATATTAGCTCAAATCGATAAGAATTTAGAATGAAAGTCAATAAGAAAGAGGAAATAATGTAACTTCCAAAATTCAGTAATTATTGGATGATTTGGTTCATGCATCAAAGAGGAAACTGCATGCAAAGCTTCTTATAATAATACATGAGTGCAATAGAATCTGGAAAAATTCTGCATTACCGATTTGTCTAATGGTAGAAGGAAGTCAATATATTCAAGCATCTTAACAGCTACAACCATCAAATTTATAAAAGACAATTCAAGAGCAACATTGAAAAGAAGTTCTTAAAAAGAACTTGTTAGACTGAAATACCCAGCATTTGCACTGACAGAAGCTTCAGAAAAGGATGCTCAAAATCTTGATACTTAAAGCTAAATGACCGCGACAGATTACAAAATCTCTACTCGAATCAAATGAAAGGATGAGTTAATAAAAAAATGCAAGTTTAGATGTGATCCCCGCCATAGGTGTAAGCATATGTAGAAATTTTACCTTCAAATATGGTGGTTTTCCTTCTATAGCATGTTCCCTAGAACCTCTGTGAAGTAATGCTCCAATCTTCCCCCTGTATCATCATAAACCTTTGAAGACACGAGGAAGAGAAGACGGACACATCGCATAGAGAGATTTGCATAAGAGGTTGAGAGATGGCGCAGATAGGGCAAAACACAAAATCGAAACAGAGCAAGTTCGAGTAAGTTCAAGTTGTTGTCGAAGAGGATTTCCAAGAAGAGTTGAAACGAAAAGGTAAGAGTTGGAAGAGTTGTCGAAGAGAATTGGGATGAAAGGGAAAACAATACGAGTTGGAATGAAAAGGGCATATAATGTTGTTATACTATACGCTGTTAGAAGTTATTAAGTTTTAAATTAACATATAATTAAATATTTTTTTATGACAAAAAATAGTAATTAATGATTTATTAAATTCTTATAAAATAAAGAACTTCATTAAATTTATAAATCATTACACATTAATTTTTTAATTATAGATAATTTTGTCGCATGTTGATTACATATTATATTAGGTTTAACAACGTAGAGTATGATTTTTAGAAGTAATACTTTTTTTTAATGTAGTGTTTGAGGGGTGGGCTAATCTTCATATTTTCAGTTTTTCTTTTACTAGTCTATGTATATGAGGGGTCACACTAAGGTACTTTGCACTACAGCCCAGGGCAACCATAAGCCTTGTATGTGGCTTCGCCCCTGCCGCCAATATTTCCTCACAAAAATTGGAAGTCGAGCCGATTGTGATGAGAAACCTTTCGGATTGCAGAGAATAACATTTCTCCCTCCGCGCGCATCGTCGCCGATGCGACCATTGAATGTTATTAACAACAAATTGAAAAGAAATACCATTTTAAAGATGACTATTTGACTTGACTATTTTGACCACTTTAAGGCTCAAAGTATAAATATAAATATTTTCTCTTCTCCTTCTCTTTGCTGCCCTCTCTCGTATGATCATCCATATCTGTTATGGATGCCATTGAAGGAGATGGTGATCAACACCTATTGCAGCTAATTCAAACCACCATTAATGAAGCATTCAACATCCTAATTTCAAGGAGACCCATGATTTTGGATAGCTTTGGGCTATGATTAAACTAGCTATTTTCATTTTTTTCTATGTATTACATGCTTTTTAAAATAAACTATACCACATTAATATACATATTCATCCATTGCAAACATCAAAATAAGTAATATTATTTATTTAACAAATCAAACCACACAAATTTAAGAAAAAAAAACCAAACAAAAACGATCTTCATAAATCAAATCTGGCCAATGAATTCATTAATTCATCAAGAGTTCAATTAAAATATCTTAAATTTTGATAGCAAATTGTTAAATGTCGATATATTACAAATATAGCACAACTATTGAAAAATGTGGCAGGGCAAGCAAAAAAATTGAGAATCAAATATAAAAGTATGCATTATTTTCAAAAAGATTAGAAAAAAAATAAATCAAGTGATAAGTCATTAGAATTATCAAGACATGAAGAAATGATCGAACCTACTGAAGTTGTGTCCTTCTATTTTTAATAGAATAAAATTTATCAATTACTGAATCCATGTATATACTTAGATGAAAACCTTAAAAATTTTCAATACTGTTTAGCGTGTCTAACAAGTGAGGGTTGCTATTTCAACCCATTGACTATGTCTCCCCACCCAATTTAAAAAATTAAAATTTACAAGCAAAGAAAGGGGTTACCTTCACTATGAGTGACAAGAAGTGATGAGAGGTTGGGCAAGCCAGCGGCAAAAAGCGAGGGCGCACGATTAGGGTAGAGGGCGTGTTGGTTCTGTTGAGTGGCGGTGGTGTTGTTAAGGTGGGTCATGTGTAAATAAGGGTATTTTAGAGATATAAATGTTATTGTTGCATGGGTATATGAGATTACAAAAAAATAAATATGTAGTTAATTTGAAATGGGTGGGAAGAGAGTGATTGGGTTGAAATACAAACACTCAAAAAAAAACATTGAAAATACAATAAATACGTTGTTGCTCTCATCTACATAAAATGGACTTCGATAAATGTGTACATGCAAAAACTTTTGCTTCGTTTGCAATTACTACTCATTTTGACGTCCGATTTCTTTTTGCTAAGTGGGCCCTGGGCCATAAGATTTTCATGTACTAGGCTATGTCCACTTTTTGGGCCAAATAAAACTAAAAAAAAAACCTGTTTTTAGGTGCTAGCCCTGGGCTACAGCCAAGGTCCAACATAACTTGGGTCCGCCTCAGCTGTTCAGCGAGATTGTGAGCGTGAGTGTAGAGTGAACACCAATCTGGCTTGGAGAGTTCGAAGATCAGTGAGAGACAAGAGTGAAGAACTTGCAGAGAGACTTTAACCTTAGCAATGCCAAGTATATATCCTAGCTAGCTTTGCGGGAATTGTGAGATTATCTACTTAGTGATCAAGATGATGCATATTCGGCTTAAGAGATCAAGGTCTTGGCCTTGTTTGGTTTGCTTTCCTGACTAATAGTGTTAGATGAGAATTATCTCTTTGGACTTAATATTTTCATGTTTGATTCAACTTTAAACTAGCGGAGAAGTTTTAAATTTTTAAACAATAAAAAATATGAATTGACATAGATAGCCTTCAAACAAAAGAGAAATATATAATAAAAGGGTCATTAATGAGAGGTAATTGTGTCCACAACTCCTGAGAGATAACTCTTTAGTGGTGTGTTCGGTTGGATTGGTAGGGTTGTCTTGATAAAGGTGGATTAAGTCAATCGGATTAGTGTGCCATGGGTTAGGTGTTAATCCATATTCTAGGACTTGTTCGATTGGGTTGATAGTGGTTTAGGGTCATCTGATGTAAGTGACGTTTTTGCCCGTCCCCATTTAAATACCCAAATAGCAAAAGATCAAGTTGATCAACGTGAAAAAGAAAGCCTAGCCAACGAGATCATGATGCTCAAATCCTAATTGTTGGACGAATGCGCTGCATGAATAAGACGACCTCGATCCGACCTAGTTGGACAATGCATATGCTAACTTATTGGAGAGACAATAGTGGATTAGTGCGAGCGAAAGTAGACAACGACGGTGCAAGATTGCGTATGCTAACTTGGCGGAGAGACAACAGGGGACTAGTGAGAGAGAAGAAGATGATGACAGTGCAAGAGAAGGCTACGCATTGCTGTTAAGAAGCCTTGTGCTTGGGAATATTTCACGTGAAGAAGACAACCTCAAAATATATTAGTATTTGTTTTTGTTATGTGTTTGTGCAAGGAAATATAAAGATGAAAAGAATTGGCAGAATGGGAATATTTCGCGTCGTTCCCTTCGGAATAACTAGTGAGTGGGGGTCACTTACATTTGTCACCTCCTAGTTGATTGTGCAATCCGTTTCGTTAGCTAGTCTGCCCAAGCGAACACTGGATTAAAAGTTAACGAAAGAATTAAAGATTTAGTCAATCCAATCGAACACACCATATGGGTGGTGGAAAGATATCTCTCAAGCCTTGTTTGGTATGAGGTGGAGATATCTCAAAAGGAGATAGCTCACGTACAGTTGGAAACTAATCTTGTTTGGTTGCCCAACATCATGCGAGTTATCTTCCAACTTACAGGAAATGGTGTGAGAAATCTCCCCACCCTCCCATATAAGGAAACAACTCCCGAAAGTTATATGGACACAATTACCCCTCACAAATTTACATTTACCAATGTCCTTACCATTTCAAATGTTTGTTATTCATCCATACAACAACAACATAGCCTCAGTCCCAAATTATTTTGTTATTCATCCATAATAAAAGATTAAATAAATAATTCATTCAAAAAAAAGTATTTTTCAAGTGAGAAATATTTTTAAGAATTATACTTAATTGTATTTTATAGTATTTATTATTAATATTTATTTCAAATAAATATAAAATTATTTATAATTATTTAATGTTGTTTAATATTTTTTAAATAATATTTTATGTTTTTTATTTAATTCTAGTATTTTTTATACTGAATAAATAAATAGTAGTTCATGTGGTGAAAATAATAATGCTTTCTTTTTTATTTTAAAAATATGTTCGAATGATATTTATGTCAATTCCCACATTTTCTGATTTTAAAATTTTGCAACTTCCCTACAAGTTCAAAGTCCAACCAAACATGAAATACGAACTTACACTTTGTGAGTTAACTCTAGAGGAGTTATCTCCACTCGCATTGTAAGTTGGCAAAAAATGAACCAAACGAGTCCTCACTCGGGGGTGTAAGTTGGGAAATAACTTGCAGGCAAGTTGGACAATCAAACAAGATTAGTTATCAACTTTATGTAAGTTATCTCTCGAGAGATAACTTCACCCTTAACCAAACAAGGCTCAAGTAGATGTATATTGGAGATGACTCACAACTTTGGGAACGGAAGAAAAAAATTAACTAAAGAATCAAAGACAAAATCGACATTTTGCTTACCGTCGATTAATTCCTTATTTGCTCTTTTATATATAATATAATATATAAATACTAGGTTCTCTTACGCATCAACGAACCCGCTCGCTACGGTCGCGTGAATATAGTTATACGTTAATATTTTATTATATAGTTATATATTATACACAAACACACACAAAAAATCAAAATTGGATATATATATATATATTACACTAATTGGCTAGTGAATTGTGCAGCATGTTATTAAAAGTTGGAAAATGCTAGAATGACACCCTATTTGACACTCCAAGTGACACACCTATGACGTGGTGCGCGGGCCCCACGTAAAAATGAATGTGCGCAAAATAGTTCCTAGTGCATAACACGCGTGGTGTGTATCTCGAGACGAGCTCGGATGGCTACCATGGATGAGCCCGTGCGCCACGTCACAGGGGTGTCACTTAGGGTGTCAATTATGGTGTCATTCTATCATTTTACTTAAAAATTAATAAAAATAATTTTAAAAAGATTTTAAAAAGAAATCGAAATGGGTCTATTTAATAGGTAATTGCTTAAGTTAAATGTGAAAGAAACTACTAAAATGATTATTTGATAGGGAATCACTTATTTAATAGGTAATTGGTTAAGTTAAATGTGAAAGAAACTATTAAAAACGAAATCGGCCAAAATAAGTAAAGGGACGAAGGAATCTTTTGCTATCTTGCTTTTAATATATACTAGTTTCAGGACGTGCTACGCACGATTGACCCACTCGCTTCGCTCGCGGGAATTAATTTCTAAGAATTTATTAATAAAATTCAAAATTGTAATTAAAATTTAAAAATTAGAAATAAAAGTACATTTTTAGCTTATCAATATTCTCTAATGTAATTGAGATAAGATGTGATGAAAAACAAGCTAGTCATGCTAGGCCATTACTTCCTCAAAAAAAAAAATGGAAACAAGGAAAAAAAAACACAAGTGGCTTGACCCATTAATTTATGAACACTTGTTTGTGGAGATTCCGTAGAATTGTACATAAAGTTCAATCTTTACCTCAAACTTTATAGATAGAAAGTATAACTTTGAAATTATGAATGTAAATAATTGAATTAGTTGGGATTATAGCTTTAGACACACTGACCAAGAAAAAAAAGAGAAATATTAAAAGAGAGGTTGTGTTGCCTTCTCTCATATACCATGTGGAACTCTGTAGTCCTTTAACCACATATTCGACATAAACAACCTTGCCTTAGTTGATATCTTTCCATTCTTTTCTTATTTTTGTTGTATCTCTCTTTGGGTTTTGTATATCCTGTAAAACCTTCTATGCATGCATGTAAAAGTACATTTCCTTTTACAACAAAACAATGTGAGAAGCGACTTTGCACTCTCCTTCTAATGTAAGACATGTAAATTTAAATGATGAGGTGCATTATGTTGTGAAATAGAGACAATAAATTAACCTGTTGTATGATATACCATTTTCATTGGTTGACACATCAGGTGTGGATTCAGAAATACCAGCGCAGTCTCCATGCGATTTTTCTGGTACAATAGTGTTAGAAGATTTCTTCATTTCATGCTCATAGTTGACAAAGGAGTGTCAGTTTCAGAAAGAATGTTGCCATCAGATAAGGATCTCTTAAACGATTACCTGTAAACAAAAAGAAGTTCAAACATGAAAAATAGGCATTTATGGTGGATACGAAGGAAAATGTAATCACCAATACCATTACACTGACCTCCAACCAAAAGAAAAAAAAAGAGGGAAAAGTAAGCTAAATTTAAGGAAAAACTGGTAGTCAGTTTGTTTGTAAACCCATGTTGCAAACACTTAGAGAGTATACATTGTTTTCTACAATATTGAAACCCGCCTCCTAATGGCTCTCTCAGACTAACATGGAAAAACAACTGGATATACCTTACTATCACAATTACTGTAATTTATAGGCATTTAAGAAAGAGGGGATGGTCTTAAACAAGCACAATGGAAGAGTTCGATCAATGTAGCCGACCCCAATTAATTTGAGATAGACGTTATGCTGTTGTTGTAAAGAAAGTTGGGGTGGTAAAGTATGAGTAAAACGGGAAGGACAAAACAACATTTGCATCTTATACGCATTGTTAGGCTACAAATAGGTAATCTCTTTTTTAAAAGCAATTTATCCCACCAAACATTAGATACCCTCCTGTCAAAAAACGCTCGACACGCCAATAATCATATGAACAATCAAAAGTACCTATTCTTTTCCTCCCCGAACGGAAGATCGCGCATCCCAATATTGTAATGCTTATCTGAATCAAGCTCCCAAAGTGCAGGTTTATCTTGCTGCGACTAGAAATGTCCTAGGAATCTGCTCAAATGTAGCTTATGTTATTTAAGATAGACTGCAATCATTGAGTCTATCTATTTACCTCACAAAACACCCAATCGAGAAGGTAAAATTAGAGATTTGGCTCACATACAATCATGTCAAATTGGCATTCTTGACAAATTATAATAACTAAAAATTTTGCATGGTGTAATACAGAGTGTTAAATGGTTTGGCAACACTTTACCTATATGCCATTATCTACTAAGTGTAAACACCAATCCATTTTCCTCAAGGAAGATAAAACCCACTTACAACATATGCTCCTAAAGAACAACAACAAGCACAACACTACTCACACTGGGGATGTTACAAAAGCAAAGTGACCGGCAATTTACAACTCAATCTCATGTATTACAAAAAAATATTAACAAAAAAGGTAAACACTTTAGCAATAGTTTGCAGAAGCTGTGAGTAAACTACAGCACAACTCAATTGTTGTCCAATTCTATCTTAAAGCCTTTGCTGTTCGATTTTAGTAAAATGCTATCTTGATATTTTTTTAAAATGTAGTTCTATACAAAGATCGAATGAAAATTGAAAGACAAAAAGCAACTCTTTGAAAATTTGCAAACATAGATCTGCATGTGCAATGTTTGAATCATACAAATCAAAATATTTATTGTTCTGTTTGCATGTATCTTTAGATAAAATTTTACCAAGACTTGGTTTTAGTAGCAGCAAATCAAGTTGAGATTCCAAGCATACGACTTTATGGACACATGAAAGGTTAAAATTCACAGGTAATCATATTCCAATCCTTTGTTCTTGTTCCACTCGCATGAGAACCTGTAATAACACAACCAAAACAAGTGGGTTGATAAACCAAGTTGAACAAGCAAGAAAATATCAAGATCCTTGTAAAACAGAATCTGGTAGTGCATAGGGGAAAAAGACCTGAAGTATCGCGTGTTCTTGTTCCTGCTTATTTGTGAGCGCTTGATGCAATTCGTTTACCTCTTCCTCCAAAACTTTAACCTGTTTACCAGAAAAAACCAAGAAAAAATAGGAGACTGAACATATCTTTCCATGCAAACACCACAAAAAAGGAAAAAAAAAGAAAAGAAAAGTAGGGAGAAGGGACATTAGCTTTGGACTTGCCCTTTCACTCAATTGATGTATGTTATCCTGTTTCACCATCTCCATCAATGCTGCCTCTAGTTCTTCAGATCTAACAAAAAAAAAATATATTAAAACTCAACACCATAAGTAGAAATGACAAGAATTTTCTATGGTAACCAAAGATTTACTTCATAATGAAAATTTCATATTGTTAGTAGCAGATGGATATGCAATGTTGAACTCCACAGATTATTAAAAGCTTTAGTTTGTGCATTTAGGAGTCTCCTTTTCATATCTCCAAAGTCAAGACTACACACAAGGAATATTATTGCTTGATTTGAAATTTGAATAAAACAATAAATGGTTGCTGGATCAATCCTAGCTGTTATTTTCCTAAAGCCAGTAGTACTTCATGCAGTAACATTACATGCACTTAGAAAAAAGAGAATGTAATGAGATGCAGAAATGACAAACCTGGTGATCGCGAATGTTTTTTCCTCCAGCAATCTACGCAATTCTACCTTCAACCATAAGGACTGGAGACATATTGCCCCTTTCATTAGTACCATCAATAGTTTTCAAGAAAGGAAACGTTATAGGCATCTCAAGTCTCATCAATTAGAGTGACAAACCATTAGAAAAGGGCTTTCACAATCAATACTAAAGTAATGATTCACTTTAACTTCAATAAAGCATACATAAAAGCTGGATACATCAAACAACAGTCTGGCTATAGAATAGCCATACAAAAGATTACCTGCTAAAGATTGTCACCATTTATACATTTTCTTTACCCAAGCAAAGCTAAAATTCACAAGTCAATGAAAGCATAAAAGAACAATAATGAACTAATGAATGGCTTAGACAGAGTCTTCATGATTTTCAGAAGAATATTTAATATTTTAAAAGCAGTCCCTCTAGAATTGCTTTTCCACCAACCAAAAGAAAGTTGCGTGGAAAGAGAAAAACAACAAAAAAAATATGAAATATCTACTATTTAAAAAAGCATGGAATGTGTCGAGAAAGGAGTCTAGGGACAGAAACATAAAAATGCAATTATTTGAACTAAAATCTTGTTATAAAATAAAAATGACAGGAACAGTTACAATTACAACAGAGCAAGTTAATTACCTCTGCGTCAAGACATATAGGAACATAGCGATCAAGTTGATTTTGTATGGAGATACTGCGTGCCTCAGAGTTTTCTTTATACCTTCCAAAAAATGAAATAATATCGATAACACACACAAGCAATAGCTAAGGTACTCAATGTAGAATAGGAAGGTGAGAACATAGTAGTAATCAGGTAGCACGAAAAATAAAAAATAGTAACAAGCCAATTACATGAAATAGAAAATCGGTAATAAACAAAAGACTTCTTATCCTACATTAGTAAAAAAATAATTCAGCAGAAAATTACTTGAACTTCGATTAAAAGTGTCTATAATTAACTGCATGCATTGCGCGTTGTAGATTCACTTTGAAATAAGTACTACAAGCTTGATCATGATAAATCTTGACAATGTAGCTAAGGAGGATCAACTAAACAAGCAAGCTAATTAATTAAGGTTTGATTTAGTCACATTTACACATATGTAAATTATTTTACAATGTTAATTTGATTAAGTTAACCACAAAAATAGTAGAAACAAATTATATATAAGTTAATTTGATTAAGCCTAGTTTCATTCACTTGGGCAGACAAATAACAGTAGAAAAAAATTGCTCAGTTCCACAATGCTTCATATTCAAGTAGAATTATGTTTGACAGAAATGTAGATTAGTAATGTTAGCAAATTACATTGAGAATTGAAAACATTGAAGTACTCCATTATCCCAGACGATGACTTGAATTCCAATCAAGTAATTCTCAATCTAATTAACCACAAAAGTAACCAATACACAACACCTCTATCATACCTAGAAACAAAAATCACACAATTCACCTTTTCTTCCAATTCTAGCAAACCAACTGATTTAGATTGAATACCAAAAAATGTTAAAGTACTCGTGCCAAGTTTTTCAATTTTAACAACCCATATAAAAAATAAACACTAAATCACTGAAATTAAGGTCACCCAAATCTCTAGATTGATAAAAAAAAACTTGAAGAGTAGAAGAAAACATAAAAAAAAACTCAATTCATCAACTGATTTTGATTGAATTCCAAGAAATGCTTAACCTTTTTGTCAAATTTCTCAATTTTAACAAGACCCATATGGAAAACATCAATAATCCACTAAAACTAAGGCCACCCAAATCTTTAAATACAGCGATGGAAGGCGCCGGTTTAGTTCCTACTTATGTTTTCGGTAATGTCATGTAAGCCATTTGAGACCTGGTGATGATCAAATTGAATTTTGCACATAAAGGAGGGAAAATGATCAAAATTGTGAAGAACAAGTACTATATATAACAAAAGGATGTCAATGTGCATGAGAAGGCTTACTTAGTAGATTGTATGTAAGAGAGCACTTTGAACATATATCATGTATACAGTATACAAGAGAGTTGAGATTAGTTCACCTTCCCAAGTAAGATCCAAGAAACTCATAATGTGAATTTCTTGCTCTATTAATATCTGCTGCTGTAATTTCTGACCCATGATAATGGCCACCCAAGTACACCACATAAGATTGTACAAGAGACCAAATAATCACATATAGAGAAATGTTTAGAAATTTAAACTCCAAAAGTTTATCTATGTTTAACCATGACACTAAAGGAATACAAAAAAGTTCATACCTTTTTGAGTGCAAGTGCAGGACTAAAACAAAGAGAAAATAATATGAATGAAACAAAAATTATGAAATCCCATTGAGAATTCATGGTTTCAATCACTTTTTTTTGTCTACTAGTGAAGGTGAGAGGTAGCTATATTATATAAGAATACAATAACTTGGTTATATCAAATATAGAAACAAATAAAAAACAAAGAAGAAGAACTTAAAATAAGAAAAAAAAATCAGAATCACAAAACCTAATACAAAATTTTCATCAATTCCTATGAAACTAAAGGGATGATAAATTGATGTTTTAAGAGGTCATTTATGTTCAAGAAAATGTTGTGGACATAATATAAATGATAGTGAATAAGAAAAGGCATCAATATATTGTCATAAACCAATAAAAGAATTCAAAAAATAAAAATAAACTCAAGTGGAGTTTCCATGCTTAACAGAGATGTCAATCTTGTGAGTATGTATGGAACAAGGCATTAATAAATTGTCATTTTTCATAGAAATAACCAATGCTAGAATTCTTAGATGCGATCTAAAAAGATGAGAATCGTGCCAAACAAAATCCTAATCATGATCTAGAATAGCATCGAACTTAGTAATTGCACACAACTCAAGTTTTCCCTACGGTCTAATTAATGATAGATAGATTGATATATAACTTAAAAAAAGATTCTAATAGGATATGAGCCATGCATTATAGTTAAAACAGTGTAAATTTAATAAGCAATTGAATGTATAATTAAAATTAAAATAATATTTATGAGTTTGAACAAACTTTGTAATATAAATATTAAATATTAAATTTAATATACAATGCTAAATAAATTGAAAATATGATAATGAAAATATGAAATGCCTACTGCTAAAAAATAAATATAAAAATTCTTTCGTATTTTGTAGCATATTCATGATGATGTTGACTATACTTCATCTTCGTCATCACTGCATAAGAAATATATTATATTAGTTTATTTATAAATATATAAGTAACTAATTAATAATATGTAAGTTCAATTAACTTACTCAACATAACAATATTTTCTTGGACGTTTATTTATTCCCAATTCATTATCAATACTTTTTCGCTTCATGTTGACTTCTTTGTTGTTGTCGACTTCGTATTTATGTGTCGAAATATCATTTGACAACTTCCCCTATTATTTTCATGAATAAGACAACATGTAAAATTAAATTATATAATGTGATCTTGTTAGTTACTGTAAAATAAAATAAATACCTCATTATGACAAAAATTATCTCCATTTTCTTCATGACATACACTTGAAACGGTGAGATTTTCATTTCCTCTGGCTAAATTGTAATTAGCAAGTTTTAGTTTAAAAGTGAAACTTCTTCCTACAATCTCGGAGAGTTCTATTGGGATTGCAATCTTTCCGTTTGTCTGACAATATAAGCAAAAACTAAATTAGAACAAAAGGACCATAAAAATGAATAAAATATAGATTATATAGAATATTGCATTTGCATTCAATTAGTTTTGTATTCTAAATTAGAAAAAGATGTACCAAAGATGCCTCATTCAAGATTCTTTCGCCATTAGCTTTACCAATAATATTTTTCACTATGCTATCGAATAGAACAAAAGTTGTGGACCCTGAATTGTTTTCGATGCGCACATGAACTTTGAATCTAAAAACAAATCCAATTGTCATGAATTAGAGTTTTGACAAGATATATGTATATATAGTACAACAACAAAGAATCTTAGAAAATTGAAAATTAATAATATATAGTTTTAAGGTAAGGCTAATAAGAGTGAAATATGCATGTTAAAATGATATACATAATTTATAAAAGTGACATACATTTGTATAGTATAATTTTAACGTACCTCTGGCGTTGTAACAAATTATTTGCACCTTTCGCAATAATATTGTGTTCCCGATTTTTCTAACTTGACGTAATGTGAATGGCAAGTATTGTAATGCCAAGAACCACTTGAATTTATTGACGTGATTTTCACTTTGCAAACAACGTACAATTACTTTGTAAAAAAATTAACAATTAGTTTAATATCGTGAAGAAGTCATATAATATTATTTTGTATATAATAATGTCTTACCGTAGCTTTTGATCTTTGGCGCTTCACTTCCTCTACAGTCATAGTTTCTGCCTTGATATTAAAATTTTCATTTTCTCCTCGAATCAACTGAACTTCTTTACTCAGTGGTTCTCTGCAATTGAAAAAAATAAGGAAAAGAATATGTCATGGAATGTAATTTACGCATTACATATGAAAGAACACATGTTTAAAGAAAAATTTATACCCTTTCATGAATGATGCGATTTCTTCAATATCTGGACTTGTGTAAATCTTTGTTGCACTTGTTGAGGAAAGTATTGATTCACCTGTTGATAAAAGTTAAAATATTTGCGTGGATTGAAAAGTATAACTAAATTCAACATTAATGTTACAACGTATATAGAAATTAAGCAACCTTGTACATGTATTTTAATAAATAAACTTGCAGTAATTACCTTTATAAGTCTTCACATTATTTGAGGTAATTATAATCACCAATGAGTTTGATGATTTGCAATTGCTAAACTCACTACTTGTTTCAATCGCTTTTTGGCCCCAAAAAGTTGCGTTCACTTGCTTGTTTATGTAGATGAAACGTAGGATTAAATTGCAAAACACAATGGATCATTTTTTCTAAAAAGTAATTTCGACCAAAAAATATATATACCTGCAGATTTGAATACGCAAAACAAGTTTTTTGACCGTTTTTTGTTTTCCTTTAACTTATTGATCTACAAGCTCGCCTATTCGAACAGGACGTCCTAGTACTTCTGTAAAGAACAAAATAATTAGTAATATTGAAAGTTATATAAAAAAGTAGAATTTATGTATTTTTGCTAATGATTGTTTTTTTTTCTTGCCTGATGATTGAATGAAATTGTCTTGCCGTTTTAACAATTCTTCGAATTGAACTATTTCTAATTTGTGGTTTCGCTGCTCATGTGTTCTTGTATAGAGGTATCGCCTGTTAAGTATATCACGTAGTCATTGCTTACAACCTTGTGCAATTTTTTTCTTTCCACTTTAAAGTTCGAAATGTTGTAGACCTTGCCTTTTGTGAGGTACTCAAAATCAGAAGCCAAATAGATGGGTATGGTTGCATGTATATGGTCGTCCTACAAAAAAATTATGTTATATGATTGTTAATGCAAGACATAGTTTACAATAAATAATCAAATTTAAAAGAATCTAAAATTGAACTCACATTCTCATCGAGCAAAATGATATCCATTTATATGAGCGCATCTGTTTTTAGATTCATCGAATACCACTTCCTTGTTATTTTCGCTCTTACCTTAAGTGTATGTTCTGTTGTGCAGATATCTCTTATTGGAGTCAGTCATGTTGACATTATCGAGAATCTTTATTAACTAAGTAAAAGGATTTATCAAAAAAAGTGAAAGGAAAAATATGTTAGCTAGAATTAAGGAGATGTTATTAGTAATACAAAACAAATTAATATACACTCCAATCGTTCATCATATACACTCCAATCCTTCGATTAATGATCAATTAGCTTCATCAAATACGAAAACATATGTTTATTGCAAGTCCAGATTTGATTTTTACTTAGTAAATGTACATGTGTGATTTTGCGGTTACTTATCAAACTCAACACACAAAGCGATTAACAGGATATTATTTTTTTTCTTGAAAAAAATAATCCATAAATTTTCTGCGCAATCAAAACAAACAAAAGGAAAAAGTATGATAGGTAGGAAATAATAGTAAACAAAGATCCTAAATATTGAAGCCAAAACTATATGTTGTAAATGGGAGAAAAATAAAGTTGCAACAGATGCACCAATTTATGTAAACAACATATTATGATATCCCACAATGGTATGTCATCCCCAACAAGCTAGCTAGTTTATTTAGTGATATGAATATAAAAATCTTAAAACTCCTTATGGGAATCATTATAGGATATTTCATAATGTTTCTACAATTATTATTTATTAATTGAATGAGCAAAATTACTTGACAACATATGTGTTTATTTTCTATATATAAGAACATGACAAATAATGGATATCAATTGAAGAAACGCAATCATAGAATCCCTTAAACAAAAGTAACTGCAAACTAATAGCTCAATTAGCAATTAACCTTTGGAAACTTTTAAAATGTCATAATTCTTACAAAGAATGAGTCTGAGACTACAACATCCCTCAAATAAAATACCATTAACAAGGCCACAAAATATTCCAAAACCGATGGTTTCCATGTATAAACCCATCTTGAAGATGAGAGCTATTAATGTAAAAAAATCTCAGTTGAGTAGTAATTTGTATTGATAACATAGCAAAAATACCAAATAATGAGATTTTTAGAGTTTGGAATATATACATAACTTTGTTTGAGGTAGTTCTTCAATTCAATAGTATTGGAAGCTTAATCTTTCCCCAATTTAGATAACAATAGCAATGGAACAATAAACTACATTAAAAACAGTTGTTGCATTCGAATCAAACCCATTGCAAATAATAGTACCAAAATCACCCAACGAAATAACACAACATTAAAATTATTTTACTAATGAAAGTAACAACAAAAGGGGTTTTATGAAAGCAAAACATGTAAGAATCAGAAACCCTCAAAAATTTTAAGAAATAAATTTAATCATCAAGCAACCACTTGTACAATCATAACTAAGAGACCTTCAAAAGAAAGCAAGCAACCACTCTATATTCCATACTCAACTAAACTAAGGAATAGTTAACTTAATCATCAAGGTAAAGCAATGTGATGCAATTATACAAGCAACTGCTATAGAATCTTGCATGTTTGCCACGAGCAAGCAATTGATTAGAAGGACAATGGTAGAATTCTAGCCATTTGATTTCGATATCTTTTTGATTAAATAATGATTCAACTCATATACTATACTGCCAAAGCACTATGCAAATCATTCAAAGTCATACCATATCAAACAAATTTACTATTGCCAATAAATATGTAATCAAATTCACTCAAGTTTAAATTCATGTATAGTGTAGAGAAATAATCACTACGAAGTACATGGGAAGCTTTAGAAGAAGCAAAGGTATACCCATAAGAAAATTATCTAGTCTTCTTTTTGGCAGTAGTTAGTCATGGCGTTCATATATAGGTCAAAACAATTGTTTGTACATCTACATTACTCTAAAACTAAATAAGATCAAAAGAATCAATTTTCCATGAATTGGTCAATTATGAGATATTTAGAGTTTGAAATACACAACTTTGTTTGAGGCAGTTATTCAATTTAATAGTATTGCAAGTTTAATCCCTCCCCAATATGAAAAGCAATAGCAATGGAACAACAAAATACATTGAAAAGATATTTGGCACTTAAACCAAACCCATTGCAACTAATAGTACTAAAAACACCTACTGAAATAACACAAACAACAAACAAAAAAAACAAGATACTTTCACTTGTACCTACTGAAATAACACTACATTAAAAAATGTTTTACTAATAAGAGTAAAAATAAAAGGGTATTTATGAATGAAAACATGTAAAAACCCAATCAAAAAATAAGAAACCTAAACGAATTTTAGAATTAAAAAACATAACTTATTCAAACCTTATTGAATCTTTTGACATTACCTGAAATAGAGATTGAGGAATTTCGATTAAATAGGGCAGCAGTAGAGCGTGATTGTAATTGATAATAGATAGTGATTTGAGAGAGATACGACGAGAAATATATCTCATTTTTATAGAGAGATTAGAGTCGTTGCAATTGTTGTCGAAGATGGAAGAGGGATACGAGGAAGAATAGGTGACGTAGTTGTTGTCGAACAGGAATCATAAACAATGGTTGTTGCAATTGTTGCCGAATTGGGAGAACTCTATTGCGATAGTCGTTAAAGTACGTTGTTGAGAATTCTGAGTTGAGAATTCCAGATGAATACATTGCATATATACCATTGGGAGAACTTTGAGTTTACAATTCTAGATGAGTACGTTGTTGTATATGTTTTCCAATTCTTTGATAGGGCATTGAAGAAGTCAGAGTGTATTGTTTGAGTGAATATTATGTATGTACTGTATGTATAAATTATATATATTTTTCTTTCATTATACATCTTTTTTTAAATTGTATGTAATTCTTGTATACACTTACTTAGCAATATCAATTACATGGTAATTATTATTTTTGTATACAATGAGTAAGAATTACCCATGCTTACGCAATTAATTTTTTTTTTTTGGTTTCTCACTTGGTGTGTAGCACTAATCATACTAACCAATACACGCTCTGGCACTGTTTGGCCTTACTGAGCTCGGCCCTTTCAACTAAATTTTTCTCCATTTACAAGAGTCGAAGTCGAGACATTGATTATGGGTATTTATTAATAAAAAAAAACACAAATTGGTATTTGTCCCTTCCTTTCTTGTCTTTATGAGATCGTATCGAGGTAATTAGTGCGGCTTGGTGTAGATGGACCTCGGGATGTGCGAAGATCATACATTTGATTCCACAAAATCCAAAAGTGGTTGCATGGTGCATATTGAATATTTATTCTTTTAATGATTAATGTTCTCTTAGAAGCAACAATAGTGGAGTAAATAGTTCAAATTTGTGTTGCATTATTAGATAGTGGAGATTGGAGAGACAAATCTTACATAATATCCCTTCTATTCTCTCTTCGAGTACAATCAATATAAAGCCTTATTTAGTGTGTTTGTGATGTCAAATTGGTCTGAATGGCAATAGACTCAATTTCCCTTTAATGAGATCTCAATTTCGAATCCTCCACATAAAAAATCTAACAAAAAATGAGTAAAATAGGCATGGGGAATAGACTTGTTAACAAATTAACATCAACTAAATGTAGAACTAATTAACCATGCATTGAACTCAAAAGAAGAGACAGTATTTGATATACAAACTTTACAAATTCTTCCATCAATCAAGAGTATGAAATTGATTTCTCAAATAAATTGGTTTACATACTGAAACATATTATTTTATCTCCAAAGAATTGGAAGATGTATTATAGTCGAATTTACATTAGAATTAATAGTCATTGCTTTGACTTGTTTTGAACAATTTGAATAAATAAAAGGAATTAAGAAAAGAGTAAAAAACTGGCACTGTCTTCTTTAAAGATAGTATTTTCTTCACTAGCATGACCGCTTCATGCTTTTTCATCGCTATGTCCTTCACCACCTGCTGGTACTGCAACTCGATCTCTTCCAATTCTATTTTCAGCTCTTTAGTCTCATATTCATCAGTCACAACCAAAGAGACATAGTCATTAGGAATGATGTATCCAATCTTGTCACAAGTTTTGGACCTCCGTAAAAAATGGATAAATTAGTTTATAAATACACGAGAGTTCTTCGTTAAGGTATTAAAGACATGGGAAACAAAAACCAGTATGTCTTTTGCATCTGTACAAGCCGTGCTTCAAGCCTTGAGAGGACAATAGTTCGCTTAAAACCTTGCTTATCATGAGCTGGCTCAACAAAATTCGCTTCCAAAACTCCTACAAGAGAAAAAAATTACATTGATATGTACCAATTGAAGATGAGGGACATAATGATAGTCATACATCATAAAGGGAAGATTTCGAGTGGTAAGATTTTTGTGACAATGTCCACTCAAAAGTACCAAAATTTTTTTGGACTAAAATATTAAATTTTTTGGACCAAGAACATTAAATAGGTCTGCTCAAACCAATCCTAGTGCTAATTAAAATAATAGGAACTAATTAGTAAAACCAATAATAAAATAAAATTATACTAATAATTCCACGCCCATAACTTCCTGCAGCATTCCATGCTCTCCAAAATGGCTGAAAAAGAAAATCAAGTTCTTGCAAGATTGAGTTGACTAACAAAGCGGCTAAGCATTCTCAAGTAGGAAAAAATATATATAAAAAAAACAATAACTTGGACAAATTTTTACTACACAATAGATATAATAAAGAGAACATATGCTTTCATCTATTGCACCTTTCAACATCAACTATACATTATTTTAATGCCTATCAATTACTAAAATAATTATAAGAATATACCTTGATGATACGATTTTTGTGATAAACATTGAATCCTTGAACATTGATATGGTCTTTAGCATCCTTGACGAAACCAATAGTGACAACAACAACCAACTAGCATTCAGATTCAAGCATTTAATATCAGTCACCATAAATATGATGTGCTTTCATTTGGTCAAATATTAATCATGAAAAGCTTACATTTGGATCATTTGAAAAAGGATCGCTTGTTTGTGGCCTGTATGAAAGCTCATATGCTAACATCATATCATCGACTAAGTTGTGGTGTTCGATGTTTTTGCTACACAAAATAATTCTAAATCCAGCTGAAAGCCTAAGGTAGAGAATTGAAGCATAACTGTGCATATGTTCACATGAGAAACAATGATTATGCAATAAATAGTTATTATATATGATTGGATAGAGAATGAAAAAAATTATATTAAGTGAATGAAAACAATCTATTGGTTGGGGTCGAGTGACTTTAATTATACGAGGGGCAATTAAGTCACTCCCCCATAATCTCAGGACTATTCTGAGGTACGGGGGAGGTGGTGACTTTCGTTATACCCTCCCACGAGGGCCTGTTATGAGGTATAGAACATCTTTCTCAGGTCTAACTTTAGTTAACAAGCAAGCAAACACACTATAAATGTGTTAACTTGTTCAGTTTCTTTCCTTTTTAAGAAAAAGCGAATAATGATATTGTACACCAATATTTTTTTTATATAAACAGTCTCTGTGATTTTTTTTCTTATTTTGGCATGTAGTGCTATGGAAAAGTTTGGGACCGAGGCTATGTTGTTGTTGGCATGTAGTGCTGTCACTTTCATCCTTAAAGTCTTGCATGTGGATAATAAGGTAGTAAAATTACAACGACTGACCTTCAATCATGTGTTTTACAGAACATATGGAATTTTCTTGGTTTGGTTATGCTTATTCTGATTCTGAATGTAAGTGTGGTAACATGTCCGGCTGCTATCCTTTGTATATTGAGAAGAGGAGAGCAGATAATGAGATATTACCAATATTTTTGAAACAATTAGATGCTGCTTTTTTATTGTTATTCATTTAGTTGTGTGTTAATGGAACCCTATGGTTCCCAATGTTCCCATGTTGTTCCTGATTAACTCTTTTAAATTACAGTTGACTCCTTCTGGAAGACGCCTTATAACAGGCTCCCAAAGTGGTGAATTCACTTTATGGAATGGACAGTCTTTCAACTCTGAAATGATTCTTCAGGTATGCAGTACTTTTGCATTTTTCTTAATAAACTTGGAGTGGTCTCTCTCCCCCCTTCTCCTTTTGTATAAGAAATTTTGCTTCAAAATGGTAGAAAACCACTTAATGCTCAGTATAGGCTCACGATCAAGCAATTAGATCCATGGTGTGGAGTCACAATGAGAACTGGATGGTCACCGGTGATGATGGAGGCTCTATAAAGTATAAATACTTCTGTTATGGACTCCATCACGTAGTTGTTTTTTGTGTCTTTAATATTGATCATTAATGTTACCAGCCTCACTGACGTATATTTGGGTGTTGAATATATGCAGGTATTGGCAAAATAATATGAATAATGTGAAGGCAAACAAATCAGCTCACAATGAATTTGTTCGTGACTTGAGGTGAACATTCTAACTTCTAAGTCCATCAATTGGATTTTCATCGATAAAAAATGAATTCTTGTTTTTTTTTTTGTTATTATTCTTATTTTTGCTATTGTTTTTGTTATTCAGGGTTTCCTTGTTCATCCTCCCATAGATAATCACAAAAAGGATAAAAATGGAATTAACAGATGTAAGGCATGTGCATTCCCTCGAGTTTCTAAGAGAAGGAAGTTGACAAACCTAGGAGACTGATGTGGCTTAACACTGCCAGTTTGGTACTACAAAGTAGCGTCCAACGTTGATTCTGTGATGATTAGCCTCTCTTCCATTTGTGCAATTGAAGCCATAGTATCTTCATATTTCTCCTGCACATCCAGAAATTAGAGTGCATTAGTAGGCAACTGAGAGAGTGGGTGCAAACATATTCCAGGTCTTGCGTATCCGGTGAAAGAACTTTGCAACATCACAGAGGTGTTTGGTAAACTTTGATTATGTTCCCAATAAAACAATTTGAAAGACCTTTTCGACAGCAATAATTTTAATTGTATATTTGATATCTGTTTTAGAAGATTTACAAAGTGACAAGTGTGGTGGAATAATTGGGTTCAGGTAGCCAACCATTTTATTACTTGGTCATTTTTTTAAGAGTTATAAGGTTACTTCAGTTGTAACTTAGACAAGAAAAACTCAACAAAATTTTAGTTATCAGTGAGCATTATGTACAACTATGTGAAATATGAAGTTGATAAATACAATGCTTTATTTTTTTAATTAATTTTGGAATGATAATGTAATTCATCTCCAGAAACTCATCAGTCAAAGGTCAGCCATGAGCTATCCCTAGATTTGAGAAAATCTAAAGATATTAAAAGTCCATCAAATGATGTTATTTCTCCACATATCAATTCGCCTAAAATAGTCATCGCATGCTTTACTACTATGAGAAGAGCAATAGCAAACCTGAAGAACATCAGCAGAAGATTTTTGAGCAGCAACGTCTTACTCAGCAGATATACGAGCATCATTTGTTATCCTTTGTTATTGTTCCACTTGCATGAGAACCTGTAATAACACGACCAAAACACTTGGGTTAATAAACCAAGTTGAAAAAGCAAGAAAATAACACGATCCTTCCAAAACAGAACCTGGTAGTGCATAGGGGAAAAAGACCTGAAGCATCACGTGTTTTTATTCCAGCTTATTTGCGAGTGCTTGTTGCAATTCGTTTACCTCTTCCTCCAAAACCTGAACCTGTTTACCAGAAACAACCAAGAAAAAATAGGAGACTGAACATATATTTTCATGCAAACACCACAAAAAAGGAAAAAAAAAAGAAAAGAAAAGTGGGGGAATGGACAGTAGCTTTGGACTTGCCCTTTCACTCAATTGATGTATGTTATCCTATTTCACCATCTTCATCAATGATGCCTCTAGTTCTTCAGATCTAACAACAAATAAATAAATATATTAAAACTCAACACCAAAAGTAGAAAGGACAAGAATTTGCTATGGTAACCAAAGATTTACTTCATAATGAAAATTTTATATTGTTAGTAGCAGATGGATATGCAATGTTGAACTCCACAGATTATTAAAAGCTTTAGTTTGTGCATTCAGGAGTCTCATTTTCATATCTCCAAAGTCCGGACGACACATAAGGAGTATTATTGCTTGATGTGAAATTTGAATAAAACAATAAATGGCTGCTGGATCAATCCTAGCTGTTATTTTCCTCAAGCCAGTAGTACTTCATGCAGTAACATTACATGCACTTAAAAAAAGAGAATGTAATGAGATGCAGAAATGACAAACCTGGTGATCGCGAATGTTTTTTCCTCTAGCAATCTACGCAGTTCTACCTTCAACCATAAGGACTGGAGAAATATTGCTCCTTTCATTAGTACCATCAATAGTTTTCAAGAAAGGAAACGTTATAGGCATCTCAAGTCTCATCCATTGGAGTGACAAACAATTAGAAAAGGGTTTTCACAATCAATACTAACGTAGAGATTCACTTAAACTTCAATAAAGCATACATAAAAAGCTGGATACATCAAACAACAGTCTGGCTATAGAATAGCCATACAAAAGATTACCCAGCTAAAGATTGTCACCATTCATACATTTTCTTTACCAAAGCAAAGCAAAAATTCACAAGTCAATGAAAGCACAAAAGAACAATAATGAACTAATGAATGGCTTAGGCAAGAGTCTTCATGATTTTTAGAAGAATATTTAATTTATTAAAAGCAGACCCTCTATAATTGCTTTTCCACCAACCAAAAGAAAGTTGCGTGGAAAGAGAAAAACACCAAAAAATAAGAAATTTCTCCTATTTAGAAAAGCATGGAATGTGTCGAGAAAGGAGTCTAGGGACAGAAACATAAAAATGCAATTATTTGAACTAAAATCTCGTTACAACATAAAAATGATAGGAACAATTACAATTACAAGAGAGCAAGTTAATTACCTATGCGTCAAGACAAATAGGAACATAGCGATCAAGTTGATTTTGTATGGAGATACTGCGTGCCTCAAAGTTTTCTTTATACCTTCCAAAAAATGAAATAATATCGATAACACACACAAGCAATAGCTAAGGTACTCAGTGTAGAACAGGAAGTGAGAACCTAGTAGTAATCAGGTAGCACGAAAAATGTAAAACAGTAACAAGCCAAAAGCATGAAATAGAAAATCGGTAATAAACAAAAGCATTAAATAGAAGACGTTACTTTCCTTGGAGATAAGGCGAAAAATTGAAAATTTTATACATTTAAATTTAAAAATGAGGCAATTTGGCATCTATTTGGAAATAGATAACACGGGCTCGAAAAAAAATATAACACTGAACAACTCATTTCATATATATATATATGGGGGCAACTAGATTCCCTCTCTACCATATATCAGCCCCCACCTCATTTAATTTATTTTCCTTACTAAAATATGCCTAGACAAAATTACATAAAAAACCTTATCATGCAAATCAAATCCTCATTTCATTTCTTTTCTCATTTTTTTACTCTCTACACCCCATCTCCTAATTACCTCAAAACTCACCACTGATTATCCACAAACTTTATTCAACCCACTAAAAACTTTTGGAAATATTAGAGAATCATGTAGTTTTAGGTGTAATTTTGGGCTTAATATATTTTTTTTCTCATAACAGTCCTCGATCCATCAAGACAGTAAACTATCGATTAGGGAAAAAAAGAAGCAGTATTGTCACATTTGAAAAGGCAGAGATCTAACACAGTCCACAGTTGGATAGTGCAACTGCTCGTTCCTTGTGCCCTTACCGTGTCAGACAGTGGTTCTTTCTATGGGTTGTTGTCGGACATGGCAGCGGCCCTTACTTTTTGTCGTTTCCCTGTTTGAAAGCAACTCAATTTTCACGCAGCCGCTGGACAAGGAGTGGCACAAAGATGGAATGCACCATTAATTGCAGGGCGAGAAGAAAATGGCGTGGTAGGTACAAGCATTAAGAAGATGAGAGGTGCGCAGGGAGGTGAGGCACTGGGCATGATGATTAATGTTTGTTTGAGGTGAGGGGGTGGTGGGGATGGGTGACATCTTCAAGAATTTTGAACGGGGGACAAATCAAGCATGTGAAGTGGGTTGGTGAATGGGTGAGGAGAGCCAACATGAGGTAATTGAAGAAGATGAAGGGGTGTTGGGCTGGGGCCAGATGAAGATGGTGGGTTGGGGACCTTAGAGTGTGGTAAGATCAAGTGAGGATTAATTTCGTTTTGATTGGGCCAGTATAGGGGGCAAATATATGGTAAGGGTATATTGGGATACTCTAACATTTGAGGGGGGTACTTAATGTGTTCACCTACTTATACGTCCTGCCACATACAATGTTTACAAAGTGGAAAAAGAAGATGAAGGGTCCAAATCACAAGGAACTATGTTAGTGTAGGCGCCCATTCGTTGCCTCCTCTTTTGTAGCTAATTTGTTACCAAAGTCTAAACATAGAGACTAGTTTAATTCACATCAACCATGTAATGGTAACAGTGAGAATAAGATTCATGAGAATTTATTTTTGAGATTTTTAATTTACTTCTGATAAAAGTGCTTCATTAGTGGACAAGTTAACAAATATTATTGAAAAAAACAAAGTTGTTTATATATAAAAAGAAACAAGAAAAAACAAAATCCGTTCTGTATTATTAGAGTTACCTATCTGGGATAAGAGCATCCCAGTTCACATCTCCCACACAGCAAGCATCCAAGGTAAGAAGTCTGCAACAATTAAAAGCAAAACAGATATATAGTTTGTGCTTCTCTAAGTGGGTATCGAGGAAATGCAATAAAAACATAGAAAGATAACATCAACTATCAGGATTCATTGATATCAGACATCTGACAAATATCATGTCTTATTTCTAGAGAAGTATTTATGAGGTGCGAAGTACAATAGGTTTTTCGAACTATATACTTTTGAGTTTTGAAAACAAGCTAAAAAAGTAGTTAGTCAAGGTAAAACAAATTTTATGGAAGATTTATATACAAGGTTAGGTAATAGAGATGGTAAAAAATATATTTATAGGCTAGCCAAATTAAGAGATAAAAAGAAACAAGACCTAAATCATGTAAGATGTATTAAGGACGAAAATCAAAATGTTTTAACGCGCAAAGATGATATTAAGGAGAGATGGAGAATCTACTTCGATAGTTTATTTAATGATGGCTAAGTTGATATCATAGTAGATAAAAACCCACACCAAGAAAGAAACGTAAACTATACATGCAATATTAGAATTTTAAAAGTTAAAGAGGCAGTGAAAAAGATGAAAAAATCAAAACGGATGCCAATAGATTAAAGAAGAAGCACGCTTGTACCAATCTTCAAAAACAATTGAGACATTTAAAGTTTTTCAAAATATCGGGGAATTAAACTAATGAGGCATACTATGAAACTTTGAGAAAGGATAATTGACAATAAGATAAGAAGAGAAACAACAATATCATAGAATCAATTTGGTTTCATGTCTGGGAGGTCAACTATGGAGGCGATTTTCCTTGTAAGAAAATTCATGGGAAAATATGGAGAAAAAAATATCTTCATATGGTATTTGTATATTTAGAAAAAACGTATGATAGGGTTCCTAGAGATGTTCTTTGGTGGATTCTAGAAAGAAAATGAGTGCATGCTAGATACTTGACACTATTAAGGATATGTGTAAGGGATTAGTAACGAGTATAAAGACATTTAGAAGAACTATAAAAGAATTTCCCATTATGATAGGACTATATCAAGGATCGGCTTTAAGTTCATATCTCTTTACTCTAGTTATGGATGAACTAACTAGGCATATTCAAAAGGAGATAGAGATGCATAGTAAAAGCCACCAATAAGAAAGACCAACGACTAACAGTAAAAAGCTGTTTATTTTCCTTGAGAAAAAGACCACTTCAAGTACTTAAACCCAAGTGTGTGAAACTATTAAGTAAGGTTTCCACTACATAAATTTAGTAAAGAAATGAATTCCAAAAATGATACAATGAAGGGAATACAACATAGAAAAATATTTAGCTTGAACATAAAAGGATAAAGTATAATTATGACAAAAGATCGATCACTTATCTCTTTCCAACAATTTCTAACTTGAACATGTGACTTAGGATTCAGAACCATATTCAACCCTTCCTCACCCAAGCCACTTGCCTGAAACAAGATGCACAAAATGAATTCGTATCAAGCCAAATTAACAATGAAAAAAGGAAATAAGAAATAAAAGATTTTGTCACACCCATGAAGTAACACGCCCTTTCATAGTCTCTGCAATATATCAATATATGCACAGACATCAAGTGGTTATGTGACTCTGAGGTGTGACAAAAAGGTATCCTTATAGTTTCCCATTCAGAAAGAGAGAAAAAGAAAAGTAAAAAGAAACGTTTAAATCCACATAGACTATACAAGAATCATATTTAGAAGATTTGAAGACACGTAACAGTTGAAGATTGAATCTGAACTTAACCAATTGGAAGCTTGCTAATAGAGTCAAGCAGCTGAGTTGTACATCATAACAAAGCATCGGTTTGACATATTCTACCAATTTAACTCAATACACATCATGGTGATCATTTTTCCTTCTTCCTAGACAGGATAAAAAAGAATTATTCGTTCAAATCAAGAAAGAAGAAATTAGGAAACCAAACTTATATTTCACCAAATAATAGGGATCATTTCCTTTAATGTTTTATAAATAGAGAATGCTCATCATTATCATGGATAGAGACTTTGAAGTTTGACCATAGGAAATGCCATTATGGTATCCATGTGAAACACTTACAACAATATAATTGAAAATAGCTTCTTTGATCTTCTTGTCTTCTTCTTGCGTGAATCGTTTGCCAAAACTCGACTTCTTTTCTTGATTTATCTTCCTAACTTTTGTGTCATCAGATATCAGGAATACCTCTATTTTACTAGAAACTTTACTCTCTTTTTCGATTTTTTTACAGTCAGAATTTTTAACATGTTATGCATTTTGGTCACTAACAATCATGCTTGGATCGCCCTTATTTATCGTTTTCTCCTCATTATCTTTAATAGTCTTGACTTTATTCCTCTTGATGTTCATGCTTGGATTATTTATTATTTTCTCCTCATTATCTTTAATAGGCTTGACCGATGTGATCTGATTTTTCCATTCCATCAACCAAGTACTTTTCCTTTCCATCACTCTTTTGCTTAAGACTTGAATTTAAGCGGCCATGTTAAGAGAGCTTGACGTCTACTATTGTTGCACTTCTTCCTTTAACAGGCTTCTCAACCATTTTCCCATTTTAGTGATCATTTTTGTACTTGTTCCCTTTCTTCTTCTCCTTCACATGCTCAGCTTCAATCCTAAACTGTCCTCCAACACAATTTTTTTCTTCACTAATCTTCGAATTGACAAATTCAACAACGTTACTCTCATAACTCTTTTTCTTTTTCTTTTTCTTTTTCCTTTTCTCTTTCATAATATCGCTTCCATAGTAATCAAATCCCTCAATTCCTTTGTCTTTCCCCACACTCCCATCCTTGATGACTTCTACTGAAGATACGGTTATTGAGTCTTTGTTCTTGTTTTTCTTCTCCTTCTTCCACTTTTCTTCCTTGTCCTTCACTACTTTTTTCGACTTAACTTTATCGCCAAAATCCATATCATTCTGACTTGCACCCAATTTTCTTTTAGATTTCCCATTTTCCTCACAACTCGTCTTATTAGGATCGCTTTTATGTTGGGCATCTTCTCCTCCAGATTCGCTTAATTTTGCTTTCTTCCGACTTTTCTCTTTCATCGCCAAAACTTCAGAATGATCATTCTGTGACGGCCCCAACTCCAAATAAGGGCATCGCTTGGCCTAATCCCTCATTAAGCCCTAATCTCCTATATAAGACCTAACAAGGAACTAGTCAGCCTTAGTTAAACACCTAAAAACCATTTATGATACCACCTACAGTTAACAAACTAGTTCTACTGACTAACCTATGATTGTCTATAAATCAGAGTTCAGTTAAATTTTTTTTATCTAACGAGTTATTCAGCGGAAGTCTTATTTCATTACTAGTGGACATTAGATCCAAAGGCCTAACCTATTGTGGAAAAAACCAGGAAATAGTGATCACATGCATATATAAACAAAAGTGGTGATATATACAACATGTGTCTAGTCCTATATTCCTATCACTCAACCCAAAAGGCAAAAATAGCATGTACATAAAAATGTAAGACAAAAGAATACAAAACGTACAAAAGTATATCGTACGAGTCCTTCACTGGCTCAGAGGTAGTCACCAATCTTCTCTATGCTTGGTCTGCTACTCGGCTGATCTGCACCCACCGTCACAAACTAGACGGTGAGTACATGAAATTATTTAAGTAATATTGAGAGACATCGATCCACATTCCCAAATAGGCAACACGTATCAAATGGCATAATTTAAATAGAAACTATGTTGAAAGAAACATCATGCAAAGAGATACTTGAGTTAACCAAATACGAAACTGACTCAAGGCTAAGTAGTAATGGATTAGGGTCGGTCGGTCGTGATCTGCATCACATCACCCTTTCCACTACAATTTGAGCTCTGCTCCATAGCATTTCATTACAAATTGAGCTCTATATCATAATGTCAAAAGGTCGTACTTACGAATACGCCTTTTCTATTCCAAGTGAATTAGTCGTCACCGGAATGTATACTTGCTAACATACCCGAGTTTTAAAACTCATCATGTTCACCCAAGTTATTCTTGTGCCAACAAACCCGAGGTCCCGTTATCCTGTTCGAGGCACGTTACCCGTGTGTCATGCAAGGTAGTGGAGAAATTCCCTAACATCCCTAAGCAAGTCTAGTGACCCTCGTATGAAAGCTGAATTTCTATCATCAAATGACCCTAACCAAAAGAACCACTTTCATCTTCAAAAATGACACAGCATTGGAATCCAATAGATGTAACAGCATACTAATGCACAAAGGGTTAAAGTCAAATAAACAAACTAACCTAATAGCATGCTATATCACTAACTTCCACACACACAATCAACATGACAAAGTATAGGAATTGGAATCAATGATAGACAAAACAAAGTATGCTATGAACAACATCACAAAATGAGAACTGAACAAGTCATAGCATATGGACTTCAAAGGCAATTCAGTTTGAATAACTGAGAATAATAAAATAAATGGAATGAAATGTAAATAAATGTCTCAATCAGTTTACTTACATACACACAACAAGTCCTAGGCTATCCGGCTTTTCGTCGCGTCGATGTACGCACCCAAATCCCGTAATAGCTCATTTACGGTCCTAACATTTGACAAGTTATCAATTTAGATTCACAATTCATTATTTAAAACTCCTAAATTGGTCGAAATCGAATTCGAGACCAACTTGTCAATTTCGCGCTTTTCGAGGTAAAAACCCCGTAAAAGTCGCGTCTGAAATTTCAAATCTTGTATTTTTCATAGAAATTTATCAATTTCTATTTATTTTGTCAAAATATAATTTCTCATAATTTTTCCTTATTTTTTTGGAATTTTCCTGAGTTTTGCAGCATTTTATCTATTTTCTGGAATTTCTTTTATTAAAAATCAGTTTAATTTAATTTAATAATTAAATATATATTATTTTTTTATTTTTCTATTAGGGCGGGTCCGGGTCAACTCGACCCGGTCCTCCTCGGGTCAGGGTTGGCCCGGGTCGGCCCACATGGTCCCGGGTCGGCCGGCCTGACGAACATGGGTAGTCCGACCCGGCTACCCATCTTCTTCCTCCTCGCACCAGAGTTGTTGCTCTGTTTTTTTATTTTTTATTTTTTTTTCTTTGAGGCGTTGGGACGTTGGGGCTGGCTCCCAACCGCAAACCAACTGAAGTTGATGGTAGGGAAGACACCCCTGCCATCTTCTTCCTCACGCCTCTCGGCCATGAAGGTCGAGCCTTCCATGGCCGAACCTCCATGGCGGCCAACAACAAAACCACAACAACAACAACGCGAAATTAACTCACCTTACGTCAACATCGAGCTCGGTCTCGGTCTTTCTCTCAGTCTCTTTCTCTCTTTCTCCTTCTTTCGGTTTCTTCCCTTTTTTCTCTATTGTGTTTTGTTTTCCATCGACTTTGAGAGCAAAGAAGATAAGATATTTAGTGTCCTCGAGATTCATGCAACACGAATCTCGAGGCAACCCAATTCTTATCCTCTATTTCCACCGCCTTATATTATTTCTCGAGTCTCGTGAAATGCGTATCTCGAGGCAAATCCAACGCATATTGTTTTATTTGATAAACTATAGGCCCTTTATATATATTTTGATGAGGCTACATTATAGCCACTAACTTTTTTCATTTTTCATTTTTTTATAAATGTAATTTAACTAGTTACGCTTACCCCACGAGCTGCTACCTCGGGCCCACATCGGCACGCGACTCGAGACGCGTCCCCTCTCGTCTCGGTATCTGCATACCCGTAAATGACTTAGTAGTCTACACATATACAGTACACTAGGCACACAACACACAAAAATAACATTTACCTCGCCAACGTGCCTCGGTAGTGACACGTATCTCGCTGCGGGTCCCACGTCACGGGTCATTTGGTCCTGATTAACGAATTAAACGTGTATTAATTATTGGGCCGTGACACATTCTCCCCCTCTTAGTTTCCAAAGTCGACACTCTCATCTCTCTCCTTCCTCTTCTTATGCTTTTTTACATGATTCTTCCTCGATTTATCACCATGATCCTCCACATTCATCTCTCATGCTCCTTCCTGAACAATGCCTCACTGATTCACACTAATCGCCCTCATCAGTCTAAAATAAAACGTATCTCCACAAAACAGACGAAGCACATCAACCTAGAAACGAAAAATAAAAGAAAAAATTAAGTTTAAAGAAAACCCAAATTAGAAGCAAATGTAAACTTAGTAACAAAAGCATAATATATATATATATATATATATATATATATATATATATATACTAGTTTCATTATCGTGCTCCGCAAGACCGAGCCCGCTCGCTGCGCTTGCGTGACTTCAATTAATGTCATTTGTTTTTAGTATCCAAAAACATACAATTCTTATTTTATTCTTCATTCATTCCTTTTTATTGTCATGATTTTTGCATTGTAATTGTGTCAGAATAACTATTGAGAATAAATATTGTAATTATAATTGTAAATCTACATCTAAACAAAGCAAAAAAAAGTGCATTAGAAATTGAAAATCCAACCCTACAACCATCGCAAATTGGTTGCAAGGGATCAAGAATTCATAGTGAGCCATGAAACATTTTGAAAATTGAAAGTAACTTATTTTTTGATAAATGATCTCTACGACACAAACAAGTTCATAATGGCAAGGGGATCCACTGCTGAATTACAATGTTTAAAATTATCCTAAGCAGAGGAAAGTTTGAGTTGAGAATCGTGGCAAAGGCGATAGGGATTAGTGAGATCGAGTTAACTATGAAAAAGATGCAAGTCAAAACAAAAATGTAGTTGTGGAGTTATACTTTTTCTATTATAAACAATAAAGCTCAAATCATAGGTGTGCTAATAAAAAGATAGCATAGAAAATATCCAAGCCAAAAAGAAAAATAAACTATCCGAAAAACCAGAAGCAATAATAAAGTTGCTCCCAAGGAAAAATGTTACCATGAAAAAAACAGGAAAGAAAGAGATATTGGCAAAACTTTTATTTGTGCTAATCATGGCTCCTCATTATCTCTATGAGAGCTACTACAATTCTTACTTGAAGTTATATGTCAGGTGAGTCTTCACATCATATAAAATTGAATATTCGATGAACTTCTGCAAGTACCTAAATACTAATGTTAACTTCAGAATAGTATTGATCTAATAAAACTTAGTTTGTGGGGTTATTAAATGGCAAATTTTATTGCATATGGAAGGCTGTTCTTGGCTAAGTCAAATTTGTCAAAGAGGTTTAAATTGGTTGCACAACGAAACGAAAATGGTAAGAGCACTTTTCATACCTGACCTTATTGTTGGGCATGTTTTTCACCAATTTTGAAACTTCATTCCTAGAAGTTCTCTTTTGATTAATTTTTAGGTGATTGTGTGCTCATACAAATCCAACTGCCACTGTAACATTGCTCAATACTCACGTCTTGCAATACAACTTACTCCAACAATTAAAAAAAAGGTTATACATCTTGTACTTAAAAATTCTCTTTTTGGCATTATCTCAAGCAGTTGGTGAACATTAACTAAATATAAACTAAACGCATTAACCAAACTATTATTCAGCTGCAACAAGCTAATCATCTCATAAGACATTGGACAACCATCTCATTTGAAGGATAAAAATCCATCTAAATAAAAGGCAATTCAAATAAATAAGAACATTTATTATCAATCAAAAGCATGAACCTTCATAAGCAAGCGGTTAGCGATCACAACTGTTGTAACATCTCTCGATTTCTAACACGACTTATGTGACACGTGTCGGGATCGTGACCGACCACGCGATCTTGGACGGTATTTCGAACCTTGGGAGTCGACACCGAGGTAATTTTACGATTTTTTTTGATATGTGTAATAGCATTATGGATTAAATGCGTGTCACGAGCCACTCGAGCGATTTCCTTTTTGTTTATGCGCGAGTTCTCGCCTAGGTAACCGGGGAGGAAATACGAGTAAAAGTGTGCACGTGACGGAGAAAAATACGGGTCGATGAGGTAAGGTGAGTCGGGAACCCAGGGGTTAAGGTTGGGGACTTGTGGGTGGGTAAGGCACACCTAGGACACACCTCACCATATTGGTTTGAATTTCAAACAAAAAAACCAACCACCCCACCCACTCCCATCACTCACACCTCACACTCCCACTCCCACTCATTCACGTCACACTCTCATCACACTCTCTCTCCTCCCGATCTTTCTTCCCACCCACTCCCATCACTCACACCTCACACTCCCACTCATTCACGTCACACTCTCATCACACTCTCTCTCCTCCCGATCTCTCTCCCACTCATCTCGGTCTTCAAACCACACTCCCACCTCCTCTCGGCTTCAAACCTCTCTCACTCACGGCCTCTCTCTCCCTCAGCTCACCGCCGCCTCTGCTCTCGCCGGTGACCGGACCAGGGACGCCGGAGGAGGCCGCCAACCGGAGGTAACACTCTCACCTCGGTTTTCTCTCTCTCTCTCGCGTTTCACTTCTCTCACGGGCTCTCTCTCTCTAGGTTCGCTCACCATTCGGTTGGCCAAGACCACGCCGTCGTCGGAGGTCCCGTGGTGGCGAGGAAGGTCGCCGGAGGTCTCACACTCTCTCTCTCTCCCGTGAGCACTCGACCACTCTCCCTCTCCTCACGGTTTGCTCTCCCTCTCGGCTCACGTTTCTCTTCATTTCTCTTTGTTTTTGTTGTTGTTCGTCACACTTGTTACGTGTGCATGTGGTTGCCGTGACGAGGGCCGGCCGTGGGCGACCTCAGGAGACCCACCGGAGTCCAAGACGTCCGGAACCACCCCCGCATGGCCCATGCAAAGTACTTGTTGTATACATACAACAAACTCGGTTTTTGCTAGGTGTTGACCCTCTCGCCGGAAAAGGCCCTCTTGGCGGCGCCACCGCCGGACCACCGGGACCGAAACGTGTCGGGGACCCCACCAAAACTCGTATGTGGGTCCCACAACCCTAAAAGTGGCCAAAAACAGTTTTATAGGTGCAAAGGAATCGATATTTCATGTGATGTGTACGTTGGAGGCTCGCCGGAAACCACCATCGCCGGCGGTCCCACCTGGTCGAACCACGATCATTAAAGGTTGTCGAGGTCTCACTTAATATTAGTTGACGTCTAGCAATCCTCGGCTAAGTCCGAAACAAACGTACGTAAGGCTTTTGGAATTAGTTCGTGTGATGCCATCGTCGAGTCGAAAAAATGTATAGTTGCTATTCAAACGTCGCGTGGCGATGAATGGCTATGACGTCGTGATCATGTTGCCGGTCCGCGAGACCATGACGTGACCCGCATACGACTGAGCCGAGCCTATGACTCGCGATGAGGCGAATACGTAGTTTGTCTTCAAAACCCGAGAGAGAGTGTCTTCTTTTATTTATTAAAATGTATGACCGTCCGAGCCATTCAAAACATTGGAAATAATGATAAGTTTAAACCTAAGTGTTAGTGAATGACTCGACCTAATAACACGAGTTTCCGACCTTGTCGGAGTAACGGGAAACTTGAGGATACGCGTTAGGAGTCGCGGGAGTTTTACGTGGATTACGATAATCTCGGGTAAGTACACTTGCCTTAAAAAGCATTTGTACGTTAGTAAGCCGACTAAGAAGATATCATGTGATTCATTTTCACTTTTCTTGTGTTCGTTATTATCCCATCATTGGCATTCCATTCTATGTTCTTGTGTGTGTGTTCTTGGCATAAGTACGTCTCGAAGGTACATGCGGCACTGCACTAGAAGGGATAAAACGCGGGCACTCGAGCGCACGAGTGTTTGACCACCCCTAGTGATTGTGTGATACCATGTCTTGGATTGTTGTGGATGGTTGTGGATTGTTGTGGTATTGTTGTGGAATATGGACTACTTATTGCCTCTCTTGACTCGTAGAACACGCATGTTTCGATTGCTATCATTTCTAGTCTGTCTATCATGCATTCTTGCTTATTTATATTCCCTGCATTTCGGTAGCCGCATGATATTTAGGCTGTCTTGTTTGTCGTTTCATGAATTAACTTGTTATATTCTTCGGCTTTACTTTCAATTTCTCTCGTTGCTCACCGTCTAGTTTGTGACGGTGGGTGCGAATAAGACGGAGAGCGATAGGGGCAAGGGACCGTGTCTAGGAGACTTTTTGTGAGCAATGGACGTGAGGTGCCGAGATGTAGGCTCGTACCTATCCTTTTTGTATGACGTTTATGTATATACATATATGGTTGTTTTGGAACCAGGAACTAGGTTTGAGGTGATTTCCATAAATTTCATTTTGTTGACTTGGATATGACTCTGTCTTGGGGGTTTCCACATTTATATAGATTCCTAATTTCCCTTGATTGAGTTATTTCCCATTATTTGATTAGAATATGATTTTTGCTTCCATTTGTATTATAACCGCAATAACTCTTTCATAAACCTTAAAAACCTAAAAATTTTGATAAGTTGAGGTGACTAGGCTCGTCGGTTCATTGAGAAACCGACTCGGGACTGCACGGGTCTAGGCGGGCGTACCCAAATGCATTGGGAATTTGGGGCCGTCACGGTTGGTATCGAGCCTACGGGTTTGGTTATATAGACGACTCATGTTGTAAATTCATAAAACACAAGCCATTGAAACCGGCGGAAGTTAGGAACGGTCAAACTAGAAAGTGGAAACCCTAGGATCCCGTAGAAACTTAGTCGGGGGAAGTAATTGGGCGAGTCAAATTATTTTAATACATATTATGATTGCTATGTATATTATTGTAGTATACGGTAGCTATAGGCGATTCGAGAAGTTCGTTTTCTTGATTCGACGACGATGACGGATCGAGCCAGGTCGGGCGACGATAAAACACATCCGGCACACGATATGCCGGTGCGGACGATGTGCATGCCTTGACTCGAGAGAGTTGCGACGCAGATTCGCAGCAACGGGAAATGTTACGACGTTGAAGACACTCGCACCAACTACCGCTACACCATCGACTCGACTACACCATTGCCACATACTACTACTCGAGGGCGAGAGACCCCGATTGCTTTGCGGAATCCACGGCTCAGGCTCGTTAGAGCGCACTGAGGAGCTGTTGTTGCGCCGGACACGCGAACGAGGCGAGAGGCACATCCTTTAGCGACAAAGTGATAGCTCGAGCGGCAGAGGCACCAGCTGCGCCGTAACTAATGCGAAGTCACTCCGATTACGACTCCATCGAAGAGTCAGGAGCCATCGCCGAGCGAAGCGATGGAGGAATTTAAGAGACATGATCCCATGAAGTTTTATGGCGGCACGAGATGTTAAGACAAAGAGAGTTGTTTACGAAGAATCATGAGAAGATTCACTCGACCATCGCCACGGAGGACCACATGCGAGCGACTATCTCTTCGTCGATGTTACATGGAGAGGCGAGATGATTGGTGGACGACGATCATTACTACCGGGGGTGTTCCGAGAGAGGCGGATCGACTTCAAGACCCAGTTTAATCGAAATACTTCCCACCGATCGTACTTCGAGCAAAGAGGAATGAGTTCATGGCGTTGAGGCGGGCGCTAATGAGTCGGTTATGGAGTATATGGGTAGATTCTCATCATTGTTGCCTTATCTTTGGAGGATCGGCGACACCGAGACCGACCGAGTGTATTATTTCACCGAGGGTCTATTACTTACGATCGGTGGTTACGTAGTCACTACACGGTAGGAGACTTTACAGATTGCATACGAGCGGAGTTTAGCTCGAGAGAGTTACCTACTTACTCATCCTAAGGAGACTAGATCGGCGGACCGAGTCCCGATTGGAGGAGCATCATCGAGACAAGAAGAGGAAGAAGAATAGGTGGAATTTCCGTGATCGCAGGACTCGAGAGCGTAGGTCCGTTGCACGATCGACTATTCGTCGACCCATACTAATCCGCCGCATACTAGCGCTTTGCACGTCATCCACCACGGCCTAGTCGATCGGGACAAGCGATCACAGGAGACGGACTGCGAGAGTAGGGGTGCCGATCAAGGAGACAAGCGAGAGGAGGACACGGGGGCCGGTCGGACTCGGACACAAAGTTCCGCACAAGGACGAGGCCGAGCCGGACTCAAGGATCGCGGGATACCCGTGCACTGTTACAGTGCGGAAAGGTCGATCACATACGGAGGAGTGCCCTCAACCACCAAAAGTACGCCACGGCATTATCAGCCTCAGAAAGAACGCGTTCAGGCAGCTGTTGAGCCTGACCAGGGGGCATCCCGAAACCTTGTCGAGGGTATGATTTCTATTTGTGGTACTTTCATGCACACCATGTTCGATTCAGGTTCCACTGTCTCATTTATTGCTGGTCGAATGGTAGATAAGCTAGGTTTGAAACCTGTTAGGCTTAGTAAACCCCTCATCCTCAGCACCGCTGCTGGAGATAAGATTTACCCGAATTTGTTGTGCCTCGATATTTCGGTAGAGATAGGGGGTTATGAGTTACCAGTGGATATGAGAGTGCTCGAGTTTTTGGAGTTTGATGCTTTGTTGGGCATGGATTGGCTGGGATCGTTTCATGCTCACATTAGTTGTTATGAGAAGAGAATCACGATTCCGTTAGAAGGTGGTTCGGAGCTCAAGCATTCGGGCACGGCATCGCTACTACCTATCACCGAGAGCGGGGAAGCCACGAGTGACGAGATTGAGATTGTTGCGAGCTTCATGAGCACCGGAGCGAAGCGGGAGATTTGCTTTTCGAAGTACCAATTGTGTGTAACTTCCCGGATGTGTTTCGGAGGATTTGCCGGGATTACCACCACCGAGGGAGATTGACTTTATTATTGACCTTGTTCCGGGGACTAAGCCGATCTCGATACCACCCTACCGTATGGCACCCCGAGAGCTTGAAGAGTTGAGGAGTCAGCTAGATGACTTGTTAGAGCTGGGCTTCATCAGTCAGAGTATGTCACCTTGGGGAGCACCAGTTCTATTTGTGAAGAAGAAGGATGGAAGTTTGAGGCTATGCATAGATTATCGTCAGCTGAACCGAATTACAGTGAAGAACAAATATCCGTTGCCGCGCATTGATGATTTGTTTGACCAGTTGACAGGAGGCTTGATGGTTCTCGAAAATAGATCTGCGATCGGCTATCACCCGGCTCGGGATTAGGGATGAAGATCGAGAAAAGACGGCGTTCAACACGAGATACGGTCATTTTCGATTCTGATCATGCCGTTCGGTTTGACTAATGCCGGCAATGTTCATGGATCTCATGCATCGTGTGATGAGGGAATACCTTGATCGGTTCGTGATTGTATTCATAGACGACATCCTCATCTATTCCGGGACTCGTGAGGAGCACGAGGGCATCTACGAACAGTGTTGCAGACTTTAAGAGATCATCGACTGTTTGCCAAGTTCAGCAAGTGCGAGTTTTGGTTGTCGGAAGTCCGATTTCTTGGGCATGTTGTTGGAGCTACCGGTGTTGCTGTTGACCCAGAGAAGGTTAGAGCAGTGATTGAGTGGCCTACGCCGACTACCGTTACGCAAATTCGCAGTTTTCTGGGATTGGCGGGATACTATCGCCGATTTGTGCAAGACTTCTCCAAGATTGCTGCTCCGATGACAAAATTGACTAAGAAGAATGCAAAGTTTGATTGGGATGAGGAGTGTGAACATGCATTCAACACTTTGAAGCAAAAATTGACTACCGCTTTGTGTTAGCGTTGCCGAGGCCCGGGAAAGACTTAGTGGTGTACACGACGCGTCGAAGGTTGGCTTGGGTTGTGTATTGATGCAAGAGGGCAAAGTTATCGCCTATGCATCTCGACAGCTGAAAGTGCACGAGAGGAACTACCCGACACACGACTTAGAGTTGGCTGCAATAGTGTTCGCATTAAAAATATGGAGGCACCACTTGTATGGCGTACGTTTCGAGTTATTCACTGGACCACAAGAGCTTGAAGTACTTATTCACTCGCAGAGAGAACCGAACCTGAGACAGAGACGTTGGCTAGAGTTCTTGAAGGACTATGATTTCTCGTTAGAGTATCATCGGGGAAAGCTAACGTGGTTGCGATGCTTTGAGCCGTAGGGGATCGATCGAGGTGGTCGTATGTCGGATGACTCACGAGTATGGTCTTCTTGAGGCGGCCGAGTTGAGGAGTTCGGCGGACGTGCGGGGACTACCGGGATACGATTTGTGGTCGGATGAGGTTGCGAGACCGTTTCACTCACTGACCGTTCTCGAGGGACAAGAAGGCGATGAGTCGTACCAACAATTCCAACAAGATGGGTGACGATTCGAACATCCAGATTGGAGTCGGTCGACGGACTCTTGTTTGAGGTATCGTGGGCGATGTGGATTCCATTGGCGGCGACTTACGCACCGAGATACTCCAGAGGCTCACCGTTCTCGATTTTACGTGCATCCGGGTCGAACCAAGATGTATGCGACATGCGACGTCTCTTTTGGTGGCCGGGGATGAAATCGATGTGTCGAATTCATTAGAGCGTGCGAGATATGCCGGCGTGTGAAAGCGAGCATCGACGGCTGGAGGATTGCTGCGGCCCCTACCTATTCCTCAATGGAAGTGGGAGCACATTGCTATGGATTTTGTCGGTGGCTTGCCCCGATCTCCTCGTGGCCATGATAGCATCGGGTAATTGTGGATCGATTGACGAAATCTGCTCATTTCATACCCGTATCCACTACACACCGAGTTGATGACCGAGCATTCTTTACGAGCGTGAGATTGTCGACTACACGGAGTTCCGTTGTCGATCGTGTCGATCGAGGAGCGCATTCACTTCGTTATTGTGGCGAGCATGCGGGCTCGTTCGGCACCGGACTAGAGTTGAGTACGGCGTTCCATCCACGTACGGACGGACGGTCAGAGAGGTTGATACAGGTGTTGGAAGACATGCTCGGGATGTGTGTTTTGGAATACGGCGGGTCGTGGGAAGAGTATCTTCATTTGTGCGAGTTTGCTTACAACAACGGTTATCGAGCAAGTATCGGTATGGCACCGTTTGAGGCGCTCATGGCGGAGCCTTGTAGATCACCTTCTTTTTGGTGAGCCGAGAGGATGTTGTGACCGTTGGTCCCGAGACCTGTTGTTGATCACACCGAGAAGGTACGGCAGATCCGTCAGAGGCTTAAGAGTGCTCAAGAGCGGCAAAAGAAATACTATGATCAGTATCACGATGAGCTTCAATACGACGTGGGGGACTATGTATACCTGAAAGTCTCGCCTCTGAAGGGTCACAAACGATTCGGAATCAAAGGGAAGCTTGCTCCTAGATTTATCGGTCCCTTCAAAATTGTGAAGAGGGTCGGTAAGATTGCTTACCGGTTAGAGTTACCGCCAGCGCTCGTCGGTGTTCACCCAGTATTTCACATTTCAATGCTTCGACTAGATAAGTCAGGCGGAGGGCGACGACCTACCGTGGACCTGAGTCAGATCGAATTGCAAGACGATGCCACGTACGAGGAACAACCAATTCAAATTGTCGACCGTAAAGTCAAGATATTGAGGAACAAGGAAATCCCTTCCGTTCTCGTGAAATGGCAATTCCACGGGGACGAGGAGTTAACTTGGGAACTAGAGTCATACATGCGAGAGCACTTCCCCTATCTATTTGATTCCGGTGAGTCGAAGTTTAGTTTACTTATTAGTAAATTTCGGGGTCGAAATTCTAATAAGTGGGGGAGACTGTAACATCTCTCGATTTCTAACACGACTTATGTGACACGTGTCGGGATCGTGACCGCCACGCGATATCGGACGGTATTTCGAACCTTGGGAGTCGACACCGAGGTAATTTTACGATTTTTTTTGATATGTGTAATAGCATTATGGATTAAATGCGTGTCACGAGCCACTCGAGCGATTTCCTTTTTGTTTATGCGTGAGTTCTCGCCTAGGTAACCGGGGGAGGAAATACAGTAAAAGTGTGCACGTGACGGAGAAAAATACGGGTCGATGAGGTAAGGTGAGTCCGGGAACCCGGGGGTTAAGGTTGGGGACTTGTGGGTGGGTAAGGCACACCTAGGACACACCTCACCATATTGGTTTGAATTTCAAACAAAAAAACCAACCACCCCACCCACTCCCATCACTCACACCTCACACTCCCACTCATTCACGTCACACTCTCATCACACTCTCTCTCCTCCCGATCTTTCTTCCCACCCACTCCCATCACTCACACCTCACACTCCCACTCATTCACGTCACACTCTCATCACACTCTCTCTCCTCCCGATCTCTCTCCCACTCATCTCGGTCTTCAAACCACACTCCCACCTCCTCTCGGCTTCAAACCTCTCTCACTCACACGCCCTCTCTCTCCTCGGCTCACCGCCGCCTCTCGCTCTCGCCGGTGGCCAGGACCCGAGGAGGACGCCGGAGGAGGCCGCCAACCGGAGGTAACACTCTCACCTCGGTTTTTCTCTCTCTCTCGCGTTTCACTTCTCTCACGGGCTCTCTCTCTCTAGGTTCGCTCACCATTCGGTTGGCCAAGACCAAGCCGTCGTCGGAGGTCCCGTGGTGGCGAGGAAGGTCGCCGGAGGTCTCACACTCTCTCTCTCTCTCCCGTGAGCACTCGACCACTCTCCCTCTCCTCACGGTTTGCTCTCCTCTCGGCTCACGTTTCTCTTCATTTCTCTTTGTTTTTGTTGTTGTTCGTCACACTTGTTACGTGTGCATGTGGTTGCCGTGACGAGGGCCGGCCGTGGGCGACCTCCAGGAGACCCACCGGAGTCCAAGACGTCCGGAACCACCCCCGCATGGCCCATGCAAAGTACTTGTTGTATACATACAACAAACTCGGTTTGCTAGGTGTTGACCCTCTCGCCGGAAAAGGCCCTCATTGGCGGCGCCACCGCCGGACCACCGGGGACCGGAACGTGTCGGGGACCCCACCAAAACTCGTATGTGGGTCCCACAACCCTAAAAGTGGCCAAAAACAGTTTTATAGGTGCAAAGGAATCGATATTTCATGTGATGTGTACGTTGGAGGCTCGCTAGGAAACCACCATCGCCGGCGGTCCCACCGGTCGAACCACGATCATTAAAGGTTGTCGAGGTCTCACTTAATATTAGTTGACGTCTAGCAATCCTCGGCTAAGTCCGAAACAAACGTACGTAAGGCTTTTGGAATTAGTTCGTGTGATGCCATCGTCGAGTCGAAAAAATGTATAGTTGCTATTCAAACGTCGCGTGGCGATGAATGGCTATGACGTCGTGATCATGTTGCCGGTCCGCGAGACCATGACGTGACCCGCATACGACTGAGCCGAGCCTATGACTCGCGATGAGGCGAATACGTAGTTTGTCTTCAAAACCCGAGAGAGAGTGTCTTCTTTTATTTATTAAAATGTATGACCGTCCGAGCCATTCAAAACATTGGAAATAATGATAAGTTTAAACCTAAGTGTTAGTGAATGACTCGACCTAATAACACGAGTTTCCGACCTTGTCAGGTAACGGGAAACTTGAGGATACGCGTTAGGAGTCGCGAGAGTTTTACGTGGATTACGATAATCTCGAGTAAGTACACTTGCCTTAAAAAGCATTTGTACGTTAGTAAGCCACTAAGAAGATATCATGTGATTCATTTTCACTTTTCTTGTGTTCGTTATTATCCCATCATTGGCATTCCATTCTATGTTCTTGTGTGTGTGTTCTTGGCATAAGTACGTCTCGAAGGTACATGCGGCTGCACTATAAGGGATAAAACGCGGGCACTCGAACGCACGAGTGTTTGACCACCACTAGTGATTGTGTGATACCATGTCTTGGATTGTTGTGGATGGTTGTGGATTGTTGTGGTATTGTTGTGGAATATGGACTACTTATTGCCTCTCTTGACTCGTAGAACACGCATGTTTCGATTGCTATCATTTCTAGTCTGTCTATCATGCATTCTTGCTTATTTATATTCCTGCATTTCGGTACCGCATGATATTTAGACTGTCTTGTTTGTCGTTTCATGAATTCTTGTTATATTCTTCGGCTTTACTTTCAATTTCTCTCGTTGCTCACCGTCTAGTTTGTGACGGTGGGTGCGAATAAGACGGAGAGCGGTAGGGGCAAGGGACCGTGTCTAGGAGACTTTTTGTGAGCAAATGGACGTGAGGTACCGAGATGTAGGCTCGTACCTATCCTTTTTGTATGACGTTTATGTATATACATATATGGTTGTTTTGGAACAGGAACTAGGTTTGAGGTGATTTCCATAAATTTCATTTTGTTGACTTGGATATGATATTGTCTTGGGGGTTTCCACATTTATATAGATTCCTAATTTCCCTTGATTGAGTTATTTCCCATTATTTGATTAGAATATGATTTTTGCTTCCATTTGTATTATAACTGCAATAACTCTTTCATAAACCTTAAAAACCTAAAAATTTTGATAAGTTGAGGTCGACTAGGCTCGTCCAGATTCATTGAGAAACCGACTCGGGACTGCACGGGTCTAGGCGGGGCGTACCCAAATGCATTGGGAATTTGGGGCCGTCACAACAACACTCAAATGGCTTGTACACTGGGATGCACTTGAAACTCATTTTTATAGCTTCTAGGACCTTGATTCTCTATGCAACATAAGAGGAGTTTTAATCATGTCCATTGGTGCAAGATAACAATAGTACTTACGGCTCCGGCTATAGTACTTGAGCTTCATTAGGAAGGAATAGCGAGTTAGGTTTTCTACGAAAGGAAGAAGTGGCACATTGGTTGATTTATAATCGTACTAAATCAATTAGAGATGCAGACATCAACTACGAATAAAATAAAGAACAGAAGTTACGAGGTTGTTCTATACATGAAATCCTAACCTTTGATTTTATCCTAACCTTTAAGATGCGTTAGCCGAATCAGAGCCTACATAAGGGAAAAAATTGGAGAAGTAAATATGCATGTAGGGCTTAAACTGGAAAAAATGGCACCAACTGAGAAAACTAAATTCACAACGACACAGTTAAAAGATTAAGAAGAACACCTACAAAGAAAACTAAATTCACAACGACACAATTAAGAGATTGAGAAGAATGAGAGCTTTGAGAGAACGCCAACATCAGAGATAGAAAGCACATTAATTCACAACGATAAAGTTGATGAAGACGGAAGATAGATGAAGGGTAGGAATTAGAGATGTTGTTGAACCCCAATCGAAGCCTCCGATTCGCTCAATTCCAAAGCTAGGTCACCATTGAGCGAGCGAAGCAGAAGAAGAGGGGGTTTTTCAAAAAGTGGGGTGGATATAGTTTTTATTTCACAAAATAGGAAGGCTTACTTTTAAATTCCAAAAGTAAGGTATAACTCATTTTGAAAAGGAGGTATTGATGATGAGGTGGTATCCATGGTGGTTAGGTAGTGGTGAGGTGGAAGACATTTGTATGGATAGCTCCTTTTGAAAAGGAGCTATCTATACAAAATTTTTTGCCCCATGAACGACACGTGCATATGGCAATGGACGACCCGCGTCACTCACGTATCACGAGGTAGACAACCAATGTAAACAACACGCAAGCATATCGACGTGAACAACCCATGCAAACGTCACCCATATATGATGAGGTAGAGATTTCATGCAAATGCCAGGCATGTCTGTCGAGGTGGGTGACCCATGCAACCTCGTGCAACTCATACAAACGTCACTCACGTGTCTCGAGGTGGTAAAGCCAATGCCAACGTCACACACGTATCTCCTGGTTGACAACAAATGGAAATGCCACGCACGTATGTCGAGGTGGGCGAGGCATGCATCTTCATGCAAACCATTCAAACGTCACACACATATCTCGAGGTGTGGACAACTCATGCAACCTCGTTCAATCCATGCAAACCATGCGAATGTGAAGCACATATTTCGAGGTAGACAACCCATGCAACCTGTTGCAGTCCATGCAAACCATTCAAACGTCGTGCACGTAACTCGAGGTGGATAACTAATGCAAACGCCAAACACTATCTCGAGGTGGACAATCCATGCAAACATCATGCCCGTATCTCGAGGGGACAACTCATGCATATCCACTACAGACCATGGACCCCGTACAAACGTCACGCACATATCGCGAGGCGGACAACCCGTACAACCCATAGTAAGCATGCAACTCATCCTTTAAACTTTTGTGTCACTTTTATCTCGTGATGATAAGTAGAGATACGAAGAATAAAATAATTATAGGGCAAAACCACGTTATTTTTTTTGTCGAGAGGTTAAAATTAAAACAACAATGATATGTTGAGAAATAAGTTCATTCCATGAGAATGTTGTATACATCAACTTCGTTCACCCAAGATATAAGCTAAAAAATCACCACGACATCAAGAAAACTCATCATACAGGTCTATTACGACGATTACGTTGACGTTGTTGCTCGGTGATGCAAACCGGGCGTACTCTATGTCTCGTTGGACGATGTGTTTGTACATCCGGTTGAGGTTGTTGAGGTTGCTGATCTTGCATTGAATGGTGTCGAGTCGATTGATGTTATTCCTCTGGTGCTTTACTCGACTCACCTCTGCTACTAATGCTCCCGAAAATAGAAGGTTGAACCATCCCAAAATTGTGGCTTCATGTATGCGGTTGGGCGAAAGGAACATGAGGCGGCGACATGGTTAACAGGTTCATGAATGAGCCATCTCCACTATATGACATATTGTAAATATAACATGGTGGAGGATATGGACTCGGCATGTATTGAGGCAATGACGGATACAATTGATGTCTAGGCATTCCATGGTCTACATATGAAGACGACGGCCCGAATGCATAAGGATCAAAATGGTAAGGAGGAAGATTCATGATCGGCGGTCTGGGTACAAACATTTGAGGTCCTGGTTGCATTGTGGACGATGCAGGAATGTACCCATGAGAAGAATGACTTGGTGGGGATGACCGTTGGCTACTCTCGCCAACAGTCTCTGTTCTACTCGCTCTCGGACGAGATGAACGTGCAGGAGGAGAACTTCTGCTACTCTCTGCAGCAATCTCAGTCTGACTAGATGGACGCGGTGGACGAGGACGTCTGGTGCTTTCCCCCACAGTCTCTGGTCGTGTTCTTCTTCTTCTCACATCTCTATTTGATTCGCCCTGATCCTCTTCTTCATCTTCCTCTTGATTATCCTCATTTATCTCCTGTTCGACATCAATTCTGTCATTCCATAGAGTAGACCTTTGCCTTTCATCTTCGTCTAAAATCTCAATCCCTTCATTAAGTGCAACAAGACCATGCTCGTCCCCATCCTCAATAAACACTCGTCTCAGTTGATGCACCAAGTTACACTGATATAAAAACATGAGTTCAAAGCACGCAATATAAGATATTTGTTGGAGAAAAAATAAGAGTTTCAAGTTTACCGAATAGTCACGTAAAGCCCCGTCGTGTCCAATGAATCTTCTAGTGACTGAGCGATACCACGTCATGTAGTCTTGATGATCGTGCCCTTCATCTTATGTCGCTGTGACTGTGCGATGTGGCCACGATTTTCCCACATTTGTATAAAGCTTGCGTGAAAAGTCACCCAATTTTCTTGATTGCGTCCACGCAATTTGATGCGGTGCAATGGGGTGTCGTAAGCAAAGTTTGGTGGCACCACTTGTATCTTTCGATTTTTCTCATAACCCTTTCTGGTCGATGCCACTCAACTATGTGGAAACAAATTAGGGGACACGTCGAAAGCCAACTACCGTGACCGTCAATACAGTATTAGGGAAGAGACCCGGTGACTTCAGTATATGGTTGCCATACTACATCATCCTCATTCTGCGAGTCGAGTGCATCACGATAAGTTGATAAAATGTGCGTCGCACTCTGTGTAACCGAAAATGCATCGAGCCATCTGTATACAAAACAATAAATTATGAAAAATGAAAATGGAGTAAACGTTAAAGAAATTATGAGATAATATTTGTATTACATGTGTCCCAATGGAACGTCCATAAGCATGTGTTCTCCATCCACTGTTCGCGGTCGAACTCTAGAAACACCCAGGCATCGTGGTGCTATGAATGGAAATTTGTCCCATACCCACAGCTGTACAAGAATTCACGCGCCGGCAACCTCATGTGCACCTGCGCGAGATCCATGACACAACTCCCTGTACAAATAAGCCAAACATGCACTCCCTCAACTATACTATCAAGCTATTTGGAAATCCTCAAGCAATGGTAGAAACATCAAATGTACAAATCGGTTGGACTTGTCGGCGAATAGACAACCACCGATAAGTTACAGTATGTACGATCGAACATAACGTTGCACCGACTCCTCATCACTGTCATCATCTATAGCTAGTACGTTACGTTCAAGCCATTCGAATTTAAGTTTACACCCAATAATGTCATCTCCAATAGGAGTTCGACCAAGTAGCCTCTCGTACACATCAGCATAGTCTGTATTGGTCGTTCCCGTCACGGGCATACCTTCGACAGGTAAGCCGAGCTGTACCTGCACGCTCTGGAGTGTAATTGTGCACTCCCCACAGTGCATGTGAAATGTATGCGTCTCGGGCGCCATCTCTCTACGAATGCGGTAATCAAAGCCCAATCAAGGCTGAAAAATGCTACGCGGGAAATCCCATAGAACCCACTGGAACGAAGATATGGGATCATCCTCGAATGATACTGCACCGTTCAATCAACTACACCTCGTCTTCCACGTACGCGCAATGTTTCATACACCTTATAATTGATAATGTATTAATCTATATATATATATATATATATATATATATTATACGTTTATGCAAGAACATTTGACGTATACATGTAAAAAAGCTTACCTCACCCCTCCAGGTTCGCGATGATCTGTGTGTAGATTGGAGTTGCAAAAGTGAAGGATTTGATGGACCTGGATCCATTGTTGTATAACTACAAATGAAGGATTAAAAAAAATTAATCGTGTTGTTTGGAAACCAAACAATAACTCTTTCATATATGTTCAAACAATAAGGAATGCTCAAACATTCCAAATAAATCAAATTACCAACTTAAGTCATGACAAACAATGGACAAAATTGACTATCGATTTTCATTGGAAGGTTGAGGTCTGCTTGGACAATTTTTTTTGTTATGTCCCTCTGAACGACAAATACCACACCGGTTCTTCCTAGTAGGGACTCGTTCACGGTCTTTTAGGACATGTTGTTCTTATATGTCCTTCTTGATGACATATGCCACATCGCAAGGGCCTCGAGACATTAGGAAGATCCATCTCGATTTGTCTTCGCGTTCCCTTTAGTCTCCCTCGGTTACGTCTGCACCTTGGGTCGGGTATGATCTTCGTCCCAAAAGTCGGCCAATATTTCTCATCTGGGATGGCTTTGAAATCATAGGAGTAACATTGTGCGTACACATCTACCCTATAGTATGGCTCAATGAATTGCGCGTAGCTTACTCGAATAAATGCACATGCAGCTAACACGTGTGAGCAAGGGAAACCAAACAATTGCCATTTATTGCAACTGCACACCCGGTCCTTTAGGATGACGACTTGGGTGTTGTTTCCTTTATGCATACGATCTCCATGTCTTCCAGTTAGCACTTCAAACTCACCAATGTCACGATTGATCAAAGTGACTTGATGCCTCCTTGCAGATTGTTCATAATATGTGAGTTTATCCATGACATATTTTGTGTAGGATAGGCCGTTAGAGATTGTTTCATCGATTTCCTGTTTACACCGATTGTGGTATGTCACCAGTCTATAGTAAATCATCTGAGTCATCGCTGTTATTGGCAAGAATCGAGACCCCTTCAATACACCATTAAAACACTCTACAAGTGACGATAAAATTCGTGTAAGTAATATTACTTCAACGATAAATGTGTGTATTTGAGTGCAAAACATAACTTGCATTTCATACATACCAACACCATTAGAATTCATCCATTCGTACCGCATGCCTCCGTCGTGCGATTGAGTGTGCGATTGAGTGCATAGTTCTTTGGGGATGGCATTGACATATTGCAGACATTGAGGTGTTCGTAATGATCAGTATGCAAAACGCACCATGCACGCATTAAATTTTCGTTCTTGATGTTGAGTAGATGCTCGAGCAAGGAGTTTTTTCAAGGGGTCATTTTTGAATTGGGTGTTGAAATTACTAAGCAAGTGTCGCAGGCAATAACAGTGATATCCTTTTGGGGGACAAAAACCGTTGCTTGGGGTGTTGACCGCCTCCAAAATGCCAGGGTGACGATCATAATTAACGCAAATCCCATCTCTATCCGTCACGTTTTTGTGCAACATCCTCAAAAACCACCCCCACGAATCAGTTGATTCGGTTTCCGCAACGGCAAATGCAACCGGTAGTATGTGTCTATTACCATCAACAAAGATCGCAATCATTAGCTTCCCACTATATTTTCCATATAAGAAAGTCGCGTCAATCTGAAGCAGTGACCTGCAAAACTTGAAAGCTTGTATCGATGCTTCAAATACAAAAAACACACAACGAAATTGGGGAGACGCAGTTCTTATCTCATCAGCAGCCCATTGTCTATGTGACCACTCGATTCTTGTCCCCGGACTCTTATTCCTCATGACCACCAACCATCTTGGTAATAAAGCGTATGACTCATCCCAATCTCCAAATGCACATGCAATTGCCTTCCTTTTGGCATCCCACATTCGCTTGTAGTTTACTTCGTGTCCGTATTTTCCCTTAATTATTTGTATTAATGCCTTGATAGTTATTGCTTGATCGCTCTGGACGACGCTTTGGATCTCTCTAGCAAGCATTTTGGCGTCAAGTTGGGCATGACCGCGTTCTACGTCGGGATTAATACAGTTGTGCAGCACGTCTAATTGTGTGATCTCCCATAATTGTGTTTTTCTTTCGCAAACAAGCACGAAGACGCCACATACACCCATCTTGCGCACTTCTGCACTTAATCGCCCACATAGTTGTAGTCGATTCCATCACATGGTATTGACAACATGCCACACTTTGACGACATGTTATAAGTCTTTTTGTTGTCAAAGCACATCCCTATTTCCAAATCGAAATTAGACATGTCCCCCCCAGTCTGTTGATGAGAATGTTGGGTCGTAGTGGAGTTAGCCACCTCCTAATCGATTTCATTATACACCGGTAATGGTTAGTGAACTTCATCATCACTTGCTTCCTCCAACAAAATCTCTTCATCGATAGCAAACTGCTCATCATCTTGCACATTTTCCGCACCTGGAGGTTCATATCTTGGATCATCCGTGAAAACATTGACATTATCCCAATCGACAGCTGTTGCAGCATCCTCGTTGGGACGTATGTACTCATCTGTTTCATTATTGGTGTCCTCGTTAACTTCATCATCACTAAAGGCATTAATGTCTTCATGTAATGGACTAACAAATCCATCTTGCGCGACCTCACCTTATGGTGATTGCATATGCAGTCTTTCCATCATCAATGTTGTGTTAGATGTGCCGACATTTTCATCGCGGACTTGCGAATGAACCGTGCGACTTTGAAACGAGTCGATTGACTCAAATGTCAAATAGATATCTACCATTGTAGTTATTGGTAAATTGGCCATTGTCGCCCACATCAAGTCGAAGTGTGTCGTATCGTGCAACAACACATGGAGGAAATAATGCGAACCTCCGGGGAGGATTATCACGTGGCGATAAGTCATCTTAACTAGAGTCTCCGTAGATGAGATATTAAACGCGTTACACACGTCATCCATCAATTGACGTCTACTCGTCCCAAACTTAACCATCAACACTACTGATGGGGGTGCATTGTACGCAATGCCATTTAAACCATTTACAATTTCACCTTACGCATAGAATAGAAAGGGGATGTTCCTATGTTCCATGACCTACATAATTTATTGGACATTGATGTAAAAGTATTTCACACAGGATTACAAATATATTAAGTGAAATAGTTGATTACTAACGGAAGTTAAAGCGCAATCGAACTTTCCGACGTAGAAGATCGCCATAACAGCGCAACTACAGAGCATACTCATTTGTTTGCATTCCAAATCACGTAATAACTCATACTTACATGCCAAACGATCAAACCGACTGAACTAGTTCGTAAGGAGCACGGTTTTCATCAAAACGTTATCAAGTCAGGAATTTTATTCAAATGGGGGGATTTAAACACCAATGGAACTTTCTGATGTAGAGGATCGCCTTAATAGCGCAACTACAGAGCATACTCATTCATCTGTGTTTGAGTTACTTAATGTTTTAAGCACACATACCATTAAATAAACATATCAACCATTTTTCAAAAACACAATACCTATGTCACTACATATCATGAAAATTATAACAAAACCAAATAAATAATTATGAAAATATTAAATTTGTAAACTTACTATTTTCCTCATCTTTTTGTCTTCAATTTAATAATCCTGCAATAAAAAAAAATTTCGTTATTTTATTTAAATGGACTAAAATATATCAACATCAATAAAACTTGTTCCACTTGTGTGTATATTGAAGGACACATGAGAACAATAACACGGTTTAACATCATAGTTTAACAAAATCATAAGGCTAAACTAAACTAACCTAACTAAAGTAACAACTAAAACTATACTTACCTAAACTAACCGAACAACAAAACTAAACTAAACTAACCAAACATAACTAACCAAAAACCAAAGTAAACCTTTAAACAAATAAAGAGTCTTAAACTAAACTCAACTAACCTAACCTAACCTAACCAAACCTAACTACCTAAACTAAATTAACTAAACTAAACTATACTAAACTAAACTAACTAACCTAACCTAACCTAACTACCTCAAATCTAGCAGACATAACGACTTGAAAAGCACAAACAAGTTTTCAAAATCCTTGCACTCCTACACCTTAAATCCACTCCATGCACAGAGCGTACGTGAAATCTTCGCTTCGTAAAAGGATCGTGGAATTCTTGATTTAGCAAAGTTGACTACCAACCAACGAATTTTGCAAACATCTCTTGCAACTAACCTAACCTAACTACCTAAAATTAACTAACTAAACTAACTACCTAAACTAAATTAACTAAACTAACCTAAACTAAACTAAACTAAACTAAACTAAACTAACTACCTAAACTTAACTAACTAAACAAACTACCTAAATTAAACTAACTAACCTAAACTAACCTAAATACCTAAACTAAACTAACTTAATTAACTTAACTAACTAAACTAACTACCTAAAGTCGATTAACTAAACTAAACTAAACTAAAATAAACTAAACTAAACTAAACTAAACTAAACTAAACTAACCTAACCTAACTACCTACACTTAATTAAGTAAACTAACTACCTAAACTAAACTAACTTAACTACTTAAACTATACTAACTAACCTAAACTAACCTAAATACCTAAACTAAACTAACTTAACTAAATAAACTAACTAAACTAACAACCTAAAGTGAATTAATTAAACTACTAAACTAAACGAAACTAAACTAACCCCCACATTCTCACATTCTCCTCACGTCGCTTACTAGCTCATTGCCATTGTCATTGTCGCTACTCGATTCTGCTGCTCCCTGCTCCGCTGCTTCGTCAACTCCCTCTCCTCCTTCTCTGCCGCTGGTCGACAACGACCACGTCTCCTTCAACCCGTCAACTCCTCTCTCTGGTCAACTCCCGCCCCTGTTTCTTCTTCAACCCGCCCTCTGCCCCCTCCCCTCCTTAAATACCCGACGCCCCCCCTCCAACACTCCGTGACCTACCCTACCACCCTAAATTGTAGCCCCATAGCCCCATGCACCCTCTTGCCCGTTTCGGGAAAAAGAAAAGAGGGTACACATATAGCGCCTTTTGAGAAGGCGCTATCTGTGTACCCCGACGGCCCATGTCCATGTGGATCCACGTGGACATGGGTCGAACAAATAGCGCATTTTCAAAAGACGTTATTCGTTCGGGCCTTGTCCACGTGGTCATCCCACATGGATGTTTACACGAAAAGCGCCTTTTGAAAAGGCGCTATTCGTGTAAACACACGCAACGTAGGACAGCCTTACACGAATAGCGCCTTTTGAAAAGGTGCTATTCATGTGTCCACGTCAGCGAAAAAATCCCACCCAACTGATAGTGCCTTTTCGATAAGCGACATAGCCTACTTTTTGAATTAAAAAAAAAAATCACACTTATTTTCCTCATTTAAACTAAAATGTAATGTACTTTTGTAATTTTTTCAAAGAAGAGAGAGAGAATCAATAATATAAGAAGGGTAAAACAGTAACTTTCATTACGATTCATCAAAATAAGATTCACTCATTCATATATTTGATATATATATATACTAGTTTCATTATCGTGCTCCGCACTACCGAGCCCGGTCGCTGCGCTTGCGGGACTTCAATTAATGTCATTTGTTTTTAGTATCCAAAAACATACAATTCTTATTTTATTCTTCATTCATTCCCTTTTATTGTCAAGATCTTTGCATTATAATTGTGTCAGAATAACTATTGAGAATAAATATTGTAATTATAATTGTAAATCTACATCTAATTATGAGCATAACATACATTTCGGTATTACGTGCAAAATAATTTAGTAGCTTTATCATCATAAATTAGACATTTCATCTTATATATCACTCTTTGAAGATTGAAATTTAGATAATGCAAATTCACCTCTAAAAACTAATGGTAGAATTAAGTCAACACTTTCACAATTATCGTATCTTTTTCTTTGTGGTATGTACACAAAGATACTCATTAACAAAGAAGTAACTCAATTTGATTCATAGAAAAACAATGATTATGAGCCTAACATTGTTATATTGAATATATTGAGTCATCAATGTTTAATGAGATATCCATTTTACTACCAAAAAAAAAAAACTTATATACAACAACAATATCTAATTCATCCACGAACAACTAATCACTGGAAAAGGTATCCTTCTACCTTTGTCAGGTCAGGCGATTGATTCTAAAAAAGAAATGTAATCAAAGGTTTGATCAATTTTAATGCATTTGCCTCAGCAAGAGATTATGTACTTTACATTTACAAAATTTAATTAATGACCAGTTGAAAAGATATGGAACTTAACTTACAAAGAATTTAGAGGTATGATTTCTCTTTATTACATATAACTCAAAAATTCCAAGCTGACGTCTAAATCTCCTATAACTATCTATAAGCAATACATCACTCAGCAGACTTTCTCGTCAAAACCAAACGACAAATTGAACAAATATTCTCTTCTTATTTCTCTTAGATTATTAGAATTAATTATGGTTTTCCACCTTAGATTCATTAACTAATTAAGCTAGGTAGATTTAAAAGGTACCGTTTAGATTAAGCAATGTAAACCTCCTAGCCTCATTTGTTGATACTTTAAAATCACTTCGTTCAAAAACTCATGTTAAGAGATAGGAATGCAATGAGGCATTTCATATAGTGAAATGAGATCGATAGACCAAATTTATTAGAGGATACTTGAAATTAATTAAAGTTAATTTGTTGTTCCTTATTGAATGGGAAGTTAACTTGGGACACATTAATTACGAGGGATTTAAATTGTTTGGAAAGACATCAATAAATCAAACAATCACGTAAGCACGTGCGTTATGATAATTTATAATTTATAATTTCACAAACTGAAAATGTCTTTCAAACATTCACATGCTTTAGTCCCAACTGAAAATGCCTTTCAAATAGAATTTATATTCCTTTAGGATGCCTTTCAAATAATTACATGCATCAAGCATGTGACAAGCTTGTACCAACGAGACGGCATATAGCAAATTTGATAATGTACCACATGAACCATTTTCCTAACATGTTAGAACATATGACTCAGATGATTAGATGGGAATTTTGAGTTGTTTTTACTGATCAATTGAAGATGTCCACATAAAGCAAAAACTATGAGTTTGAAACATTTCTTGTCATCTCAGTTTAAATTCTCCAAATGATTACTAAAACTTCAAGTGACCCAAGTGTGATTATTTTTATTTGTTTTCTTTTTTAGTTCATAATAGAACTACCTACAGTGTTCAAAACAAAATGATTTCACTTTTGTAAAATCATCTTAATTACCAACTTACTGTCCATCATACATTTTTTTTAGTAAAGAATGAAAGAAAAGTTAATTAGAGCAGTCAACTGCACTTCGGAGTTTAAGAGGGTTGCATTTCATTTTGGTGGTTTCGAAATGTTACGACTGCTGGATCAAATATCCTGATATATTAGCTCAAATCGATAAGAATGTAGAATGAAAGCCAATAAGAATACTACCGAGTTTAACTTTCTCAAGACTGATATCAACATAATGTAACTTCCAAAATTCAAGAATTATTGGATGATTTGGTTTGTGCATCAAATAGGAAACTGCATGCAAAGCTTCTTATAATAATACATGAGTGCAATAAAATCCGGCAAAATTCTACATTACTGATTTGTCTAATGGTAGAAGGAAGTCTTAAATGTATTCAAGCATCTTAACAGCTACAATCATCAAATTTATAAAAGACAATTCAAGAGCAACATTGAAAAGAAGTTCTTAAAAAGATCTTGTTAGACTGGAATACCCAGCATTTGCACTGACTGAAGCTTCAGAAAAGGATGCTCAAAACCTTGATACTTAAAGCTAAATGACCGCGACATATTACAAAATCTTTACTCGAATCAAACGTAAAGATGAGTTAATAAAAAAATGCAACTTTAGATGTGATCCCCGCCATAGGTGTAAGCATATGTAGAAATTTTACCTTCAAATATGGTGGTTTTCCTTCAATAGCATGTTCCCTAGAACCTCTGTGAAGTAATGCTCCAATCTTCCCCCTGTTTCATCATAAACCTTTGAAGACGCAAGGGAGAGAAGACGGACACATCGCATAGAGAGATTTGCACAAGAGATTGAGAGATGGCGCAGATAGGGTAAAACACAAAATCGAAACAGAGCAAGTTCAAGGGAGTTCAAGTTGTTGTCGAAAAGGATTTCCAGTTATTGTAAGAGTTGTTATCGAAGAGGATTAGTGGTTGTTGTTGTCGTCAAAGTTGGAGTTGATGGAGCTCGGAAGAGTTGAAATGAAAAGGTAAGAGTTGGAAGAGTTGTCGAAGAAAGTTGGGATGAAAGGGAAAACAATACGAGTTGGGATGAAAAGGGCATAAAGGTAATTTTGCTTACGATTCATGAAAATCAGATTCGCTCTTTTATATATTTGATTGATAGATATATATATATATATATATAAGTCGAAGGAGAAAGAAATTTAAGAAGCTACCTCCTCTCATCATTCCAATTTTCTATTTTTCTCAGGTTTTTTTATTTTTTGCTATTTTTTTTCTTATTTTTTGTCATACGACATGCCAACCCCTCGACTACAACAACGCCTATACATTCGTGAAATTTATAGGGGGAATATAACTTGCAGTACACTCTATTCCATGTATCTTTCCATGGTTTCAAGTTGAATGTACTTATTCTCTCCATCCATTCGTTGATAAGATAACCATTAGTAATTATTAATTAATAGATGCACACATAATAATTACTTCAATGAATCTGATATTTACTGAGTAGATACAAAGAACTGATTTTTTTTTAATTAAAATAGAGATTAAGTAAGATCTCTTTGAGTTTCCCAAACACAGTAATTAAGCCAAGAGGCGTGGAAAGGTCATAGTACACACATCAAACTTAGAGCTCACAGCCTCATAGACGCGTATGCTTAACTTCATCTCAATTAGCTATATGTAGCCGATCAATAAACTCATTCGACAAGAAAAGAAAATTATACTTACATTTTAAAGCTTTTTAAAAAAACTATATATGGATACGACTATTCTATAAGGTCAAGTCAGTCCCACCAAACACATTGACCAGGATAAACCACCAGTAAGTTTTCATTATAACGCTCTTCACTATTTAAAAATTAACATATTTTTAAGGGTGTAAAATAATTTAATAAACCTTCTATTTTATAGTTTTAATTTATACTACATCCGCATACCGCAGGGAATTGACCAGTTGAACATAAAGAAGTGGACTGGTGAGAATGACACCATTATTAGTCTTATTAGAATAATTCGACATTCAAGAACCCTTCAATGGAGAATGGAATTAGAGAGGATGGAGGTACATATGGCCCATACAACACCAAAATACGTTAGGGTTTCGACACAGGGAAGAGGAGAAGAAGAAAATGGGAGAAAGAATGGAAGAAGAAAAATAAGAAGATGAAGAAGAAGAAGAAGAAGTGTCGAGGCCTAGTTTGAGAATTAATTCTAACAATTTCACAAAGAAATCAGCAAAGCCATATACCAACAAAATTAGGTTACCAACGCATCAAGAAAGGCAAACAACCGTGTCCAAATCATAAACTACGCACAACATTATCTAAGGTATAACTTTTGTTGGTTGGTACCTACACAGAAAGAGATGTCGTGCGAGTGAGGTGAATGAGGAAACAAATGAGTCTGTCCAGCATAGGCGAACCCAGGATTTCAAGTTCCCCTTTGCTAAACCAATGATAGTCTAGTCATTACTTTAACTACGTTGTTAAAAGTTATTAAATTTTAAATTAACATATAATTAAATATTTTTATGACAAAAACAGTAATTAATGATTTATTAAATATTATAAAATAAAGAACTTCATTAAATTTATAAATTATTACACATTAATTTTTTAATTATAGATAATTTTGTTGCATATTGATTACATATTATATTAGTTTTAACAACATAGAGTATGATTTTTAGAAGTAATAATTTTTTTTTAATGTAGTGTTTGAGGGGTGGGCTAATCTTCATATTTTCAAATTTTCTTTTACTAGTCTATGTATATGAGGGGTCACACTAAGGTCCTTTGCACTTCAGCCCAGGGCAACCTTTAGCCTCGTATGTGGCTTCGCCCCTGCAACCAATATTTCCTCACAAAAATTGGAAGCCGAGCCGATTGTGATGAGAAACCTTTCGGATTGCAGATAATAACATTTCTCCCTCCGCGCGCATCACCGCCGATGCGACTATCGAATGTTATTAACAACAAATTGAAAAGAAAGACCATTTTAAAGATGACTATTTGACTTGACTATTTTGACCACTTTAAGGCGCAAAGTATAAATATAAATATCTTCTCTTCTCCTTCTCTTTGCTGCTCTCTCTCGTATGATCAACCCTCTCTGCCATGGATGCCATCGAAGGAGATGGTGATCAACACCTATTGCAACTAATTCAAACCACCATTAATGAAGCATTCAACATCCTAATTTCAGGGAGACCCGTGATTTTGGATAGTCTTGGGCTATGATTAAACTAGCTATTTTCATTTTTTTCTATGTATTACATGCTTTTTAAAATAAAATTATACCACATTAATATACATATGCATCCATTGCAAACATCAAAATAAGTAATATTATTTCTTTAACAAATCAAACCACACACAAATTTAAGAAAAAAAAAACCTCTTCCTAACAAAAACGATCTTAATAAATCAAATTTGGCCATTGAATTCATTAATTCATAAAGAGTTCAATTAAAATATCTTAAATTTTGATAGCAAATTGTTAAATGCCAATATATTACAAATATAGCACAACTATTGAAAAATGTGGCAGGGCAAAAAAAAATAGAGAATCAAATATAAAAGTATGCATTATTTTCAAAAAGATTACACATAAAAAATCATGTGATAAGTCATTAGAATTATCAAGACATGAAGAAAAGATCGAACCTACTGAAGTTGTGTCATTCTATTTTAATAGAATAAAATTTATCAATTACTGAATCCACGTATATACTTAGATAAAAACCTTAAAAAATTTTAATACTGTTTAGCGTGTCTAACAAGTGAAGGTTGCTATTTCAACCCATTCACGATCTCTCCCCACCCAATTTAAAAAATTAAAATTTACAAGCAAAAAAAGGGGTTACCTTCACTATGAGTGATAAAAAGTGATGAGGGGTTGGGCAAGCCAGCGGCGAAAAGCGAGGGCGCGCGATTGGGGGAGAGGGTGTGTTGGTTCTGTTGAGTGGTGGTGGTGTTGTTAAGGTGGGTCATGTGTAAATAAGGGTATTTTAGAGATTTAAATGTTATTGTTGCATGGGTATATGAGATTACAAAAAAAATAAATATGTGGTTACTTTAAAATGGGTGGGAAGAGAGTGATTGGGTTGAAATAGAAACACTCCAAAAAAAAAACATTGAAAATACAATAAATACGTTGTTGCTCTCATCTACATAAAATGGACTTCGATAAATGTGTACATGCAAAAACTTTTGCTTCGTTTGCAACGAATACTCATTTTGACGTCCGATTTCTTTTTGCTAAGTGGGCCCTGGGCCATAAGATTTTCATGTACTAGGCTATGTCCACTTTTTGGGCCAAATAAAACTAAAAAAAAAAAAAACTATTTTTAGGTCCTAGCCCTGGGCTACAGCCAAGGTCTAACATGACTTGGGTCCGCCTCAGCTGTCCAGCGAGATTATGAGCGCGATTGTAGAGCGAACACCAATCTGGCTTGAAGAGTTTGAAGATCAGTGAGAGACGAGAGTGAAGAACTTGCAGATAGACTTTAACCTTAGCAATGCCAAGTTGATATCCTAGCTAGCTTTGCGTGAATTGTGAGATTATCAACTTAGTGATCAAGATGATGCATATTCGGCTTAAGAGATCAAGGTATTGGCCTTCTTTGGTTTGCTTTTCCTGACTTATAGTGTTAGATGAGAGTTATCTCTTTAGAATTAATATTTTTATGTTTGATTCAACTTTAAACTTGCGGAGAAGTTTTAAATTTTTAAACAATTAAAAATATGAATTAACATAGATAGCCTTCAAACAAGAGAGAAATAAATAATAAAAGGGTCATTAATGAGAGGTAATTATGTTCATAACTCCTGAGAGATAACTGTTTAGTGGTGTGTTCGGTTGGATTGGTAGGGTTGTCTTGATAAAGGTGGATTAATTCAATCGGATTAGTGTGCCCTGGATTAGGTGTTAATCCATATTCTAGGACTTGTTCGGTTGGGTTGATAGTGGTTTAGGGTCATCTGATGTAAATGACCTTTTTGCCCCTCCCCATTTAAATACCCTATAGCAGAAGATCAAGTTGATCAACGTGAAAAAGAAAGCCTAGCCAACGAAGTCACGATGCTCAAATCCTAATAGTTGGACGAATGCGCTACGTGAAGAAGACGACCTCGATCCGACCTAGTTGGACAATGCATATGCTAACTTGTTGGAGAGACAATAGTGGATTGGTGCGAGCGAAGGAAGACAACGACAGTGCAAGATTGCGTATGCTAACTTGGCGGAGAGACAACAGGGGATTGGTGAGAGAGAAGGAAGATGATGACAGTGCAAGAGAAGGCTACGCATTGCTGGTAAGAAGCCTCGTGCTTAGGTATATTTCACATGAAGAAGACAACCTCGAAATATATTAGTATTTCTTGTTGTTATGTGTTTGTGCAAGGAAATATAAGGATGAAAGGAATGGGCAGAATGAGAATATTTCGCATCGTTCCCTTCGGAATAACTAGCGAGTGGGGTGAGGGTCACTTACATTGGTCACTTACATTAGTCACCTCCGAAGTTGATTGTGCAATTCGTTTTGTTAGCTAGTTTGCCCAAGCGAACACTGGATTGAAAGTTAATGAAAGGATTAAAGATTTAGTCAACCCAATCGAACACACCATAGGGGTGGGGGAAAGATATCTCTCAAGCCTTGTTTGGTATGAGGTGGAGATATCTCCAAAGAGATAGCTCAAGTAGAGTTGGAAACTAATCTTGTTTGGTTGCCCAACTCCATGCGAGTTATCTTCCAACTTACAGGAAATGGTGTGAGATATCTCCTCACCCTCCCCTATACAGAAATACCTCTCGGGAGTTATATGGACACAATTACCCCTTACAAATTTACATTTACCCATGTCCTTACCATTTCAAATGTTTGTTATTCATCCATACAACAACAACAACAACAACAACATAGCCTCAGTCCCAAATTAGTTTGTTATTAATCCATAATAAAATATTAAATAAATAATTCATTAAAAAAAGTATTTTTCAAGTGAGAAATATTTTTAAGAATTATACTTAGTTGTATTTTATAGTATTTATTATTAATATTTATTTCAAATAAATATAAAATTACTTATAATTATTTAATGTTGTTTAGTATTTTTGTAAATAATATTTATGTTTTTTATTTAATTCAAGTTTTTTTATACTGAATAAATAAATAGCAATTCATGCGGTGAAAATAATAATGCTTTCTTTTTTATTTTAAAAATATGTTCGAATGGTATTTATGTCAATTCCCACATTTTACAGATTTTAAAAATTTGCAACTTCCCTACAAGTTCAAAGTCCAACCAAACATGAAATACGAACTTACACTGTGAGTTAACTCCAAAGAGTTATCTCCACTCGCACTGTAAGTTGGCAAAAAATGAACCAAACGAGGCCTCTCTCTAGGGTGTAAGTTGGGAGATAACTTGCCGGCAAGTTGGGCAATCAAACAATATTAGTTCTCAACTTCATGTAAGTTATCTCTCGAGATATAACTTCACCCTTAACCAAACAAGGCTCAAGTAGATGTATATTGGAGATGACTCACAGCTTTGGGAATGAAAGAAAAAATTAACTAAAGAATCAAGGACAAAATCGACATTTTGCTTAACGTCGATTAATTCCTTATTTGCTCTTTTATATATAATATAATAAATAAATGCTAGGTTCTCTTACGCACCAACAAACTCGCTCGCTACACTCGCGTGAGTATAATTATACGTTAATATTTTATTATACAGTTATATATTATACACAAACAAAAAAAAATCAAAATTGGATATATATATATATATATATATATATATATATATATTACACTAATTGGCTAGTGAATTGTGCAGCATGTTATTAAAAGTTGGAAAATGCAAGAATGACACCCTAATTGACACCCCAAGTGACACACCTGTGACGTGGTGCGCGGGCCCCACGTAAAAATGAATGTGCGCAAAATAGTTCTCGGTGCATAACACGCGTGGTGTGTATCTCGAGACGAACTCGGATGGCTACCATGGGTGAACCCGCGTGCCACGTCATAAGGGTGTCACTTAAGATGTCAATTATGGTGTCATTCTAGCATTTTCCTGAAAAGTTAATAAAAAAATTTAAAAAGATTTTAAAAAGAAATGGAAATGGGTCTATTTAATAGGTAATTGATTAAGTTAAATGTGAAAGAAACTATTATAATGATTATTTGATAGGGAATCGCTTATTTAATAGGTAATTGGTTAAGTTAAACATGAAAGAAACTATTAAAAAGGGAATCGGCTAAAATAATTAAAGGGACGAATGAATCTTTTGCTATTCTTGCTTTTAATATATATATATATATATATATATATATGTAGCTAGGTAGTTTTCAAATATAATATATATACAATAATAAAATATAGTAAGTAGGGTTAATAGCGGGAAGACCTTTAATTAGAATAGAATAGTAAATTTTAGTGAAGATTAAAAGACTTAATCAAGGGTAAATAGTAAATTTGAGTAACGGCTGAAAAACTAAATCAAGGGTAGAATAGTAAATTCAAGTGACGTTTGAAAGATTAATTATTCGTGTATATTAAGTATAGTAGATAGATATGCAACCCATATTATAAGTCTCCACCACTCAAATTCTAATATTTTTTTTCCTTTTGATTATCTCTTGTGATTCTTGATCCTGCACAACCATTAAACACATTTTTTTACATTATATTTATTCAATAAATGACATATATGTTTAGATATGAGAAAACTAGTTCCATTCTTGTTGCATACATGCATCTTTCTTGACGATCATTTGTGGATTTGCACCGTTGTTGTTTGGTATGTTCTTTATTTTTTCAATTTGATTGATTTATCACACTATTTCTATATTGTAGTTGCATTCACAGCCAAATGGATGTCATTGTGACGACCCCAAACTCCAAGGCAAACTGGGTACCGCCATGTCGTTGGACACGTCACCAAGCATACCACATCACCTTACACTTATCCTTGACGGCCCGCAACCTAAGCCTTCGTTTGTATCTTATTCACATTAACTTAGTATGCATCATGCATTTATGAATATTTACAATAATTTAACTAAGTTAAGTTGTCTACGACTTATTAAATAATTATATGTTGAGTATTTAAGCGGAAGTTTTTAAAGTACGCAAATATTGTAAAGATCAAAAGTTTGCATTAATAAACAACACTATAGTGTGGAAACTCGACATGAGATACCATATATATCAAAAAACTACAAAAGTACAAAAGATGGTCATATACATATATCGGATACACAAGTCCTCCCAATATCTCATAAAAGCAGTAAATAAATATATACAAACACCTATTCAAAAAGCTAATGGGGCTCTCCTAACTTAGAGGTAGTCGCCTAAGACCCCTTTACCCTGGCTCGTCGTAGGACTTGTGATTTGTCACAAAAAATAATGATATATCCCAGCGTGTAAGTCATGGAGAAGGTTAGCTAGTATTCACGAGATTTAATAAAAATGGCTACAATTCATGCAATTTAAATAAGGAACTGAAAATAAGGTGATCGTATGAAAATAAGTAGCAGAGAAGTCGAAACTAGACACGAGTGCAACATGACAGAAATCATGGCCGACATTCGAGAATCAACTTAGCTAAACCGAGAGGAACCCATGATGATCATCTTGCCAAATGTCTCACAGTGGAATGAGAGGAACCCATGAATGGTAGAACCCCGTCCAAACATGTCTCGAGAGGAACCCATGATGGAGACTTAGGTCCCCATTAAATATCTCTCAATCTAATAGGTCTCACGAGAAATAGTCACCACGTGGTCCGACATGAGCAACTACTCAAACAATGTAGGGTAGCTAGCTCTTGGGGTGTGAGTATGTGCCATGCCTGACCCCGTCGATAAACACACATACACACGAGTGGATGAGCAATAAGTAGATAGCAATAAATAACACGATAGAATAATTTAGATTTAAAATAAATAAAGTGCTATAAATGAATTCTAACTAATTTTCTCGTAGGTTTTTACTTACCTCGAGCAATCGCAACTATAGTTTCATAAGTCTCTGGTGTCCAATTATACCACTTTAATTATTTTAGAGTCACATTAAGTGAGTTTATAATGTGAGACCAAAAATTTAAAATTTCATTCCAAGGTTTAGTTTTGGCAAACTTTTCGAGTTATATCGCGGTGTCAAACACCCTGAAAAGCCTCGAAACTCATTTCCTAGCTTTTTCTAATTTTTCACATTTTCTCTGATTTTTCTGACACTCTTCATAATTTCTATCTATTTTTATTTATTTTTCTGTAATTTATTTTATTTAAATTTATTTTATTTTATTTTTAATTATTTAATGGGTTGGGCCTTAACCGAGGCCGATTTAGTTGGGCCCAATTTGGCCTAACCACGTGGACCAGGGTCGACCCGATCCGGACCACTTGGGGTAGCCAAACCCGACTCGCCTGGCTACCCCACCCCCTTCAATTCGTCTCTTGATTTTTAGAGACGAATTCAAACAATTTTTTATAAAATTTTCTTTTTGTTATTTTAAAACAATAACAACAACAATCAACACCACCACCATTTAAGCTTCCAAATTATATCAAAAATTTCAACAACAAAAATAATCATTCACCTCGGTTTTGGAAGTTGTCGACGGGAGCCGCCAAGAGGGAAAGATTTCGTGAGAGAGGTGACAAAAATTTTGAGAGTGAGGGTGTAAGGAGAGCTTGATAAGGGAGAAAAAATTAGAGGAGTGTGATGAGGAAGAAGATCGTTTATAGAGGGAGATGGGTATATGTGGGTTTTTTTGGAGATGAGAGAGAAAAGTAGGAGAGAGAAAAGTGAGGGATGAGGTGATGTGATGGGTAGGTGATGTGATGACACATCAGGAGTAGTGGGGTGTTCTCTAACCCTTATACTACAGCATACACCCACGTTACGCGCACCCCACAATGTTCTGCGCTCTTGTCATTCCACGCGCGCAACGTAACCAATCAAAACCTAGCTAGTGCGACGTGAATTATTGGATAATAATACAACAATTTAACACACATCACACGAGAAATAACTATTTATACCTTAGTTGGTGTGCCCTAAACTTGTCAGAGCTGTCCTCGTGGGTCCGATCTACGGTACCTATTATGTAATTAATAATTTAATTAAGATTAATTAGAGCAGGTCGTTACAGTTCCTTTGAACAAGTAGGATTGATGAATGAATGTATTTTTATTAGGGCAATTGATTATATGTCTTGTCATGTATCGAGCCATTGATTATTGATGAGAATTCTATTTCACTTAAAAAAACTCATATTATAAGTTCGTTAAAGCATCTCAGGTGAGATGGACGAGACATTACATATTAAAAGACAAGGTGTAGGAATGTTGTAGATTGAACTCCCATTGAAAAAAAAAACCATATTATAAGTTCACCGACCTATTTCTTAAAGAAAGAAAAAAGAAGTTTAAATGCAATCTTTCTAAATTACCCACCTTCTCATGTTTCCTTCCATCTAGTGCACGTAGTCGCCTGCCTTCCGAATAATTTGTTTCTTTCTCCCATCGTCGTCACTTTCGTTGTCTCTATGTCGGGTTTGTTGCTACTATCATCATCTCAACTATGACGGCCCCAGTTCCACAATCCTAAACTGGGCCCCGCCCGGCCTAGACTTACATGGACCCCCGGACCCGTCTCGTTGAGTCACGCAAGCCTAGTAAGCCTTCCTTTATCATATACCATTTATCAAACAATTAAAGTTGAGTTAATTAATTAGTGAGTTATCATAGTTATAGCGGAAACAATTAAACCTCAAACTAAATGAAAAACCTCAAAGACACAAGTTAAAACAACCTAAAGTGTGGAAACCCCGAATATGTGTATCATCGTCAATGAATATGCAGATGAGAGTAAACACAAGATATACATGTCCAAAATCTCTCAAAAACCCAACTCCCAGTGTTTCAAAACAAGTATATCTAATAATCACGTATGTCAGACAAGTGGTAAGAACTGCTCCGGTATCCTTAAATGATATCTCCTATCTGTGGAGCCTTCCCCTTGCTGGACTGTGGATCTGCACTTCGTCAACACAAGAATGACGAGCCCAGGTAAGTAACACCACGCATGACATATATACAGCATTTCAAAATAAATAAATCAGTCTAATTCATGCAGATAGAAAGAAAGGAACGGGGAACACATGAATATAAAAGACTTAACTAAATCAATCGATAAGTGAGGGTCCGAAATACGAAAGCCGAATAACAAGGACACCCGACCAAAAGGTCGTTGAGTCGTGACAAAAGCCCAGCTGACTCGGGTTCAGGACAAGACACAGCCTACCAGCCCTAACCCTTGCGACTATGAGATATCCACAGACCCGGATAAGTGCCCCCAACGTACACTCAATAGGGAGATATCAACGGCATCCAGATAAGAGCTCATATCATAGATAAATAATAACAATGACTCACTTGCCAATGGACCACTCAACCAATAGAAATTTCAAAAGAAATAATGAACAAAGCAATAACAACAAATTTAAAGCTCAAGAAATAACTGTAAAATTTCCTAGCTGGTTTACTTACCTGTATCCAATCTAATACGCACTCAAATTGGCTCTGACACGCCTCCAAATCCGTAACCAATACCCGACACTAGTAAACTATGCCCCTGATAATCATATGGGCAAATTTATATTGTGTTAGAGCCTATTTGAGAAATTTTAGATTTTTAGATCCCAAAAGTGTTCAAATTTGGAAAAATTATAGTGGTGGCACACTTTTTGAGGAAATATTTGTTGGTGTAAAAACTTACGACAACGTCAACAAGTGTTTTTCCAATTTCCTTAATTTCCTTAACCTTTTCTAATTCTTTCCAATTTTTCTTGAACTTTCTTGAATTTTCCTTATTTTTATTGGATTTTTTTTATTTTTTTGAGTTTGTGGCCCTTTGGGCCCCTTTTTCCCTGAACGCGCCCGGTGAGAAGCCGGTTCGGTTTTTAAGGTGGGGCCCGGCTCGGCCCGGCCTCTGGCTGAGCGGGCCCAGCCCAAGACTACCCCCTCTCTTTCGATGACGAAAGAAAGGGGCGTGAACAGAGGCGTGAAACGCCTCTGTTTCACCTCTCTGTTATATTTTTTTTTCTTCTTCTTCAACCTCAAGACCCTCTAATTGCCTTGCCAAATGCACAATTGTGATGTAAAATCAAATCCTAAACCCAACATTTAACCACCTAAAATCAACATCAACAACATCCACCTCATGAAAATCACCAAATTGTTCAAATGATGTTAATGGAGATGGAGAGGTACCTAGCTTGATGTTCATGCAAGTGTGATCACCACCACTTCTCCAACCTCAGTGGTTGATCTTCTCTTTGCTCCAACACCCCAGCAATCTCTATTTTCTCCTTCCCTGCCAACAATGAGAATCAAAGAATGCTCACACTTATATGTATTGGATAAAGATTGAACTATGGCCACACATCCATTTGTGGACACATATCTCGAGGCATGTCTGAGGGACCACCTTCACTAAATTATTAACCCAAGTCATGCATAAATGACTCACAAGTTAACTCCTTGTCTCTTGATGAGTTAATGCGTGTCTCGAGATACATCATGTGGCCATTTTAATTTTTCACTAACTATAGTCACATTAATGTTTATATTTAAGGTGACCACATTAACCACTTATTAAATCAACATAAATTCACATTTAACTCACATTAGATTTACTCCATAAGCCGATACCTCGGTCTCACATCGACACGCAATTTGAGGTACGCCTCCTCTCGTCTCGACATTGATATGCCCCGCGTGTACCTTACCCGCACATTACCAAATTTAATTTAACTTAACTTGTTCAATCTTTGGTCTAATAAATAATACAAGCATCAAACACACGTACGACCCTGAAATGACACGTAGCACGAGTTAGATTTTTGGGGTCGTTACATCAACCCTTTCGTCGCGATATTGCCTTTGTCATATTTGAAGTCGTTGTTGACGTTGCGAGGTTGTTCCATATCCCAAACGTTGAGGTAATTCGAGAAGGTTGCTGTATTTTTTTAGGACAAGCTTTTTTAAAGAATAGATCGAAAAATTTTTATCAATGTGGTTGTTACAGCATAAATTGGGTTTTGTTTACCCATACTTTTATTCTCTAATGATAGTACAATATTCAACTTTTTAGAAATTATCTTTTTCATTTCGTATGTGAAAGTACCAACTGGTCCACAATTAGACACTATTGTCAGACCCTACCTAATTAGGGCATTTGACCTGCTTAAATTACCTTAACCCCTTGATAATCTAGCAGCTTTCACCTCATCATCAATAAACAATTAATATTAAGATCTTATTATCATCAATTATGAAACTTTATTAACCACAATTGATTCTAAAGTAAATCTTAAACATCAAAGTTTTGTAAAAAAAATTCAACAGCACCTCCACTATTTTTAAGTCTAAATCGAAAAATCGGCCTTCAAAAATCTTCAACAAAACTTGCTCAGCTTTGGTGGAAATGCCAAAGGACTCACAATCCACTACATAACAATATATATTGCATTCATAAAAATTATTTATTCATTCATTCTAACCTATTTCAGATTTTCAAAATCCTTAAACCATTTAGCTTAGTTCCACAACATTCCATTCCATCTCAACACAGTTCCAGCCGTTCCAAAATAGATCCTAATCACACTAGAACCCTAAAACCCATTTATACAATATATTATATTCAAATTAATGCATACATAGAGATAAATAAACTATCACATCGCAGACAATCGGAAAGCTTTCCCTTTCCCTTGTCGCCGCTAGAACCTGTCATTATCTAATTATAAAAATTCAATAATGTCAAATAAGCAAATCTCACACTATCCAGTACACCTGTGATAATAAAATGCATAATAATCCAAGAGATTAAACAAGAAATATAATCCAATGAATTTAAATACAACCGTGAATCCATCCCGTTTTGTTATCCGACCACAATCAGATAACGTTTTCCGAAAGTAGTAAGTAAACAATAATAAGGAATCATGTTCGAAAAGAATAACCAATCGAGTCTCGTACCTCGAGTCTATCAAAGTATGATATGGTTCAACGTGATCTCATGATAATCACGTGATGCAAAGTATCAGTGACTCTAGCCCCTCAAACATAATATAATTCTACCACGTACACAGTCAGGTAGACACTATAAGTTGCACCCTATAATACACATTCATGTAGCTTAATATACCATGTGCACACAGTCAGGTAGACACTAAATAGTTCTACCCTGTAATACGGTCAGGCATACACTATAAGGAGACTCTAATTGCCATATCATCTCAACCCGTGTATGCATTTACAACAAAAAATGCAATATCAAAGATCAATGCAATTTATACAAAATTATAATCATACAATGTAAAGGTTACTATGAGATTTACTTAACCTTACAAACAACCAACTTCAAGCTTAATTTTCGGGGTTCCCGAAGCGTCGGATCACCTTGAAAATGCTTTCGATAACTTCCCTGCATACCCGATTATATTATGGGTCAAGCTTCAAGTGAAACCATATCACGAAACCCAATGAAAACTGCGGTCAAAGTATGATTGAGAACATTTTCCAAAAATATTAATTTATATAACTGTTTCAACTAGCTTTCAACTAGTCAACTTGGGGTAACTTTATAACCATGAAAACCTCAATACTTGTCATGATGACCTAAAAGGAACTTGTAGTACTCATGTCCTACTTTCCACAGAGTCTAAGAACACCAAAATCAGATGACTGACATAGAAGTTATGAATTTTTCCATATGGCCTGTCAACTAAGCAAACTTTATTTATTTTGAACTAAAAAACTTCTCCAAATCAATATTCTCGCAATTAAATCCACAAAACTCGACAAAAAACACCACGAACCCATTCGATAGCAACATCAAAATATTTCAATAGTCTGTGGAGTCAAATTGTATCACAATTAATAATCAATTCATCCAGAAACCCAATATAAATCAATATCAACAATTAAAACATCTCTAAAATAGTTATCAACTAAATTGCATTAGTTCACCTCATCAAAACCCAACCCACATCGGTGGAATTTATCTTAAATTGACGCAAAACAATCCAATATACCAATTAACAATAATTCATACCAATTTTTATCGAAATCACGTGAAAGAAATCGAAAAAATTGCGAGAATTCAAATTGAATTGAGGAAAAATGTCCGGCATTGAGAATTTATCAAATTGCGGGTTGAATACATCGTTTCCACCACAGAAACTTGGGTCGAATTGTCGTGATGCTCTACGGTTTTACAGAAAGAAACCGAGCAAAAATTGAACATCGAAAGCGCGTGGAGTGAAAACCGGAGTGAGAGGGTTTAGAGAACAAATGTTTCAATCGTTCTCTGTTGAATGAAACATTCTAATTTTTTATTTATTAATTCTTAAAATCTCTATTTTTGATGTGTTTTAGCTTTTAGTGCTCGTTTTCGATTCGATTTTTCACCAAATTGAACCAAACTCTTAACAAAATAGTTCAACTCCATAAAACGTCCATAGCACTGATTTTGGTCACGCCAAAACCCAAAAAATATTAACTTTGTCCACGACATACCAAAGTCTTCAGGACCAATTTTGTTGTCATACTTAACCAAACTTGCACTAATTTGAACCCAATCTCAACCTCGACTACAGTTAACCTACACTAAACTCGAAACAAGATCTCGCACAACTTCGTCTCATTTCACACTACCTCCAATCCCGACTTACACGCAAATCGAGGCAAATCCCTACATAAGCTTGTTAAGTCCATTTAAAGTCCAAAATTCAAATTTTCAAACTTACTTGCAATTAATTTTTGTGAAACTCGAAACAGTTGCTCGGGTCGACATTTAACCTTTTACGGAACTCGTTTTGACACGTATCTCGAGACAATACCTCGAAATTATCAAAATTGGTGAAAATTCTCCAACGCGCTCCGAAACTCACGTACACCGCGTGTCCACTCCACTATACCCTATTTCACGTCGAAATAATGTATAATACATCAAATATGCACACAACACGTAACAATAATATTAAATTTATGATCTCTGATCCGTAACACATAGGTCCCATCTCCGATCCTAATTCCTAAATTAAATATGAAAATACTTAATTAGCCGCATAATCAAGTTTATAAAATTTTCGGATGTCACACTATCAGGTCTCATATGGGGATACCTCTTCCGACACTTTTTGCCCCATCCACGAGACTTGAAATCCGAACTTATCTTAGGAAGAATCGAGTCCTTTGGCATTTGGACCACCCATTAATTAGTATTAAAAGGCTAAAAACGTAACTTTAAAGTAACAACAAAAATAATCACCATGGATTATCCACATCACGTGTGTCAGACTGCGTAACTTTAACGGGGTTTTTAGAAAAGTGGGGTGGATATAGTTTATATTTCACAAAATAGTGAGGTTTACTTTTAAATTACAAGAGTAAGGTTTAACTCCTTTTGAAAATGAGGTATTGATGATGAGGTGGCATGCATGGTGGTGAGGAGGTGGTGAGGTGGAAGGCATTTGTATTGATAGCTCCTTTTGAAAATGAGCTATCTATACAAAATTATACACTCTATGAATGACTCCTTTTGAAAATGAGTTATCTATACAAAATTTTTGGCCCTATGAACGACACGTGCATATTGAGATGGATGACCCGCGACACTCGCGTATCTCGAGGTAGACAACCAATGTAAGCAACAAGTACGCATATCGACGTGGACAACCCATGCAGTTGAAGTGGAGATCTCATGCAAATGTTAGGCACGTCTGTCGAGGTGGGTGACCCATGCAACTGCGTGCAACTCATGCAAACGTCACGCACGTGTCTCGAGGTGGTAAAGCCAATGAAAACGTCACACACGTATCTTCTGGTTAACAACACATGGAAACGCCACGCATGTATGTCGAGGTGGGCGAGCCATGCATATTCGTGCAAACCATTCAAACGTCACACACATATCTCGAGGTGTCGACAACTCATGCAACCTCGTGCAATCCATGCAAACCATGCGAATGTGAAGCACATATTTCAAGGTAGACACCACATTCAACCTGCTGCAGTCCATGCAAACAATCCAAACGTCATGCACGTAAGTCGAGGTGGATAACTAATGCAAACGTCAGACATGTAACTCGAGGTGGACAATCCATGCAAACGTCATGCATGTATCTCGAGGGGACAACCCATGCATATCCACTACAGACCATGCACCACATGCAAATGTCACGCACCTATCGCGAGGCAGACAACCCGTGCAACCCATAGTAAGCATGCAACTCATCCTTTAAACTTTTGTGTTACTTCTATCTCGTGATGATAAGTAGGGATACGAAGAATAAAATAATTACAGGGCAAAACCACGTTATTTTTTTGTCGAGAGCTTAAAATTAAAACAACAATGATCTGTAAAAAAAATAAGTTCATTCCATGAGAAGGTTGTATACATCAACTTCGTTCACCCAAGATATAAGTTGTAAAAAAAACCACGACATCAAGAAAGCTCATCATACAGGTCTATTACGACGGTTACGTTGACGTTGTTGCTCGGTGATTCAAACTGGACGTACTATATGTCTAGTTGGATGATGTGTTTGTACATCCGATTAAGGTTGTTGAGGTTGCTGATTTGGCATTGAATGGCGTCGAATCGATTGATGTTCTTCCTCTGGTACTTCACTCGACTCACCTCTGCTACTAATGCTCCCAAAAATAGGAGGTTGAACCATCCCAAAATAGTGGCTTCATGTATGCGGTTGGGCGAAAGGAACATGAGTAGGCGGCATGGTTAACTAGGTTCATGAATGAGCCATCTCCACTATATGACATATTGTAATTATAACATGGTGGAGGGTATGGACTCGGCATGTATTGAGCCAATGACGGATACAATTGATGTCTAGGCATTCCATGGTCGACATATGAAGACGATGGCCCGGGTGCATAAGGATCAAAATGGTAAGGAAGAAGATTCATGATCGGCGGCCTGGCTACAAACATTTGAGGTTCTGGTTGCATTGTGGGCGATGTAGGAATGTACCCATGAGAAGAATGACTTGGTGGGGATGAGCGTTAGCTACTATCGCCAACAGTCTCTGTTCTACTCGCTCTCGGACGAGATGAACGTGCTAGAGGAGAACGTCTGCTACTTTCTGCAGCAATCTCAGTCTGAGTAGATGGACGTGGTGGATGAGGACGTCTGGTGCTTCCCCCCACAGTCTCTGTTCGTGTTCTTCTTCTTCTTCTCACCTCTCTATTTGATTCACCCTGATCCTCTTCTTCATATTCCTCTTCATTCTCCTCATTTATGTCATGTTCGACATCAATTCTGTCATTCCATAGAGTAGACCTTTGCCTTTCATCTTCGTCTAAAATTTTAATCCCTTCATCAAGCACATCAAGACCTTGCTCGTACCCATCCTCAATAAACACTCGCCTCAGTCGATGCACCAAGTTACACTGATATAAAAACATGAGTTCAAAGCACGCAATATAAGATATTAGTTATTCGAGAGAAAATAAGAGTTTCAAGTTTTCGAATAGTCACGTAAAGCCCCGTCGTGTCCAATGAATATTCTAGTGACTGAGCGATACCACGTCATGTAGTCTTGATGATCGTGCCCTTCATCTTGTGCCGCTGTGACAATGATGTGGCCACGATTTTTCCACATATGTATAAAGCTTGCGTGAAAAGTTACCCAATTTTCTTGATTGTGTCCACGCAATTCGATGCGGTGCAGTCGGGTGTCGTAAGCACTGTTTGGTGGCACCACTTGTATCATTCTGAATTGTCGCATAACCCTTTCTGGTCGATGCCACTCGACTATCTGGAAACAAATTATGGGACACGTCGAAAGCCAACTACCGTGACCGTCAGTACAGTATTCGGGAAGAGACCCGATGACTGCAGCATAAGGTTGTCATACTACATCATCTTCATTCTGCGAGTCGAGTGCATCACTGTAGGCTGATAAGACGTGCGTCGCACTCTGTGTAACCGAAAATGCATCGAGCCACTTGTATACAAAACAATAAATTATGAAAAATGATAATGGAGTAAATCTCAAAGAAATTATGAAATAATATTTGTATTACCTGTGTCGCAATGGGACGTCCATAAGCATGTGTTTTCCATCCACTGTTCGCGGTCGATCTCTAGAAACACCCAGGCGCCGTGGTGCTATGAATGGAAATATGTCCCATGCCCACAGTTGTACAAGACTTGACGCGCCTGCAACCTCTCATGTGCACCTGCGCGAGATCCGCGACACAACTCCCTGTACAAATAAGCCAAACATGCACTTCCCCAACTATATTGTCCAGCTATTTGGAAATCCTCAAGCAATGGTAGAAACATCAAATGTACAAATCGGTTGGACTTGTCGGCGAATAGACAACCACCGATAAGTTACAGTATGTACGATCGAACTTAACGTTGCACCGATTCCTCATCGTTGTCATCATCTATAGCTGGTACGTTACGCTCGAGCCATTCAGACTTTAAGTTTACAACCAATAATGTCATCGCCAGCAGGAGTTCGACCAAGTAGCCTCTCGCACACATCAGCATAGTCTGTATCGGTCGTTCCCGTCACAGGCATGCCTTCGATAGGTAAGTCGGTTGTACTTGCACGTCCTGGAGTATAATTGTGCACTCCCCACAATGCATGTTAAATGTATGTGTCTCAGGGCGCCATCTCTCAACGAATACAGTAATCAAAGCCGAATCAAGGCTGAAAAATGCTACGCGGGAAATCTCATAGAACCCACTGGAACGAAGATATGGGATCATCCTCGAATGATACTGCATCGTTCGATCAACGTCACCACGTCTTCGACGCACGCGCAGCATTTCGTACACCTTATAATTGATAATGTATTAATCTATATATACATATATAATATACGATTATGCAAGAACATTTGACGTATACATGTAGAAAAGTTTACCTCACCCCTCCAGGTTCGCGATGATCTGTGTGTAGATTGGAGTTGCAAAAGTAAAGGATCTTATGGACCTGGATCCATTGTTGTACAACTACAAATGAATGATTTGAAACAAAAATTAAACTTGTTGTTCGGAAATCAAACAATAACTCTTTAATATATGTTCAAACAATAATCGTGTTGTACACATGAGAACAATAACACGGTTTACCATCATAGTTTGACAAAATCATAAGGGTCAACTAAACTAAACTAACTAAAGTAACAACCTAAACTATACTAACCTAAACTAACCGAACAACAAAACTGAACTAAACTAACCAAACATAACTAACCAAAAACCAAAGTAAACCTTTAAACAAATAAAGTGTCTTAAACGAAACTCAACTAACCTAACCTAACCTAACCTAACCTAAACTAACCTAACCTAACTACCTAAACTAAATTAACTAAACTAAACTATACTAAACTAAACTAACTAACCTAACCTAACCTAACTACCTCAAATCTAGCACACATAACGACTTGAAATGCACAAACAAGTTTTCAAAATCCTTACACTCCTACACGTTAAATCCACTCCATGCACAGAGCGAACGTGAAATCTTCGCTTCGTAAAAAGATCGTAGAATTCCTGATTTAGCGAAGTTGACTACCAACCAACGAATTTTGCAAACATCTCTTGCAACTAACCTAACCTAACCTAAATACCTAAACTTAACTAACTAAACAAACTACCTAAACTAAACTAGCAACTACCTAAACTAAACTAACTAACCTAAATACCTAAACTAAACTAACTTAACTAACTAAACTAACTAAACTAACTACCTAAAGTCGATTAACTAAACTAAACTAAACTAAACTAACCTAACCTAACTACCTACACTTAACTAACTAAACTAACTACCTAAACTAAACTAACATAACTACTTAAACTAAACTAACTAACCTAAATACCTAAACTAAACTGTTGGGGCATGTGCCATAGGTCAATCCATTAACTGCCTTTATGAATACTTTTAGATAATAAAATAGAGGATTTCATATGTTGTTTATTATAATTAATTTGCATGTTTACATTATAATAAGATCCATGGGTATTTACATAAATATCCTAAATGTCCCTAGTCGATCATTATACTGGGAACTATAATGAATTAAGACTAGTGTGAGTCTTGATTGATGATCATATGATGATTATACCTATAGGGATACGAATCAAGATCACGAGTACTTATTAGGGAACAAAGTATTGGACCGACCCGCTATGAGAACATTACATGGATTAAATCATAGTTGTTTCTCATGATAGGTATATTTTTCAGTCTTCTGACTTGAGATTACCAGAGACTTCAACATTAGAAACACAGTGATTTGACACAATCAAATGTTGTCTTTAACCGGACGATTATAAAGGTTGTGACTGGTTACTGTGTGAGCAATATGATGAAGTTTTGTACTCGAGATAGGATTTGTCCCTCTCATATAAAGAGAGATATTCAGTGGATCCCTCGATGTGTTAGACTGTTAAAAGGCCTAGTCTAAGTGAATTGATATTGATCAATGTCACTTGGATGTTTTCAGTCTACCTAGAGATCGAGACTAGTACGATTGAACATGTTGGATGACAAATCTATGCCTTATGTTTGATCAAAAGGATATCGTGTGACAAAAGGATGTTATATACACTATTGATTAGGTTGTATCGATTTGATATTTGTACAACTTGGGTAGTCATAATGTCTTGCTAGAGGACACTTATGACTTGTATACCAAAATGTGTTTTGGTACACTGCCAACGTTGTATGAGCCTTTTGGGTCGCACACTAAGAATGGTTTTGCGAGATTTTAAGATGGTTAAGAAAAACGAATTTTATATGATAAAATTCATGACAGAAACGTCATTGTGGTGTATTACACTTATACTTCTTTAAGTAGTGGTATTTGTGTAATTTACTTAACCGTCTATATACAAGGGTTGTATAAATAGACGCTTTAAGTTAGAACACACGTATGAAAAGATTAAGTGCTGAAACTCTATTTTCGTTTCAGAAATGAATTAGGTTTTTCAGTACGCTCTGGATCATTTTGGAGAGAAACAAAAAAGGTTTGGTATTCTCTCGAAGCTAACACTTCGAATCTCGCCGCCGTTCGTGTGTGAATTTCTTGGTAGAGGCGTTCGTCGTTAGCGCGCCTTAGAGATCGATCAACCTTCAGAAAGGTATATTGCGACCGAGGTATGATTAAGTTTTCATGGTTTAAACGTTTTTAATGGAATTAGATTCGGATCCTGTTTGGGTTTTTGTCAAAATTGTTTTGTAATTTTCGCTACGTATGAACCCCAAAACTCAACAGTGGTATCAGAGCCTTCGAGTTTGATTCCATTAAATTAATTGCATGTTTTCTTCTGATATATACATGATATATGATTGAAAACATGTTAATAGTTTATGTATATGTGATATACATAAGTTTTATATGAGATTTATTATCATGTTTTATGTATATGATACATATATTCGTGATTTAATTGAAATTAGTTTCGTACATGCTAGTAACCATGTTAGGTTAATTCGAATAATTTTAATGAATTGAATTTCGTGTTCTGTGATCCATGACACCATTAGGTATAATCTTTATTTTTCGTGTATTGATGCATGGATGAAATCTCTGTAATTCAGTATGCATATTTAGGTTACATTGTTTTAAGTTTCTTAAATTGTATAAGTCTTAATATTAATTTGAAACTAATATGATTATGTTCGATTGGGATAGTAGTTCATGATTCAATTACATGTTTGTGATTATTTGGATGAGGACCGAAATTGGAAATAATTATTTTTCGAAATTATTTATTTATCTCGTTATATTTATTATGTTATGAAATTTCTATTTGATAAGAGATAGATAACAAATTAGATTAGGAGATATTAGCAAAATCGGTTTCGTTATCCCTATTGGATAGGAGATAAATATCGAGATTTTGTTATTGGTGATATGCTAGGATTCAAATATCCTACGTCCTAATTGGATTAGGAAAAGATGATTAGTTAGATGTGGGCCCGGGTTAATTAAAATGTTTTAATTGACTTAATTTCGGATAAATTAAGGGGTTAATTTAGGATAATAAAATCAGCGAAAAATATGATTTTCTACAGCGGGACCGCCGTCTAACTAATCCTAGCGCACGAAAAATTCAATTATTAGTGAACAGTATAAAATTTTCCAAATTGTTTAGTGATTGAACAAATCAATAAAATATATGATATTTCATTGTTTACATAAAATCATTAAAATTGAATAAAATCCCTCTATTAAATTTTAAGTCTCGTGCCATCCATTTTAAACACTTGTCAAGGCCTCGATCACACTAATATAGTTTCAGCCATAATTGGGTGTATTGTGTTAACTTGGTAAGACAAGTTGGGTAAGAGTTACCTAAATGTTTAAAATGGTCCGACTTAATAAAGCTATCAAAATAGTTTTGAGCTTTAGGCACATGATAAAAAAAAACATGATAAGACATAAGATGTCCCGTATCTCATAAAAGTATCTAAAATTACATAAGATGTAATTGGTAACTGTTACTTACCTAAATAATCTAGTTATGTGTTTCATGCCATAGCTGTCATAGAATTAGGTGAAATATGAATTTTAGTCCCCTAAATAAACAGTATGTTTTAGGAGGGTTGTTAATTTAGTGGGAGTATATTCCTCTATAATAAATAAACTATGCATAATCTTTATTGTAGATCAATGGCCTCTTCAAGTAACAATAATCCCCTGTCACTGCGATCCATCCTTGAGAAGGATAAGCTATCTGGGACTAACTTTCTTGACTGGTTCAGAAACTTGAGAATTGTTCTCAAGCATGAACGCAAGGTGTATGTCCTGGATGCTCTAATCCCTGAAGACCTACCAGCCAATGCTACGAAAGCTGTGAAGGATGCGCATAATAAGCATGTCAACGATTCTACCGATGTTGCATGTATTATGCTGGCAACTATGGTTCCTGAACTTCAGAAGGACATGGAACTAATGGAAGCCTACGACATGGTTGTAACGCTGAAGGAAATGTTCCAACAGCAAGCTAGGCAAGAAAGGTTCGAGACAGTCAAGAACCTACATCCTTGCAAGATGACTGAGGGTGCGTCAGTTAGTCCTCATGTTCTGAAGATGAAAGGCTATGTTGACCAGCTTGATAGACTCGGATTTCCCATAAGTCAAGAGTTGGCTACGGATTTGATCTTGAATTCATTACCAGAGAGTTACTCACAATTTGTGATGAACTACAATATGAATAATATGGAGAAATCAATTTCAGAGTTGCATTTGATGCTCAAAACTGTTGAACAAAATATCAAGAAACCCTCTAGTAATGTGTTGATGGTTCAAAAGGGAAAAGGAGTGAAGAAGAAAGGCAAATGCAAGGCTAAAGTTGCAGAAGGTCAGCCGCCGCACTGTCGCAAAGCCTGTGGAACAAGTCAAGCCCCAGCCTGTTCCTGCTTCAAAACACCCAAAAGAAAAGGAAGGAAATTGCCATTTCTGCCATGCACCAGGACATTAGTTCAGAAATTGCAAACTCTATCTGGAAGATCTAAAGAAGAAAAAGGGTAGTGCGACTACCACTACAGGTATTTATGTTATTGAAATTAATTTATCTACTAGTGATTCCTGGGTATTAGATACCGGATGTGGATCTCACATTCGTATAAATGTGCAGGGACTCACCAGAAGTAGAAAGTTGAAGAAAGGAGAAGTCATCCTCCGCGTAGGGAATGGAGCAAGAGTTGCTGCCCTGATTGTTGGATCATATGACTTAGTCTTACCTAGTGGACTTATTTTAACTTTAAATAATTGTTATTTTGTGCTCATTTTGAGCGAAACATCATTTCTGTTTCATGCTTGGATATGGATGGTTTTGATTTTATTATTGCGAATAATAGATGTTCCATTTCTCTTAAAGGCATATTTTATGCAAATGTTGATTTGTGTGATGGTTCTTATATTCTAAGCATGAAAAGGTCCACTGATACTCCAGTCTTTAACATAAATACAAAGAGATTCAAGTCAAATGATTTGAATCAAACCTATCTTTAGCATTGTCGTCTCGGGCACATAAATGAGAAACACATAACGAAGCTCCATAAAGATGGACTTCTAGATTCATTTGATTTAGAAACATATGAGATGTGCGTATCTTGCTTACTAGGCAAGATGACTAAAAGTCCCTTTACTGGACACAGTAAAAGGGCAAGTGATTTATTGGGTCTAATACATACTGATGTATGCGGTCCTATAAACATAATGGCTAGAGGAGGTTATTAGTATTTCATTACATTTACTGATGATTTCAGCAGATATGGTTATGTATATCTTATGAAACATAAAGATGAATCATTTGAGATGTTTCGAACGTTTCAAAATGAAGTGCAAAATCAACTTGGAAAAACTATCAAAACACTTTGGTCAGATCGAGGTGGTGAATATTTGAGCCAAGAATTTGATGATCATCTTAGAAATTGTGGGATTATCTCCCAATTGACTCCACCAACAACTCCACAATGGAATGGAGTTTCTGAAAGGAGAAATCGAACCTTATTAGATATGGTTCGATCTATGATGAGTCATGCCAGATCTTCCATTATCCTTTTGGGGTTATGCATTACAAACTGCAGCTTTCACTCTAAATCGAGTTCCTTCTAAAGCGGTTGATAAAACACCATATGAGATATGGTACGGGAAGAGACCTAATTTGTTTTTCCTTAAGATTTGGGGTTGTGAGGCTTACGTAAAGCGACAAGTCTCAGAAAAACTAGCACCTAAATCTGACAAGTGTTTATTTGTGGGGTATCCTAAGGAAACAAAAGGATATTACTTTTATAATTCCGCTGAGAACAAAGTGTTTGTTGCTCGGTATGGTGCTTTAATGGAAAAACAGTTTATTTCAAAAGACACTAGTGGGAGAGAAATAAATCTTGAAGAACTTCTAGAATCACAGATAAACACTAAACCGCTACTGGAAATTCAACAACGTTCTGAACCAGTTGAACCTCCACAAGTGACACAAGGCCCACGTAAATCTGGTAGGGTAAGATATGAGCTAGAGTGATTCGAATTTCTCATTACTGATAGTCGTGATGTGTTGCTTATGGATCAAAATGATCCCACCACTTATCAGGAGGCTATGTCTGGACCAGACTCAAATAAATGGCTAAGTGCCATGAACTATGAGATGCAATCCATGTATGATAACCAAGTTTGGAACTTGGTTTATTTACCTGAAGGTGGTAAGACCATTGGATGTAAATGGGTTTTCAAGAAGAAAACTGACATGGATGGCAAATTGCATACTTTTAAAGCAAGACTTGTAGCAAAAGGTTTCAGGCAGACTCAAGGTGTTGATTATGATGAAACTTTTTCGCCAGTAGCCATGCTTAAATCCATAAGAATTTTAATTGCCATTGCTACATAATATGACTATGAGATATGACAAATGGATGTAAAAACAACATTTCTTAATGGAAAGCTGCTTGAGGACGTGTATATGACACAACCTGAAGGTTTTGTACATCCTGAGAATTCTAGGAAGGTATGCAAGCTTCAAAGATCCATTTATGGATTAAAGCAAGCTTCTCGGAGTTGGAATCTTCGTTTTGATGAAACAATCAAGGATTTTGGTTTTATTAAGAACGAAGATGAGCCTTGTGTATACAAGAAGGTCAGTGGGAGTGTAGTTATTTTTCTGGTACTGTATGTTGATGATATATTACTCATTGGAAATGACATCCCAACATTGTAGAATGTCAAGTCTTGGTTAGGGAAGTGTTTCTCAATGAAAGACTTAGGAGATGCAGCCTATATCCTAGGGATAAGGATGTATAGGGATAGATCTAAGAGGCTAATTGGTCTAAGTCAGAGTGCTTACATAGACAAGGTGCTGAATAGGTTCAATTTGCAAGACTCTAAAAGAGGATTGTTGCCAATGTCTCATGGCATAAGTCTCAGCAAGATTCAATGTCCTAAGACAAATGATGAGCGATACCGTATGAATAAGATTCCATATGCATCAGCTATTGGATCTATCATGTATGATATGCTATGCACTCGACCTGATGTATCATATGCTCTAAGCACTACAAGCAGATATCAGTCAGATCTTGGTGAGAGTCACTGGATAGCAGTAAAGAACATTCTTAAATACTTAAGAAGGACTAAGGAAGTGTTCTTGGTCTATGGAGGTTTTGAAAATGATCTAGTTGTAAATGGTTACACATATACAAGTTTTCAAACTGATATATATGATTTTAGATTGCAGTCTGGATATGTGTTTACTTTGAATGGGGGTGCAGTAAGCTGGAAAAGTTCGAAGCAAAAGACTGTGGCAGATTCTACAACATAAGCTGAGTATATTGCAGCGTCCGATGCAGCAAATGAGGCAGTTTGGATCAAAAAGTTCATTTCTGAACTAGGTGTGGTTCCAAGTATTGCTAACCATGTTTGTTTGTATTGTGACAATAACGAGGCAATACCACAGGCCAAAGAACCTAGATCACACCACAGATCCAAACATATACTCAGGCGTTTTCATCTCATCAGAGAAATTATTGAGAGGGGAGACGTGAAGATTTGCGAGTACCATCGAAGACAACGTTGCGGATCCATTGACAAAAGCTCTTCCACAAGCAAAACATGATGGTCATGTTAGATCATTAGGCATTAGATGCATGTATGATTGGCCCTAGTGCAAGTGGGAGATGTTGGGGCATGTGCCCTAGGTCAATCCATTAACTGTCTTTATGAATACTTTTAGTTAATAAAATAGAGGATTTCATTTTCTTGTTTATTATAATTAATTTGCATGTTTACATTATAATAAGATCCATGGGTATTTACAGAAATATCCTAAATGTCCCTAGTCAATCATTATATTGGGAACTATAATGAATTAAGACTAGTGTGGGTCTTGATTGATGATCATATGATGATTATACGTATATGGATACAAATCAAGATCACGAGTACTTGTTAGGGAACAAAGTACTGGACCGACCCGCTATGAGAACATCACATGGATTAAGTCATAGTTGTTTCTCATGATATGTATATTTTTCAGTCCTCTGACTTGAGATTACCAGAGACTTCAACATTAGAAACACAGTGATTTGACACAATCAAACGTTGTCTTTAATCGGACGATTATAAAGGTTGTGATTGGTTACTGTGTGAGCAATGTGATGAAGTTGTGTAATCGAGATAGGATTTGTCCCTCTCAAATAAAGAAAGATATCCAGTGGATCCCTCGATGTGTTAGACTATTACAAGGCCTAGTCTAAGTGAATTGATATTGATCAATGTCACTTTGATGTTTTCAGTCTACCTAGAGATCGAGACTAGTACGATTGAACATGTTGGATGACAAATCCATGCCTTATGTTTGATCAAAAGGATATCGTGTGACAAAATGATGTTATATACACTATTGATTAGGTTGTATCGATTTGATATTCGTACAACTTGGGTAGTTATAATGTCTTGCTATAGGCCACTTATGACTTGTATACCAAAATGTGTTTTGGTACACTGCTAACGTTGTATGAGCCTATTGGGTCGCACACTAAGAATGGTTTTGCGAGATTTTAAAATGGTTCAGAAAAATGAATTTTATATGATAAAATTCATGACATAAACGTCATTGTGATGTATTACGCTTATATTTCTTTAAGTAGTGGTATATGTGTAATTTACTTAACCGTCTATATGCAAGGGTTGTATAAATAAACGCTTTAAGTTATAACACACGTATGAAAAGATTAAGTGTTGAAACTCTATTTTCGTTTTAGAAATGAATTAGGGTTTTCTGGTACGCTCTGGATCGTTTTGGAGAGAAAAAAAAATGTTTGGTATTCTCTCGAAGCTAGCACTTCGAATCTCGGCCGCCATTCGTGTGTGGACTGCAAGTAGAGGGCGTTCGTCGTTGGCAGCGCCTTAGAGATCGATCAACCTTCAGAAAGGTATGTTGCGACCGAGGTATGATTAAGTTTTCATGGTTTAAACAATTTTAATGGAATTAGATTCGGATCCTGTTGGGGTTTTTGTCAAAATTGTTTTGTAATTTCCGCTACGTATGAACCCCAAAACTCAACATAAACTATCTTAACTAACTAAACTAACTACCTAAAGTCGATTAACTAAACTACTAAACTAAACTAAACGAAACTAAACTAACCTCCTCCTTCTCCTCCTCGCTACGCTACATTGCATTGCTTCATCGCTTGCTGCTTTCTTATTGCTGCTTCCCTACTAATTCATTGCTTGCTGCTCCTTGCTCATTGCTCCGTCAACTCCCTCTCCCTTTTCTCCACCGCTGGTTGACAACCCCACGTCTTTGACGTACCCGACCCGTCCCCTCCTCTCTCTGTCCAACTCCCGCGCGGTTTCTCCTTCAACCCGCCCTCTGCTCCCTCCCCTCCTTAAATACCCGACGCCCCTCCCCCTCCCCCCCCCCCCTCCAACACTCCCGTGACCCCTACCACCATAAATCGTAGCCCCATCCACCCTCCTGCCCGAAACAGGGATGCAGAGAATATATTCTCTGCGTCTCTGTTTCGGGAAGAAGAAAATAGGGTACACAGATAGCGCCTTTTGAGAAGGCGCTATCTGTGTACCCCGACGGCCTATGTCTACGTGGTTATCCCAAGTGGATGTTTACACTGATAGCGCCTTTTCAAAAGGCGCTAAGGCGCTATCAGTGTAAGGCTGGCCTACGTGGACCGGACACATGAATGTGTCCACGTCAGCGAAAAAAACCCACCCAACTGATAGCATAGCCTAGTTTTGTAAATAAAGAAAAACCACATTTATTTTCCACATTTAAACTACAAACTATTGTACTTTTGTAATTTTTTCTAACTTTACCTCCACTCCGTTCAAGATGAGCTCTCCGCCCAACCTCCCTTCAAAGCGCTCCCCACTCCCTCCCTCCCCTCAAACGCTCTCCCAACTCCCTCCCTCCCTATAAACTCCAAGCGAGTGAAAAACGGACCACTCACTCACTCATCCAAATGGCTCTCACTTCGCATTTACCAATCCTTCTCTTCACTCTTCTCTTCGCACTCACAAATCACTTCCAATTCGTCTCACCAACAATTTCAGATTTCGTTTCAGACGGATCATTAATTCCTCTCCTGGTTCTCGCGGAGACTAATTCTTGCGAGGAGACCTACGGGTTCCTGCCGTGCACAACCTCCGCAATCGGTAATGTCTTTCTCATTGCAGTGTATGGTTACCTCACTTTTCTCGCAGCGCAGTGTCTGTCCAATAGGAGCGAGCTTCTGCTGGATGTTCTCGGCCCCGGCATAATCGGCGGCCTCTTCTTGCCGGTCCTCGGCGCGCTTCCGGACGCCATGCTCATCCTCGGTGTAATGTATTTCTCTCATTGCTTGCTCGGATTTCACTTTTTTGGTGAATTGATGGAGAAGGAGTGGAAAATGAAGGATTTGGACTTTTTGAGCCTTTTCGTGTTGATGTTGTAGTGATTGTTGTTGAAGTGATGTCGAAAGAAAGGAAAATTTGTTGTTTGTTTTGGTGCTCATGGAGTATTTGAGTGTTGTTAAAGTTAGGTTATAATTTGTGTTGAGTTTTTTTTTTTTTTTTTTTTTTTTTTTTTTTTTTTTTTTTTGTGATTGTTGTTGAATTGATGGAGAAAGAGAGGAAAGTGAAGGCTTTAAGCTTTTTAGGCTTTAAACCTTTTGAGCGTTTGTCGAGATTTGGTTTGAAACTGAGTGCTCGCCAATTTCAGGATTGAATTGGTATATGACTTTCGATGAAAACTATGATTTGGAATTTTGAAGCTTAAGAGGTACAGATTGACTCATTTGACAGTCTAGAAGTTAATTTCATTTTGTTCTGATTTGAATGTAAGTTACGATGACATCGTCGACAAGTGATTGATGCTATAAAATATGTTGTGTGCTTTTCGAGAATTCCATACCTCTTTTGTTGGATTAGACATTAAACTAAAGAAAATAAGGAGACAAATCGGCTGTAAAGATGATCTTTATTGATGTTGACATTCAGTTGGCATGGGCCATTTTTGCCATTATTGGAGAAAAAAAGACAAGAAAAATTGAATTAAATTGATTCTAATTTGGTATAGCATTTACTTCAGATTCTTTATTTGGACTTCTACTAAAATTGATGGGTTCAGCATTTATTTTGTATTTTTTTTTTGGTAAGAATTAATTATTTTGTTAGATTATCTTTTCCTAATTAATCTCTATTATATGTGACCCATATTATATTGTTACGTACTCCATGTTTTGGGCCCGCAACTTGATGGTAGTTTGGGCATAAATGTTTTGAGTACGGAGGTTTTAATTCCCTCCCCTCTCTCTTCAAAATAAACGGACCCAATAACTGTAAAACAGTTATTGGGATATGATTTGTTTTAAAAACCAAAGAGATCTCACCATCAAGATAATTCTGTCTAACAGAAGAAGGCAGAGAGGGGAAAAACATTCTCAAACTTAATGACAATGGAAGGAGGTATGTTTATATTTTATGATTTATGATTGAATCGAAAGTGTTATATAGTTCAGTAAACACAACAATAGTATCAAAGCATGGTTGAACACTTTGATTCTTGATAGTAGTTTCCGCATTATTGTTTCAATTTCGGTCGACATTATTGAAAATAATTTTTGAAGTCGATTATTCAATTTGGGTATAAAAGGTAATTTATTAATTTTAAATTTTACCTATTTCGATGCCAATTTTCGTTACTATAGGCATTTTAATTTTTGTGCTATTTCGATTCCTTTTTAATAGCGAAATAGAATTTCTATTTCAATGTAATTTCGGTTCATATATATATGTGACATTATTGTCGAAATCACTAAAACGTGTATATCTACATAATTGTTTGTAAAGTCTACAAATTTGGTGTCTGTAGATAAACACAAATTTGGAATTTATGTAGATGTCATGCTTATCGCGTTGTTTAAAGTGATCGACTTCTTTATATATATTGGTATCATTGAATCAACAATATATATGCTTACACAATACATACACGCATTATATAATATTAATAGAAAATTTTGTGATATACATACCTTAAGAGTCGTGGTCACCCATATCTTTCAGATATATTATTGTGCACATACTAATTTGTGATATAATACATGTTATATTATATATGTTTGGTACTTAAAAGTCGAGCGCTTATTCATTATTATTTCCTCACCCATATCTTTCATACTTTCCATGATATATTAATGTATGTGATCATATTACACATATTACATGTTTTACGTATATAAATTTGTGATATTAATGTATGTCACATTATTAATTGATTAATTCAATGTCATGCATGTATGCATATGATTGACATGTATATCTTGATATGAAAATGGACACATAAAGAATTATGGTCGTAATCAAATTGCATGAAATATATATTAGAATTTAAAATTTTTTAAAATTAAAATTAAAGTATGCTTAATTAAATGTTTATTTCATGAAAAGCTGGTTAGTCACCAAAGTGGCCTAGCTTGAATAGATGTTAAATATTTAATTAAGACAATTAATTATAATGCTAGGAGGTCACCCAAAGGTGGACCATTGCTTATGATTAATGAAACTTAAGAGATTTATCATCACACTTAATTAAAAATAGGTATGTTTTATCCAAAGATATCTTACTTATTTACTTAAGTATGATAGATTGTCTATGAAAGTATGCTTATTAAGAATTTGATATAGTGTGAATTATGTATTAAAGTACTACCCAAAGGTGAACTTAAATACATAATAAATGTATTGTATGTCTGAATCTATTAAGTTTAACTCAAAGCGTTAATGTGAATGATCTTGTTATATTTGCAGCGTCCTCTAATATGTTTGCCTTAGGTAATATGATGGTTAAGTTCAATGGTCTCAACTACAATGATTGGTCTGAACAGATCCAGTTCCAATGGGTGTAATGGTGTAGCAAATGTAGATGACCTGACCTGCGGCCATTACCGAGACTAGCAATCATTGCTTGGGAGAGATGAAAAGTTTGAATTTGATGCGAATGACGATTGCGAGAAAATGTCAAACCATCTATGCCCAAGGCAAGCGACGCAAAGGAGTTCATGATCCAGCTAAAAGAGTACTCACAATCGGACATTGCTGACAAGTCCATTGTGGGAAGCTTGATGAGTGAGTTGACCACTAAGAAATTTGAGTGGTCACAGCCCATCCATGATCATGTGACTAGTATGTCTAACTTGGCAGCGAAGCTCAAAGCAATGGGTAAGGACGTGAGTGAATCATTTCTGGTTCAGTTCATTATTAATTCTCTTCCCCCTGAGTTTGGTCAGTTCCAGGTGAATTACAACACCATAAAAGAAATGGAACTTGCAAGAAATCAAGGCCATGCTAGTACAGGTGGAAGGGAGATTAAGGAAACTGAAGGGTCACTCAGTTCATCTCACTATGCATGATGGAGCTAGCAGCAGCAAAGCGATCCCAGGAAGGAAGGACAGAAAGAAGGACAAAGCCCCAATGAAAGTCCATGAGGGTCGAATCCACAAGGAGCTGAGGTGTCACTTCTATAGGAAGAGTGGACACTTCAAGAAAGATTGTCCGAAACGAAAGGCATGGTTTGAGAAGAAAGGTATACATTACATTTTTGTATGTTTTGAATCAAACTTAATTGAAGTGCCTAATAATACCTGGTGGCTTGATACTGGCGCAACTACTCATGTTTCACATATTATGCAGGGATTCCTTTCAATCCATCCCATAAGTTTAAGCGAAAAGTTCTTATTTATGGGGAACAGAATGAAGGCACGCATAGAAGGGATCGGGACTTACAAATTAATCCAGGATACCGGATACTTTTTGGATTTAAAAAAGTGTCTTTATGTATCTGAATGTTCAAGGAACCTTGTTTCTGTGTCAAGATTGGATTGTGTAGACTTTAATTTAAAGATTGGAAACAGTTGTTTTAGTTTATTTAAACACAAATACTATTATTGTTCTGGTATTTTAATTGACAACTTATATCGTTTCAATCTTGATAGTATGTTTGTTGAATCCTTATTTAATGTTGAGCATGTTATTGGAAATAAACGTAGTGCACATGATGAGTGCTCGCTTTTCTTTGGCATCAAATATTAGGTCACATATCCAAAGAAAGAGTAAAGAGGTTAGTGAAAAGTAATATCTTACCTCAATTGGATTTTGTTGACTGGATGTATGTGTGGATTGCATTAAGGGAAAGCAAACCAAACATATATCAAAACATCCTGCCACAAGAAGCAGTGAGCCTCTTGAATTGATACACACCGATATTTGTGGTCCTTTTGATGCTCCATCTTGGAGTGGTCAAAAGAATTTTATCACCTTTATTGATGATTACTCACGATATTTTTATCTACACTTGTTGCATGAAAAGTCTCAGTCAGTGGACATTTTAGAAGTGTTCATTAATGAGGTAGAAAGGCAGCAGCTAGATAGAAAGGTAAAAGTGGTGAGATCTGATAGTGGTGGCGAATACTTTGGAAAGTATGATGAAAGTGGACAATGTCCAGGTCCATTTGCAAATTTCCTTAAAAGTCGAGGTATTTGTGCACAATACACAATGCCTGGTACACCTCAACAAAATGGTGTAGCTGAAAGGCGGAACCGTACTCTTATGGATATGGTTAGGAGTATGTTAAGTTGTAACACTATACCTTCATCATTGTGGATGCATGCATTAAAAACTGCTGCATATCTGCTGAATAGGGTTCCTAGTAAATCAGTTCCTAAGACTCCTTATGAACTTTGGCTGGTAGGAAACCTAGTTTGAGACATCTTCATGTTTGGGGATGTCAAGCAGAAGTACGGATATATAATCCACATGAAAAGAAACTTGATGCAAGGACTATTAGTGGTTACTTCATTGGTTACCCTGAAAAGTCTAAAGGGTACATATTTTATTGTCCTGACCATAGTATGAGAATAGTTGAGTCTGGTAATGCTCAGTTCATTGAGAATGGCCAAATCAGTGGGAGTGAAGAATCACGAAATGTGGATATTCATGAAATTCAATTGAAAACTCATACATCTAGCATTTCTCCTCAAATTCTTGTTCCTCATGTTGTATCACGGTTACGCAATAAACCCGGACAACGAATCATTGTTCCAAATGAGGAAAATGAATTTATTGTTAATGAACCAGCTAATGATGCACAAATTGTAAATGATCAAGGAAAGTCACAAGAAATAGCATTACGAAGGTCTGTAAGGACAAGAAGACCAACAGTTTCAAATGACTATGTGGTTTATTCACTTGAACATGAATGTGATTTGAGCATTGACAAAGATCTAGTCTCGTTCAAACAAGCCATGAAATGTGATGATTCTGAAAAATGGTTTAATGCCATGATAGACGAGTTGAAATCAATGGATGACAACAAAGTATGGGAGTTAGTCGAGTTGCCTGAAGGTGCAAAGCAAGTTGGTTGCAAATGGGTCTTCAAAACAAAACGAGACTCGCATGGCAACATTGAAAGATATAAAGCCAGACTTGTCGCCATAGGTTACAATCAAAAGGATGGCATTGACTATAAAGAGACATTCTCTCCAGTTTCAAAGAAGGACTCTTTAAGAATTATAATGGCTTTAGTAGCTCATTATAATCTTGAGCTTCACCAAATGGATGTGAAAACCGCCTTTCTGAATGGAGACTTAGAAGAGGAAGTTTACATGGACCAACCCGAAGGTTTCTTGACCACAGGAAAAGAAAACTTGGTGTGTAAATTGAAGAAGTCAATATATGGATTGAAACAAGCTTCCAGACAATGGTATATTAAGTTCAATAATACCATTACGTCATATGGTTTTGTAGAAAACACTGTTGATCGGTGTATATACATGAAGATCAGTGGGAGCAAGTTTGTTATATTGGTCCTATATGTTGATGATATTCTTCTTGCTGCGAATGATGTTGCTATGTTACATGATGTAAAGAGATTTCTCTCTATAAACTTTGAAATGAAAGATATGGGTGAGGCATCATATGTGATAGGAATAGAGATATTCCGTGATAGGTCGCAAGGATTGTTAGGTTTGTCTCAGAAAGGATATATCAATAAAGTATTGGAGAGATTTCAAATGGACAAGTGCTCTGCAGGAATAGTTCTAATTCAGAAAAGGGACAAGTTCAGTTTAATGCAATGTCCTCATAATGATTTGGAACGTCAGCAAATGCAATGTATTCCTTATGCGTCATTAGTTGGGAGCTTAATGTATGCCCAGACTTGTACTCGACCAGATATCAGTTTTGCTGTTGGAATGTTGGGTCGATATCAAAGTAATCCTGGAATGGATCATTGGAAAGCCGCAAAGAAAGTACTTAGGTACTTACAAGGCACCAAGGATTACATGTTGATCTACAAACAGTCGAGTCATCTCAAAGTGATTGGGTATTCAGATTCAGACAATGCCGGATGTGTGGACTCGAGGAAATCTACATTCGGTTACTTGTTCCTATTGGCTGGAGGAGCAGTTTCATGGAAAAGTTCGAAACAGACTGTAATTGCTACTTCGACTATGGAGGCTGAATTCGTGGCATGCTTTGAGGCCAATATTCATGCATTATGGTTGCGGAATTTTGTGTCAGGACTTGCTATAATAGATAGTATAGCTAAACCTATAAGGCTATACTGTGATAATTCCGCAACAGTTTTCTTTTCGAAGAATGACAAGTATTCAAAAGGTGCAAAACACATTAATTTGAAGTACTTGTCTGTCAAAGAAGAAGTGCAAAAACAAAGAGTGTCGATCGAGCATATTGGTACTGATCTGATGATAGCGGATCCGTTAACTAAGGGATTACCGCCCAAAACGTTTATTGGCCATGTTGAACGTATGGGCATTATAGACAAGTCCTTGTTAACATAATATTGTGGTATGTATACATACATTTATAATTGTATTGCTCGTATTATTGTCATGACACTTGTGAATTCAATTAAAGCTTTGTCTTTGCTTATGTACTTGTTACCTTCATTATATTTAAGTGAGATAACATTATGGTTAGAGGGTTGAATTATCCTTATTAAAGTTATACTGGTTGAGTTGATTGTGATACATGGAAGGAATCGCGTCGATTAAATGACTTGTGACCGCCATGATCTAATCATTTTAATTCAGTGAAAATGTGATTTGATAGATTCAATAAAAGTGCGCAATTATATTTTATTTTGAATTATCAAGTCATAACATGGGTCAAGTGGGAGATTGTTAGATTATCTTTTCCTAATTAATCTCTATTATATGTGACCCATATTATATTGTTACGTACTTCATGTTTTGGGCCCACAATTTGATGGTAGTTTGGACATAAATGTTTTGAGTACGGGGGTTTTAATTCCCTCCCCTCTCTCTTCAAAATAAACAGACTCAATAACTGTAAAACAGTTATTGGGATATGATTTGTTTTAAAAACCAAAGAGATCTCACCATAAAGATAATTCTGTCTAACGGAAGAAGGTAGAGAGGGGAAAAACATTCTCAAACTTAATGACAATGGAAGGAGGTATGTTTATATTTTATGATTTATGATTGAATCAAAAGTGTTATATAGATCAGTAAACACAACATATTCTGTCCTGTTTTGGCTATTACAGCTTAATATTTTTTATTTCTATGTGAAACCATTGTGTTAAAGGGTTCCTGTGTGCTGTGTGGTAAATCCGTAAATGTACTGTTGTTTAACTTAGTGTTTATATTCTTTGTTCTTGAAGTTAATAAAGGAACAGTTGGAAAAAAAAATTAAGTCTAAAAAAAAAAACGTGTTGTTCAGATAATCTATGGTGGAACTTAATGCCCCTTCATAAACATGATATCAAAGGAATAGAGTCTAGAATAGTTAGAATTATCTTTTAGTGCCTAATGAAGTGTCGGGATTCGACGGTATAGGGATAAACCTAAAATAACTTGGGATGCGTTGTTTAAGAAGGATTAAAGGATTTCGAATGCATGCCATACGTGCATTAAATCAAGTGGAGTGGGAATTTTTATACATGTAGCTGAACCCACTAATTAATTTGGAATTTGGGGCTTTGTTGTTGTTGTTGCTTTATCAATGTGTCAATCTGATAAGTGTGCAATTTAGTCACATTGTATTCCAAAAATCATATAATTAAGGCATTTCATCTCCTTTGAGGTTGTTCAATAAAGCAATTCTTTCCTAGCGAATCATTGTTGGCCCTTTGATACGTCAAATTACCCGGACATGTAGACATCAATACGTACCCTATAAGATTTCTCTGGAAGCAGCTATTGTTATTACTGATTTGATAGTTCAAGTGATTTTACTTCATTTGCTTCATATTAATATGAGTGTAGCTTTTGACAATGACCATTTTCTCTATATTTTCTAATAGTCTATCATTTCTCCCGCTTTGGTTTTACTTGATTGTTCCATCGTTGTTTTAATATCAATATTTCTTTTCTTTTATGCCTTGAATATTAATTGTTCTAAATTTAGATTTTTTTCTCGCTTCTACAGTATCTGGTCTTTCTGGAAGTCGGGAAATTGCTCAATCTCAAGTCCTGGTTGGAATAGGTTTGCTTGCTGGTTCAACAGTTATGCTTCTAACAGTGCTATGGGGATCTTGTTTTATAGTTGGGAAGTGTGATATTGAGGATGGATACAAATCATTTGAGTCTAACAGGTATGCTTCTTATCTTGATTTATTGGTGCTGCTTGTTCTTTAATGACATAGCAAGTTTTATTTTTCTTCTTGGAGAAAGTTAATGTTGCCAGACTTCCCATATGCTTTTTATGATTGTATCTTTCTTTCCGTGGGGAACTTAGTGGAGGCATTACCATGCCAAATTTCACTTTATAGAGTTCTCATGCTAGCTTTAGCTGAATTTTTGCTGTATTTTCAAGCGCAAAAGTTCTTTTTGAGAGCACTTAAAAAAAAAAAGTTCTTTTAAAGAGAAGATGAAATTTGGGGTTCGTACGCTTTAGGGAATCTAGAATAGGCTAATGTAATAGTTTCAATAGGGTCTAATACAAATTGTTGCAAATATTATAGGTGTGTGCATATGTCATAAAAAATGTAACCATTAATAGTAGTGACAACACTCTTATATATATCAGAGGCTCTGCAAAGAGATGAAGACAAGTATCAACAAGATTCGGTATTTATATTTTTCAATATGGTTGGTTACCTATATGAACAACGACATGTTTGCATATTTTACCTTTTTCCCTTCAGCTGGAAGTAATTGAAAGCCCGTGGTATGAAAAAGAGTGTGGGACACATGCATCTAGTGGCAATCTCTACGGATGAAAACATTAGTATTTCTGAGCTTCTGAGTTATCTATTGCTGGTTATGGATGGAGAAAACTACAATCATGATTGGCAGATTGAATAATGTAGATTTTCTTGAAATTGGCTTTGTAGAAAGCTTAATAGAAAGAACCTTCATTATGCTTGACTGCATATTTTTTGTTGTCTCTATGTTTGTTGCTCGTGATGTCCTGTTAAATCATTTTAATAATAATTTTTATCATTTTCAGTCTTTTCTGTTCAAGTTGATGCCTGTGCCGATTGTTGTTCTAGTTCTGATTCCTAGCAAGGAACTTGTTCCAAACTTCTCTCGTTCCAAAGGTTCAGGAATCAGTACTGATATCTGGACAAGCTATGCCGCAATAATTATGGCTGTATCAGTGATCCCATTTATAATAGTTCAATTACCACAACTGTTCCACTCATCCTCTGAAAGACGCTTGTCAGTCCTCATTGCACTCATTGTAGCTGTTGCCCTATTATTCTTATATTGTGTTTATCAGGTAATCTTTCTAGTTTAATTTCATGCTTCTACAATGGCTTGGCAAATCCAATTATCTGCCCTTTTATTGTTATCTGATCATAGCAGGGACAAAGGTTTTCAGTTAGTTTGTTTGTCAAAGTTCATTGACCTCTATTCACTCATGAGGCTATGATTTACTATTCTCGAACAGTGTTTTATTGATTGCGGCCCCAGATTTCAGCTAGTACTAATATTTCATTGCTCGCATTAGGACCCAACAATAATATAAAGGTATTCTTATACCCTTCGTCACTTGTAGCTTCATCTGATCAAAGAATATATTTGCCAAATATGCGCAAATAGATCAAATGTTGTAAATGCTAACAAAGAGATTTGAACCGCAAACGTCTCACGAATCAAAATGTCTGCTACATGTCAGATCACCACTTAACTTCAAAGTTATAACTATGTATTAGGCCCCCTAAAAACGAACGTCAATATATATTCTGATCAAATGAATGCCAAGCTATTGAATATGATATCCTTGTTTAACTACCATTCGACTCATTTTTGGGTCAAGTTGTCGGCTTTTTCTCCAAATGGCCTACAATAGAACTCACGTCTTGATTTCAGTAGTTTGTTGTAGATCTTTTATAATCAATGTTCAAGGTTTCAAGGCTCATTTTGGTTTCTGTCACTAAATTATTTTACTATTGAATATTATTTTATAAATGTGTTGCTTTCTTTATCTGGACAGGTCTTTCAGCCATGGATTCAGGAGAGAAAACTTAATTTTGCTAAGCACAAGCATGTAATATCGGGAATTCTGAAATACTTGAAAATGCATGCATTGGGAAGGCTCCTTACTGATGATGGTGATCCTAACATAGATGTTATAAGAAAGTTAGTCACCGATAAGCCTGAACCATTTTAATTAGATTGATAAATTTTTTTACCTGTTTGTTGATATCACAGGCTGTTTCAGAATCTTGACAATGATTCAGATGAACGTCTATCCCCTGAAGAATTAAGGGCATTAATTCTTGGAATCCGTTTCATAGAGATTGATTTTGATGAGGAAGATGCTGTTGGAAAGGTTCTCAAGGATTTCGATACTTCTGGTGATTCCTTTGTTGACGAAGATGAGTTCATAAATGGAATCTCGAAATGGCTTGAGGAGGCGAAGCATTCTGTACCTGCTCTTGTTGATGCAGGATCTAACACCACTAAATTTATTAATGATTTTCATTCAGTAAGTTGTCTTGTTATGCGCTTCTCAAGTCATACACATGGACAAATTTTACTAAATGCTATACAACGATTTGCAGAAAACCAAGCAAGAGCACAATTTGTTGGCAAGTCACAGTGATGTAGGTGAAGGGAGTGTTGGGAATTCCAGGTGGACCACCATTAAAGCAGTATCGATGTTGCTTCTTGGTACTGCAATTTCAGCTTCCTTCGCAGATCCACTAGTTGGCGCGGTTGGCAATTTCTCTAGTGCTACACGGATCCCCTCTTTCTTCATATCATTCATTGTACTGCCATTGGCCACTAACTCCAGTGAAGCAGTGTTAGCAATAATATTTGCCAAAAGGAAGAAGCAAAGAACTGCATCTTTGACATTTTCCGAGGTATATCTTTTTCTTTTTCCTCTTTTCATGATATATGTTGTCCATGATAAATCAGCTCAAGTTACAGAACAACATTAGATTGTGGACTAAAGTTTCAACGGATGAAGGAAGCAATCATTGTATAAAGGAATTCATTTCTATAGGCATCCGTCTCAGGCCCCCCACCCCCTCGGGGCCCTACTTTTTTAAATACATATATATATATATATATATATATATTTTTTTTTTTTTCATAATTAAAGAATTACTGCTTATTAAGTAATTAATAAAATGTTGTTTAGCAAATTATACATATATTTTTAAAATTAAAATTTAATTTTCTACTTGTGTAAGTAGCTCTTTCAACTTATTCTCTCATTCTTAGTGACATTATCTTCTAATTTGCATTTTATGTGTTATTACACTTTTCTTTTTTAAGTATATATGATTGACTTTTACTTAATGTGAAATATTTAAAGATGTTTTGAGAGGCTTTGATCACGCTATTATGCATCAATTGAGCAAGTTTTTTGTGAGATTTGCATCTCTAATGTAGATATGAGAATTCATTTTTATTTCTACACATCTATAATCCCCAAATTATAATTTCACCCAGGGCCCCTAAATACTTTGGACCGACCCTGATCCGTCTCCTTGAGATGTTAACCGATTAACTCTTGAAAGTGATAAAAGAAAACTATGAATTAAATATTTGTGACGTGCATGCCCGCCAATAACCTATTACTAGCAGATTTTGAATGTATAAACATTTCCTAGTTAATAATTGTTACATGCTTACACATTTTTAGTTCATAATACATACAAGGAAGCAATTTTAATTGAGAGAGAAACCATTCAAATTTATTTGTTGCAAATATATGGTGCAGTGACCGTGAACAACCACCTTTGCCTTGCTGTCTTCTTAGCTCTTGTTTATGCCAGGCAATTGACATGGGACTTTTCTGCTGAAGTTCTGATCATTGTCATTGTTTCTGTCGTGATGGGTGTCTTCGGCAGTGTTCGCACCACCCTTCCCCTTTGGACATCTACAATCGCATTTGCACTATATCCATTCTCCCTTGTGTTGGTTTACATTCTTGATTATGTCTTTGGCTGGTCATCGATTCATCGATCGTAATGATAGCAGAGGCAAGCATCTTCTCCATTCATACAGCAGGATAGACCTAATCTTAACCGCTTATGTTCACGTACTATTCATGTAAGTAACTTGTCCAATGTTGAACCAGAGATCTTTAATGATAATTCCTCTAATATCTATGTAAAATATCATTTCTTTATATACATCTTTGTGAATATAAAGCTAGGGTTTGTATTTAATTTATAGCGCATGACTATGTAAGAGAACAAAAGATGGCATTGGTTGAGATGTTAGAACTCAGTACTCGCAAATTGTTAGACCAGAGGGACTTGCAATGACTTCAAAGCGTGTAACAATGTCACTTTCCTAAAGGAAATTTTGCTCTCTAAACTGCAAGAGTCAGCAAATATCTAAAGGATACGATAAAGTAAACCCACCTTTCACTTAGCAGTAGTGAAAGATGAAAACAAGAGCAGTTGCTGGTGAATTTCGAGATGATTTCTTCATCCCCAAACCTCTCCTCTTATAGAGCACTGGTCATGACCAGTTAGAGTGAAAATGTGGTAGTGGAGTAGTGGAACAATCAAGCATTGATGCAATGGAGTAATGGAGCAGTCAAGCATTGATGCAATGGAGTAGTGGAGCAGTAATGGAGTAATGGAGAGCAGTTTCAACTGCACCCACTCAGCCACTCTAATAACTACCCATTTAATCTCAAAAATGGTAAAAATTAATGGTAAAAAGTTTTACCCATGGTTAGCTTGCACACATATGCACGCACACGTACGTGCCTTGTGCCAAGTGCTAAGTGCGCCTATAAAAGCGCCTAAAATGCGCCATATGTGCCGCTCCGCGCCCGCGCGCGCGCGTGTGGCTCACCTTGCATAGCACTTGTATTTTATTTTACACACACTGTGGTGCAAGAGTACATATATACTCTTTAAACTTGAAGTTCCTAACCAATGTGGACTAAACATTTATTTTGAAAATGTTCAACAATCCCCCGCCATTTTCAAAATAATCAGATCATTCAATCCACGAAATCTCAAACATTATATGCATAAATAATGGTATCTTGCGATTTGAACCACTAATTTGTGAAAAGTTCATTACATCATATCAGAATTACATGGTAGGTAAACTTTGAACCAATGATTCTATTTGATATGTAGCATAAACATATCACGCATATAATTTACACCAGCAAATAGCCATAAATACCCTGACACATTCAACATTGGCCTTGTGTCCCGTATCTTCTCGTAAATGTCTTTGGAGCCAAGCCCTTGAACTCCTTGAAGCGCCGCACTTCACATCCACATAGGTAGTCTCCATTCTAGTACCCCCACAATTTAAGTACCTTTAGAAGACTATTAAGAGATCATCTCAACCTCCTCTCTTTACATGCAGGTACCGAGCAATAACAACCTTGGGATGGTTATTAAAATTTAGTGCTCACAGTCACTCTTATAATGAATTTGACTGCATTAAACTCAAGACTTAACATAATGTTAGGCGTCGAGTTGAGTTTCCACTATTGGTGACTGTAATTCATGGGCTTGAGACCCATCCCCCTTAATGTTTTATTCACCAAGTCTCTTGGCAATCCTTTAGTAAGGGGATCTGCCAAGTTTTGACTAGATTTCACATAGTCAATCGTGATAACTCCTCTTGTTATCAATTCTCTCGACACAACTGTTGTGTCTCGGTCCAATATGTCCGGATTTACCATTGTACATTTGGCTATAAGCCCTTGCCAATGTGGCCTCACTATCACAATGGATAGAGATTGGAGCTACCGGTTTATGCCTCAATGGTATCTCGTGTAATAATTCACGTAGCCATTCGAACTTCTTTTGAAGCCGAGGCCAATGCAATAAACTCGATTCCATGGTAGAACCGACCATTAAAGTTTGCTTCTTTGAAGCCCACGAGATCGCACCTCCAAGAAGTGTGAAAATCCACCCACTTATAGATGCATGATTTTGATCTTTCACAATCGAACTTGCATCTGAAAATCCTTCTAAGACCGAAAGATATCCACTATAGCATAAACCATAGTTAATTGTTTTCTTCGAGATATTTCAAAACTCTTCGAATTGCAAACCAATGCACCTCACTTGGATTGATTGTAATCTCGCTCAACTTTGCCTCATCGCCAAGGCAATATCGGCCTACCGCATGTCATTGCATACATTAAGCATCCAATTAATCTAGAATACTCCAGTTGTGAAACTGGATTGCCTGTATTTTTCACTAGCTCAATACTTGAATCTAGTGGGGTAGAAACATGGGCACAATTCAAGTGATTGAATCTATTGAGAACTTTCTCAATATAATGAGATTGAGTAAGAGTAATACTCCCCTCATCTCTTACAATCTGAATCCCGAGAATGACATCGCTTGCCCCATATCTTTCATTTCAAGCGGCTTGAAAGAAACCTTTTGGTCAATTGAACTTGTCCCAAGTCGGTTCAAAAATCGCATGTCATCTACGTAAAGGCAGATAATGACACCATTGCCTTTTTCATCAAACTTGCTATATACACATTTATCGATTCATTTATTTTGAATCCAAAAGCAAGTACAACCTGGTCGATTTTTGGTGCCCTTTGTTTTGGTGCTTGCTTTAAAGCTGTTCAATGATTTTCGCAATCTGCACACTTTATTCTCATGAATAGGGCATAATAAACCCTTCAGTTGTTCCATGTATATTTCCTCATTCAAATATCCATTTAGGAACGTTATTTTAACGTCCATTTGGTGGATGACCAACTTGTTTATAGCTGCAATTGCAATAAGCAATCGATAGTAGCAATTCTAGCTCTTGGTGAATAGGTATCGAAATAGTCTATTCCATGCTTTTGGGTGAAACCCTTAGCAACCAGATCTCACTTTGTGTTTTTCAATGGATCCTTCAACTCTTATTTTCCTTTTGAAGAGAAATTTGCATTTAATGGGTTTACACCGGGAGGTAGATCAACTAGCTCCCAAGTGTTATTTCCCATTATTGAATCCATCTCATCATTTAATGCCTCTTTCCGAGAAAATTTGCATCTCTTTCTTTCATTGCCTCCTCTCTTGTTTGAGGATCAACATCCGTATTCAAACAATACGGAATTTTTCTAGTTATTGTTTCTCTACTTCCTTCAACTAGGAATGTATAGAAATCGAGAACCAAATGACTTAATTTTCCGAGCTCGTTTCCTCCTTGAAGTTCAGAACTTCTACTATTTCTTTGTCATTTTCAATTTCTATGACTTCCTTCCCTTTTGGTTTTCTTCGGGAATACTTTTGGGGAACAGATTTAAATCTTGTCTCATCAAAGATTGCATCCTCTGATTCAATTACGGTGTATCTTGAAATCGAATTATTAGGCTCAATTACCATGAACCTATATGCCTTCTTGTGTTGTGCATATCCAATAAATATGCACTCCACTCCCCTTTCACCCAATTTTCTCTTTTTGGATTCAGGTACTTTTACTACTGCACTACAGCCCCAAACTCTTAAATAATTAAGATTTGGTTTTCGCTTATTCCAAAGCTCATATGGGGTGACTTTATTCTTCTTTTGTGGAATTCTGTTCAAAATATGGCATGCAGTCAACAATGCCTCTCCCCAAAAACCACTACTCAAACCAGAGTTTGATAGCATAGAATTAACCATTTCGGTTAAAACACGATTTCTACGCTCAGCACACCATTTTGTTGTGGTGTATAAGGGGCAGTAGTCTCATGGACTATTCCAGTGGATTCAAAGTACTTTGGATCATAGTACTCTCCTCCCCTATCAGACCTTAAACATTTTATAAAGGTCTCACATTGCAATTCAGTTTCTGCCTTATAGGCCCGAGACTTAACCATTGCCTCATCTTTGGAATGCAACAAATAAACATAACAAAATTTTCTATAATCATCAATAAATGTTATAAAATATTTATTGCCTCCTATTGAGGGTGTACTATGTATGTCACATACATCAAAATGTATTAAGTCTAGCAACTTTGAATTTCTTTCAACATTAGGAAATGGATTTCTAGTTATTTTTGTTTTCATGCATGTATTGCAATTTCCTTCATATTTATCAAAATAAGGCAGTAATTCCAGATTTACCATATCATATAATTTTTGAAATGAACATGTCCTAATCTATGATGCCATAAAAACGAAGGAGACTCAACAAGATACGCAGAAACAACATTCTTATTAGATAAAGCGATTACATTGAGCTTAAACATGCCCTCATAAGCATAACCCTTCCCTACATATACCCCTCCCTTGGAGAGTACAAACTTGTCAGCCTCAAAGACAAGCCTAAAACCAAACTTATTCAAAAGACCACCCGACACAAGATTCTTCCTCACACGGTGCATAATACACGTTAGTGAGTGTTACAATTTTGCCGAAGTAAATTTCAGATCAACACTACCTATGCCTTTAACTGGGACATTAGCATCATTTCCCATGTACAAGACAATATTTTCATCTACTGCCTCCATGGTCTTGAAGAACCTCTTGTTCTTGCAAACGTGTCGGGTAGCACCAGAATCAACCCACCAAGCCATGTCATTTTCAACGACGTTGATTTCAGAAATCATAGCAATGAGATCATCATTGTCGTTTCCTGCACCTTTTGCAATGCGTTGGAGGAAGCTTGATGTTTTCCTTGCTTCCTCTTCCAATGATAACATTCAGACTTGAGGTGGCCATCTTTCTCGCAGAACCAACAAGTGACTTTCTGATTCCGTTGATTCTGGTTTTGGTTGTTCGGTTTTCCCGAACCAGCAGGCTTTTTGAAACCACCAGGCTTGTTAGGCCTGTTCAATAGGGGCTTTTTGAACTTAGCCGCTTCCATCACATGCACCTTTGAAATCTCCTGAGCATTCTGCTCTTTTTCATTTTCCTGCATGCGACAATCCTCTTCTACACGAAGATGGTTAGCAAGTTCATCAAGAGTTATGTCCACTTTTTTATGCTTAAGAGTTCATTTGAACTCCTTCCAGGATGGGGGCAGTTTATCAATAATAGAAGACACGACAATTGTTTCATCCATGACAAGATTGTGTTGAGAGAAATTATTTCTAATCCTCTCAATTTCACGAAATTGTTCCATGACGGACCTATCATCAACCATTTTAAAATTAATAAACTTTGATATAAGGAATTTCTTACTTGTCGCATCCTCCTTATGGTACCTTGCCTCCAATTTCTCCCATAGCTCCTTGGCAGAGGGAACATCATGGTAGAGGTCGAATAGTGAGTCCTTCATGGCGTTCAGAATATGACCTCTGCAAGTGTGGTCATCTGTCTCCCATTTATGCCTCTTCCTGATCTGCTCGACAGTTTCATCATCGGACTCCATAGGTTTCGGTGTATCCAGAACATACACCAGATGAAGCGGCACCAGCAGGAAATGCACTCGCTTCTGCCATCTCAGGAAATCGCCTCCATCGACGCGATCCAACTTCACAATGTTAGCCAACATGCAATGACTTCAAAGCGTGTAACAATGCCACTTTCCTAAAGGAAATTTTGCTCTCTAAACTGCAAGAGTCAGCAAATATCCTAAAGGATACGATGAAGTAAACCCACCTTTCACTTTGCAGTAGTGAAAGATGAAAACAAGAACAGTTGCTGGTGAATTTCGAGATGATTTCTTCCTCCCCAAACCTCTCCTCTTATAGAGCACTGGTCATGACCAGTTAGAGTGAAAATGGGGTAGTGGAGTAGTGTAACAGACAAGCATTGATGCAATGGAGTAATGGAGCAGTCAAGCATTGATGCAATGGAGTAGTGGAGCAGTAATGGAGTAATGGAGAGCAATTTCAACTGCACCCACTCAGCCACTCTAATAACTACCCATTTAATCTCGAAAATGGTAAAAATTAATGGTAAAATTTTTTACCCATGGTTAGCTTGCACACATATGCACGCACACACACGTGCCTCGTGCCAAGTGCTAAGTGCGCCTATAAAAATGCCTAAAATGCGCCATATGTGCGGCTCCGCGCGCGCGCGCACGTGTGGCTCACCTTGCATAGCACTTGTATTTTATTTTACACACACTGTGGTGCAAGAGTACATATATATTCTTTAAACTTGAAGTTCCTAACCAATGTGGGACTAAACATTTATTTTGAAAATGTTCAACAATCCCCCGCCATTTTCAAAATAATCAAATCATTCAATCCACGAAATCTCAAACATTATATGCATAAATAATGGTATCTTGCGATTTGAACCACTAATTTGTGAAAAGTTCATTACATCATATCAGAATTACATGGTAGGTAAATTTTGAACCAATGATTCTATTCGATATGTAGCATAAACATATCACGCATATAATTTACACCAGTAAATAGCCATAAATATCCTGACACATTCAACATTGGCCTTGTGTCCCGTATCTTCTCGTGAATGTCTTTGGAGCCAAGCCCTTGAACTCCTTGAAGCGGTCGCACTTCACATCCACATAAGTAGTCTCCATTCTAGTACCCCGCAATTTAAGTACCTTTAGAAGACTATTAAGAGATCATCTCAACCTCCTCTCTTTACATGCAGGTACCGAGCACTAACAACCTTGGGATGGTTATTAAAATTTAGTGCTCACAGTCACTCTTATAATGAATTTGACTGCATTGAACTGAAGACTTAATGTAATGTTAGGCGTCGAGTTGAGTTTCCACTATTGGTGACCTGTGATTCATGGGCTTGAGACCCATCCCCCTTGATGTTTTATTCACCAAGTCTCTTGGCAATCCTTTAGTAAGGGGATCTGCCAAGTTTTGACTAGATTTCACATAGTCAATCGTGATAACTCCTCTTGTTATCAATTCTCTGACACAACTGTGTCTCAGTCCAATATGTCTGGATTTACCATTGTACATTTGGCTATAAGCCCTTGCCAATGTGGCCTCACTATCACAATGGATAGAGATTGGAGCTACCGGTTTAGGCCGCAATGGTATCTCGTGTAATAATTCACGTAGCCATTCAGCTTCTTTTGAAGCTGAGGCCAATGCAATAAACTCTGATTCCATGGTAGAACCAGCCATTAAAGTTTGCTTCTTTGAAGCCCACGAGATCGCACCTCCAGCAAGTGTGAAAATCCACCCACTTGTAGATGCATGATTTTGATCTTTCACAATCCAACTTGCACCTGAAAATCCTTCTAAGACCGAAGGATATCCACTATAGCATAAACCATAGTTAATTGTTTTCTTCAAATATTTCAAAACTCTTCGAATTGCAAACCAATGCACCTCACTTGGATTGATTGTTAATCTGCTCAACTTGCCTACTCCCAAGGCAATATCCGGCCTACTGCATGTCATTGCATACATTAAGCATCCAATTAATCTAGAATACTCCAATTGTGAAACTGGATTGCCTGTATTTTTCACTAGCTCAATACTTGAATCTAGTGGGGTAGAAACATGGGCACAATTCAAGTGATTGAATCTATTGAGAACTTTCTCAATATAATGAGATTGAGTAAGAGTAATACTCCCCTCATCTCTTACAATCTGAATCCCGAGAATGACATCTGCTTGCCCCATATCTTTCATTTCAAACTGGCTTGAAAGAAACCTTTTGGTCAACTGAACTTGTCCCAAGTCAGTTCCAAAAATCAGCATGTCATCTACGTAAAGACATATAATGACACCATTGCCTTTTTCATCAAACTTGCTATATACACATTTATCAGATTCATTTATTTTGAATCCAAAAGCAAGTACAACCTGGTCGATTTTTGGTGCCACTGTTTTGGAGCTTGCTTTAAACCGTACAATGATTTTCGTAATCTGCATACTTTATTCTCTCATGATCAGGGCATAATAAACCCTTCAAGGTTGTTCCATGTATATTTCCTCATCCAAATCTCCATTTAGGAATGCTATTTTAACGTCCATTTGGTGGATGACCAGCTTGTTTATAGCTGCAATTGCAATAAGCAATCTGATAGTAGCAATTCTAGCTACTGGTGAATAGGTATCGAAATAGTCTATTCCATGCTTTTGGGTGAAACCCTTAGCAACCAGTCTCACTTTGTGTTTTTCAATGGATCCATCAACTCTTATTTTCCTTTTGAAGAGAGATTTGCATTTAATGGGTTTACACCCAGGAGGTAGATCAACTAGCTCCCAAGTGTTATTTCCCATTATTGAATCCATCTCATCATTTAATGCTTCTTTCCAGAAAGCTGCATCTCTTTCTTTCATTGCCTCCTCTACTGTTTGAGGATCAACATCCGTATTCAAACAATACGGAATTTTTCTAGTTATTGTTTCTCTACTTCCTTCAACTAGGAATGTATAGAAATCAAAACCAAATGACTTAATTTTCCGAGCTCGTTTGCTCCTTCGAAGTTCAGGAACTTCTACTATTTCTTTGTCATTTTCAATTTCTATGACTTCCTTCCCTTTTTGGTTTTCTTCAGGAATACTTTTGGGAACTGATTTAAATCTTGTCTCATCAAAGATTGCATCCCTCTATTCAATTACAGTGTTTACTGAAATCGAATTATTAGGCTCAATTACCATGAACCTATATGCCTTACTGTGTTGTGCATATCCAATAAATATGCACTCCACTCCCCTTTCACCCAATTTTCTCTTTTTAAGTTCAGGTACTTTTACTACTGCTCTACAGCCCCAAACTCTTAAATAATTAAGATTTGGTTTTCTCTTATTCCAAAGCTCATATGGGGTGACTTTATTCCTCTTTTCTGGAATTCTGTTCAAAATATGGCATGCAGTCAGCAATGCCTCTCCCCAAAAACCACTACTCAAACCAGAGTTTGATAGCATAACATTAACCATTTCGGTTAAAACACGATTTTTACGCTCAGCAACACCATTTTGTTGTGGTGTATAAGAGGCATTAGTCTCATGGACTATTCCAGTGGATTCAAAGTACTTTGGATCATAGTACTCTCCTCCCCTATCAGACCTTAAACATTTTATAAAGGTCTCACATTGCAATTCAGTTTCTGCCTTATAGGCCCGAAACTTAACCATTGCCTCATCTTTGGAATGCAACAAATAAACATAACAAAATTTGCTATAATCATCAATAAATGTTATAAAATATTTATTGCCTCCTATTGAGGGTGTACTATGTATGTCACATACATCAGAATGTATTAAGTCTAGCAACTTTGAATTTCTTTCAACATTAGGAAATGGATTTCTAGTTATTTTTGTTTTCATGCATGTATTGCAACTTCCTTCATATTTATCAAAATAAGGCAGTAATTCAAGATTTACCATATCATATAATTTTTTGAAATGAACATGTCCTAATCTATGATGCCATGAAAACGAAGGAGACTCAACAAGATACGCAGAAACAACATTCTTATTAGATAAAGCGATTACATTGAGCTTAAACATGCCCTCATAAGCATAACCCTTCCCTACATATACCCCTCCCTTGGAGAGTACATACTTGTCAGCCTCAAAGACAAGCCTAAAACCAAACTTATTCAAAAGACCACCCGACACAAGATTTTTCCTCACTTCTGGTGCATAATACACGTTAGTGAGTGTTACAATTTTGCTAGAAGTAAATTTCAGATCAACACTACCTATACCTTTAACGGGACGGTAGCATCATTTCCCATGTACAAGACAATATTTTCATCTCTCGCCTCCATGGTCTTGAAGAACCTCTTATTCTTGCAAACGTGTCGGGTAGCACCGAATCAACCCACCAAGCCATGTCATTTTCAACGATGTTGATTTCAGAAATCATAGCAATGAGATCATCATTGTCGTTTCCTGCACCTTTTGTAGTGCTGGAGGAAGCTTGATGTTTTCCTTGCTTCCTCTTCCAATGATAACATTCAGACTTGAGGTGGCCATCTTTCCCGCAGAACCAACAAGTGACTTTCTGATTCCGTTGATTCTGGTTTTGGTTGTTCAGTTTTCCCGAACCAGCAGGCTTTTTGAAACCACCAGGCTTGTTAGGCATGTTCAGTAGGGGCTTTTTGAACTTAGCCGCTTCCATCACATGCACCTTTGAAATCTCCTGAGCATTCTGCTCTTTTTCATTTTCCTGCATGCGACAATCCTCTTCTACACGAAGATGGTTAGCAAGTTCATCAAGAGTTATGTCCTCTTTTTTATGCTTAAGAGTTCGTTTGAACTCATTCCAAGATGGGGGCAGTTTATCAATAATAGAAGACACAACAATTGTTTCATCCATGACAAGATTGTGTTGAGAGAAATTATTTCTAATCCTCTCAATTTCACGAAATTGTTCCATGACAGACCTGTCATCAACCATTTTAAAATTAATAAACTTTGATATGAGGAATTTCTTACTTGTCGCATCCTCCTTATGGTACCTTGCCTCCAGTTTCTCCCATAGCTCCTTGGCAGAGGGAACATCATGGTAGAGGTCGAACAGTGAGTCCTTCATGGCGTTCAGAATATGACCTCTGCAGGTGTGGTCATCTGTCTCCCATTTCTGCCTCTTCCTGATTCGCTCGACAGTTTCATCATTGGACTCCATAGGTTTCGGTGTATCCAGAACATACACCAGATGAAGCGCCACCAGCAGGAAATGCACTCGCTTCTGCCATCTCAGGAAATCGCCTCCATCGAAGCGATCCAACTTCACAATGCTAGCCGACATGCAATGACTTCAAAGCGTGTAACAATGCCACTTTTCTAAAGGAAATTTTGCTCTCTAAACTGCAAGAGTCAGCAAATATCCTAAAGGATACGATGAAGGAAACCCACCTTTCACTTTGCAGTAGTGAAAGATGAAAACAAGAGCAGTTGCTGGTGAATTTCGAGATGATTTCTTCCTCCCCAAACCTCTCCTCTTATAGAGCACTGGTCATGACCAGTTTGAGTGAAAATGGGGTAGTGGAGTAGTGGAACAATCAAGCATTGATGCAATGGAGTAATGGAGCAGTCAAACATTGATGCAATGGAGTTGTGGAGCAGTAATGGAGTAATGGAGAGCAGTTTCAACTGCACCCACTCAGCCACTCTAATAACTACCCATTTAATCTAAAAAATGGTAAAAATTAATGGTAAAAAGTTTTACCTATGGTTAGCTTGCACACATATGCACGCACACGCACGTGCCTCGTGCCAAGTGCTAAGTGCGCCTATAAAAGCGCCTAAAATGAGCCATATGCGCGGCGTGTGGCTCACCTTGCATAGCACTTGTATTTTATTTTACACACACTCTGGTGCAAGAGTACATATATACTCTTTAAACTTGAAGTTCCTAACCAATTTGGGACTAAACATTTATTTTGAAAATGTTCAACACAAATTTGATCCTTCTGGGAAATTACAAGATTAGGTTGTGAACATGTCATAAACTTTGATATCACAAGAATAGTTTGAAATATTTCTTGAAAGATTTTAAACTTATTTTTTCTCACTATATTTGGAGGGGTTGTTGACACTTCAAGAATATCGGTGCTAGCGGAGATCACGGGCTCGCGCACGAGTGTGCGATGCGACTTGAGAGAATTTTACATGGTATTAGAGCTGACGATTCGGTCGGGACCAAAAAAAAAGAGACGCGCTATGGGCACCCCACCATTTATTGAGGGGACACCAATTTTTTGATTTTTTCTCATCTGAATTGGACCATGATGGAAATGATGCAATTGCCTCTTCATATAAAGCAACCCACACAACTTCAACACACATTCACAACGATTTGTGGGTATCCCACCTCCGTCCTCTCTCATCTCCAATCGAACCCATGTGTTTAGTCGGTGGTCGTGTATCTTTTCTGTTGCTTTCACATCAGCCAGTTGCGTGGTAACAATCGATTCCAACCATATTAATCTTCGATTCAACTGTTTTGGTGTGACAAATAGTGACTTTGATGTTACGATTTTTCATTGTAGGGTTTGCTAGTTCCAGCTATTTCTAAGTTGTTTTCCGTTTGAAATGGATGAAGACAACACAATAGTGTAGGGATACAAGATGAGGTATTTGTTGATATTTTTTGTGAGTTTTTTCAACATTTATAGTGGTGAGCACGGACATGAATGTTTCGGTCACATAGGACCGAGAATTGTTGATAATTCTCGTTATCTGGTAACCGAGATTAATGCATTGATGAGGCTAATTGCTTATCTTTTGTCTCGGTCACAAGGGACCGAAACAATGTGTTTTAGCATTTTTTGGTGAATGTGCAGTGTATTTGTAATAAGTACTTATGGTTCAATGTTTTCTTGCAGGTAATATCGTTGTCCACGTCTTATCCAATCTACAAGGATGCTTTCACTCCATGTAAGTCATTCCAATCTAGAGAGGTGGCTATTTCATGGCTTAAAATGATCGGTCGTGAAAAGAAGTTTGTGGTAGTTACGAAGCACTTTGATGCCATATGGGTTAAGCGCAGGGGAATGGTAAAACTTGCATGTGAGAGATTCGATAAATTTAGGGGAATGTCACAAAGAGTAGAGAAAGCCAAAGCCACAAAACTTGATTTGAAACTAAGAAATGTGGATGCCTTTTCATTATTAACATCAAGGAATATCCGGATTCTTTGTGGCACGTCAATGTGGTATGTGGGCGGCACAATCATGACCCTGCCAACTATTTGGACGGCCGCTCGTGTGTAGGAAGATTTGATCCGGGTGAGCAAATGGATGAAAATAATGTTTCGACTATGCGGATAGTATATAATGTACGATAAAATATCGAATTGATGATGCGGGTGGGATGACTCAAATCCAACAACTATTACATATATTGAAGAAGAATAAGTGGATGTCTTGGCCAGGAAGCATCCCGAGACGAATGTCGTGACTAACTTATTTTGGGCACATCCTGATTCAATCAAGTTGTTACGGTGTGTCCCTAATGGATTGCACTTACAAAACTAAAAAATATTGGATGCCGTTGTTGGAGATAATTGAGATCACTTCGACGCATTTGACGTTCTCAGATGTGTTTGTTTTCATATAATTGGAGACTAACGCCAATTACGTTTGGGCACTTGAGAACTTGAGGTTTATATTAGACGGGTGGCCTAAACCTGACATGATTGTTACAGATCGAGAGTTAGACAGATTAGTGCACTCGAAGAAGTATTTTCAACATTGTTTCACCTTCTTTGCACGTGGCACATCAACAAAGTAGTGTTAACCAAGACTAAGAAGATTTTTGCCAAAAGCGAAGGCATCACAGGTTTCATGGATAGGAGGACGACCTTGTTGTATGCTAAGTTAGAGGCACTATTTGAATTTAGGATGAATGACTTACGATTTGAGTTCGGAATTATGAAGGGTCTTATTGATTACTTGGATAATACATGAATGAAGTACTACAAGGAAAAATTTGTACTAGCATGGACATATCGAATTATGCACTTTGGGGAAACCACGATGCAGAGGGTTGAGTCTGCGAATTCTACTCTGAAGCTACATCTTGGCAACAGTTAGCCAAAGTTTGAAACTTTGTGGGGCGTGGTAGATAGTCTTCTTAGCATCTAACATAACAACATAAATGCATCATTTGAGGTCAGCTTGAATGTGGTGCAACATGAATACGTTGATGGTTTGCATCGTCGGTTGCATGGATACGTCTCTCAAAGGGCGCTTAAGTTGATTAGCGATGAAGCGAAACGTAAAGAGAGTGTTGGACATGACTCCACTCTTTGTGGTTGTGACCTACGTACCACTCGGTCTTCCTTGTACCCATGAGATAAACTTTCATATTATGGCCGGTTCACCCATACCACTTGAGGACATTCATGTATACTAGCGAAAGTTGAGTATGGTTTCGGAGAACGTTGTAGATCGGGCTAGATACAATCTCAAGGATGAGATTGAAAGAGTGGGGGAAAAGTTTCATGCTTGGGTTGACGAGGATGATCGCATCATGATTATTCAGCTGGTTCGAACGATTAGCCACCATTCATCGACACCGGGAGTTGTCCCACCTACAAAAATAAAGACAAATAGAAGGACACCGGGCATTACAGTTGGAAGTGTTATCAAGAAAGGAAAAAAACACTGAAGAGGAAACTCGATGAAGATGATACTTCTACGACAAAAGATTTAAGTGGTTTTGAGTATGCATGTTCACGTATCGTTCATGCCAAATATAACCCGTACTCAAGTTACCAATCCCACTTGGGTGTAGTAGTTGTAAATACGGGGTCTAATCCACATGAATTAGGTTTTACTCTAAGTTAACTAAAAAGTGAAATTCGGGGTTTTTTAAAAGATTTTAATAAAACAATTAATTAAAACTACTAGAAATCAAAGCTTGCAAAAGTGAATTCAATGATAGAAAATAACTAGGTATTATGTCCCATAAATCCAAATCAAGATTCAATAGCATGTCATGGTCTTCAATATTTCCTAAAAGATTATTAATTCAATTCCTCTAGATTAGCTATAAGAAATCGACATCCGCCAGAAATCCTTAATTCTCATAATCTTGATAGCTAGGACGTCCACCACTAACTACTTCCCTAGTCAACAAATAACTCTAAACATCCGCCAATAAAGTTTAACGCATTAATCGGATAAACATCCGTAGGAATACAAATCCTAGATAACCGGATTGCGTCTGCTTCCAATTTAACCTAAATTTATTTGTCGCACACTCAAACACTGAAAAGTTTTGAAGGCAAACGGGTTAGTGATTATCAATTGTATCAGTCCAAGCGTACAATTACAGATACGATTGTCTCGATTAACTATTGGTCTTCCACATAAAAGCATGCAAATGCCATATACATACCCTAAGTTTGCACCATAATCATGAAAACGACAGCAAACATAATAGCAAGAATCGAAATAACTTAAATTATAAATAAAAGATCTCACATAACATGCTATCAACCAAGATTCTAAACTTGCTTCGCCTCCGACCTTGGAAAAAAGTGCTTAGCCGGACATTGTCTTGATAAACACCATTAGATTATAAAGAAAAGAGTCTCCTTCAATTATCTATTCAATTATATCATTGTACTACGTCTTAATGACTATTTATACTCCTAAGACCCCTAAAAATACAATTGGGAACTCTAATTAACAATCGGCAACGAAATAGAACTCTTAAACTTATTATTTTTATGTCTTGGCGTCGTTTGTAAGTGATCTATGCCGTGTGTTTATTTGCCACAGTGCCGCCACAACGCCAACTTTATATTGTGTTTGTTCTCCTCTCATTGGTCCTGACGCCATGTGTGTAAAGTCCTGACGCTGTGTGTGTAAACCAACAGCTTCGCCACTGCGTCAACCTTACTTTTGTGCTTTTTCTTGGTTTCTCATCATGAAGTCACTCATTTGTCTCTTCTATAGCTTGTAAATCGAAAACACATAAATATCCTCAATCAAAGTTCATTCCGGGATATTTAGACCAATTATAATACTAAACTAACCCTATATATTAGTCTAATTAAACACTTATCAAATACCCCCAAACTTAGGACTTTACACGTCCCGAGCAAAGAAATATAAGATATGCAACTACATTCCTAATGTAGTTATAATCATATACTAATTAATCCTACACCCAATTCCAAACTCATGGAGTTCATTTGGTTTAAATAATCGCCAAGTCAACAAGCCACTCAAGAAATTCCAGAGTTATGATATGTCTAGAACCGTAATCCAAACACAATTAAGACCACACTTTCAAGACTTAGACTGAGTCAAGACAATGGCTATCAACTACTCACAAGATTTCTTGGCCTATACACTATAGCACGCAAGTTTACGATCTCTGTAAGATAGCACATCAACGCTTAGAAGGTACCATAAGCGAGAAATGCATCCACACTTTCCACTATTGTAGACTTAGCACCAATGGGGATGACTTTAAGTAGGTTGTAACATGGCTAGAGTAAGGTACAAAGGAATTGATAAAAAAGGTAATGCGAAGCATTGAAAACTAAAACTTAGACTGTCGAAAGATTTCATAGAACATGAAAGTGGCTTATACTGCACTTAACTTCATTTTTCTTTTAATAAATGTAGTCCTCACCTTTTTCTAACCACCGGTTCCCTGCTCCTTTTCTTGCGGATACCGTTTTAGGTGAGACTCTCTAATCATAACTTGATTTTTCATCATGATTAATTTCCCCTTATTTTAGGTATATAAACAATTTTTTTCTCTAATTTTTTTCCTTCTTTTCATGTCGTTTTTTTTTAAAGATTTCAAGTCTAAGACTAACTTCCAACTAGGTAAAGGATATTATTAGGTTATGATTATGAGTTTAACATTTAGTAAGAAAGAATTAAAGATTAGGTTTGCTCAAAATGGGTTAACTAAGGAAATTACTTTAGGTAGGATTAAGGCTAAGGGTTTTCATTCAAAAATGACAATCATTCCCCTAAAAGTTGTTTAGTCATATGAATTCTGCCTCATAAAAAATATGAATTATGCCTTGAGTGGGTTATACCCTCGTTCTAGTACCCTAAAAATCTAACTTTTTTCCACTTACACAGTTTTGACTGTCTGCCCTTTTGGTATCTAACATAAAGCTTATCCCTCATACTAAGTCTCTAATATGAAATCATTAAAATGACGGGCTACGGGCTAGATTGAGTGTTTCTCCTAATTTTTCCTAAGTTTCAAGTAAAAAAAGCAACCATAGTTCACTCATTCACAACCAAAGGCATGAAGCAAATTTTCGGGTGACTCTAAATAATAATAATAATAAAAACTATACTAAATGCATGCATGGAAATGTATCATATCCTAGTGAAATAGAAGATAAAAGTATGAATGGAAAGGAAAGAGAAATGGAAAGATAAGAGAAATGAAAAGAATAACACCACCATTACCATCCTTCAACCACATAATTTAAAAAATTAACGATCATACCTGCAATCTTTAGCAAAAAGACCTATCCAACACAATCCACAATCCCTAAGGTACCCCCAAACTTATTCCGAACCTTGTCTCCAATGTTCAAAACAAGCAAAGAGATTCACACATAAAAACAAACAAAAGGGTGAAAGAAAATGATAGATATAGAAATAAGGAAATGATAGCTCATGCATAGTAATTAGAGTACTAAAACAAAGGAAAAAAACAAGATAAACTAAAATTTGGAAACAAATTTGGACTTTCTCGTACAAAAATTGAAACCATAACATGATTAGAGTAAAAACTGATGAATCAAGGAATTGACTTTAAAAAAAAATCAACAAAATTTTGCGAGCCCGAAATTTTTCAACTAATGATAAAATCAACAAAATAGTGAAGATCAAATTTAGTGTTTCGGGTTCTACTTAAAGACCTGCCACTAATGCGGCGACTTGAGTTAGTTTTTGATTTCCAACCAAGTCTTAAAACACATAAACCTTAGCAATTAATCAATTTCCTTAAAATAATAACTCAAATTATGTTAATTAAAATTTAATCGAAAGTCAAACTTGACTCCAACATATGGTACTATCTCCTTCCTTCATCTCAAGACTTTCCTTAACCTGTAAAAATTAATAAATGGAGTTTATGGATTAGCTAAAATGGTTGAATAAGTGAAATAAAGTAAACTAAACTAGACTATACTAAATTGGACTAAGCTAGACTAAAGTGGGTATGAAAATAAATAAAATAAAGTTTGGTTACCTCCTAACAAGCGCCTTTATTTTAAGTATTGGCTAGACTTGGCCTGAACGATTACGTAACGCACACTAATTTGGAGTAGTCACGAACAAATGGAATCACCATAGCTTTGTGCAATGAAATAGGCATGCCCTCCTTCAGAGTTTTGAGTTCATCTCGAACTTCTAACAAATAAGTCTTGGCCATCTAACACATAGCTGTCAACATCACATAAAATTTTCAAGTGCCCTTTTTGTTCCATCCCAGTTTCAAATTCCAAAAATATGCTTGAAACATGAGGTGGATTCATCAACACCAGAGGTTGATCTTCATTGCTCTCTTCATATGGTTCATATAGCCTTTCCAAAGTGACTTCAATTGTCATCTCAGCTTCTTCTTCATGAACTTCTACAATTATGATGTTCGGCTCCAATGGCGAAACTTCAAGTTCATATTTCAATTCATTCAAATACTCATCTTCCTCAACATTTCTCAACAAATCGCTCGAGCATGCTCCTTTTGATCATAATGTATAGGCTATGCGAACTTTTCTTCATTAATCAAATTATCAAAACTAGCATTCATTTGACTAATTATAATGCTCATATTTTGAAAACTTGAATTCATCTCTTGTCGATTTTGTTCCATTTTTTCTTGATAGTGTAGATTGTCTTGATAAAGCTATTCATTGAATGAGATTAAGTCCTTCAACATTTCTTCAAGAGAACACTCCTTTTGTTGAAGAACCTGTGAACTTGGGATGAACTCGTAGAAGTTGGGTGGTGGCGATATATATCTCCCATCGGGATAATTCTCATTCTCGTAATTGTAAGAGCAAGCATTGGTGGAATGAGTACAATCACCACAATGTCCACAAGCTTTGGCCAGCTGCAAATTAGAAGACCAATTAGAAAAATTATGTCCATAACATGAAATACTTACCCCATTCACACTATGATAGCACGAGTCTTCAAATTGACCATAATTGTAGGAATAAGAGGTCACTAAGGAGTTACTTGCAAATATATGCTAGAGCAAAGGGACTAGATAGATAAATAAATAAAAAGAAAGAAACTAAACTCAGAATAAAGGACTAAATCATCGGCAATGGCGCCAAAACTTGTTCACGTGTCGTTCATGTCAAATATAACCCATACTCAATTTACCAATCCCATTTGGGTGTAGTAGTTGTAAATACAAATTTGAATCCACTGGACTTAGGTTTTACTCAGAGTTAACAAAAAAGGAAATTCAAGGGTTTTTTAAAATATTTTAAGAAAACGATTAATTAGAACTGCTAGAAATCAAAGCTTGCAAAAGTGAATTCAATGAAAGAAAATACTTAGGTCTACTGTCCCACAAACCCAAATCATGATTCAATAGCATGTCGTGGTCTTTCGATCTTTCCCAAAAGATTATTAGTCAATTCCTCCTAGATTAGTTATAGGAAATCGACACACCAGAAATCCCTAATTCCCCGAATCTCGATTGCTAGGAGGTCCGCCATTAACTACTTCCCTAGTCAACACATAAGTCTAGACATCTGCCAATAAAGTTTAACGCATTAACCTGATAAAGATCCGTGGGAACACTAATCCTAAATAACCGGATTGGTCCGCTTCCAGTTTAACCTAAATTTATTTGTCGCACACTCAAACACCGAAAAGTTTTAAAGGAAAACGGGTGAGTGATCGTCACTTGTATTGGTCCAACCATACAATTACGGATACAATTGTCCCGATTAACTATTGGTCTTCCACATAAAAACATGCAATGACCATATACATACCCTAAGCTTGCACCATAATCATGAAAATGACAAAAACTATAATAGGAAGAATTGAAATAACTTAAATTATAAATAAAAGATATCACATAATATGCTATCAACTAAAATTCTAGACTTGCTTCGCCTCCGACCTTGGAAAAAAGTACTTAGTCGGACATTGTCTTGATAAACACGATTAGATTATAAAGAAAAGAGTCTCCTTTAATTCTCTATTCAATTATACCAGTTTACCACGTCCTAATGACTACTTATACTCCTAAAAACCCTAAAAATACAATTAGAAACTCTAATTAACAATCCCAACAAAATAGAACTCTAAAACTTTCTATTTTCATGCCTCAAAGCGCCATTTGTAAATGATCCACGTCGTGTGTATATTTGTCGTAGCGCCGCTATAATGCCAACTTTGTATTGTGTTTTCCTTCTCTAACTGGTCCCGATGCCGTGTGTGTAAACCCACAGCTTCGCCACTGCGTCAACCTTACTTTTGTGCTTTTCTTGGCTTTTCATCATGAAATCACTCATTTTGTCTCTTTTATAGATTGTAAACTTGAAAACACATAAATATCATCAATTAGAGTTCATTCCAGGATATTTAGACCAATTATAATACTAAACTAACCATATATATAAGTCTAACTAAATAGTTATCAATGCACTAACGAAAGAAGATGCATCTAGTTCGAAGAAGAAGCAAAAGACAGTGGGGCCTAAAATAAATGGAACACACCGATCATGTCGGGCATCCCAAGGTGTATCTAAGGTTGGTTATGTCCATTACATATAGTCGGGTTGGGTGCTATACGTTGAGAGCACTATCGATGTGACATGCGATGGTAATTGTAGGTATCATTGCGTTGCTTCTAGGCTCAGACTCCCCAATGTAGATGGTTGGAGGTTAGTACGTAAAAGAACGTTTGATGAGATCACGAGGCATGAAACTCTTTGGAGGAAGTGCTTGGAAATGGCTATGAGAAAATAAAGACTGTCGTGCATTGTTCGGATGATAAGGTGGGGGCCTCTTTTGAAGAATGGTCGACACTTCGGGACATGAGACTCTTAATAGCAACGACATTTAATGTCATGCTAGTCAACCTCTCACATGATAGTTGCTTGACATTTCTTCCTCTAGGTAATATCACCGCCATCTTGGATAGTCGATTTATTATTGGTATGATAAATGATAGGAACATACATTAGGTTATGGTAAGTTTGTACATATCTCTGAAATATTTATTATCAATTTTTAAGTACATGATAATGACTATCATGTACTGCTTGTTGACTGCTTGTTCTATTTTGTAGTTGACCGGTGAAACTAAAAGTTAATTCATAGCTTCCCTCATTATATCCATCATGAGACGGGTATGCCGAGGTGTGCGCTAAAGGTTGTGGTAAGGGCTTTATCATTCGAGAACTCGTAACGGTTCTAACTTCTCAACAGGGCACGCCTTCTGTGGTAGACTTAACGTCACCTTAGCTTAATCCGAATTTAGCAACATTAATAGTTTTGTATAGTGCAAATGATTACGGCTATACATTTTATGTTGTACTTTTCATTATAGTCGTATGTACTTTGTAAAAGTCTTGTAACACTTTTTGTTGTTTATACATGGATATTTCAAACACTTGTACTGCCAAGACATTTGACGTTCAGACTTAGCGACATTTTGGTTTATTACATGAATGGCTATGACTTATGTTTGCTCATGTTATGTAAGAACTAGTTTTTTGGGTGGATGATTTATGGTTGTCTTTGTCATGAGTTACGTTTTCTTTTTGTCGATTATATATATTCTCAACATACACATTCTGTCAATACACATGTCTCGGCTTCACAGTGTCTGAGAATACAGCCAGAGTCTTGGTAATGTATATCCGACAAACGTCGTCTACTTTCAGTCACCCACAATCGAGGCATTTAAGAAGAAATGTCTCGATAATAGTAAATCAGAACAATTCCTAGAGTCTCGGTCACACGTAACCGAGATTCTTCGCTTTTCTCGGTATTGCATTACCGAGATTTGATATACACTAAATCTAACTTAATAAGTTTAAGTTAAACGTAACCGAGATTCTCCATTTTTCTCGGTGTCTTGTGTTCAAGATGTTCTCTTAAGTATCAGCCAAGTACAACCGAGACAAATGGCTTATCATTTGTCATAATTGTATCGATCATAGTGTATCGAGTTGTTATGCATAGTTACGGTGGAATACTTCCAACGTTATTCAATACTTCTCGGAACTTCATCATCGTGATAGCATTGATGTGCCACCTTATAATATGTCTCGGCCATGTAGTTCTGTGACGCCTATGCATAATTGCGGTATTGTCTGGCCGAGCATTTATGTCATGTCTTGAACCTGTGGGATCGAGACATATCTCAGATAAATTTGATAGTCAGTATAAGTTACCAAACTCACTTCAGATTACAAATAACAAAGTTAACATACACTTCCATTAACAAAGTGATCACAATAACAAAGTTAGCATACACCACAATGAACAAAGTGATCACAATAGCAAAGTTAACATATACCACAATTAACAAAGTGATCACAATAACGAAGTTAACAAACACCACAATTAACAAAGTTAACAAAGTTTCCAAATTGTCCCAAATAGATCATACTAAACATTCACCATCAACAACATACACCAAACAAGTTAACAACATTCAACATTCACAATAAACATTCAAATTTCAAACCACACAGTTCATTTTTAGGAGGGCTCAGAAGGCTTTTTTTTCTTAAATAGTTTTCGCTGATATTCATTGTGACGACCCTCACCTGACCTAAGGTCGAGTTGCCTGGCCCAGATCACCACCCAAGCCCAATAGTTGAACCGGTCTCGAGCAAACAATCTCGCACGCCTAAAACAACCCGCGGAATATCAATTAGTGTATATGGATAAATAATTGTAGAATTAAATAAAAGAAAAATCCATTCGACACACTTTGAAATTATAGTTGGGATTCAAAATTTTAAAACAACTTTCGTCATTCAAATACTACCAAATAGTTTAGACTGAAGGCGAGTAAGGTTCATTATACCTAGAAGACCTATATAAATACAACCCAAGTTTCATAATTTGAAAATCAAATAATTAGATAATAAAATTACGAGGCTCATATCCAAAGAGAAGGCTTCAAACTATCGTCTCTTCTTGTTTTGATCTAGTGCCGATGTGGAAGGTCCTGAGATGTAAGTGGGGTGAGCTAAAAGGGACAACGGAGCTCAGTAATGCAGAAAACCCGCTCAACCATCAAATACGCAAGTAATACTTAATAAGCATGCATTAATAATGTAATGACCCAAATTTAATTAAACTAGGATTAGCGTTAATATCGGGGATTAACGATCGTAATTCGGACGTTACGTGGACAACTCGGTTGACTCAGACACGAGAACCGAGGAAATATGTTATTTATGGATTGTGGTTGTGTATATGTGGTGTTTAAAATTATTATTATTATATTGCATCGTATGTGTGTATGTTGCTATCAGGCGAGTTTATGTGACTGGTGTTCACCTCGAAAGGCGTGCCAACACGGGTATCGGGTAGGCAAACTACGAGTACACTAGGAAACTCGACTAATTCCCGTTAAGTTGACTAGTTAAACAATTAAAATGGGTAATATAACCATATGTTAAGTTGATTAAATTAAAACAATATGCTATGGCATACCTCGAAATGCGCGCCGAAATGCGGAGCATCGAGTGCCAGGTAGTCGAAGGTCAGTTGGACCATAAGTTGGATTATTTTTATGAATAAAAACACTAACCAAATGAATTATAATGGGCCTAAGCTAATGTAATTAAATCAAATAAATCAAAGCCTGTAGTTTGGATATTTAAATTGGAAACTATATGATTATCCTAGAGATTTGTATTGACACATATAGGAACCATGTGAGTAGCCAATTAGTGTCACTTGGATTGAGTTAGTGGGAGTTAGTGAGCTACATGTCAAGGTGTGGACCATTAGATAAGTCTCGTGATACGTAAACACATAAAGATCAATGGCTAGGAATTAACCCCACCTTAATATATAAGATGGGTTGATTAAACACATGTAAATGAAACCATCTTCATCTCAAATGTGCTGGAGAAGAAGGAGTTTTTGGAGAGTAGAGGAATCCATGGAAGATTGGTGATGGATTGAGCAAGCTAACTGGTACATCAACTAGGTAACAATTTTACATTAGTAACTTAGCTAAATTTGTTGTTTCAATGAGAAATTGATGTAAATTGATGATGGAGGATTATGCTACTGATGTTGATGAAATTTTAATGAATTTCAAGTATTCTTAGCATTCAAATGAGAATTTACAATTGATTTTGAAGAATTAAGGTTTTTGATGAAATTTGGAAAAAAAAACTAGTGAAATGCATGGATTTAATGATTCTAAGCTAATTTATGTTGTTTTTGTCATTATAAATGATGTTTGGTAACACCATGGAGTGGAGAATGAAATTGTTGGGTCTAGGTAGCTAATTGGGGAGTTTGGGACAAAATTCTCTAGTTGAGAATTCTATCACAGAGGGTAATTAGTGCGCTAACTAGATTGATTAGTGCGCTAATGATTCTGGGCACTTAACGATTTTTCAAATTGAAGAACAGTAGCGAGCTAGATAGATCCCCTAGCGCGCTAACTTCACCTAGCGTGCTAATTGCAGATAAAAACTGAATTTAAGGGACTGTTTTACATACCCAAACACCTATAATCATACTAAATATGTAAAATCAGACTTCAGGGACTTAGAGGACCGTAGCTCAGGTATTGGGGAGCTAGTCGGGTCGGATTTCAAGAGTCCAAGGAAGTCGAAGCGCGGATTGAGGTGCATAAACCCATTGGAATGCCTCATAAAATTCATGATTTTGTTTTATCGATATTGGATTACTTGTGTGACTGCTCGTGTGCACACATGGGGTTTCATTCATGTTTCAGTTTGCGTATATATTGGTTGTGGCTAAATCGCTTGCACGGGTTACTTGTGTTTAGTGCTCGTGTCGACGGCAGTAAGATATACTTACGACCGTCGAAAGGGATTTAGGGTGTTCCTTTGACTTGAAATAGCATCTGGAGGGGTTCAACCGATAACTGAAGTCGGGATTTAGTCATTGTAAGCCTGTAAGTATATACTTGGTTCTTATTCGATTGTATTGATTACTGGGTGGTTTGGGTCAGGGTTTTCTCGTGATTTTACGGTTGTTTATTTATTCTTGCTTTATTTGTGAGCATGTTTAATTGGTATATGTTGTTTATTTATTTCACGCTACTGATTTTGCTTGTCGTGTGCTGCCTACATTCATGGGAATATGACGTACTGTTGCTAGGTGTTATATTCGCATGTCTCGTATTTTATCAGTTTTATTTCATGAATATTGTGTGGACTTATCTTTGGATTTTACTCACTGGACTCGTCACTGTATTTTCGGGTGACCAAGTGCAGATCCTTCGACGAGTAAAGGCAAGGGCAAGGAGGTATTGGACGACTACCTCTGAGATTGTGGAGCCAGCTCGTGTGTGACTACAGTATGTACGTATTTATATTTTTGTCAGGTTTTGGGGATTGTTGAACATTAATTACATGTATACAGAACTTTTGTTATACTTATCTCGCCCTAATATATACATGATATCTTTTACTGGTTCCACTACTTAGGATTGTTAAATATTGCATAACTTACTCGTTTAAAGACTTCCACATTGTAAAAAAAATATTATAACTTTATAAATTGATTAAAAAGCTAACTAAATCAGTAATACTTATATAAAGATTTGTTTAGCTAGGTTAAGGTTAGCTGGAAAAGTGAAAAAAAAAAGTTAGGTCGTGGGGTGTCAAAGATAAACGGGCCATGATGTGGCAGGGCTTGGTGACGTGGAATGCGACATGGCGGGTCCCAAGGCGACCCGAAAATTGGGGCCATCACAAATACACCGTGTCAACAAGATTGATAAACCATTAATAAACAAGACATCGCATGGATTAATAGAGCATTAATAAACTGTGTCAACAAGATTGATAAAACCATATTCAAAAAAAAACTCATCATCTTTCATAGATTTCACAAAAAGAGAGATACTATAGAAAATAGTAATAATACAAATTCATGGTTGTTGGGGTTTGGGGTTCATACGACGTAAAATTCAAAACGATTTTGAGAAATTCCAACAGGATCGAAAATAGGTTCCATTAAACTAGATTTGAAAAGTAAACCATACCTTAATCAGTAATTTTCTTTTGTGATTGTTCGATCTCCATGACGTTCAATCGTGCGTCATCTATCGCAAATTCACACACGAATGGTGACCACAATTTGTGGTGCTAGCCCCAAGAGATATCAAAAACTTTTTTCTTTCTCTCCCAAAATCCAGAGCATTCGGAATTTGCAAAAACGAAAATCTTATTTCGTTTTAGGGTTTCACTCTTTATTTATATGTGTAAATAAGCCCTCACTTAAAATCTTATTCGTAATACAACTAATGTATTTAGGCAGTTTAAGCAAATTACACATATGCCCCTATTAATAAGTTATCTTATAACAAATCATAAGGGCTTTTATATCATGAATTTTATCATATAAAATTTCCAATTGAAATCGCACAAAGCCATTCTTTGTGTGCGACCCAATAGGTTCATAAGACGTTGGCAATGAAACAAAACAACTTTGGTACACAAGTCATAAGCGGTCTCTAGCAAGGCATTATGACTACCCAAGTAGCTTGAATATCAAAATTGATACAACCTAATGAATAACATATATCATATCCTTTGGTCGTGCGATATCCTTTGACTAAACATAAGGCATAGAAAGTCACCCTTAATGTTCAATCGTACTAGTCTCCATCTTTAAGTAAATTGAAAACATCCAAGTGACATTGATCATATCAATTTACATGGACTTGACCATTATTAGTCTATCATATCGAGGGATCCACTGATATCTCTCTTTATACGAGTTTGACACATTCTATCTTAATTACACACCTTCACATATTATTCACATGGTAACCAATCACAATATTTATAATCGTCCGGTTAAAGACAACGTTTGATTGTGTCAAATTACCATGCTCCTAATATTGAAGCCTACAGTAATCTCAAGTCAAAAGAATAAATTATATTCCTATCATGAGTAACATTTATGACTTAATCCATATGATGTTCTCATAGCGGGTCGGTCCAGTTACTTGTTCCCTACCAAGTACTCATAATCTCGATTCGTATCCTTATACGCATAATCATCACATGACCATCAATCAAGATTCACACTAGTATTAATTCATTATAGTTCCCAGTATAATGATCTACTAGGGACATTTAAGATATTTCAACAAATACGCATGGATCTTACTATAAGTTAAACATGCAATCACTTATAATAAAACTGCAAACGAAAATCTCAATTTTATTAACTAAAATTATAAGATAAACAATGTTTGTAGATTGACTTGAGGTACATGCCCCAACATCTCCCACTTGCACTAGGGCCAATCATTCATGTTTCTAATACCTAATGACCTAACATGACCATCATGTTTCACTTGTGGAAGAGCTTTCGTCAAAGGATCTGCAACATTGTCTTCTGTAGGAACTATGCAAATCTTCAAGTCTCCACTCTCAATGATTTTTCGAATGAGACGAAAACGTCTAAGTATATGCTTGGATCGATGGTTTGATCTTGGTTCCTTGGCCTGTGCTATCGCCCCGTTGTTGTCACAATACAAGCAAACAAGGTTAGCTATACTAGGAATTACACCAAGTTCAGATATGTGTTTTTTATTCAAACTGCCTCCTTAGCTGCATCGGATGCTTCAATATACTCAGCTTATGTTGTAGAATCTGTCACAGTTTCTTGCTTCGAACTTTTCCAGCTCACTACTCCTCTATTCAAAGTAAATACATATCCAGATTGCGACTTGAAGTCATCTATATCAGTTTGAAAACTTGCATCCGTGTAACTATTTACAACAATCTTGTCTTCCAAACTTCCATAGACCAAGAACACTTCTTTAGTCTTTCTCAAGTACTTAAGAATGTTTTTTACTGCTATCCAGTGACTATCACTGAGATCAGACTAACATTTACTTGTTGCGCTTAAAGCATATGATACATCATGTCGGGTGCATAACATGGTATACATGATAGATCCAATAGCTGATGCATATGGAATCGTATTCATGCACTCTCGCTCATCATTAGTCTTTGGACATTGAGTCTGTTGAGACTTATACCATGAGACATTGCCAATGACCCTCTTTTAGAGTCTTGCATACTGAACCTATTCAGTACCTTGTCTTTGTAAACACTCTGACTTAGACCGATCGGCCTTTTAGATCTATCGCTATAGATCTTAATTCCAAGGATGTAGGCTGCATCCTCTAAGTTCTTTATTTGGAAACACTTCCCTAACCAAGACTTAACACTTTACACGGTTGGGATGTCATTTCCACTGAGTAATATATCATCAACATACAGTACCAGGAAAACAACCACGCTCCCACTGACCTTTTTTTATACATAAGGCTTATCTTCATTTTTGATGAAACCAAATTCCTTAATTGCTTCATCAAAACGAAGATTCTAACTCCGAGAAACTTTCTTTAATCCATAAATGGATCTTTGAAGCTTGCACACCTTCCTAGAATTCTCAGGATGAACAAACCCTTCAGGCTGTATCATATACACGTCCTATAGTAACTTTCCATTTAGAAAAGCTATTTTGACATCTATTTTTCATATCTTATAGTCATAATATGCGGCTATGAAAATTAGAATTCTAATAGATTTAAGCACGGCTATAGGAGAAAAAGTCTCATCATAATAATTAACACCTAGAGTCTATGTGAAACCTTTTGTTACTAGCCGTGCTTTATAAGTATGCACATTGCCATCCATGTCGGTTTTCTTCTTGAAAATCCATTTACATCCAATGGTCTTACCACCTTTAGGTAAATCAACCAGGTTCCAAACTTGGTTATCATACATGGATTGCATCTCAGAATTCATGGCACTAAGACATTTATCTGCCTCAGGGCTAGACACAGCCTCCTAATAAGTAGTAGGTTTATTTTGATCCATAAGCAACACCTCACTACTATCAGTAATAAGAAATCCAAATCTCTCAGGCTGATGTCTTACCATATAGACCTACGTGGGTCTTGTGATACTTGTGGATGTTCAACTAGTTCAAGACTTTGTTGATCTCTCGCTGGCGGTTGAGTGTTTATTTGTGGTTCTTGAACTTCTTCAAGACTTACTTTATTCCCATTGTTGTCTTTTGAAATAAACTTTTTTTCCATAAAGACACCATTCCGAGCCACAAACACTTTGTTCTCAGTGGAATTATAAAAGTAGTATTCTCTAGTTTCTTTAGGATTACCAACAAATACACACTTGATAGATTTGGCTGATAATTTTTCTAAGATTTGTCGTTGTACAGAAACCTCAAGACCTCAAATCTTAAAGAAAGACAAACTTGGTCTTTTTCCAAACCACATCTCATGTGGTGCTTTATCAACCGCTTTAGAAGGAACCTGATTTAGTGTAAACGCAACAATTTCTAAGGCATAACCGCGAAAGGAAATATGAAGATCTGCATGACTTATCATAGATTGAACCATATCTAATAAAGTTCGATTTCTCCTATCAGAAACACCATTCCATTGTGGAGTTGCTGAGGGAGTTAACTGTGAGATAATACTATAGTTTTTAAGATGATCATCAAACTCTTGGCTCAAATATTCACCACCTCGATCTGATCGAAGTGCTTTAATAGTTTTATCAAGTTGATTTTGCACTTCATTCCAAAATGTTCGAAACATCTCAAAAGAGTCACCTTTATGTTTCATGAGATACACATAACCATATCTGCTGAAATCATCAGTGAATGTAATGAAGTACTGATAACCACTTCTAGCCATTATGTTTATAGGACCGCATACATCAGTATGTATTAGAATCAATAAATCACTTGTCCTTTCATTGTGTCCAGTAAAAGGGGCGCTTTGTCATCTTGCCTAGTAAACAAGATACACTTGATTCATATAATTTAAAATCAAATGAATCTAAAAGTCCATTTTATGGAATTTAGAAATGTGTTTCTCATTTATATGTCCAAGGCAACACAATGTCAAAGGTAGGTTTGATACAAATTATTTGACTTGAACCTCTTTGTATTTACATTAAGAATAGGAGTATCTATGGACCTTTTCACGTTTAAAATATAAAGACCATCACACAAATCAACATTCGCATAGAAAACGTCTTTACGAGAAATGAAATATTTATTATTCGCAATAAAGAAATTAATACCATCTAAATCTAAACATGAAACTGAAATGATGTTTTTGCTCAAGGCAGGGACATAATAATAATTATTTAAACTAAAACAAGTCTACTAGGTAAAATTAACTCATACCATCCTACAGCCAATGCAGCAACCTTTGCTCCATTTCCAACTCGTAGGATGACTTCTCCTTTTGTTAGCTTTCTACTTTTGGTGAGACCTTGCACATTAATACAAATGTGAGATCCACATCCAGTATCCAATACCGAGGAATCACTAGTAGACAATTTAACTGTTGGGTTTTGGGGTTCATACGTACCGAAAATTACAAAATAATTTTGACAAAAACCCCAACATGATCCGAATCTAATTCCATTAAAAACGTTTAAACATGAAAACTTAATCATACCTCGGTCGCAATATACATTTCTGAAGGTTGATCGATCTCTAAGGCGCTGCCAACGACGAACGCCCTCTACCAGCAGTCCACACACGAACGGCGGCCAAGATTCGAAGTGTTAGCTTCGAGAGAATACCAAACCTTTTATTTCTCTCCAAAACGATCCAGAGCGTAGCAGAAAACCCTAATTCGTTTCTAAAACGAAAATCGAGTTTCGGCCCTTAATCTTTCCTGTATGTGTTCTCACTTAAAGCGTCTATTTATACAACCCTTGTATATAGACGGTTAAGTAAATTACACATATACCCCTACTTAAAGAAGTACAAGTGTAATACACCACAAGGACGTTTTTGTCACGAATTTTATCATATAAAATTTGTTTTTCTAAACCATCTTAAAATCTCGCAAAACCATTCTTAGTGTGAGACCCAATAGGCTCATACAACGTTGGCAGTGTACCAAAACTCATTTTTGGTATACAAGTCATAAGCGGCCTCTAGCAAGACATTATGACTACCTAAGTTGTACGAATATCAAATCGATACAACCTAATCAATAATGTATATAACATCCTTTTGTCACACGATATCCTTTTTGATCAAACATAAGGCATGGAATTGTCATCCAACATGTTCAATCGTACTAGTCTCGATCTCTAGGTAGACTGAAAATATCCAAGTGACATTGATCAATATCAATTCACTTAGACTAGGCCTTTTAACAATCTAACACATCGAGGGATCCACTGGATATCTCTCTTTATATGAGAGGGACAAATTATATCTTGATTACACAACTTCATCACATTGCTCACACAGTAACCAATCACAACCTTTATAATCGTCTGGTTAAAGACAACGTTTGATTGTGTCAAATCACTGTGTTCCTAATGTTGAAGTCTCTGGTAATCTCAAGTCAGAGGACTGAAAATATACCTATCATGAGAAACAACTATGACTTAATCCATATGATGTTCTCATAGCGGGTCGGTCAGTACTTTGTTCCCTAACAAGTACTCGTGATCTTGATTCGTATCCCTATACGTATAATCATCATATGATCATCAATCAAGACTCACACTAGTCTTAATTCATCATAGTTCCCAGTATAATGATCGACTAGGGACATTTATGATATTTCTGTAAATACCCATGGATCTTATTATAATGTAAACATGCAAATTAATTATAATAAACAGCAAATGAAATCCTCTATTTTATAAACTAAAAGTATTCATAAAGACAGTTAATGGATTGACCTAGGGCACATGCCCCAACATTAACTTCAATAATGTAAATACCTGAAGCAGTAGTCGCACTACTCTTCATTTTCTTTAAATCTTCAAGATAGAGCTTGCAATTTTTTAACCAATGTCAGGTGCATGACAGAAATGACAATTTCCTTCTTTTTCTTTTTCCTTCTGAGACTGTGAAGTGGAAGCAACATGAGGCTTTACTTGTTCAATAGGCTTTGTGACAGTCACAACTGCCATGGCAACTTTAGCTTTGCCTTTGCCCTTTTTCTTTAGAGCCTTTCCTTTTTGAACCATCAACACGTTAGCAATGGGTTTCTTGACATTCTGCTCAGCAGTTTTAAGCATCAAATGCAACTCTGAGATAGATTTCTTCATGTTATTCATGTTATAGTTCATCACAAATTGTGAATAACTATTAGGCAATTAATTCAATATCAAATTCGTAGCCAACTTTTGGCTTATAGGAAACTCAAGTCTGTCAAGATGGTCAATATAGCCCTTCATTTTTAGAACATGAGGACTAACCGATGCACCCTCAGACATTTTGCAAGAATGAAGGTTCTTAACTGTTTCAAACCTTTCTTGCCTAGCCTGTTGTTGGAACATTTCCTTCAGCATCGTAGCCATGTCGTAAGTTTCCATGTGTTCCATGTCCTTCTTAAATTCAGGAACCATGGTTGTCAACATAATGCATGCAACATCAGTTGAGTCGTTGACATGCTTAGTATGTGCATCCTTCACGACTTTTAAAGAATTGCCTGGTGGTATCTTAGCAATAGGATTATCCAAGACATACAACTTGCGTTCATGCTTAAGAACAATTCTGAAGTTTCAAACCAGTGAAAAAAGTTTGTCCCGCACAACTTATCCTTCTCAAGGATGGATCACAGTGACAAGGGATTAATGTGATTTCAAGAGGCCATATATCTACAATAAAGATTATTCAAAAGTTCATTTTAGTATAGATCGGGGAATAGACTCCCACTAAATTAACAACCCTCTTGAAAATGCAATGTTAATATAAGGGACTAAAATCCATGTTTCACCCAATTCCAAGACAGCTAAGGCATGACACTTTGAATTAGGTTATTTAGGTATGTACTAATTACCAATTACATTATATGTAACTTTTAGTTGTTTTTATAAGATTATGATATCTTATGTCTTAACATGTTTTATCTCATCTAGTGCCTAAAGACCAAAACCGTTTTGATAGCTTTATCAAGTCTAACCATTTCAAACAATAGAGTAACCGTTACTCAACTTGCCTCACCAAGATAACACAATCCACTATGTGGAGGCAGGCCCATATTGTTGTAATTGAAGCCTTGAAAAGTGTTTGAGAATGGATGACACTTGACTTAAAATTTGGAAGAAGGACTTTTATTTGTTTTAGTGATCATAATTTAAACAAGATAAATATCATATATTACAATGCGTAAACAATCACTGAACAAGTTAGGAAATTATACTAATATTGACTATCATACGATTTTTCGAAAATTAAAAATATCGCCTAAAATTTCTCATTATTTTAGTAAATCAATTAATCAAAACTGCCCCTTATTTTAATTTTGAAAAAATTAATTAAAACATTTTTAATTAACTCGTGCCTACCTTTAACTTAGTATCTTATCATAATCCAATTAGGATTTAAGATACTTTGAATCCTTATCCAATTAGAATTTAAGATACTTTGAATCCTTATCCAATTAAAATTTGTTATATATCTCACATATCTTATAGGATTTGTAATTTTTATCCGATTACAAGTTTATCTCCTATCTAATAGGAATACATTAAGGATAACCACAATGAGATATATGATCAAAATCAATTTCGAAATATTAATCATGTATTCAACACCAGAATCATATTAAATTAATCATGTTAACCTAATCATGATTTCTATCATGTAGATATACATAATTATTGAACAAAAACGAAATATGTATTCAACACTAGAATCACATTAACCTAAACATGACTTCTACCATGAACATACAAAATTCGCATCATTCAATATTAAAACATATGTTAATCGAAATACTCAAAACATGAATACTATCATTGAATCAAATCATGCGTATGTATCAATATACATGAATTAACAACATGCTTTAAAACCAATTCATGATAACAATTATCACATAACATATATGTACATCATACATATACATAAATCAAGATTATGTTTTCACACATATATCATATATACATAAGAAAAAACATGCAAACGTTTAATAGAACCGAGCCTAAGGCTCTGATACCATTGTTGGGTTTTGGGGTTCATACGCAGCGAAAAACTTAAAACAATTTTGAAAATCCCCAACAGGATCAAAAATAGGTTCCATTAATCTAGATTTAAAAAGTAAACCATACTTTAATCCATGATTTTCTTCTGTGATTGTTCGATCTCGAAGACGTTCAAGCGCGCATCCTTTATCAGAAAACTATACTTTAATCTGTGGTTTTCTTTCACCCTTTATTTTTTATGTGTAGATAAGCCCTCACTTAAAATCCTATACGTAATACAACTATTGTATTTAGGCAGTTTAAACAAATTACACATACGCCCCTATTAATAAGTTATCATATAACAAATCGTAAGGGCTTTTATGTCATTTCATTACTCTGGACCAATTGAAATTGCACAAAGCCATTCTTTGGATGCGACCCAATAGGTTCATGCGACGTTGGTATTGAACTAAAATCATTTTGGTACACAAGTCATAAGCAGTATCTAGCAAGGCATTATGTCCACCCAAGTAGCATGAATATCAAAATTGATACAACCTAATGAATAACATATATCATATCCTTTTATCGTGCGATATCCTTTGACTAAATATAAGGCATGGAAAGTCACCCTTAATGTTTAATCGTGCTAGTCTTGATTTTTAGGTAAACTGAGAACATCCAAGTGAAATTAATCATATCAATTCACATAGACTTGGCCATTATTAGTCTATCATATCGAGGGATCCACTGATATCTCTATCTATACGAGAGTGACAAATTTTATCTTAATTACACACCTTCACATATTACTCACATGGTAACCAATCACAATCTTTATAATCATCTAGTTAAAGACAATGTTTGATTGTGTCAAATTACCATGCTCCTAATAGTGAAGTCTATAGTAATCTCTAGTCGAAGGAATAAATGATATACCTATCATGAGTAACACCTATGACTTAATCCATGTGGTGTTCTCATAGCGGGTCGATCTAGTACCTTGTTCCCTAACAAGTACTCATGATCTCGATTTGTATCCCTATACGCATGATCATTACATGACCATAAATCAAGATTCACACTAGTATTAATTCATTATAGTTCCCAGTATAATGATCGACTAGGGACATTTAGGATATTTCAATAAACACCCATGGATCTTACTATAAGGTAAACATGCAATCACTTATAATAAAACAACAAACGAAAACTTTAATTTTATTAACTAAAATTATAAGATAAATAATGTTTGTAGATTGACCAAGGGCACATGCCTCAACAGTTGTCTCATTCAATGCATACTAGATATTGGCAAGAATCTGGTAACCGATTCACCAACCCTCGAGGTGATGGCAACCACTAGGTGACATACAGGTCTTATGTGCCATCTCGTTAGTCCTATCAACCCAATAGTAGGTTCATCCAAAGCCGTCACTGATGCATGTCTCTCTATCACAAAGTACAAGAGAATGCAACTCTAACTCATGCCCTAATTGATACACTTATGAATTTAATTAGACAAGCCCTCGGTGGCACCACAAACATCCTGGGGAATAAGATATTACTTGCTAATAAAGCCCTCGGTTGGGACTCCACAAACATTATGGGGCAACGAATATGATAAGAGGGGAAAACAAATGCATTCACATTCTATAGATACGTAAATCCAAGCCAATAACATGATGCAACCCATTTCACAAGTCTCTAGTTAAAAATGTATATCCTAACATAACTAATTTCATGCCATAATTGATAATTGAGTAAGCTCCCTACTTACCTCGACTCGCCGCGAATCCTATTCTCGATCCTCGTGCACTTGAGGTCCAATATGAACCGCCTTGCGAATATAAAAAATTTAAGACACATTCACATCATCGAAAAGTCGTATATTAATTCCAATTTATTTCTACATTTATTTCGGGGTCCACTAATGTGGGTCCCGCAGGTTCACCGTAGCCCAGTGCGAGGGATGGGACCCGATCGGTTTCCCTAGGGGACACGATAGCGTGCCCCGTTTAAAGGTAGGGTTTACTTGTATTATATATATTTACTTATTTTCTTGGATTAGTGGCAAGTTAGCCCCTGTTCTAGATGGGTCAGGGGCCACTTCGGTCCCTGGTTTGGGGCCTAGGGCTGAACTGGCCCCTGCCCTTATCAACCGCCTGGACCTTTCCCCTAGGCTTCTAGGTGTTAGGGGGAGCACCTACTCCCACCCAGGTCCTTGCTCGGCGAGAGCACCTACTCCCACCCAGGTCCTTGCTCGGCGAGCGCAGGGTCACCCCTGCCAGGGTCGGCCAGGGGGCACTGGTGCGCCTCTACCAACCCCATGGCAGGTGGTTGCGATTGGGAGGGGTGGACAAGGAGCCACCCCATCCCTTGGTGTTTATTGGGCCTCCTAATGGAGGCCCCTTTGGCGGCGGCAATGGACACCGCTCATCACCGGTGACAGCGGCAGCAGACTGCCGCCGCCCTCGCCGACGATGCCGTGGTGGGGCCGCCCCCTCCGTGGGGTTCTTTAACATCAAATCTTTGGCATAAAACTCTAAAATTTCTCAAAAAATCACCATATTTGTTCAATTCTCTTCAAAAGGAGTCCAATCATGATTTGAGAATCACTTCTCCACTTATACCACCATTAGAGCTCCCCTTTGCTCTTATACGTATTTTTTTGTTTTCAAACAAAAAGGGGCTAGGGTTTACAATTAGATTTATATAGTAGGATCAATTGGTGTAGGGTTTGTAAAATTACTAAATTTCCCTTAGGGCAAGGTTTTTGGGTTTTTGGTCATCACATTCATTACCGTACATGCACTTGGGAGGAGAAGCATCGGAGGGAGGGGCATTACTTGGGATGGACCTCGAGCGGTTTGCCATGCTGTCGTGTTGGGATTCCTTAAAAGGTTCGGCAGGGGCTGTCGTGGTGGTTGCAGTGGTAGTGGTGGTAGTCATGGGAAAATTCCTCCCCGACACTTGTTATTTTCTTTGTGGACTCCACACTACACTCCTCATCCTGCATATCCATTTACTTCAACGCAACGTCCAACACACGCCTATTCCGCTGTTAAAAAATGAGATAAAACTAAATATTTGTAAGTACAAACTCTCAAGAACTCCTAGTCCACACGTCATTATGCATAACATCTTCACGCACTCAAACGTAACAAAATGAAAGTTATTTAGACAACAGTACCAAACAACATACCTTCAACACCTCATTATCAGCGATAGTACCGGCGACAACAGCATCGTCTTCGTTATACACGATCTGGATAACCAGGTGTGAAACTCGTAAAAACCAAGGAAAATAATCTGGAGTGGCCATAAACTCCAATTGTACATTCTCACCTCGAACTTCAGGGGCAAACAAATGGTTACGCCACCTCCCCAGTGCTCCTGTTGGAACCCGTACTTCACCGAATATTTGAGTGCATATGGCCTCGAGATGCTTTGAGAGGGCGATACGGAAGGGCATATACACCTTGCACATGACCAAGCTGTCTCAGGAACCTTTTCGAATGGTATGGCTCCACGATATCCATGTACTTCAAGGTCTCATCGCAAAACGCCATTGGATGAACCATACCATTCGACCTGAGATCAACTTACGGGTCTTAAGTCACCTACACCAATGAAATAAATAAGTATTACTAAACACATAAGGTACCATGAGGGTTTTGAAACAAAGTTGAGAAACAAACACACCTCATTCGGCCTCAATCTGTCCAATGTCTTCCGAATTGACACAAGCTTGTCCCTAATATTAACCGTCTCGTGTTTCTGGATCCACCACGAGACACAGGGTCGCCATTGGTCCATGCATTTAGCGTTTCACTTGAAAAACCCGAGTTTGTAGTGCTCATACACCCATCATTGACAATACAAAAAGAAATTAGTATCGATAAAACACTAAGTAATAACAAAACACAAGTACAAGTGTAAAAGCGCTTAGAGTAACAATAATTACCTCAAGCAAAGTGAGGTATCTGACAATTTGTGACACTTCAACTCTAGTGGCTGACCAAAGTTGACGGTACAAGTAAGCCAACGCAGCAGCGCCCCATGCATATATAGTTCCCAACATCGTCCAAATTCTCCAGAAGCTTGAGCAATGCAATTGAGACATGTGATCCACTCTTGTCGGCTAAAATAGTGCATGATAGTAGGTACAAAAATAATGTCGTGTAGTGCATTGTATGGGAGGGTAAGTAAGCGGCTTTGACTTCTCATTCGGATACCACCGAGTCTTCAACCAAGCCTTTTGCATAGTGAGCCCCTAGTGATGTTGACCTCGTCCTTCGCCTCATCAATTGTAACACTGCACAACTTTGAAACAATCTCAATGGATTCCTTATAAAAGTCATCTGTATAGCTTGAGAAATTGTCCACCGCAACGACCTTGTCTGTCTCTAAAATCTTTAGTAGAATGCTGACATCCTCCAAAGTGATAGACATTTCACCGAAGGGCATATGAAATATATCAATCTCTTGCTGCCACAGCTCCATAAAGGCAAAAATTAACTCTTTGTTGCCCTTCAGGTATGAGGAGTCTATAAGCGGAGTCAACCCAGATTGCTGGATAATCCTCTGAAGACTCTTGGTGTTAGGGTGGCATGATTGCGAATCTCACTCTTGGATTTGAGCCCATTGGTTGATGCAGTTCAGCAAAGGGCGATGCTGCAACAACAAAGGAAACTAGCATCATTTCAAACATAATATAATATACTTTTATAAAGGAATAAAGTGAAAATAAACAAATGAAATGACATACGTCATCGTTCCAAATCGCAACCGCGGTGTGATGTTTGAAGCTCAACAATAAGGTTCGGTCTATCGGCCCACCAGGTAAAGGAGTAGACGGGTCTTCTTCTTGCTCTTCTTCATTTCTGGTGGCTCGGGTGCCTCGAGTGGCCCCACTACTGCTACTCACATCCACATGACCTTTACAAAGTTAACAAAACAACAATAATTGTCAGAAACAGAGATCCATAAACAACTGACCAAGTCAAGAATAAGTAAAATAACTAGATTTATTGCAATATGGCTCAATAGACTTGTTCTCTTTCTTCATTCCCAAGGGACTCGTTAGAAGACTCGAATGCGTCACTTTCAATTCCACCACGAGCAATGACTAGATCCCATTCCTGATGCTTGGCAACATGCGAACCCACATCTGTGGCAGCCACGCGCCTCTAGGCCGTGCGAATGTGCTGTTATGCGTGTCCTGCAGTCCTACCGACGTCATCTCCACGTCAGCACTTCTTGATAGCCGTGCTTACTCATTAATCAATGATTATATCAATCAATTATTCAATTTTTAGTCAACATTTCATTTGTCATTTACAAAGTTTCAAGTAAATAGTCAATAATTTACAGCGGAAGTCTTAGCATAGCATAACCATAGATTTTTAGTAACTTTCAAGTCATATAGAGCATTAGTCGTACTGTGAAGAATTTGGAATCAAATACGCTATATATCAGGCGACAACATACTATTAAAAGTAAATATATACACGTACTTGTCTATCAAGTCTCTAATAACTCCAAAAGTAAAACAAAATATCAAAATGAACACGTACTTTTAAGTCCTGGATTGTAGACAATCAAAGATAGTTGCCTAAGACCTCCTTGCCCTTACTAGTACTAAAATTTACACTTAGTCATCACAACAAAACAGGTGATGAGTCCAGTGAGTAAGATCCCAAAAGAAAACCATCGAGCATTCAATAATAGAGAGGCCAAGAATAATGTTAAATAAACATGCAGAAATAAACATGCAACTGTAAGATAATCGCATGCATAACTAACACCGATAGAAACCAAATAATTATGTCACACGTAACAAATTGGACCATACTTTGTCAATCAGGATGATCTCAGCGGCCCGTACCACACCGGCTCACATTCGGACTACTTGCGGAGGATCAGTCCATATCACAACCTGTCGAACACGTGCACCGATGAGGTCAGCAGCTCGGGTTATCATTCACCAAGGGCGCAAGTGACACGTGCTATGGTTTAGCATACTAGAGCCCGTACAATACAACATTTGAATAAATCCCGACGACGAACAAAACTACCGATCGTTATAACAAATCAAAGCTGTGCTAGAACATGGATAATGAACAAAAAAATATAAGATAGCACAATTTAAACAATTAAATACTCAAGATGTGTTTCTTAAGGGATTTACGCACCCCAAGTCGTACTTCGAAGCCTTGAAAACACCCTAGTCCGACCACGCTACGCTATCAACTACTGTACCATAGCCCTCGAGTCCCCTGGGATCCATTTTTAGTGTTTTAGAGTGACTTAAGGTGTTTAAATTAGGTTTAGAGTTCTATTTCCCAATACAGCCTCTTAAAAACTAAATAAAGTTTGAACTTTCAAGTTGGGATCATATGTTGCAGCGCAAATTATACCATTATAAATTTCAAATAATCGAAGACACTTAGCAGAAAAGTTTTTTCTCTATGTCTTACCATTTCAAAAAGGTCTAGTTTGCAAAATTTGATTTAAAACGAAAGAGATAATGGACTTTTACAAAGACAACTCGAATTAGAATTAAAATCAAAACAAGTTTATAAAAATTATTTCTCCTAATTTATAGCTCCAAAACTCATAATTTTTTGTCACAAGGCAGCTAACATTCCCAACAACAACATACTAAATGATGAGCTCATTCCAATAATAATTGATAGAGTTATACCTTATCAAAATTCATTTTAAAAATCCCGTATCAGCATTTAAACTGCCTGATTGCAGAGAATTTTTGAGCTAGGAGTTTGAATTTAAAAATTTATTCAAAAAAAAAAGTTATATATCTCTGAGTAAGCTTTCCGACGGTGTATGATCTGCCCCATTTGGAGTTTGTATGAGAGAGTTATGCTCAATTTACAGAGGTTAGGTCAAGAAATTTAACATGCATGCATCAAGAAACTTCAAGAACACAATCCATTTGAAAAATCAGTTTCAAATCTTTAACTTGGTAAACATAATGAACTATTCATTTATAAAGAGACTCAAAAAAAATGAGCGAGCAAACTTAGAAATTTATTTTTGAATCAAAACCCAAATTTTGAAGCTCATTTTCATGGAAAAGAGATGGAGAAGATGATCACCTTGGTTTTGATCTTCCTAGCTTAATTCCTCTAGTAGATGACCTCCATTCCTCCTAGTTCTTGCTGGATTTTCCAGTACTCCAACTCAAGAACAAACTTTGTCATTGTTGCATGAAGAGATTTCCTACTAACTTAGTTATATATATGTTATGTTAGAATCAATTGTGTTTACGTATCTCAAGGTCAATCTAATGGTTCTTGTTAACTTCTACTCCAGTAACTTCCATCTTGTTGACATTAATTCCCAACTCAAATCTCCTAGTATTCCATTTTAATGCGAATCTCGAGGCAAATCTATGACATTAATTTTTTCATCCAACTATATGCATTTGTAATCAATTGATTCGATTAATTTAAGTTATGCATTTTTATACATATATAGGCTATTTAGGATCTTAAATTGGTGTACTACCACTTCCCTTAGTACCCAATTACCCGACACCCAGTGCATCGCGTCTCGACACGCATCCTGAGGCACGTCAATCCTTGATGTACCAAATTATTATGAATTAGCCTAACGTTTGGTTATCTATTTTATGTTGTATTCATCTTTGTTCTAGTCATTTTATTTAAGTTAGCATTATAAGACTTAGTGTACCCGTATTGCACCTACTTGGTACCCGCGTCGATACACTTTACGAGGCTTTTACCCATCACACAATCTCACACGATATGAAAATATAGATACACACAAGCGATGAGTTATGAAATACATAATAATTAACATCGCAATTATGCAACCAACAGACAAAAATAAAAATTTATGCCCAGTCAAACGTGTTTTAACTTAATTGAGGCATCCACGTGGGCCCGAGTTGGTGACCGAGTCTAAAATTAAATGAAATAACGGCGTCCATAAATATTGGGTCGTTACACATCCTGCAGAGCATTCTTCAATGCACGTCTACTCATAGCTGATGCCTTACCTTTCGTATTTGTCTTTTGTTTCTTCTTCCAGTAAGATGCGGTTTTGGGTCTCCGACCACCACGACAACGAGTATCTCCCAACGGCTAACTACCAGTCTCCTCCTGGTCACAACTACCTTGGAACAAGACATATCTGAAAAACAAGGAAAGATAAGCAAATCGTACTTAAAATCAATGAAAAAGGTCTTGGAATCCTCTCTCGACGGAACAGGTCAGACAATTCAACCACTGTCTCGGAACCATGCGAACGAGACATACATACGAGTCTCGGCTACTTACAACCGAGACAAACATAAATAAAAAATTACTGATTGAACTCGAAAAGTAGTGACCGGGTCTCTTATGTATGCCTCGACAACTAGTGACTGAGACTCAAGGTTTGGTCTCGGTTCGTAGTAACCGAGCCTTACCTCATTTGCAAAAAATCATACTCAACATTAAACTCGTTCAATGCCTAATGAGAGTTATGCTACTGATTTGGCACTACTCAACACCATGTAACCGATACTAAATGTATCGATTCCAACCAAACCCTATATCTCAGCCATTGATGGTCGATAATACATTATCATTTACAACCCTGAGTGGCAAAAAAATACGGGATTCCAATTTGAAACCTGTGAACGAAGAACACACAACAAAACCAAAAGTAATGAAGTAACATAACACATTTGTTGCCAAATTGACTATAAACATACCTTTAGTCATTTGAATGAACACCTCGCGAGATCAAATGTCAAAATCCAAACCCTAACTTGTGTTGAATCTTCACAAAAATGAAAAGGGAAACCAAAGGGAGAGGCGAGATTTAGGTGAGAGAGATGTAGGGAACACGAGAATCGAAAGGGAGGAGAGTCAGAATTTTGGAGATTTTGAAGAAAGTAGTGGTGGAGTGCGTCGGTTCAGGGAACAAATGAAAGGGGGTGGAGTGCATCAGTTTGGTGGTTTTGAACGATTGGGGTGCGGTGCTCGGTTTATGTAGGGGATATTTTTGGCATTTCACCTCAATTTTTTGGGTGTCCTCGGTAAAGCACTTGGTGCCATCAACAATGTGTGCACTCAGTAAATGGTGGGGTGCCCGTAGCGCCCCTAAAACAAGAAGCCCCTTGGATCATGTGGATTTTGGTCCAAGGCGGAGTGTTGAGATGTGTGGACATAAATTAGTCCCATATTGATTAAAGAATACTTCATAAAGAAGTATATAATTGATTGTCTCCTTCCAACTAGTATCGAGGTCTTTTTAGATAAAACCTCATACCTAAGAGTTGAAGATGGTTAAGTTTTGGACAATACCGATGTTAGCGGAGATCACGGGCTCGCGCACGCATGTGCAGCATGACCATGAGAATTTTACAAACAGTTTTAAAATTATCTGGCCCAAGATTAACTCAAAGAACCAATGAAAAAATTTAATCCACCAGTCCAAGCCCAAATTGCTGAACCTTCTTTGTTGTGAAAAGACTCAAGAATTCTGGTTGGGTACCATTCTGATATAAAAAAATAAAATAAAAAATGGCTTGTCCAAGTGTTACAGCTATTGGATTTTTCTTATCCTTTTTTTCCTTCAACTGCATTGTTAGATGCTATTCTTATCTTTTATAGTTTCTAGCATTTAAACTAACAGTGATTTACATATATATATATATATATATATATATATATATATATATATATATATATATATATATATATATATATATATATATAATATATATGCATAAAAATACAACCACACCCTCCATTTGCATTACATTGTTTTTCACCTGTGTCTTTAAGGTCGTCTCTTTGATGTTGTAAGTTCGAATCTTCTTCGTTTTTGAGAGTGGGTTGCCTATGGAATAGTCAAGGTAATTCCAGATAATAAAATACAAATAAAGAGTAGAAAAAAACTGTTCAATAGTGGATTAAATTAGAATGATGTCTGGTACATGTTGAAAATCAGTGATTGAAATGATCAGAATCTAAGCAGGACCACTGTCGATTTGTGGACCACCTTGGAAAATTAAAGGCATCGATGAGAATGTAGTTGGAGTGCCTTCTCACTGTACCAAACTTGAGTTCCTAAAACAGCTTCATGTATCACTGTAAAGTGTTGGTCTTCACTGTCAAGTGTATCTTCCCTGTTTTGGGCTATATCTGCAGTGTTGCATGTGGTCCATGTTCAAGGATCTCAAAAAAGAAGTCATTGGTCCACACTGCTTAAGTTGCTGAGGTTTGATCTATCAATTTGGATTCTTTGTTTCTTGTTTGTATGCATAACTTGCGAGGTTTCAACAAGTTTTACAAGATTTATAGATCATTGCAGGTGTGATGCATGTGGGGGCATTAGTAGCATCTCTATATATAAAGATGAAAGTTCACCAACACTTGATTCATACAATTGAAAGCGGGTTATTGTCCCTTAACTAGTGACTCCAGTTCGAATCCAGAGAATGAGAATGAAAAAATCAACATTGAGAGCTCATCCCCAATGTAGTTAGATAGTCCCGGGTGCATTAGACAAAAAAAAAAAAAAAAAATCAACATTGGAATCTGCATTTTGGTCTTGATTTGCTAAAATATGCACACAAACTAGAACAAAGCTTCAATCATAAATTAGTTAGGTAAGCAACATGAATCAAACTCTTTCATTGCGCTCGATTTAATGTAATTGATAGTGTGCTCTCTAAATCCTTCCAATCACTACTAATCGACTTCGATCTACCCTTACATCATTGATTTTTTTAATTTCTATCGAATCAAGTTTTTTAGTGGAAGAATTTGTAAGGTGTCTTTGGAGGTATTGAAACCACTGCAACCGCCCGTTTTTTAAAAAATATGTGAAAAATATATGAACTTCAATCCCTTTAATTTTTTTCTTCATAAAAACTTCAATCTCTTAAGTTAATTGTGCATAACTCAAAAAATTCCTCTTGTTAGTGCACAATATTTTGAACAAAATTTGCTACTCCAAAAATCCCTATATTTAATGGATACAACCATATTTTTTTCCTGCATGTTCCCAGACGTTTAGAGTTAGTTCTCTTGCATTTTGTTCCAATTGTCTAAGATTTGAAAGTCCCATTTTGAAAATTGAAACCACAATCATCAACATGTGTATACAACCACCATTCAGTACATCATCAAAGCAACCATCATCATCAGATCCACTTGTCCTCTGCTCCTGCCAAGTAAAGCATAGAAGACAAAGCACATTGGATTGGATACACTTTAGCTAAGGTTTGTTACAGATCTAATGCAGCCTCATCACCTAACAACAAAACTGCCAACCAAAAACAACAACAAACCATTATTTCAAAGCAACAACCACACACACAAACAAAGATCTACACCTCCACTTTCCTTCTTCTCTTTTTCCCTTTCAACCTTCAAGCTAACCTCTCTTCCTTCCCATCTCAACTCTTGTTAGTAAAATTTCTGAAAGACCTTCCAGAAACTCGAAAAATGCACAAAACGACTGTGACACTCCGATCATTCTGAGAGGTTTTTTTTTTTTTTTTTTGGTTTTGTTTTTCTTTTTATTTTATTTTTTTTTTTTTTTTCAGTACACATTACACAGGGATTAAGGTAGTGAGGATGAGTTTACAGCTTTAGTGTGAGATCCACATCATTTTCAGCTTCATCACTTCTTTCATTAGAGATCCCATGGCCAATCTGCGATGTTTTTAGAGGGAAAAAGCTGTAGAGACGCCGATCGCGGACTGAACTTCCATGAGTGGTCAATGGGTCTTCAATGCCAACCTTCATGTCAATTCAAAAGACAATCAAAATTTACAGTTTACATAATCATAACAAAATAGGATTGGTTTTAAGTTTTGTGTTGCTTCATCTTACTTGGCATGTGAATCCATTCAATTGAGGGCAATTTGTGGGTGGAAACGACAACAGCTGCTTAGATTTTGAACTTGTTAAAGAAGATGCAGTAGCAGAGAGGCCTAGTGAGAGAGAATTGCCATCTAAAGGTCCTCTTTCTACGACAATTTTACCCTGATTCATCTCCAACATTTTTGTACTCCACTTGAAAGAACAAGGGCTGCTTAGATTATGAGCTTCTCTAAGGGGAGAAAAAATAACAACGTGAATCAACATGTGCCATAGTGGTGGTTTGAAAATGAAATAAATCAAAACTAACAAACCTCAAAGAGTCAAAACAACTTAGTGTTCCAATGTTCTTGTGCTCTAATGAAGATGATTCTCCTGGTTTGAACAAATTTGGAATGATTTGGTGGAATTTATACGAGGGACCTGGCGGGTTGTCTAAAGAGAAAGGCCATGTCCTCTTCATGCCAACCATCTATACCACATTCTAACCAAATTCCACATCAAACACACATTTCTATAATAACCTCAAAAACGCATATAAGAGAATAAAAATCACGAGAAATTCAACGACTGCACTACTACATACCTTCTCCTCCTCGGGCCAAATTGGAGGACTATAATAGTTGCTATAACAGCTTTGGTTTGAAGGGGGCTCCATCTGAAGGTTTAGTCCAGATGATGATGAAATTGAAGTAGCACAGACATTCATCTGGAAATTTACAAAAGTCTCATAAATCAAAACAATCAAACAAGGAACACAACTGAAGAAACAACACAAAAATGCTCTAACTCACCAAAGTTGAAACTTGTTGGTGCTGTTGTTTTCTTGGGACTGATGTCGGACATGGCCAATTTGGCTTTAAATCCTTATGTGAATTCATTGAATTGACCCAAATTGTAAATTCATTGGTCAGTTCTTGAGCATTCCACGTCGAAGGAACGCAACCATACCCGTCTGCCATTACATGTCCTGGCCAAGCAAATATAGACTCACTACTTGCATTCCCAAATGTAGTGTTGATCACATTGCTGGGAAGATAATGAGCACTTGAATTTGTCTGTGGGAGTGGTATAGAAGGACTAAAGAGATCAAGATGAGAAACTGACATTGAAGAACTATTTTGTTGTTGTTGTTGTTGTTGGTGGAGGTGGTGGCGGCGGCAGGGGTGGTCATGTAAAGGAAGAACAACTGGCATTGTTGCGGTTTCATTCCTTCTTTGCTCTTCTAATCTAATCTTCTCAAGCTTCTCTACACCTAACCCTCTTTGTGGGATCTTCGTCTGCTTAATTTTCTTTGAAGATTTCGCGCAGCGACCACCATTAACACCACCACAACCACCACTGCTACTAGTACTGCACCTCTGATTCTGCTCTTCTTGCACCATTGTTGTTCCAATCTGCCATCTAAGGCACACAAGCCCAGAAACAGAGAACCCCAAAACACAGACAAGGAGATAAACAAAACCAAACACTACCCATGAACAATCATGCATAGAAACGCAAAAATGAGGGTTACCCAGTTTTGATTTTGAATCAAAGAAGCAAAAAACATCAATTACAAGACCCAGTAACACAACAGAGGAGAGCAGAGAAATCAAAGAGGGCCATTAATAATCATGCACAGAAACACAAAAATGGGGGTTACCCAGTTTTGATTTTAAATCAAAGAAGCAAAAAATCTTCAAGGACCCAGAAATAGAGAAATCAAGGAGTACCCGTTAACAATCATGAAGAGAAACACAAAAACAAGGGGTGCCCAGATTTGAAAATGCATCCAATTTGAAGAAAATGAGAAACTGAAACCCCCATTTCGAGAAGAGAAATCTCGCAAGTTGTGGAGAGAAAATCGGCAGAGTCGAAGCAGCCAAGTTTTGAGGAGAATCTGAGAGGTCCCGGATCTTGCTCTCCTGAATTCTTTGTCTGAGAGACAAATCGAATTCAAAACCACATCAAGTCAACTTCACAAACAAAATCAATCTCTTCATCTTCTCCTCTGTTTTCATCCCAAAAATCGACTCCCAAAGCCCAAAAAAACAGAACAAAACAGAGCAACAACAACAGATGATCATCTTCAAGTGTTGAATTCAAAAGGGGTGATTCGAAATCTCTCTCTCAAAGACATATGATCATCAAATCTCGAGTTCTATGATTTTGATTTTGTGTCTGCAACGTAGTGGCATCTCTGCCCCTTGCACGAAACAGGGCAACAACTGCAGCTTTTGAGCCTAACGTGGCCCCCACGCATGCAATTTTTTCAGAGACTTTACCCATTGTTACCATTCAACTTTCTTTGTTTTGTTTCTTCTCATTACATATAACTGATCTGTTTTTTTTTTTTTTTAATATAACTGATCTGTTTTTATTCTTTCACTTTGTTGTAATCTAATTAATGAATCCCTCTAAAAAAATCTGATTAATTATGGATGAGTTAAATTGTTTGGAAAAATAAAAGTCAAGGTTAAAATTCCCCTAACAAGTTTTTTTGGTTCTGCCATTGTTATCAATAATGGAGTGGCAAAGAACTTCATTGACTTTAAGCGAGGTCTTTTTTATTCTAGTGGATGCAGCAAGCTGCGCTCGAGAGGTCATGTCAAGGCTCGTAAACTTAAACATGTGTTAACCATTATATAATCAAGTGACTAATGAATCATAAATTAATCAATTGCCCAATGAGTAAAGCTTTATGCGAACTTGGGTGCGAAGCTTGAGAAATATTTTTTTTTTTGAATGATGGTTGCATATTGGATGAATTATACTTTACGTGTGTTTTATCGAAATATGATAAGTTGGCTTAGGTTGGGAAAGTGGCTAAGAGAACCTCAAATTAAGTGAGTTGGTTGATTTCTTAACGTTAATTGAAATTGTTTGGAAAATAGTATATGTATCTAGTACAGGTTTGAGGTGCGATCACCCCAAATCTCGAGGCAACCATACACCGCCACGTCACCAGACATGTCACCAGGTCATGCCACGTCACCCGCACAATTGTCCATGACGGCCCGCGAACCAATCATCTAATAATCCAACTTAGTCAATTTCGATGTTTAAATTATTATTTTACCGAAATATACTAAGTTATATAGAGTTTTACATCTTAATTTATTGTTTTAATTCATTTTAGTTGTTTTAGTAACATAAGTCTTCATATATAAATAAGTAATGTAAACGAATTTTGCATTGATTAACAAACTTATGTGGTGGAAACCCGATAAAAGGATACCATGTATATCAGTAAAGGTGACAAAATGTATAATAAATGTCAATATACATATATTAGATAATAAATCTCCCAAAATGATTCCCACAAGTAATATATATACACAAATACAAACACTTGCGAATGAAACTAATAAGGGCTCTCTAGATCAGAGGTAGTCGCCAAGTACCACTTTCCCCCTGCTCGTCGTAGGATTTGAGATTTACCACCAAATAGTAACAAATTTCGGGTGAGTAGATCTCAGAGAAATTTAATTAGTATTCACAAGAAATCCAATAAAGCAGCTACAATTCATGCTGGTAAAGTAAATGAACGAAAATGTAAAACACGAAAATAAGTCACTGAGATGAACAAGAATATGGAACGTGAATGTGTATATAGTTGTCGAGCCTTGGGATGCAAATACTGAACCGAGAAGTCCCTAGTGGCGAGGTAATCCCCGCCCCCTCTTCACGGTCGAAACAAGGAACTCCGTTAGTTGGAAGTTAGACTTCCGCCCAACGCCTCGTAAGAAATGAACTCTGTGAGGGAGGCAAGCCTCACGTCAATCCACTCTCGATATCATCGACTCGTGGAGGCGCGTTGCACGCGTAGTCTATGCATGACAATACTGCGTGAAAACTCTTGGGCCATCGTCTACAGGGTGCCGGGTTGGAGCCATATTGTTCATTCGATTAAACATACACGCACAGGAAATAGAGTGCAATGCAAGCTTAAACTGGTGCAAAGTAAAAATAAAATCAATAGGCGAATTGCGAGTGAAATAAGCAAATTATAAGCTGACGTTTTGTGGGTTTACTTACCTTGACACTCGTGAAAATCACTCTGAAATGACTCGCTTGCGCCTTGAACTATGCACTCGTTATCCAACTAGTCTCTTAAGTCCCTAGTGTCCAATTTTATCATTTTAAAATGTTTTAATGTTATATTTAGTGGATTTTATAATGTAAAACCCAAAAATCAGAATTTTATTTCAATTTTTTGTTGTGACACATTTTACCGATTATATCAGGGTGCCAAAAGCCCGAAAAATCTCAAAACCTAATTTTCGAGCCTTTTTCCAATTTCTCATATATTTTTTTCTAATTTTTTTGAATTTTCCATAATTTTCTATATATTTTTCCTATTTTCCTGTGATTTATTTTATTTAATTTATTTTTTAAATATTTATTTATTTATTATAGAGGTTGGGCCTGAACCGGGCCCGGTTCGGCCCAACCGGGCTGCCCGGGCTTAGGCAGCCAGATCTAGCCCGTCTGGTGTGCCCCCAATGGGAACATGGGCTTACATACAATTTATTGATTCTTTTAGATTAAGCATAAGTGTCCTACTTATTCACTTTAGGCATATAGAACTCTCGAACGCATTTAAGCCCACGTTATGTACTAACTTAGGCTATTTATGGAGTTTATATAACTTGGGCTGTATGTTATATACTAACTTAGGCTATTTATGAAGTTTATATAACTTGGGCTGTATGAACTAGATTATAAAATCCTTATCCTTCTTTACAACATGCATAAAAAAACAAGAATAAGGGGCTTGCGAAGTGATTAATTTGAAGCTAGGGGTTGAACATAAAGGTTTATGTGTTCAAGCTAAACTCCACTAAATCAAGTTTAGGGTAAGATTCCTTCCCCTTTTTTCATATGCATTGTCATGAAATAGGGGTTTTCAAAATACAAACTCAGTTCTGAAGTTTCTTAATGTTACCTTCCTATCTTTAACTCGATTTCTACTTGAATTCCATGTTTATCAACTTTTTTTCAAATCAATTTCAAGTTGCATTTTGAATTTGGGATGTTAGAGTTCATGAATGTGTTGTTTTGAAGAACTTGTTTAAAGTTGGCGAATTGTTGATATATGATGTAAATATGACGTTGGATGTTATAATTGAGGTAATACCCCATTTGAGGGCACTCACTGATTAGCTTTTTGAAGCCCTGTATGGGTGGACGTAGGCTCAGGAATCAGCGTGCAAAATAGGGGTAGAAAAACCCCCATTTTCACCTTTGTCGTAAATGGCGCCACCTACGGCATGGAACGCTGCACAAACAATACCGTGAGGGGCATCGTGGGATCCATGCTCATGGCATCACTGATAATTGATTGTTTATCCTTATATATAGGGTTAGTTTAATATTATATTTAGTATAAATATCCATAAATGAGCTCTAATTCACAGTACTATTGTATTTTTAGCTAATTAAGGTGTAAAAGAAGGAAATGAGCAAAAATGAGAAGAAATAGAGCAAAAACCCATGAAAACATGGTTAGAGTTGTGGCCACACTTGGTGACGCTATGGGAAGGAAAGACACAACGTGGGAAGGAAAGGAATGGCGTGGGAGAGATGAGAAAGTGAAGAAAACCAATTCTGGAGGTCCGACACAGTGGCGACGTTGTGGCATACAAGGCACGTCGCTAGGACAAGGAGTGACGGTGCCGAGGCACTAGGAGAGGAAAATATATGCATGCAGTGGTGGCGCAGTGACGGCACCGTGGCTTACCACACAGGAAGCCGGGGAATTAGTAACATCGCCAAACACACAGGAAATAGAAAGTTGGAGTTTTATTTCGAGTTAAATTTTAAAGTAGGGTTTCTAATTGTTATTAGAGAGTATAAATAGGTATTAGAACGTGGTAAACATACCACATACCAACTATTACCCACCATTAGAGTAATTTAGCATATGTTTACTTTGAGTTTGGGTATTAAGAAGTATTGTGTGGAGAAAACATTGAAGACTCCACATTTGCAATTCAAGTTTGGTTTCATTGGATTAATTCAAGGTAATATTTATATTCATCTCTGATTTGCAATGATTTCCATTATGAATTATGATATGTATGCTTCAATGATGTGTGAGTAGTCTATTTATCTTACGGATCAATGGATCCTATGGTATGCATGCTATGCTTTGAATATGAATGAAAATGAATATAAAAGTGCAATGGTTAGAATTCATATTGATTTTGAGCATAATGATTTAGACATCTTGATCATGTATTTAATGAACTTAGGTTTTAGGAGTTATCATGGCCATTGAAGCTTTTAATCTGGACATGAACGATACAACTGTAAAATACACAACAATCGAGCAATAGTTGTTGATTAGGGACGCACGGATAGTAAACTTAGTTGGTTATGGATCCAAAGATTTGGGACTTAAAGCAATGTGAAGCTTACGTTATTCACACTGACATGTGAAGTTCGAGCTTTCACATTAGAATTTTTCCATCACAATAGTGGGTTGAAGTGATTTGAAGGAAATTTGTCTATTCTAATTAGGTATTACACACAACATATTGAGATGTAAAAGTGGTTGAAAAACATAGTATTAAATTACCAAGGTGAAGTTGTGAACTAAGATATCCTTAATATAAGAGTTAAAGTAAGTTTAAATTGATTTGTTAGTATAAAACCAATTAAAAAGGGATTTCCTTAGCAATAGTTTAAAGTTAAATAGGTAATTAACTAGAGCAAAAAGGATACGTGATCAACGAAAGTTGGTTGCACTATTACTACAAGTTAGCCATTATACTTGCGGCGCACATTAGTCACCCGTGGTGTAAAACTTGACTTTGCATAAATGTTAGACCTTAGTTTACTATGTTTAGGTCGGTCTATCCTTGTTGGCAGTATATCGTCAAGACATGAGTTAAGTTAGTTAGGTAGATGCTGCAATCAAGATGGAGACTTTACTAAGCAAAATGTCTAAGTGTCGATACAACTCAGAGAAACACTACAATGTAAATTATAGTGAAGATTATAGTATCAAAGTCAGAGTTGAAGACGAAGACAGATTTGAAGTCGATGTAGGAATTGAATACGAGTTGGATACTGAAATAAAGCAACTGTTAGTATTAGTCTACAATAATGAAGAGGTTTGATACTGTAAGCAGAAAACTTCGAGATGGATTACAACTACAAAATCCGAGAGAAAGGTGCATAAAAGACTGAAGAACTTTATGGAAACTACGAGTCAAGATTCTTGAAGGAATAGAAGGCTTAGTTGTTGAACATTGGATGATTCCAATAGGATTCACAATTGGAAACCGATGAGGTTTTTCGAGTTGTATTATATTTAGGACTGAATTTCTAGATAGGGTATATAGATTGAGTCTATAAATACTCAAGATCGCCATTGTGTGGATCATCGTTCATTACTTAAGTTTGTGAGATCGAGAGATCATTATAGTGGTTGTTCACATTATCAATTTGATTAATTGATTGTTTAGGCCGAGCCTACGCAGAGGAAGACATTCAAGTCTTACTGCGATATCAATTCTTATTTAGTTTTGATGTGTTTTTATTAATTCATCACTGATTCATTAATCTCTTCGGTTCCTTTGGTTTGAAAACTTTAACAGTGGATTTAGAGCTTTGTCACTTTGTTATTTCTATAAGCGTAAAAGAATGCGATTCTGGAGAGTTTTATCGCCATGGGATCGATTGATGATGTTACGACAATGAACTGGTGAAGGACGTGAAGGTGGATCGATAACTCGATCGCCATTGCTGGAAGGAACCAACTATGCCCACTGGAAGGTTCAAATGGTTCATTTTGTTTCTTCCATTGATGAAATTGTTAGAGAATTGCTCGAGAGAGAATACACTGCTATAACGCAACCATATATGGATGGAAAAGCTGTACCAAAACCTGCATATCTGTGGAAAAATGCTGAGAAGAATGAGAAGGTTGCCAATCATAAGGAAATTAATTAAATCTTCAGTGCTGTTGATGCTGAAGGCTTCAAATTAATTGCAAATTGCACTACTGCAAAGCAAGCATGGTATGTTTTAAAGACAATCTTTGTAGGTACAAATTCTGTCAAAATTTTCAAGTTACATCAACTAATTTCTATGCTTGATCGTCTTGAGATGAAAGAGAATGAAAATATTGCCTCTTTTAATGGTCGTTTACGAGACATTGTTAATCAAGCTTTTTAACTTGGAGAAAAGTAAACTTACGAGTAGTTAGTATGACATACTCTTCGTGCTCTCCTTTCACGATTTGACTCGAAGATTACTGCAATCGAAAAGTGTCGTGATATTACTAAGATGTCTTTTGATGAATTAATGGGTTCTCTACAAACATATGAGATAAATATGCTTAAAAAGCCTGATTCTTCTAAAAATGTTTATCGTGTCGTGACTATTGTTTTTGATGACTCTATGAGAGATGAGCTTGCTATGATGGCAAAGAAGACAAATTACAAGAAGAATAATGACAACAATAAGCCTTATACTGATGATAAGAAGACAAATGCTAAGAATAAACTCAAGGGTATTAAGTGTTATGAGTGTGGAGGAGTTGGACATATTCAGATTGAATGTCCTACTTACAAGAAGAAGTCCTCGAATGCTTCTTAGAGTGATGATGACTCAGATGCTAGTGATAAGGAGTCGAATGATTCGGCTACTGCACTCATTGTTATATTAATAGAGTCAAATGTTGTTGTTGCTTCTCCATCTGCTGTTGGTTTTTCTGAACTTGATTTTGTAATATCTGCAGGGAAAAGAGTAAGGAAAAGGCCAAGGATATATGTGCTACTATCAATGATGAGGACTCAACAAAGAATCTTCAGGCTTCTTATGATTTATTATTTGCGATGAATGGAAATCTCTTTATGATTAGAATCTTGACTTGAAAATGAAATTCTTCTCTGTCAAATTGGAGTACAAGACTTTTAAAAGAGAACACATGAATTATCATGCACCGTTAAAAGAGCGTGAGATCTCTATATTGAAGAAAACTCTTTCTAATTATGAGGCCGTTACTGCAAAGTTCAACTCTGGTTCTAAAAAATTAAACAGAATGCTGCAAATTGGTCAATCTTTGCAAGCATGGACTTGGCTATATTGAGGGATCAGAAAATGCTCCTACCATCTTTGTCAAAGGCACTGTAATCAATGTTGGTTAATCAAGTAAGACTCAAGTTGATACAATAAATGCAAAGAAGATTCTGCCATAGAAGGTTGTTATAAGCGCAAAGAAAAAGGTGATTGTTGTTGCTGACAACAAACCTCCTCCTACATGTCATTATTGTGGGACTGTAGGTCATATTCGACCATGATGCTATCTAGATGTTTAAAGATTTGAGTACACTTCAGAAGAAGAAAACATCTAAGAAGTTCTGGAGAGTCAATTCTCATAAGGCAATGACATCGCATCTAAAACTCTCAATAACTAAGACAGAGTTATAATACTTAGATAGTGGTTGTTCCAGACATATGACTGGTAGCAAAAGCTTTCTTACAAATTATGAATCATTTAAGAAATGTGTTGTTATGTTTGGTGACAGAAAGAAAGGCAAGGTTGTTGGCGAAGGTACTCTTAATGTTGTGGGATTGTGACGCGCGCCGAACGCGTCAATAAAATAAAATTTCTAAACCAACTATTTTGTAGAATAGTGGCAAAGGGTCGATCCCAGAGAGATTGGTAGTCTTTTTAAGGTCAAAAACAACAAAAAGGAAATTGGGGGTTTTAAATTAATATTATTTAACTAACTAATCTAAATATAATAAATAAATAAAATAATGAAAATAACTTTCAAAACAATTAATGGGTACCTAGGTCTACAGTTCCACAAACCAGAATCAAGATTCAATGGCATATAATGGTCTTCAATCATTCCCAAAAAGTTATTAATTTAAGTTCTCCTAGATTAGCTATAGAAAATCGAAATCTGGCAGAAATTCCTCATTCCTCTAATCTTGATAGTCAGGACGTCCGTCACTAACTACTTCCCTAATTAATGTATAACCCTAGACATCCGCCAATCGGGTTTAACACACTAACCGCAATAATAAGGATCTGTGGGAATACTAATCCTAGATAACCGAATCGCGTCCGCTTCCGATTTAACCTAGATTCAATTATTGCATACTCAAGAACCAAAAAGTTTTTACGTAAAACGGGCGAGTGTTTGTCAACTTATTGTTTCAAAAGTACAATTACAGATACAATCGGTCTAAATAACTATAGATTGTCCACCGAAATCATGCACCGCCATATACATACCCTAGATCTAAACCATATTCATTAAAATCAACAACAATGAAATAAGAAAAATTAAATCAAATTAAATAATAAAAATCATAGATCTCACAAGTTATGCCATGAATCAAGAATACCAACTTGTTTCCCCTCCGACCTAGGCAATGATTTATTTAGCCGGACATGGTGTCGAGAGCCTCTAACATCCCCAAAATAATAAAAGTCAATGATAAAATATAAAAGTCGATGTTAAATAATAAAACCTAAGTTCATAATATAATAAACTACCCAAAATCGGTTATGGAAGTGAGAGAAAACCAAATTGGTGCTATCTTTATTGACACATGTGCCGAGGAGCATCCATGTGCTGTTTTTGGCTCAGTACACGTGTCCACGCCTGATTGGTCCACCTGCTGTTAGTCGCTGACGTGGCGTTCAACGATTGGAGGATGAAACGTGCTGGCGTGCAGGAAGGTGACACGTGGAGGCAGTTGGCGGGGCAAGAATACTCGCACAAGACGTGCGAAAAACTGGGAGACCACACTGATGCGTGTCTCGAGGATAGTCTGATGGATGCTGATGCGAGGAGAGGACATGCTGACGACACGCTGGACCAATGGCACGTTGCGACATGTCGTGCAGCTGGTGTGAAGAGAAGATCGCAGGAAGAGACAACGAACTTCTGGGAAAGTGTGGCAACATACATCCCGATGCATAATCAACTGTCTCTGGTACGCTGTGTACATGAAGGCGTGCCTCAGCTGCGTCACTTGGTCGTTCCTCTACATTCAATCAGCTGTGCAATGTGTATTTTGAGACGAATCCTCTGGTGGCTAATCGCTGCAAGTAAATACACTATTTCACATAGTTTTTTGCCCCAGATTCGACCGCGCACTACGTTTCACCTGAAAATGAAAAATAAATATAATTAGATATATATTTTAGAGACTTTCCATATTAAATATATTAAAATAGACTACTAAAACCCTATAAATACCGACTTATCAAATACCCCCAAACTTAAGACTTTGCACGTCCCGAGCAAAGGTGTAAATGACAACACAAACTAAACAAACTCCTAATATAGTAATGCATTGACTCAACTAATCCTATACCCGACTCAAAATTCATGGAGTTCATTTGGTTTACATAGCCACCAAGTTAACAAGCCACTCAAGAAATTTCGGAGTTATGATATGTCAAGACTCGCAACCCAAACACAATTAAGATCACACTTTGAAGACATAGATTCGGTCAAAATAAAGGCCGTCAACTACTCACGAGTTTTCTTGGTTTATACATTTAAGCACGCAAGTTAAAATTTCACTTAATCTAGTGAAAGCACTCGAGCTAAATCTTTTATTTGAGGAATTATCACAACTTTCGCCTTTATTCAATTTTTCTTATTCTCTGTTTTTTTCTTTTTTCTTCAACAAATACGATCGCTGCTCCATTTCCTATGGACCGCTTTCTCATTTTCCCACTACAAATTTCCCTACTCCATTTCCTATGGTAACTTGTGGGACTCTTTATATTAAGAAAACTCATGTTAGCCATTCTCACTTTCACTATGATCAAACAGATTCCCCAAACGTGGGTTAAAATATTATCACTTGCACAATTTTGACCGTATACTCCCTTTTGTTATCTAGCATAAAGCTTAACCATTAATTAAGTCCCTAATCATGAAATCATAAAAATGCTGAGCTACGGTTTGATTGAGTGTTTCTCCTAGTTTTCCATAAGTTTCAAGTCAAAAAGGCAACCATAATGTACTCATCCACAACCAAAGGCATGAAACAAAGTTTCGAGTGACTCTAAACAATAAAAAAATGAAAAGCTATACTAAATACATGCATGAAAGTGTATTGTATCCTAATGAAATGAGAAAGAAAAGTATAAAGGGGACGAGAAATGAAAGAAATGGAAGAAATGATATAAAACACCACCATTACCATCCGATAACCACATATAACCGCATGAAAAGTAAACGATCTCACCTGCGGTCTTTTGTAAAGATAATCCATCCAACACAATCCACAATCCCTAAAATACCCACAAACTTATTTCGAACCTTGTCCTCAAGGTTCGAAACAAGTCAAGGAATCCATGCAACAAGAAAAGATAGTGGTGAAAAAGAACAAGGATAAATAAATAAGAAGATGATACAAATGCATGCATAACAAAAGTCTCTAAAAACTAGTGAAGGCACGAAATCTCTCATGTCTAGGTGACCAAGGAAACTATGAAAGAACAATCATAACAAAAGAAAGAACTAGTAAACATAGGAGTTAACTAAAAATACTCCTATCAAGTCTTACGAGCCCGAAGTCTGTCAACTAAGGGTGAAATCAACAAGATGATGGAACGAAGTCTAAGGTTTTGGGTCTACTCAAAGACCCGCCATTAATGCGGCAACTTAAGTTGGATGTGTCCCAACCAAGTCTTAAAACACCTAAAATCCTATAAATATGTTAATTCCAAAAAAATGCTGAAGTTACGCTAAAATATATATAATCCATAGTCAAACCTAAAAAAAACTCATGGGGTGCTCCAATCCTCCAGTGCTAATCATTCATAACATGCCACCTGTAAAAATTCAAGAGACCAATTTAGAGTTTTATTAAACATAAAAAAACTAAAACAAAACTAAAATTGAAATAAATGAAAGAAATAAAAATGAAGCTGGGCTGCCCCCAACGAGCCGCCTTTCTTTTAAGTCTTTGGCTAGACTTGGCGTGATGCCCTCTCCTTTAGAGATGTTAACAACGAATGGTGCATCTACGTATTCGGGCAATGAAGCATGCACGCCCTCTTTCAGATTTGGGAGCTCATTCGGGACTTCCAACACAAAAGATTCCATCGCATCAGGATCGTCCAACACAAAGGTGTTGGCAGTGTAGAAAATCTGTGAACGCTCCTTTGCTTCCACCCCCTTATAAGGTTTAACGAATATGCATGAAAGGGTGGGTGGTTGCACCAACACCAGAGGTTGGTCTTCCTCGCTCTCTATCTACGACTTCTCCAGTCTATCTGAAATGACATCAATTTTCATCTCATTATCCTCCTCTTCATTCGGTGCAATGACAATTTATGGCTCAATATGAAAAACTTCATGTCCTTCCGCTGTTTCGTTCAAATAGTCATCCATCTATGTAACCTCATTCACCTCAAAATTCTTCAACATATCAATACTCACATCCTCTTTTGGGTGAAAAATTGGTTGTGTACTACACAACTCTTCCTCGTCAATCATATTTTGAAGCCTGACATTAAATTGAATAAATTGAGTTTCCAAATCCTTCAAGACTGGAATCTCAAAATTAATTTTTCGAGGCTCTTCAGAAAGCCGTTGAAATTGTTGCTGATTATCTATCAATTGCTTCATCATATCATCTAAGGAGGTGCTTTGTTGAAACTATTGATTTCCTTCATGTTGAGGAATCTGTGGATTTGACATAAGCCCAAAGAAGTCGGGTTGTGGTGATGCATAGCTAGAATAGTGATAATTCTCATACTGTGGATAATATGGACAGTCATGTGCGGAATGAGAATAATCTCCACAAATTTCGCAAACCTCGACCTGTTGCACAAAAAAATGCATGTTAGAAAATTGATATCCATTATGTGACATACCTCCCCCATTCACATTATAATAATGTGAGTCTTCAAATCGACCATAATTTTAGGGGTAGGAAGAGTCCATCGCGGGGTTGCTGCATACATTTTAAGAGCCAGGGACTAGATAGACTAAATAAAAAATAAAAAAAATAAACAAATAAATAAAAAACCAAAGAAAGAAAAATACCAATCCCCGGCAACGGCGCCAAAAATTGACGAGCACCGAATGCGTCAATAAAATAAAATTCATAAACCAATTATTTTGTAGAATAGTGGCAAAGGGTCGATCCCATAGAGATTGGTAGTCTTTCTAAGGTCAAAAACAACAAAATGGAAATTAGGGGTTTTAAATAAATATTATTTAATTAACTAATCGAAATAAAATAAATAAATAAAATAATGAAAATAACTTTCAAAACAATTAATGGGTACCTAGGTCTACAGTTCCACAAATTTGAATCAAGATTCAATGGCACATCATGGTCTTCAATCCTTCCCAAAAAGTTATTAATTTAAGTTCTCCTAGATTAGCTATAGATAATCGACATCCTCCAAAAATTCTTCATTCCCCTAATCTCGATAGTCAGGTCGTCTGCCACCAACTACTTCACTAATTAATGCATAACCCTAGACATCTGGCAATCGGATTTAACACATTAACCGCAATAATAAGGATCCGTGGGAATACTAATCTTAGATAACCGAATCGCGTCTGCTTCCGATTTAACCTAGATTCAATTGTTGCACACTTAAGAACCGAAAGGTTTTTACGGAAAACGGGTGATTGTTTGTCACTTTATTGGTCCAAAAGTACAATTACGGATACAATCGGTCTAAATAACTATAGATTGTCCACCTAAAAGAATGCACTAGCTATATACATACCCTAGATCTAAACCATATTAATTAAAACCAACAACAAGGAAATATGAGAAATCAAATCAAATTAAATAATAAAAATCATAGATCTCACAAGTTATGCCATGAATCAAGAATCTCGACTTGTTTTTCCTCCGACCTAGGCAATGATTTATTTTGCTTGACATGGTGTTGAGAGCCTCTGACATCCCCAAAATAATAAAAGTCAATGATAAAATATAAAAGTCGGGGTTAAATGATAAAACCTAAGTTCCTAATATAATAAACTACCTAAAATCGATCCTGGAAGTGAGAGAAAACCAAATTGGTGGTGTCTTTATCGACACGTGCACTGAGGAGCATCCATGTGTTGTTTTTGGCTAAAAAATGGGTTATGTACACATGTCTACGCCTGATTGGTCTGCCTGCTGTTAGTCGCGACGTGGCGTGCACCGATTGGAGGATGAAACGTGTTGGCGTGCAGGAAGCTGACACATGGAGGCAGCTGGCGGGGCGAGAATACTCGCACGATACGTGCAAAAAACTGGGAGACCACACTGATGCATGTCTCGAGGACAGTCTGATGGATGCTGATGCGAGGAGAGGAGATGCTGACGACACGCTAGACCAATGGCACGTTGTCACGTGTCGTGCAGGTGGTGTGAAGAGAAAATCGAAGGAAGAGACGTCGATCTTCTGGGAAAGTGTGCAACACGTATCCCGATGCATAATCAATTGTTTATGGTACGCTGTGTACATGAAGGCGTGCCTCAGCTGCGTCACTTGGTCATTCCTTTACACCTAATCAGCTGTGCAATGCGTATTTCGAGACGAATCCCTTTGGTGGCTAATCACTGCAAGTAAATACACTATTTCACACAATTTTTCGTCCTGGATTCGACCGCGCACTCCATTTCACCTGTAAATGAAAAATAAATATAATTAGATATATATTTTAGTGACTTTCCATATTAAATATATTAAAATTGACTACTAAAACCCTATAAATACTGACTTATCAGATTGCCTAATCTTAAAGGAGTTCGCAAGTTAAGCATTGACTTGGCTATATTGAGGGATCAGAAAATGCTCCTACCGTCTTTATCAAAGGCACTGTAATCAATGAGGGTTAATCAAGCAAGACTCAAGTTGATACAACAAAAGTAAAGAAGATTCTGCCATAGAAGGTTGTTGCAAGCGCAAAGAAAAAGTGACTGCTGTTGCTGAGAATAAACCTCCTCCTACATGTCATTATTATGGGACTGTTGGTCATATTCAACCACGATGCTATCAGATGTTTAAAGATTTGAGTACACTTCAGAAGACGAAAACATCTAAGAAGGTCTAGATAGTTAAATCTCATAAGGTAATGACATCACATCTGCAACTCTCAGCAACTACGACTGAGTTATAATATTTGGATAGTGGCTATTCCAAACATATGATTGGTAACAAAAGCTTTCTTTAAAACTATGAATCATTTAAGAAAAGTGTTGTTACATTTGGTGACGGAAAGAAAGGCAAGGTTGTTGGAAAATGTACTCTTAATGTTGTAGGATTGCCTAATCTTAAAGGAATTCTGCTTGTTGATGGGTTGAAATCTAATATGATTAGCATGAGTCAACTGTGTGATCAAGAATTATTTGTCAACTTAACTAAAGATCATTGTCAGATAATTAATGAAGAAAGATAATGGATCATGTATGGAATCTGGACATCAGACAATTGCTATATGTTTCTTCAACATTCCGTATTGTCTCATAAGCAGCAAGATATGTGAGTTTTCTGTAACTAATATAGAGCTTTGGCGTAGGAGGCTAGGTCATCTTAATTTTAAGCAACTTCAGAAATTACTCTCTCATGATGCCGTAATAGGTATTCCTAAATTGTTTTCTAAGTCTGATTCTATTTGTGAGCCATGTTAAAGGGGTAAAGAATGTTCTTCTTCACACGCTGGTCTCAATGATATTATTATATCATGTATGTTAGAATTAATACATATGGACTTGTTTGGCCTAATGCAAGTTGAAAGTCTTGGGAGAAAGAAATATGTTTTTGTTATTATTGATGACTACTCAAGGTTAACTTGGATTCGTTTACTGCATGATAAAGCACAAACCTTTGATGAGTTTAAGAAGTTAACTATTCGACTTCTGAATGAGAAAAATGATGAAGATGTATCCATTGATCAACTTTGTAGTGATCATAGAAGAGAGTTTGAGATTCGACAATTTGTTGATTATTGTGCTGAATCTGAGATTATGCATGAATTTGTTGCTCTTAAGACACCATAATAGAATGGTGTTGTTAAAAAGAAAAATCGTACTATTCAGAAGATGATAAAGAGTTATGCTAGCTGAGAAAAATATGCCTAAGAATCACTAGGGGGAAGTAGTAAATATTGTTGCATACATTATTAAAAGAGTTTATTTTAGGTCATTGACTTCAAAAACTCCGTATGAAATTTGGAAAGGCAGAAAACCTTCTCTCAAACATCTTCATGTTTTTGGTAGTACCCGCTTCATATTGAATGATAGGGATCGCCTGGGAAAGTTTGATTCCAAAAGTGACATTGGGATTTTTCTTGGATATTCTTATAATAGTACAGCTTATAGAGTCTACAATAAGTGAACTATGATTGTGATGGAATCTATAAAGGTTATGGTTGACGATTGCGCAAAAATAAAACACTTGTCCTTTTAAAAAGATGATGATGAACTGCCAACACTAATTAGCTCAGCACATACCACTCGGCCTATTACTAAAACATTTGATTCAAATATTACTACTCCATCTGATGATGAAGATGAAGATGATGATTATTCAAAATCACCTGCTATTACAGACTTGGTTATACTTCTATATATGTTGTTCTAGAGTCAAGGATGCTGAAAGATCATCCAATTGAGCAAATTATTGGCTCAGTTAATTATTCGGTGAAAAATAGAGATTTTCCTCTTGTTGACTACATGATTATGGTTCATTTTGCTTGTTTTACATCTCAGATTGAGCCTAAAAACCTCAAAGAGGCTCTAATGAATGAATATTATGTAAATTATATGCAAGAGTAACTCAAGATAGGATGTGTGGGAGCTTGGTCCACGACCTACTAATATTAATATCATTGGTATAAAGTGGGTATTTCGCAACAAGACAGATGATATTGGTATTATTGTTTGCAACAAAGCAAGATTGGTTGCACAAAGATACATAGAGGTTGAAGGTATTGATTTTGATGAGACGTTTGCTCCAGTTGCCAGATTGGAACTATTCGTATATGATAAGTGATTATTTATACATATATATAGCTTAGTTTAGCTATATATTTAGTATAAACTTTCTCAAATGAGCTCTAAATCATGATATTATTGATTTTTCAAGGAATTAATGTGTAAAGGAAGGAATTGAGGAAAAAGGGGAAGAAATGGAGTAAAAAACCCATAAAAATACATTTGGCGTCGTGGCTACATGTGTTGACAATGTGGGCACACAAGGCACAATGTGGGAATGAAAGGCACGGCGTGGGATTGAAGAAAAAGTGAAGAAAATCAACCCTAGAAGTCCAGCTCAGTGGCAGTGCTGTAGTGGACAAGGGACGGTGCCGGAGGAGCAAGTAACAGCGTTGGGGCACCAGGGAGTGAAGAAATACATATGCAGTGGCAGAGCAGTCACGATGCAGTGGGCTAAAGGGCACGACGCCAGAGCGGTAAGTGACAACGCCAGACACGCAGAAAATGGAAAGTAGCAGGAAATAGAAAGTAGAGTTTTAATTCGAGTTAAATTGTAAAGTAGGGTTTCTAATTGTTATTAGGGAGTATAAATAGGTATGAGGACATGGTAAACTAACCACATACCAACTATTAGCCACCATTAGAGTAACTTAGCATAGGTTTTACATTGAGTTTAAGTATTAAGGAGTTTATGTGAAGAAAACATAAAATACTTCACGTTTGCAATTAAAGTTTAGTTTCATTGATTAACTCAAGGTAATATTTATATTCATCTATGATTTGCAATGGTTTCCATTATGAATTGTGATATGTGTGTTTTAATGAAGTGCGAGTAGTCTATTTATCTTATGGATCAATGGATCCTATGATTTGAATGTTATGGTTTGAATATGAATGAATAGCGATAATACAAAGTGCAATGGTTAGAATTTGTATTGATTCTGAGCATAATGCTTTAGAAATCTTGATCACATGTTTAATGAACTTAGGCTTTAGAAGTTATCATGACCATTGAAGCTTTTAATCCAGACATGAACGATATAATCATAAAATACATAACATCGAGCGATAGTTGTTGATTAGGGAGGCGCAAATAGTAAACTTAGTTGGCTATGAGTCCAATGATTTATGACTTAAAGCAATGTGGATCTTACGTTATTCATGGCGATAGGTGGAGTTCTAGTTTGCACATCAAAATCTTCTCCGTCACGACAGTGGGTTGAAGTGGATTTGAAGAAAATTTGTCTATTCTAATTCTGCATTACACACAACATATTGAGTTGTAAATATAAATACAAAGCATAATATTAAATTATCTAGTCGTATAAAACCAATTAAAAGTGAATTCCTTAGCAATAGTTTAAGTTAAATTGGTAATTAACAACTAGAGCAAAAACTTGTCCCTGAGGACGATATCCGTGATCAACGTAACTATTACTTTTTGGCCCCATTGCCAGGGATAAGTAGCCATTAGATTTAATTAGTTTGAAAAGTTGCTAAGTTTTATTTCAAGTACTTTACTTTTGAGTTCATAAAAAAGGCTTAAGTTTCAGTTTGACTTTCTGCACTTGATTTTTTTGTGTTTTCTTTTTAGGGATATTTAGTGCATGCATAACAAGGGAGAGAAAAACCTAGTTCCTTATGACCGAGAGATTGATAGAACAAACAAAGGAAAGAAAAAAGAAAGGAACCAAGATGGCTGAGGAGCAAACTAGAAACAAACAACAGGGCCTCGGGAATAACCAACCCACAGGTGATTTGGTAATGCAGGAGAGAGTGCGAGGATAGAGATGCCTTCATGACTACTTCAAGCCAGAAGTTTAGGAGACTTTCAACGGAGTAAAGAGGCTTCCAGGCTACACCACCGAGTTCGAATTGAAACCGTCTCGATAAACATATTCAACGGGCTATCAAATGAAGATCCAGTTGCACATGTTGAGAACTTTTTGGAGAAGTGTGACACCGTGCACATCACCAGAGTTATGAAAAAGGTGATCAGGATGCGACTTTTCCCATTCTCACTGGGTAGAAAAGCCAAATCCTACTTTCAAGGGCTGAACGTAAGGATTATGACTTCATGAGCGAAAATTAATGAAAAATTTCTTAATAAGTTATTTTCCCCAGTGAAGGTCAACGAAAGGAAACTTGAAATTAATCAGTTTAAGCAAGAAGACACCGTGTCTCTTGGCGAGGCTTGAGAAAGATTCAAAAAAATGCTAAGGAGATGTTTGGGATACAAATACGTGAAATGGGCACAACTCCAGATTTTCTACTACAGGACGAACCATAGTACGAGAACGCTAGTAGATGTCGCATTAGGTGGCTGTCTACTTAACAAGGATGAGGATGGCGTATTGGATCTCCTTGTTCTTATGTCTCAAAATTCTTCAGGCGGTACTCGTTCCATAGTAAGGAAACCAGCAGGCGTCTATAAGATTTACTCGCAAGTTGCAATTATGTCACAACTATCAAATCTAAGCAGTCAGATGACAAAACTTCAAATGGGAAACCAAGGTCCATAAGTAGCACGACAACCCATGAATCACCAAGGCATGGTAGTTAACTAGATGGACGTACAGCAGAGAATGGAGCATGAAGACATCAACTTCATGAACAACCAAGGTTACGAGAACAACTTCAGGTCGAGAGGAGCGGCTCTTCAATGATTTTATCAAGGATACAATAACAACAACCCAAACTTTTCTAATGGAAATCTTGATAATGCACTGAAGTTACCTCATGGTTTCGATCAACAAGTCCAACAGGGGAAGATGGGCAAAGCAAAGAGATGACTTCACTGAAGTCAATAGAGAAGTATTTGCAAGCCATGGAAGTGAGAGATAGGGAGCACCATGAGAACTACGAGAAAGAGTTGGAAGGAATAAAACAAGCCATGAAGAGGATGTATAATGGGCAATCACAATCTATCAAGAGTTTAAAGAGGCAAATTGGTCAACTTGCTATAGCCTTAAATTCGAGGAAAAAATATTCTTCTAGCAACATCGTCACCAATCCCAAGGAGAATGTGAGTGCCATTCGCATGATGAGCACCATGGCAACGAAGGAGCCATAACAAGACAAAGTAATGTATAAGCATGAAAAGATGCATGAGCAAAACACAAAAGTGAGGCAAAATGAGTTTGAGGGTTTCAAGAAGCAAAAAATCAGAGCCTTGAAGAGAACGAAAGAGAAACAGAAATGAAAGGCAAAGCAAGAAAATGAAGGACCTTCCGAAGAAGACCCACAAGGCAATGATGTCAAGTTGGTTTTGAAGAAACCGAAACTAAAGCTCAAGTTCATCCCACGACTTCAACCTATCAAAAGGAGAGATCCTGGAGAGATAAGCATACCGATAAACATAATGTTTTATGTGATACGGGAGCCTCGATCAATGTCATGCCACTGATGGACATGATACAGGCCGACTTGAAGATCAATTATCTGGATAAAATGAATTTGCAAGTAGCAGATGATAATTTGATACCTACTATAGGAAGAGTTTTGAATGTGCAGGTGAAAGTAGGTTGATTCACATTCATCGCGGATTTCGAGATCATGAACCACAACATGGACGATGATGTATCTATCATATCTAGTCGGCCATTCTTGAACAATGCTAAAGCAAATTTGTACATAAGAGAAAGGAAGATAATGATGAGTATCGATGAGGGCGATGATGCTGAGAAGGTTGTTTTTGTCGACGATGAAGAAGTACATCCGAATGGTAATGACATAATAATCTTCGATTTGCAGATGGAGCTTCTTGATTTAGACTCGGACTAAATGAGTGAAAAAAGGTCAGGCTAATGACGTTGAATTAAACGCTACTGGGAGGCAGCCCATAATTTTAAATTTTGGTTTTTAAATTTTAAGTTTTTGAATTTCAGTTAGTAGTTAGTATTTAGTTTAATAATTACAATTAACGAGTTTTAAGTAACTTTCGAGAAATTTGTGTCGAATGTGTAGGAAAGACCATTCATCGGATGATGATTCATCAAAATGGAAATGTCTCGTGAACTCATTAAAAGATCGAAAAGGAGCGAAGGAGTTTCAAGTGGTGAAGGTAAGATGCATGGGCAAATCGGAAGGTAAAAGTTATTATTTTTTATATTTTCATGGATTTTATGCAATCATGACACCTTGTGTATACATAAAGTCGGAGGAGCGCCGGAGGAGAATTAGCAAAACAATGTACGTGAGGATGTTGGCACAGGGCACGACACTGTGGGTATTACCTACGACACCATGGGAGAAGACCATAGCGCTGAGAGAGCAGCATGTAGGAAAATGAAACAACACCCCATTGTGTCGTTGAGATAATGGCGGCGCACGACGCCGAGGTCGAGTATAAGGGGTTTTAATCCCATTTTGCATCCATTCTTCACATTTGTACTAAAACCCCACCATAACCACTAAACATACATCCATCTTGAGCCAAAGTTTGATTATCTTAAGTGAGATTAGTGAGTTCTTTGTGATTGAGAGTGAAGAAACAAACACATTGTGGATTAGCACAAGTTGAAAAGCTAGGGCTTGGAGTTTTGAAATTTGATTGCAAAGAGAGCTAGGGTTCTAGTTGGTGAGAAAAGTGAGAAGGCTTGGATTGAAAAAACACTTGGAGAAGTGATCTACACCGGGAATAAATTTGGCATTGAGGTACATTTACAATTTCATCTAGTTATGCTTTAAATTTTAGAAATCTTGATGATATTATATGACAATGCGGATTTGAGGTCGTAGGATAGGTTTTGCAAGATTGAGTGAATGTGAGAATTAATATTACCCATGGAGACTTAGTTGATGTCTTTCCATTATTTGGCGTATGCATGATCCATGTTATATGAATTTTGATTTTTAGGTAATTTGAAGACCGAGTTGCATTGCATTGTTGTGTAGTCACTTGAAATTGGAAGAAAAAGGAAACAAGTTAGCCAAACTAGAGCAAATGATTTTGAGGCATTTACTTCAAGAAACCACAATGAAGAAGAGCCTAGACCTTTTAAGTCTAAATATTTCATTATTGAAGAGGCTAAGGACTGATATGAGAAAATTTGACATAGGGAGTTCATTTGCGAAAGGGGAATTAATTTGCTGGCCAAATATGATAAAAGAGTGAAAATTTTCATTAGGCACTAAAATTGGGAGCAACCCAGTCAAGATTATAGGGAGAATAAGGTTAATGAGTGAGTGAGATTGTTTTTGAGTTTTATGCTAATGCAAAGTTTACGGCTAAAGATGAGCCAGTGAAGGTGAGAGGGGTTTTAGTTCCTTTCAATAGACGTGAGATCAATAAATTCTATGGGTCGGAGGAATTAAGCTTGTATGAATCTGCACCGACTTTTTCAGCGCGATTATATGAGAGACCCTTTAACCTATACCATTTTAGAGTCATAGAAGATACATTGATTGTCCCATGAAAATAAGGATGTGTCATGGGAGTTGAGTGCCGAAGAACATTAAGAAGGGGAGTGTTAGAAAGGTTTACAGGATGTGGCAACATTTTCTTGTTGCATCGCTATACCCCACTTCTTAGCAGGCTGAGATAAACAAGCCGAAAATGGCTTGCGTTTATGAGATTACGAAGTTTGGGGAAATCAACATCTGGGAGATCATACACACTAGTATGAGGGAGTCTATTATGTCGAAAAGGGACAACATGTTTTTGTTTTCTATATCGATTAAACAGATGTGCTTAAAGACCTGGTAAGATTAAGAGATGACGAAATATAGAGGCCCAACCAACCATAGATGAAACTTTCATGCTCAGGTCACCACTTGGTTACCAACACTCCGAGGATGAGGGAGAGAGGGCCGATGGAGCTAGACTTGAGGCCGAGTTACTAGCCAAGAGGCAAGAGGATCAAGCAGCAGCAACAACAGAATTAGCCCAAGAATTAGAAGATGAGGAAAATGAAGAAGAGGAGGAGCAACCACAACAAGGATTTGGTGAGGGCTATGAGTTTGTAGACCCAGATATAGGAAAGCATGACTTGGACGGTCCTGAAGCCTTTCCACCACCTCCTCAATCATAAGCACCCGTACCAACACCAGAGGATTTGACTCTACGACAGCAGAGGCTATGGAGAGCAGAGATGAGGATACAATATTAGGAGAATATGGCACAATACCAGGCAACCATGTTGAGATATGAGCAGAATATGGAGAAGAGAGAGCAATACTGACGGGATGGACGATGCAATGTTATGCTATTTATTGATCATCATTGAGACATAGCTAGATATGAGATGAGCAGACGGTTGAGACCTACTGATAGGTCAATTGGTTTTCTAGCATCACCAACATACGTGTTTGATCAAGATTTGGTGTAAAGCAGGAGGGTGGAGCATCCATTGACACCATCTTATATTAGAGCTTATGATGCAGATGATGCAGATGATGATGATGACGCACAATCTTGAAATCAGTATAATAGGAATCTTTTAGACCTAGGGAGTTGAGAGTGATTTTGATACCATTTTATTTTTAACATTTGAGACATTTTGTTAACTGTCGAATTATGTTAATTCTATGTTTAGTGTTTATTATATCTTGTGTTATTATATATGTTTGTGTGTTTTAGTGTTTTTATGTTTCAGGCTTACTTTTAAACCTTGATGACAAGGTTTGGTTTAAGTTTGGGGGCATCGACACTACACTACACTATGGGAAGTTGTAAGATAGGTGAGAAATAAGGACAAATACTGTATGTATGATCATTTAAATTTTAATTTGAAGCAGTTAAAGAGGAAAGCATGTTAGCGTATAAATTTTTCGTTTTTCTTACTATATGAATGTTTAAGTAGTATATATTAGGTTATATATAGTAATATGTAATGAATAAGTAGTTCATTTGCATGTTCATGCCTTTAATAATGGATGAGTAAACGAGAAGTATCTTGTTGATATGAAACGCAAGAGAATGTTTTAAACTTTTGAAGAAGAAACAATGAAATGTAGCAAACAATGGTGTGAATTCATGATTAGAAACCTAGAGTTAGGGAAGACCTTGAACTTGAAACAAAATTAAGAAATTATAACACTTATTGTGGAAAAAGTTAGATCTCTAAGGATTCTATAATAAGTGTGAATCTTACTTGCAAATACAGACTTAGTGCAAATAGGGGAAAAATAGGCATTGTACATGAAAAGTTGGAGTTGACTTACTTAATTTAGTGAAAGTGAGAAGTGGTAACAAAAATTTTAGAAATAAAGAAAAAATGAGAGAATCCCACAAGTTCTATAGGAAATGGAGCAGAGAACTTGATGATTGGAAAAACATGAAAAAAAAATCCATAGGAAAAAATAGGCACTGAAAAATAAAAAATGATGAAAAGAAAAAGAAGAAATGAGAAAGAAAATAAAGAAAAGAAGGCAGAAGTATAATAAAACTCTTTAAATAAAAGATTTAGTTCGCGTACGAGTAGCTAATTGAGTTAAGTTTCCTTTCCAACTATGTAAAGTCCTATAGACTCTTGGAGTACTAAAGTCTACCAAATATGAGTATGATCTATGCTTATTTGTGAATTCCTGAGCTTAATGAGAAATCATGAGATTGTATACTTGCTACTTGAGTGTTGAGACGAAACAAACTTGTGAGTAGCGATGGTTTTTTGTTTGTGATCTACTTTAGTGTTTTGAAAGTGAAGATATATATGTTGTTAAAGCTACATGTCTTAAAAATATATTTTTTCAAAGAAAAACTCTTGAATGGATTGTTAACTTGAAACCTAGTGAATTAAATGATACTCCATGAACAATGTAAATTGAATGAGAATTAGTATTATGAGACTTAGTAAAATACACATTTGCTCAGGACGAGCAAAATCCTAAGTTTGAGGGTTTTTGATAAGTGATTATTTATACATATATATTGGGTTAGTTTAGTTGTATATTTAATATAAATATCCTCAAATGAGCTCTAAATCATGATATTATTGCATTTTTATGGAATTAAGGTATAAAGGAAGGAATTGAGGAAAAATGGGAAGAAACAAAGTAAAAACCTATAAAAATACATTTAGCGCCATGGCTTCATGTGTAGACATTGTGTGCACACAAGGCACAACGTGGGAAGGAAACGCACGGCGTGGGAGAGAAGAAAAAGTGAAGAAAATCAACACTAGTGGTCCGGCGCAATGGCGGCGCTGTGGTGCACAGGGGACGGTGCTGGAGGAGCAGGTGACATCGCTGGGGCACCAGGGAGTGAAGAAATACATATACAGTAGCGGCGCAGTCACGGCGCCGAGGCAGTAAGTGAGAACTTCAGACAAGCAGGAAATAGAAAGTAGAGTTTTAATTCGAGTTAATTCATAAAGTAGAGTTTTGTAATTGTTATTAAGGAATATAAATATGTATTAGGACGTAGTAAACTAACCGCGTACCAACTATTAGCCATCGTTAGAGTAATTTAGCATAAGTTTTACATTGAACTTGAGCATTAAGGAGTTTATGTGAAGAAAACATTTAAGACTTCACGTTTGCAATTCAAGTTTGGTTTCGTTGATTAATTCAAGGTAATATTTATATTCATCTCCGATTTGCAATGATTTCCATTATGAAATGTGATATGTGTGTTTCAATGAAGTACATGTAGTTTATTTATCTTAGAGATCAATAGATCATATGGTATGAATGTTATGCTTTTGTTTATGAATGAAAAGTGATAATAAAAAGTGCAATGATTAGAATTGTATTGATTCTGAGCGTAATGCTTTAGACATCTTGATCACGTGTTTAATGAACTTAGGCTTTAGAAGTTATTATGGTCATTGAAGCTTTTAATCCGGACGTGAACGGTACAACTATAAAATACACAATATTGAGCGATAGTTGTTGATTAGGGAGGCACGAATAATTAACTTAGTTAGATATGAGTCTAATGATTTGAGACTTAAAGCAATGTGGAGCTTACGTTATTCACACCGATAGGTGGAGTTCTAGTTTGCACATTAGAATCTTCTTTGTCGCGACAGTGGGTTGAAGTAGATTTGAAGGAAATCTGTCTATTTTAATTAGGCATTGCACACAACATATTGAGATGTAAACATGAATACAAAGCATAGTATTAAATTACCTAGACGAAGTTGTGAACTAAGATATCCTTAATGTAAGAGTTCAAGTAAAGTTTAAATTGATTTGTTAGATAGTATATTTCAGTATAAAACCAATTAAAAGTGAGTTCCTTAGTAATAGTTCAAGTTAATCAAGTAATTAACAACTAGTGCAAAAACGTTTCTCTGAGGACGATATCCGTGTTCAACGTAAGTTGATTACACTATTACTACAAGTGAGCCGTTATACTTGTGGCATGCACATCGGTCTATTGTTAGCCATTGCGTGTAACAAAAGTTTCAAGTTACAGCAAATGAATGGTAAAAGTGCTTTCCTAAATGGGTATTTACAAGAAGAAGTCTACGTTACACAACCTAAAGGATTTTGAGGTTCATGAAAAACGTAATGATGTATATCATATGAAAAAAGCACTTTATGGTTTGGGCAAGCACCACAAGCTTGGTATGAAATTTTAACTACCTATTTGTTGCAAAAAGGTTACAACTAAGGGTCAATAGATAAGACTCTGTTTCTTAAAAAATAGAATAAATAGTTTATGGTTGCACATATTTATGTCAATGGTATTGTTTTCGGGGCTACATTTGCAACGCTAGTTTCATAATTTGTTGATTCGATGAAGAAAGAATTTGAGATGAACATGGTTGGAGATCTTACTTACTTTTGGGTCTGCAGATTACACAGTCTCAAGACAGTAAATTTATTTCTCAAAATAAATATGCAAAATCTCTTGTTAAGCATTTCAGATTGGACACTGCTAAGTCTATTCGAACACCTATGAGCTCCAATTAGAAGATTCATAAGGATGACAAAAGTGTTGATGTCAATCCTACATTATACAGAGGCATGATTGGTAGTTTATTATATCATACTGCTAGTAGACTAGATATTGCTTGCAATGTTGGGGTTTGTTCTCGCTATTAGGCATGTCCAAAAAAGTATCATCTGGTTGTTAAAAAAGATTATGTGCTATGTCTACGGAACAATTGACTTTGGTATACTACTTAATAAGGGTGGTGCTAGTGACTTAATCGGGTATATGATCGTGGCCGCAAGTATAACGGCTCGATTGTAGTAATAATGTGATCAACTAGTATTGATTACAGATATCGTCCTCGGGGAAAGGTGTGTTGCACATAGTACACTTAGTTAGGTTCACTCTATTGCTAAGAAGATCCCTTTATAGTTGGTTTTAACTAACTACTCTATTATGGAAAAAAATGTAAATTAACTTGTACTCTTATATTAAGAAGACTCTTAGTTCACAACTTCACCTAGGTAATGAATTACAATGCTTTCATATCTCACTTCCTTCATCTTCATTATGTGTGTGCAATGCTCAATTAGAATGGACATATTTTCTTAAAATTCACTTCAACCCACTATCGTGGTGAAAAAGATCATAATGTGCAAACTAAACTCCACCTATCGGTGTGAATAACGTAAGTTTCACATTGCTTTAAGTTCCAAATCTTTATATTCATAACCACTTAAGTTTACTATTCGAGCATCCCTAATCAATAACTATCTATCGATGTTATATATTTACGTTTGTATCATCCATATCCAGCTTAAAAGCTTGAATGGCCATGATAACTCTTAAAACCTCTAATCAACAAACACATGATCAAGATGTTCATAGCATTACTTATACAATCCATACAAATTCTAATCATTGCACTTTTTATACTTTATGATCTATTCATACTCTCTTTGGCATAACATTCATATCATATGATCCATTGATCCTTAAGATTAATGAACTACTTTTTTTTTTTGAAAAAAACCCAAATAGGCATATTTTATTGCATCAACCAAATCCCTTGATTACAAAGGGTGAGATATAGAGGGGGACAAAATCAGTCCAGACTGATTCGATGGTTCCAAGAGAACCAAAGTCTCAACAACTTGGGGGCCGATCGTCCCACCCACTTGTTGGTGCTTCAAGGCGTCAAGGACAATCTGGGAGTCGGATTCAACTATCAACGGAGAGATATGGAGCTCAGCTGCTAGTTTTAAGCCCTCCCGGATGGCCACGCACTCCGTCGCAGCCATAGAGAAGACGCTGCCATGTTCTTGGCAAAAGCCCCAACCGCACAACCAAGATGATCCCGCAGTACTCCTTCGCTCCGAAGGAAACATATCCCTTCCTCACTGTGCGTCCGTATTCAGTTTAAAGAAGTTTAGTTCTGGTGGTCTCCACTCTTTTCTTGTGGGTTCTGATTTAGGGGAAATCTGGTTGGAGAGACTCACCGGTTGAAATTCTTCAAGCCAAAGGCTTATATGTTCTCAATCTAGCTTTGTTACCGTCCTATAATCCGCGCAAATGAGCTGATTCCTTATTCACTGTATAAACCACATCGCACAACAGATCAGCTCGAGGTCTTCCTTCTGAAGAGTGGAACACACTATTTAAGAAATCCATGGCTGAGTCCCTAGCAAAGAGCACAACTTCATTCCACCAAATCTAGTCTTTCCAGAAATCAGGGATGTCTTTGCATCTAAATAGGACATGAGTGAGGGTTTCCCCTACACTACCATGGAAAAATTACAAATGTAATGTCAAAATTAATATAAATGAGTAAAATAAGTTAGGTTTTAAAACGCATTTTGAAAATGCGCCATTAGTTGGACAAAGATTTTTCGCTCAAAATACACGAATGGCGCATTTCCAAAATGTCTCATTCGTGTATTGTGGAACAATCCACGTGGCACCCACGTGGATGTTCCCTAACATGAATGACGCATTTTGGAAATGCGCCATTCATGTTTTCTGAACACAGGCGCCAAGTGGAGTGTTCCACGTAGGCGCCATGTGAATGACGCATTTCCAAAATGTGTCATTCGTGTAATGTGGAACAATCCACGTGGCGCCCACATGGATGCTCCCTAACATGAATGGCGCATTTTGGAAATGCGTCATTCATGTTTTCTGAACACGGGCGCCACGTGGAGTGTTCCACGTGGGCGCCATGTGAATTGCGCATTTCCAAAATGCGCCATTCGTGTATTGTGGAACAACCCACGTGGCGCCCTCGTGGATGTTCATTCATGTTTTATGAACACGGGCACCACGTGGAGTGTTCCACGTGGGCGCCATGTGGATGCCAAAATAATGTGGGATTGTCCACCTCGAGATACGTGCATGACGTTTGCATGAGTTGTCCACCTCGAGATACGTGCGTATTATTTGCATGAGTTGTCCACCGCCAGATACGTGCGTGTTGTTTGCATGGGTTGTCCACCTCGAGACACGTGCGTAATGTTTGCATGGATTTGTCCACCTCGAGATACTTGCGTGTCGTTTGCATGGAATTATCCACCTCGAGACACGTGCGTGACGTTTGCATAGTTTATCCACCTCGAGATATGTGCGTGTTGTTTACATAGGTTGTCCACCGCTAGATACGTGCGTGTCGTTTGCATGAGTTGTCCACCTCGAGATACGTGCGTGTCTTTTGCATGGGTTGAACAAAGTACTCATTTTGAGGAGTAAAATAGAGGTTGTGTATTTTGTATAGATGACTCATTTTCAAAAGGTGTCATTCATTTTGTATAGATGACTCCTTTTCAAAAGAAGTCATTCAATCCACCTCATCAACACACATGCCACATGGAGCCACATCATCATCAATGACTCATTTTCAAAAGGAGACATACCTTAGTTTTGTAATTTAAAAGTAGCCAACCTTATTTTTGGAATAAAAAAAGTTTTTCACCTTACTTTTCTAAAAACCCTCATATCTCGCATCTGTCATCTCATCGGATCCGTCTTCTTCGTAGGTTCTCAAAGGTAGGAAGGATGACATTACAGACTTTCCAAATGAACACTCTCAGTTTTGGGAGGACATTTAGTTGCCATACATAATTCCATTAGATTTTGAGCGATTTCCAAGTAGACGCCACTGATTCCATTTTTTGTTCTTTGTGGTCTTAATATCCATAGCCCATTTGTAGCCGCTCTTGACTGTGTACCAACCTTTCTCCTCAAAGTGCCATGCGAGGTAGTCTTCTTGTGAGGTGAGCGGGATGGGAATAATGCAGATCACATCATTATCTAGGGGCAGAAAATACCGATTTAGAGCTTGGTCATTCCATGTCCTCCAAGGGGTGGTTAGAGCCAAGACTTGTTGTGCTTCCTCTATTAGAGGATGTAAGAATAAACCATAAGGAGTACTGGATCAGTGATATTGTACATCACTTTGTAATGCAGTTATATAGATTCAGTAGTTAGATCAGTGACACGTGTTTGTATGATCAATGGTTGTAACTTGTTCTATTCATCTATAAATACAAATGCATCTATGTTTTCATCATCGATGAAAACAGTGAAGTTGTTCATACAATCTTGATGAGTTAGTTACAACAACATGGTATTAGAGCTATAACGCTCAAGCGATGGAAGGTCCTGGAACCCTAGCATCTTCATCAAGATCATCATCAACATCGACTCCAGTGACAACTCCATTGAAGAATCCAGTTAATGCATCAATGGCAGCAACAACACCTCTCCTCACTCCATTGGTAATTCTGTAAGTCAATTTTGTTTCAATTAAACTTGATGAATCAAATTTCTTACTGTGGAAAGCAATCGTAGTTCCAGTAATTGAAGGAATTAGGTTTGATGGTTTTATATTTGGAACAAAAGAGTGTCCTCATAAGTTCTTGGATGGTTATGAAGAAATCAAATCCAGAATATGAAGAGTGGTTTTCAAAGGATCGAATTCTTGTTTCTTGGCTTCTGACTTCATTGCAAGATTCAATTGCTACACAAGTATCAGGATATGCTTATTCAGCAAAATCATTGTGGGAAGCTATTGAGTCTCTATGTGGAGCTCAAAATTATGCTCACATTCGGATGAATCGCACAATATTGCGAACCCTAAGAAAGGGAAATATGTCGATGATGGAGTATTTGAAGAAATTGAAAGAGTTGTCTGATAAATTAGCAATCGCTGGTGAACCAATCTTGATGAAAGATCTAATCTCATGTGCATTGTCTGGTCTAGATGCTGAATATCTTCCAATCACTTCAATATTGAAGGGACAACGAAACCTATCTTGGCCAGAAGTTCAATCTACACTGTTAAGTTTTGAGGCGAAATTGATTCAACTGCAAACATTGAATGCAATCAATTCACCGATTCTGAATACATCAACACAAGCTAATGCTGCTGAGATAAAATATAGTAATGGAGGTACAAATAAGTCACAATCCCAAAGTTATGGAGGATGATATAGAGGTGTTGGAAATAGTAATAGAGGAGGTCGAGGTAATGGTCGATTCAAGAGGACGAGGAGGTTTCAAGAACACAAACAATCGTTCAACTTGTCAAATCTGCAACAAGATTGGACACACAGATGCAGTGTGTTACTACAGGTCTGATATGAATTACATGGGAGCAAATGCATATAATGGATCAGCACAATCACAGTTTCATCAGTCTCAAATGTCAGTTCAACCTCAGAGGGGAGCATTTCTGGCACATCAGGTTCCTGCTCCTACACAATAATTCTATCAAACTCCACAGAATGCACAGAGTTTTATCTCATTTGCTGATTCTATAGTAGACTCCTCTTGGTATGTTGATAGTGGAGCCGCTTCACATGTGACCGCTTGATCCATCACAACTCACAAATAGTACTCCCTATTCAGGTAATTGCTCCTTGGTAGTTGGGAATGGTAATCTTTTACATATTACATCTATTGGTCATGATAAGACTCCATCACAACACTCTTCATTGAAATTGCCCAATACACTTTGTGTTCAATCTATAAAGAAAAATCTGTTGAGTATTTCTCAACTAACTCAGGACAATGATGTCGTTATTGAGTTTAATTCTTCTACTTGCTTGATAAATGATATTCACACTAAACAAGTTCTCCTTCAAGGCAAGCTCAAAGATGGATTGTACCAATTCTTTCCCAGTTCAGTCGATTCTCAAGCATTTGTTACTTCTCAGAGCAAACCAAATCATCTATGGCATTTGAGATTGGGTCATCCCTCACTATCAACACTTCAACAACTGCTGAAAACTCACATCAAAGCTCCTGCAACATCAGTTGAATTTTGCTTTACTTGCCCTCTTGGTAAACATCATGCTTTACCATTTTCTGTCTCACAGTCACATAGTAGACATGTATTGGAGTTAATTCATACTGATGTTTGGGGTCCAGCACCTGTAACTTCTCATGATGGATACAATTACTATGTGCATTTCATAGATGACTGTACAAGGTTTACTTGGTTGTACCTATCGAAGAATAAATCAGATGCTTTTAATGCTTTTGTTCACTTCAAAAATCTTGTGGAAAATCAGTTTTCTACTAATATTAAACGGTTGCAATCTGATTGGGGAGGTGAATTCAGGTGTTTTAAACCTTTTCTTGATAGTCATGGTATTTTCTTTCAACATTCTTGCCCACACACTCATCAACAGAATGGTAGGGCAGAGAGGAAACATCGACATATCATTGAGACGAGATTGACACTTCTTGCTCATTCACAGTTGCCTTATAAGTTTTGGTCTAACGCTTGTTCTACATCAGTTTTCCTTATTAATAGACTTCCTTCACAAGTCTTATCTGGGAGTTCTCCTTATCAGAAGTTATATCAGCAACCTCCAAATTATAAAATTCTTAAGGTGTTTGGTTGTGCTTGTTATCCATATACAAGACCTTATAATCAGCACAAGTATCAGTTCAGGTCCGAGAAGAGTATTTTTCAGGGTTACAGTTCAGCTCATAAAGGTTACAAATGCTTGGGAAAATCAGGAATGATTTATATTTCAAGACATGTTATCTTTGATGAAGAAGTTTTTCCTTATTCTTCTATGTTCTCCACAGCTACATCTTCATCTACTATATTTGTTGTTCCACACTCAATTATCACCATTGATCAACATTCTTATCCTGGTTCATCTCAGTCTCAAATACCATCATCTTCAGTTTCACCAACAACTTTACCTTCACCTAATTCATTCTCACCTTCTGGTTCATTAAATAATATACCAATTTTACCAGTTTCAGTTTCTCCACCACAATCATCTCCTGCTTCTATACCAACAAATACTAATCCAATGATCACCAGGGGAAAGAATGGGATCTCTATGAAGAAAGTATTTACTGCTACATGTTCTGATGCAGATTTTATCCCTTCTACTATGAAGATAGCTCCATTTATTCCTCATTGGAGAGAAACAATGGAAAAAGAATATCATGCATTGATGAAAAATGATACATGGTCTTTGGTATCTCCTTCTAAAAATCAAAATGTGGTTGCTAATAAATGGATATTCACAGTGAAGAAAAATTCTGATGGCACTGTGAATAGTTATAAAGCAAGGTTAGTTGCCAAAGGTTTTAAACAAATACCTGACATTGATTTTTTCGAAACTTACAGCCCTGTGATCAAATATGCAACTATTAGAATCATTTTCTCCATTGCAGTGACTTATGGTTGTTCTACTAGACAAATTGACATTAATAATGCCTTCCTTAATGGTCAGTTAATGGAAGAAGTTTATACTTATCAACCAGTTGGTTTTGTTGATGATTCCAATCCTCATCATGTTTGTCGTCTTCATAAGGCTTTGTATGGTCTTCGACAGGCTCCAAGGGCTTGGTTTGATCAATTGAAATGGGCTTTGTTGTCATGGGGTTTTCATAACTCTAAAGCTGATTCTTCCCTGTTCATCGCTACTTGGGAAACATCTTCTCTTTATGTGTTGATATATGTTGATGATATTATTGTCGCTGGTGCTAAACCTGCTGCAATTCAGTCCTTTATTAACAAACTGAACACTACCTTTGCTTTGAAGGATATTGGGGAGTTAAGCTTGTTCTTGGGGTTTGAGGTTCGACGTGATGCTACTGGTTTATACCTTAATCAATCCAGCTACATATCCTCGTTGTTGAAGGCTGTCATGTCTAATGCAAAGGTTGCTGAGTCTCCTGCTGTTTCAGGGAAACAGTTGTGCAGTGCTGATCACTCCTTGTTTCATGATCCTTCTCTTTATCGAAGCCTTCTTGGTGGATTACAGTATGTTGTACACACCAGACCAGACATTGCATTCATAGTGAATCGATTAAGCTCCTATCAACAAAGTCCTTCCACTTCTCATTGGCAAGCTTTGAAACGAGTCTTAAGATTCTTAAAGGGCACTCTCCATTTGGGTTTAAGTTTCAAACCTGGTTCAAAGCTCATGTTAACAGGGTATTCAGATGCTGATTGGGCTGCAAATCCGGATGATAGAAAATCCATTGCTGGTTTTGCAGTTTACTTTGGGTCTAATCTGATCTCTTGGCAATCCAAGAAGCAAGCTGTTTTGGCGAGATCTAGCATTGAATCTGAATATCGAGCATTAGCTCATGTGGCTGTTGAGGTTACTTGGATTCGTTCTTTGTTGACTGAATTACATTTTCCACTTCCTGCTGTTCCAGTTCTTTGGTGTGACGATATGAGTGCTGCATCTCTTGCTCTCAATCCTGTATTTCATTCAAGAACCAAACATATTGAGATTGATATCCACTTTGTGAGAGACAAAGTGTTGCAGGGTGATCTATTTGTGCAATATGTTCCTACTAGTGATCAAATTGCTGACTGTTTTACTAAGGTTGTATCTACCTCCAGGTTTCATGAGTTACGGCTCAAACTGGTGTCATTCCCATTCCTCTTCGTTTGAGGGGGATGTAAGAATAAACCATTAAGGAGTATTGGATCAGTGATATTGTACATCACTTTGTAATGCAGTTATATAGATTCAGTAGTTAGATCAGTGACACGTGTTTGTATGATCAATGGTTGTAACTTGTTCTATTCATCTATAAATACAAATGCATCTTGGTAGCCAATAGTCACTGAATGTATGGATGGAATTTTCGTTCCCCACTTTGCTAGATTAGGCCCTGATTTAGGAGTTCTCTACTCTATTTTAAGCTTTTCCATGTATACGAGGAGTCTTTCTTCGTGTTTATAGTCAATAATTCTCCGTTCCGGAAATACTTCCCTTCCAACACTCTATAGACCAAGGCCTTTTTATTATGTAGGATCTTCCATACCTGTTTTGCAACCAATGCTTGGTTAAAAGCATCTAATATTCCAAAAGCCCATGCCTCCATCTTTCTTAGGCTTGTACATCGTTTTCCAACTGATCCATGGAATCTTGTGTTTAACTGTAGAGGAGCCCAACTAGAAATTACGAATGTATGATGTAACTTCTTTGCATAAGCCTACTGGAAATTTGAACATGTTCATCACATAGGTTGGGATAGCCTGAAGCATTGCTTTAATCAACACCTCTCGCCCCATGCTGAAAAACAATTCATGGCTCCATCCCTGAATTCTTTTCCATATTCGGTCCTTTATGTAAAAGAAGGTTTCTCTCTTAGACTTCCCTTTGACATTTGGAAGTCCGAGGTACTTCTCATGGGGAGAACCAGTCTTATGGTGATCCTCCTTTTTTGAATTGATCTGATGTTAAGGCTAAAGGTGATTACCGGCTTCTTAAAATTAATCTCTTGTCCTAAACACTGTTCATTCCTCTGAAGTACACTTTTAAGGGTCCGACATGAGTCTTTGGAAGCCTTGCAGAAGAGGAGGTTGTCATCAGCAAAAAATTAATGGTTTATTTTTGGGCTGCTTCGTGCGCTTCGAAGTCCTCTGAGATACCCTAAGTGATCAACGTTAGCCAATAGTGCAGAGAGAGCTTCAACACATAATAGAAAGAGATAGGGTGATAGCGAACATCCCTGTCTTAGTCCCCGTGAAGGTATTAGATGTCCATAGGTTCCTCCATTCACTAAGAAAGAGTAAGTAGGAGATGAGATGCATTCCATAATGACTGGATCCATTGTGGGGGAAATTCATAGTTTCCATCACAGCCTTGAAGTTCTATTCGACCATGTCGTACGCTTTACTCATATCAATGGTGAAGGCCATAAGACCATCCTTGCCTTTCCTTTTCTTATGTAGAGTGTGGAGCATTTCGAAAGCAACGATGATGCTATCCCATATTTGCCTCCCAAGGACAAAATGACGCAGCGGAGATCTTCTAAACCAGTTGAATGAATCCACGAAAAACTCGATCTAGGTCGAACTTAAGCCAAAGTTCGAAAATTCTTTTATTCCAGCCAAAAACTGCGAATTACATCCAATATATCGCTTAAATAGCGAAACCCTAAAATTTGCCAAAAATAGTAAAAAGTTCAAAAAGCCCTAAAAGCCCTAAACTGGAAACTAGACGAAAAATAGAAACAAATGCCGCAAACGGCAATAAAAACGGAAATTCCTAATGAAAGTCATAAGCTAAACAAAACTTTCCTAAAATAGCAAAATTGCCGTTTCGGAGGGCGAAACGATGGAATTTCGCCGAAAAACGTCGTTTCCAAGATGCCCCCGGAACGCCGAAACTCAAACGCCCGAACTTCACCGAAATTACCAAAATGCCATCATGTCATATATTTCCATCATATTTTTCCAAGAATTTGCAAGCTAATTCTTGGACTTCATCATTCTCCCAGGGTGGACAGAATTCGCCATCGAATTGTCATCATCAGACGTATCCCCATAATAGGGAACAAGATGTTTGACATTAAATACATCAGCCGTGCGAATGTGACTTGGCAACTTCAATATGTAAGCATTAGGATTAATTTTCTCAAGAACCTCCACAGGACCAATCTTCCGAACTGACAATTTGTTGTAATCACCCACAGAGAACCGGTCTTTAGTGAGAACTGCCCACACAAAGTCACCCACTTCAAACTCCACGTGACGCTTCTTCCGATTTGCATATTGTTTGTATTTGTCAGCAGCCTTCTGCAAGTTATCTTTGACAGATTGATGAATCTCTTGCAGCCCACTAACAAAGTCTTCTGCCTTGCCATGCCATCTAGTCTTACTTGGCACTAGTAATAGATCAAGAGGACCTCGAGGTAGTACCGAATACACAACCTGAAAAGGACTAAACCCGGTATTTCGATTAACACCATGGTTGTGTGCAAATTCTGCCTGGCTCAACTTGAAGTCACAACTCCTGACATTCTCACCCACCAAGCTCCTCAAAAGATTGCCTAACGAACGGTTGACAACTTGATCGTCCAATTTGTTTGCGGATGATAAGCACCGCTAAATTTCACTGCGTGTTCACCATAGCCCACAACCGCGCCAAAAATGGCTAAGGAATCCGGTGTGTCCGATCGAAACAATCGAGGTAGGAAGGCCATGCAATCTATACACCTCCCGAAAGAACAAGTGAGCCACCTTTACAAAGATCAATGGTCTTCTTGCATGGGATGAAGTGAACCATCTTGGAAAAACGGTCAACCACCACAAAATGGAGTCATTTCCCGCCGTGTTCTAGCAACCCCAAAGACGACGAAATTCATGCTAATATCAACCCGGCGTGTTCCGGAATGGGCAAAGGCATATATAGACCGTCATTAATTGCGGTACCCTTCGAAAGCTGGCAAGTCCGCACCGCTGCACATATCGTCAACTTCCTTGCGAATGGTAGGCCAAAAGTAAGAGGCCTGCACCAGCTGCAAAGTGCGATCACGCCCAACATGTCCCTCTCCATGAAACTCTCTAATAATCAGCAATCTCAGGTTGCAATTAGGAATGCAAAGCTGGTTGCCCCGAAATAAGAAACCCTCATGGAGTGTGTAATCAGTACGCTCCCCACTCCGCACCTTCTCCACAATAGTAGCGAAGAAATGATCAGTAGTAAACAAATCAAAGAAGGAGGAAAACTCAGGTACTTCAATGGTCATGCGGCTCAACAAACTTTTTCGTCTGCTCAGGGCATCAGCAACTCTGTTGGTCACACCAGACTTGTGTTTCACCACAAAAGTAAAGCGCTCCAAATAGGCCACCAAGGAAGCATGTCTGGTCGAGACCTTGTTCTGCCCATGTAAGTGTCGCAATGCCTCATGGTCTGTAAACAGCACGAACTCTCTGTGGAAAAGATAATGCCGCCAATGCTTCACGGCTTGTACCACCGCATAGAACTCCACATCGTATGTGCTATACCTCAACTTTCGCTCTCAGACATCTTCTCACCGAAATAGGCAACAAGCCTATTATTCGACTCAAGACAGCCCAATGCCTACCTTGGATGCATCACTATGCAACTAAAAGGTAGGTGAAAATCTGGCAACACCAGAATGGGGGCAGTGGTTAACCGCACCTTGATCAGTTTGAATGCTTCATCTGCCTCGTTGCTCCACCTAAACTTCACGCCCTTCATACAGTCTGTAATTGGGACCATGATACTGCTGAAGTGTGGAATGAACCGCCTGTAGAAGGAAGCCAACCCATGAAAGCTACGAACCTCCGTGATGGTGGTGGGTCTAGGCCAAGTGCGGATGGCTTCTACTTTAGACTCATCAATCTGCAACCCTTCTCCAGAAATGACATAACCTAAGAAAAGGACCTTCGGTGTCAAAAATAAGCACTTCTTCATCGCAACATAGAACTTCTCCCTGCGCAAGATAGTCAGAACATCTCGCACGTGCTGGAGGTGTTCCTCCTCGTTAGTACTGTATATCAAAATATAATCAAAATATACCACAACACACTTGCCTATCAAAGGTCTCGAGCTCTGGTTCATGACTCTCATGAAGGTGCTAGGTGCGTTTGACAACCCAAACGACATGACTAACCACTCATACAGCCCCTCCCTAGTTTTAAAAGCAGTCTTCCACTCATCCCCAACTCTAATGCGAATCTGGTGGTACCCACTCTTCAAATCCAGTTTTGTAAAAATTTTTGTTCCACTCAATTGGTCAAGTAAATCATCCAAGCGATTGATAGGAAAGCGATACCTGACAGTAATCTTGTTGATTGCTCTACTGTCCACACACATCCGCCAGGAGCCATCTTTCTTTGGTGTAAGGAGGGCTGGTACTGCACACGGACTCAGACTTTCACGGATGAATCCCTTCGCCAATAACTCTTCAAATTGTCTGCGCAACTCCTCATGCTCACTGGGACTCATTCGGTAGTGTGGTCTATTAGGTAGTGACACACCAGGTTCAAGGTCAATCTGATGTTGAATATCACGCAATGGTGGCAGTCCTTCTGGCATCTCATCAGGGAAAACATCATAAAACTCATTCACAATAGGAATTGCAAACTTCAGGAACATCAACATCTCTATCTACCTCATTTCCCATCAAGATGTAAACTACCTCGAGAATCTCGTAATGCATCTTCAAATCTTGCCAAAGACAAAGAGTCGCTAGATTCTTTAGTAGGCTTAACTTCCTCCGGATCCTTGGCGGGTACTAGCACAATCTTCACTCCCTTGAACATAAGGGTGTATTTATTGGTTACGCCATCATGCACAACTCCCCTATCAAAGCGCCAAGGACGTCCCAAGAACAAGTGGCAAGCATCCATAGCCACAACATCACACAGGACCGAATCCTTGTAGTTAGCATCAATAGAAAAAGTCACCAAGGCGCGCTTCGACACTTTCACCTCACCACCCTTCTTCAGCCAAGCTAGCTTGTAGGGCCTGAGGTGTTGTTCAGTTGCGAGGCCCAACTTCTGAACCGCTTCAACTGAGACGATATTCTCGCAACTGCCTGCATCAATCATAAACCTGCACACCTTGCCTAAGATGGTACACTTGGACTTAAAGATGTTATTCCGCAGCCACTCATCATCAGCGACAGCTCTAGGAGTCATACAAGAACGCCTCACAACCAAGGCAATACCCACATCTCCAGTCACGATCTCCTCTTTTGTGTTGTCAGAAGTATCAAAGGCTGGTTCTGCAGTGATGTTGGCCTCTTCCCCCTCGTCTTCCTCTTCGTTCTCAATAAAGAGAGTCTTCTTCCCTTTACATTCTGACTTCCTGTGACCAACTTCGCCACAACCGAAGCATTTAATCCCACTAGTGCTAGGTCTGTTCGTGCGACTAGCATGGTTAATTGCGGTATTACCTCCAAAGTATTGGGCCGTCCCAACACTAACATTCTTGGAAGCATTACTCACACCCCGACATTTGTTGTTTCTCCACCAACGATGCTCGCTAGTGCGCTGCAGATAAGGAAACCGGATCAAACATGTTGACGACATCTTGGATCTGCACCCTCAGTCCACCAATATACCGCACCACTAATTGGTCGTTAGTCTCCTGCAGTTCATTTCTAGCGACTAACTGATAAAACTCAGTAGTGTAATCATCTACTGATTTTGACCCTTGTCTCAGATTTTGCAACCTATGATACATAAGGCGTTGGAAATTGTAAGGCAAGAACTCAGACCGTAAGTGCTTTTTCATCTTCTCCCACGAGGTGATCTTCGCCTTTCCATTCCTATTCCGCATCAACTTCTGCAGTTTCCACCAAGCCGTGCCCTGTTGCGGAATGCGACTGTCGCAACCAGTTGCACACGCTTGTCTTCGGGCACACCTTTGAATTCTATGACTTCTTCAACTGACGCCAGCCAGTCCAAGAATTCTTCCGGTTGAAGGGTGCCATGGAATTCTGGGACCTCCGTCTTCATCCCAGACTCCCACCGTCTGCGATCAACCTCAACTGCACGCGGCCTGTAGCGCCTCCTCGGTGCATCAACATACTCATCCTCCCCTTTCGCTAGAAGAATCTCCTACTGGTTCATCACCAACAGGTTCCCTTCGGTGGTTACGGACACGATCCATATTCTGACCCAACAACTGATCGATTATGGCAGTTAATTGTTCTACCACCGCGCCCATGCGTTGGTCAATTATTTGGCCAATTTGTCGATTCAGATTGTCACGGTCATACACCTCCTCGATACGCTGCTGGTTCCTCTTCGGCGACATGATTTCTCCAATCACGCTGAAGCAGGCTCTGATACCAACTGACGCGGATATCTTCTAAATCAGTTGAACGAATCCACGAACAACTCGATCTAGGTCAGAACTTAAGCCAAAGTTCGAAAATTCTTTAATTCCAGCCAAAAACCGCGAATTACATCCAATAGATCGCTTAAATAGCGAAACCCTAAAATTTGCCAAAAATAGTAAAAAGTCAAAAAAGCCCTAAAAGCCATAAACTGAAAACTAGACAAAAAATAGAAACAAATGCCGCAAACGGCAATAAAAACGGAAATTCCTAATGAAAATTATAAGCTAAACAAAACTTTCCTAAAATAGCAAAATTGCCGTTTCGGATGGCGAAACGATGGAATTTCGCCGAAAAACGTCGTACTCATAGCATAGCTGTGACCCGTGATCTCCACGCCGTTTCCAATCAACCCATGCCCCCGGAACGCCGAAACACAAACGCCCGAACTTCACCGAAATTACCAAAATGTCATCTTGTCATATCTTTCCATCATATTTTTCCAAGAATTTGCAAGCTAATTCTTGGACTTCATCACAAAATCACTTTCGTTTTCAGATATGATAGAGGAGATGATAGGTTTCAGCCGATTAGTAATAGATTTAGTAATGATCTTGTAGGTAACATTGCATATGCTAATTGGCTGATTATCCCCAACTCCTCCGACTTCTCTTGTCTAATGGATGAGAACTACATTTGTATGATTGAGTTCCCGAAGAGTGCCATTGCCATTAAGAATGTCTAGGCAGGCCGCTGAAACAGATGAGCCAACAATCTTCCACTGCTTTTGATAGAATAGTGCGTGAAACCCATCTAGCCCCGGTGCTTTAGTTGGCTCCATGTCAAAAAGAGCTTTATTGATCTCTTCTTTTGTAAAGGGCTTTGATAGCGTCTGCAAAGCAGCCGGGGAGCCCGAATGTGAATCGTTCCCGCATTTAGTTCACAAGTAGATGGATTAGTAGTCAAGAAGTGTTTGGCATAGGTTCTTTCAAATACCCTCGCAATCTTTTCTGGGTCTTTTACTCATTTACCATCCTCGCCATATATTGTAGAGATATGCTTCTTGGACTTTTGGTGTTTAGGTTTTTGGTGGAAGTACTTAGTGTTTCGATCCCCAGCTTTGAGCCATTTTGCTCGAGATCTTTCCCTCCAATGCATTTCTTAAAGGTTTAGTAGTCTGTCAAGATCCTTCGCCATCTTTTTAATTTTGGCCATAACTCCTTCCCAATTAGATAATGGAAATAATTTTTGAAGAGCCTCTTGTTGATCTCGTATCTTTTTTGGGAGTTTCCCAAAAGTAGTCGCACTCCATTTTTTGAGCTCCTGCCGAACATTTGAAAGTGAAGCGTTAACACTAGAAAAAAGGGAGAATGGACTTGTTGGAACCCAATGTTCAGCCACAATTTCTTTGCACTGATCGAATCTGACCCAATAGGGTTCAAACTTGAAAGTCCGATTGCTCTTTGAAGGTCGGGCACTTCTAAGGGGGGCCTTTAACTAGAGTATGATGGGTCGGTGATAAGACTTGAGAAAGTCTAGTTGTTTGACCATGGCGTTAGGAAATCTGTCCCTCCATGATTCATTAGCTAGGAAGCGATCAAGTCTTTGATGGATGTTATCATGCCCTTCTCGTTTGTTATTCCAAGTCATCTTGGGCCCCGAGAACCCCAAGTCATTCAATCCACATGCCGTGGTGATGCTTTGAAAAACATAGATTTGCTGAAAAGCTTTCTCCGTCCCCCCAATCTTGTCCAAGGGACTGGAGACTTCATTAAAATCACCCCTACACACCCACAGAAGCGAAGATGGGGCTGCTAGTATGGACATTAGAATTGATGGCGATCTTGCTTGCGAGGGTGACCATAGAACCTAGTAAACCGCCAAGTGAAAACCGCCAAGTGAAGCTATCAGGCATACTAATAGTTGTGTCTATATGCCCAACATAATAGGATTGAATCGAGACCTTCCAATCATCTTGCCATAGTAAACCGCCAAGTGAAGCTATCAGGCATACTAATAGTTGTGTGTATATACCCCATTTCAATTTCTCTACTCTGGTACTAAATAATTTTGTTTTAGACAGAAAAAGTAAAAAAAGTCTTTTCTTTGCGTATTAGCTGTCGCAAAGATAAGTGTGTGCTGAGGTTTCCCAACCCTTGCACATTCCAGCAACAGATAGGACTCATGGCTTTCGGTTAGCCCGATGTTCAAGGGCCGCCGATATCTCTGGTGGAGGGACTTCAGGCTCAGGCTGTACACGGTGCTTTTTGCGAACAGTCTCAAGTGGGGTAGAACTAACATCCGGTTTTTGCTTTAATTTCTTGAGTGCAGGGTCGCGTGCGAGGAGGTAGGAGCTGAGGGGAGAGGAGGGGAGGGGAAGGCTTTTCCATATTTGTAAGGGGGTTTATACTTTAAACGTCAGATCTTTAGAGTGTCGTGCTGCTTGTTTCCATTTCTTTTTGGTTTTTGCTAGGGAGTGTGAGGGGGAGGGGCCCTTATGTCGAGTCTGGTCGAAATGTGCATCTTTCTTCACTACTCTAACACTAGCAGGACAAGCTGTTTGATTTGTAGTGTCCAGCGATAGCTGCGAGTGGAGATGGGAGAGAGTTTCAATAATCATGGGCTCGATTTTGTTGGGCCTCTATAATAGAAGAGTCCACCTTAGTCAGAGTGGTCACTAGATTAGGAATAGCTTCCGTTTCAATGGGTATGCTAGCAGGGCCTTCGGGAGAGAATCAGACGCGCTCCCGTTAAGCCTTGCGATATATGGTATGCCCTGCTGGTCCACTAGATTTCATTCTCGAAAAGGTTGGTCTCGTACATGTGTCCAGTTTCCAAATTTGGATCGTCCCGCTAGATTCCCTCCTGCACATCTTCCGAGGAATTCGGGGTATTTCGAAATCTCTGATCAGAATGAATTCACCTTCCCTGGTGATCGCCGCGCCGGAGTAGCCCCTCACCGGACCATTGTAACACCAAGAATTTGGTGATCTCGAACGTTTGGACTCTGTCTGTTCTGCTCGCACCTGAGCCAATGGTTTAGCCCGGAGGAAGTCACTATACTTAAAGGATGTGGGGTCTATGGACTGGTTCACTAAGTCGATGCATTCTCTTTATCGGTGCCCGTCCATAGGCAAAACAGAAGTCAGGGAGTCGTTCATACCGCGCAATAATAGGGACATGTTCGTTTACCTCTTCCAGATTAATCACTTTCCCCTTCCATTGGGGATTTAGGAGACTAAGCATAACTTTGAACCTGACGAATTTACCCTTACAATCCCCCATATCTCCCATATGGGTGTTTTTCCAAAAGAATGGGACATTTACATTTTATTTCACAAAATATGGTAGTTTACTTTTTATTTTCAAAAATAGGTGATAACACCTTATGAGAAGGTGTTATTGCATATGAGTAGGCTTCATGGTTGTGAGGTGGCGGTGAGGTGGCGAGGCAATATGTATAGATAGCTCCTTTTGAAAATGAGCTATCTATACAAAACTATACTTTCTATTGATAGCTCTTTTTGAAAATGAGCTATCAATACAAATCCTTTTCCCCATTACCGCCACGTGCATATGGAGATGGACGACCCGCGCCACTCGCGTATCTCGAGGTAGACACCCAATGTCAACAATGCGCACGTATATCGACGTGGACAACCCATGCAAACGTGACCCATTTATGCCGAGGTGGAGATTTCATGCAAATGGCAGGCACGTTTGTCAAGGTGGGCGACCCATGCAACCTCGTGCAACTCATGCAAACGTCACGCACGTGTCTCGAGGTGATAAAGACAATGTAAACGTCGCGCGCGTATCTCCTGGTTGACAACACATGGAAACGCCACGCACGTACGTCGAGGTGGGCCAGCCATGCATATCCATAGTAAGCATGCAACTCACCCGGGTTGTCCGCCTCGCGATACGTGCGTGACGTTTGCATGGGGTCCATGGTCTGTAGTGGATATGCATGGCTCGCCCACCTCGACATACGTGCGTGTCGTTTCCATGTGTTGTCAATCAGGAGATACGTGTGTGACGTTAGCATTGGTTTTACCACCTCGAGACACGCGCGTGACGTTTGCATGAGTTGCACGAGGTTGCATGGGTCGCCCACCTCGACAGACGTGCCCGACATTTGCATGAAATCTCCACCTCGGCATACATGGGTGACATTTGCATGGGTTGTCCGCGTCGATATGCGTGTTACATTGGTTGTCTACCTCGACATTCGCGAGTGGCGCAGGTCGTCCATCTCCATATGCACGTGTCATTCATGGGGAAAAAAATTTGTATTGATAGCTCCTTTTCAAAAGGAGTCATTCATAGAGTGTATAATTTTGTATAGATAAGCTCATTTTCAAGAGGAGCTATCTATACAATTGCCTTCCACCTCACTGTCCACCTCACAGTTCACGTAGAACGACCATACACTGATAGCACCTTCTCAGAAGGAGCTATCAGTGTAAGCCCGTCCACGTGGCGTAGATTACACAGATAGCGCCTTTTGAAAAGGCGCTATCTGTGTAATTTACGCCACCTGACCCGAACACATGGATAGCGCCTTTTGAAAAGGCGTTATCCATGTGTCCACGTCAGCAAAAAAATTTGCCACTTAGATAACGCCTTTTTATTGGGCGATATTGCCTATTTGCCCGAAATAAAGCATTTCAGCCCTATTTTTCTCAATTAAAGTACAAACATGTGTACTTTTGTGATTTTTTCTCCCATATGAATATCTTTTACCTTCCCGGACAGTTTGCCAATAAAATCTAGCTACCTTTTCCGTCATACATGCTAAAGTACATTGTACAACTGAATCCAGAAGGCTGAATAGGGAAAGTCCATTTGTGAGAATCTTCCCACTCCACTCGGCTTGATGAGCACTATCGTTTGTTTGTCAAAAGACCACGGGCCCCCATTGAAGATCAACTGGTGGTCGCCTTTATTTTTAAAGTGAAAGGCGAACACATTCCTAGTGGCAATATTCTCAACTTCGACACTGGTCATATGCCATGCTCGCTCGATGGTAGTGATTAAGGTTTCCCGGCCGACTGTTCTACTGCCGAAAACTTTGCCCACTAGGCTACACTCGAGTTTAGCCGCACCGAAGGCGTAAACTACCATATCAAGTCACTACTTCTTGTTCTTCTTCATCTAACGCTTCACATAAGCGAAACAGATCAAATTGATCCATGATTGTAGGTGTTGGGGGGATGAGGGATATGGAAGGGGAGAGGGGGAGTGATTATATGAGGAGGAGGGGGCTAACCACAGCGCCGTGGTAGATCTGGACCCTACCGAAAGGGGGCCTGTTGTCGTCGTTCGAGAAACTGAGAGGTTTTCAGAAGAGCGAATTGTTGTGTACTTTTAGAGTTCTACTTTAGATTTTCTCTCATTATTGTACCCATATTAATCAACTACTCACTCATCGTCGAAATCATCATACACATCATGGTATTCATTGCAATAAATATCGAATTAAATAACTTCACACTAGAACAATTTCGGTATTTAATAGAGATTTTTAAACCCCTATTAAAGGGAGTGTTATTAAATAACATCTAATTGATAGGAGTTTTAAAAAACCTCTATGTAACACATGTATTAAAAATTAAAACATAACACATTTTCACATGACATTTAATAACACTCTATTTAATAGAGATTTTAAAACCTCTATTAAAGGCCAAAAATGTTCTAGTGTCAATTAAATCAAAGAAACAATACCGAATAACCATAAGTGGAGTCTTCAATGTCTTATCCTCCAAAACTCTTCTTAATACTCAAGAACAATATAAACTATGCCAATTGGTGGTAATCTATTGTAATATATGATAATTGGTGAGTTTACCACGTTCTAATACCCATTATACCTTTTAGACACTTTAGAATACAATTAAAAACCCTAATTAACAATTTCAAACGAACTAGAATTGTAAACTTTATATTTTTTTATGTTCCAGGCGCTGTCACTAAGTGTCCTACGCTGTGTGTGTTAAGCCATGGCGCCGCCATAACTTCGACCTTTGTGTGTATTTTCCCTTCACAGTAGGCTCGACGCTCTGTGTACATTGTCCAAGCACCGTGTGTACAACACCACGGCGCCGCCACTGCATCGACTCAACTGCACTTCTTCTCTTGTCTTCTCTTATTCTCCACGCCTTGCCCACGCCTTGTAGTCATTTCTCATGGCGTCAAGTGTACTAGCCACGACGTCAAATGTGTATTTGTGCTTTTTCTCCCCATTTCATAATGAAATCACTAATTTGTCTCCTTTATACCTTTTATGCCTAAAAACAGATAAATACCATCAATTAGAGCTCAATCCGGGTAATTTATACCAAATATACTACTAAACTATCCCTATATATAAGTTTAAATAAACGCTTATCAAATACCCTCAAACTTAAGATTTTGCACGTCACGAGCAAAAGCGTATTCTACTAAGTACTTACTTACTCAATTTACATTGTTCATGAAGTATCATTTAATTCAAATAAGTTTACGTTAATAATCCACTCGAGAGTTTTTCTCTTTGCAAAAATTAATATTTTCAAAAACATGTAGCTTTAACAACACATATAATTCACTTTCAAAATTTAAAACAACCAAAATCATTACTACTCACAAGTTTATATCAACTCGACACTCAAGTAGCAAGTGTACAATCTCATGATTTCTCATTAAGCTCAAGAATTCACAAATAAGCATATATCATATTAATTTTGTAGACTTTAGCACTTCAAGAGTCCATAGGGATTCATATAGTTGGAAAAGAAAACTTAACTCGACTAAGTTACTTATACTCGATCTAAATCTTTTCATTCGAAGAGTTTTAATATAACTTCCGCATTTCTTTCATTATATATAAATCTATTCTTTTTTCTTCTTATATTTTCTAACTGCACGGTCCCTGCTTATTTTCCCATGGATTCCATTTTTCACTTTTCCAACCATCAAATTCTCTGCTTCTTTTCCTGTAGAACTTGTGGGACTCTCTAATTTTTTAGAACTCTTGTTAGCACTTCTCAGTTTCACTTTATTAAACAAGTTTTAACTCCAACTCTTCTTTAAAACAAATGCATATCTCTTTCCCTTTTTGTATTAAGTCTTTATTTACTTTAATACTCAAGTAAGATTCATGCGTACTATAGGATTCTTTAGAGAATTAACTTTTTCCACAACAAGTGTTTTAGTATTCTTTTTGCTTTTGTTTCAAGTTCATGGTCTTCCCTAACTTTATGTTTCTAATCATGAAATTATACCATTGTTTGCTACATTTCTTTTTTTCTTCAAAAATTTAACACTCTCTTGAATTTCATATCAATAAGATACTTGTATTCTTACTCATCTTCAATTAAAGGCATTAAATTTGCAGATGAATTATTAATTTCATTACTATACTACTATATATAACCTAATCTCCACTACTTTTCGCATTCAAATAATAAGTAAATGAAAAAGAATACACTAACATTCTCTCATCTTTAACTACTTCAAAAATAAAATCTTACTATCATACATGCAGTGTTTATCCTTATTTCATTATATCGTACCACTTCACATAGTGTAGTGTTGATGCCCTCAAACTTAAACCAAACCTTGTCCTCAAGGTTTAAAAATAAGCCCGAAACATAAAACACTAACACACAAACATAACAATAACAATTTAAGATCTAAACAAAAAAAAAGCATAAACGTAAAATTTAAACAACTAATAAAGTGACAAAATATCCCAAATGCTAAACATAATCATTATAAATGTATCGATCATCTCCTCCAGGTTTAGAGAAATCTTAAGACTCTGACTCTAGGACTGTGCATCATCATCTACATCGTCATCATCAGCTCCAACAAAAGATGATGTCAAAGGACGCTCCACCCTTCTGCTCTGCACCACGTCAGGATCAAACATGTAGTTCGGTGCTGCCGAAAAGCCAGTAGACTTATCAGTAGGCCTCCACCGTATGCTCCTGTCATATCTAGCTATGTCCCTCTGATGATCTGCAAATAACATGAAATTATGTTGTCCATTCAGTCTTTCTTGCTCATATCTCAACAAGGCTTCACGATACTCAGCCACATCCTCTCTGTACTGTTTCCTCATCTCAACAATCCACAGCCTATGCTGTAATGAATTCAAGTCCTCAGGTGGTGGTACTAGTGCCTGTGGTGGTGGAGGTGGTGGAAAAACTTCAGGACCATCCAAGTCCTGCTCTCCTATCAGTGGGTCTCCAAACTTGTGGCCCTTAGTAAATCCCTGCTGGTGATCCTCCTCCTCTCCGTATCATTCATTCTGCAACTCTTGGGCCAACTCCGCTGCTGCTGTTGCGTGAACCTCTTGCTCCTTGGCCAACAACTCGGTCACAAGTCTGCCCTCTTGGCTCTCTCACTCATCCTCAGAGTCTTGCTATCCATTCAAGTGATTTCAAAGTTACCATAAACTCATCATCTGTTGTTGCTTGAGCCTCAATATCAAATTCTTCATCCTGAATCGATCGCACTCCGGCCTTCAAGCACATTTAGGTAATTAAGATTAGAAGCAACAATTGTTGTCTCCATCAGTCATGATTGACTCCCTTAAGTTCTTATAAATGATCTCACCAATATTGATCCTCCTATTCTTTATAATCTTATACAAACAAGCCACCTTGGGCTTGTTGATCTCCTCCTTGCTAAGTGGTTGAGTATAATGAAGCAACTAGAAAGTCTTGCCACATTCTACAAACTCTCCTCACAGTCCCCTTCTTAATGTGCTTCAGCACATTCCCAGCTCCCATTATCCATCCTTGTTGTCATCAGACAACTAATACTCTCTATATGGCTTTAAAAAGATATATGTTATAGGGTCTCTCATATAAATCATCCGAGAAGGTCTGTGGTTCTCCATTCCTACTCAAATATTCTAACCCATATATATCGTTTATCAAATGCTCATTAAAGGGGACCATTATTCCTCTCACCTTAACTAGGTTATCTTTCTTAGTAAACTTTGCATTGGCCTAAAACTCGTAAACTATTTCACTCACTCCATTAACCTTATTCTCCCTACAGTTTTGAGTGAAATGTTCCCAACCTCATTGCCTAATGAAGTTATTGACTTTCGTATTATATTTAGTCGGTAGGTTTATTCCTCTTTCATAAATGAACTCCTTACTCCCTATGGCCTCTCTACTAATATATAACTTAGACTTAAAAAGCCTAGGAGCATCTTCATTTGGATCTCTTGAGGATGATGCCTCATTATCATTTGCTCCTAGTTCACTAACTTGACTCACTTGCCTCTTTGTTCTTGTTATTTTCTCGAAAATTCACACAACACAACAATTCATAATGGGTATTCAAATCACCTAAAATTAAAATTTTCATCCACGAAGGTCATTCACATGCCAAATAATTTAAAATACATATATTAATTCACCATAAGCCACATCTATGCTTTAAACCCACACAGCTTAAAATTCCTATCCAATAACCTAATTTCTACAATTCATGCAATTTCATCAATAACATCTAAAAATTTCAAAGCATAACTAATGAAATTGTAAATTTACCTCAATGTCGGACTACTTTTCGGTGTAGATTACTTCTCCAAGCATCTATCAATCAAAGCCCGATCACTTTGCTAGCAAACTAAAACCCTATTGCTCACTTGGACCAAATCTCCAAATTAATGCCCTAGCTCTCCTCCTTGTGCAACTCCACAATGTAGCTTCTCTTTTCACTCTTAATCACTAAGAACACTATTTTCTCTCTTAAAATTGCTCATCCTTGGGTTTTAGAGGGATGTATGCTTGGTTGGTGGTATATGAAATATGATTCAAGTGTGGAAAGGAGTTTAAAACTCGGACCTCAATGCTAACGCCATCCCTTATATGGTACGGCGCCGCCATAATGTGACCACAACGGTAAGGTTGTTGTGAGCATTTTTGCTCACAGTTTGGTGTTGTCCTGGTTCCGTCCTTGTTAACCCACGGTGCAATGTGTATACATAAACTATGTCAACAAATCTATCTCCATAATATTGCAAATTTTTCATCAACTCCATATTTGCGCTCTCCCGGCTTTGTGTATTACCACACAAGGCGTTGTGACAAAGTGAAATACCCTGTATATGTAAAAATACCCCGATCTTTGCTGAATTATTTGAAACTTCTCCATTTTGATGAAATGTTACCCGACAAATGGTATTTCCTACATATTTAGCACAAAAATTTCTAAAATTAGAAAATTACTAAAATGTTTGGATTGTTCTAACTAAACAAAGTAAATAACTAACTGAAATTTAAAAACTGAAACAAAAAACCACTGGGCTTCATCCCGGTAGCGCTTCATTTAATGTCCTGAGCCTAACGCCTTTTCGCTCGTTTAGTCCGAGTCTAAATCGAGATACTCCATTTGTAGGTCTGAGATAATGATATCTCTCTCGTTTGGATGTACTTCTTGCCCTTCTACAAAGACAATCTTTTCGCTCTCATCATCATCCTCGATACTCATTATGATCATTTTCTTCCTCGTGTGCAAGACCACATTGACAATGTTCAAGAATAGCCGCCCAAGTATCATAGACACATCATCATCTATATTATGATCCATAATATCAAAATCAGTGATAAATGTGAATTTATCTACTTTCACATGCACATTCAAGACTCTCTCTATTGTTGATACCAAATTACCATCAACTACTTGCAAGTCTGTTGTATTGGGATAATTGATTTTCAAATATGCTTGTAACATGTCCTTGATAGGCATTACATTGATTGAGGCTCCTATATCACACAAGATATTTCTAAATTGATGCCCATCAATGCTTAATGGTATGCATATATTTTCAGGATCTTTGGTTGAAGTCTCGGTGTAAACTTGAATTTTGGTTCTGGCTTCTTTGGAACAACCTTGATGCTATTTCCTTTAAGTGCATTTTCAGAAGGTTCTTCATCATGTTGCTTAACTTTTCATTGTTTGTTCCCCTTGTTATTTTTCAAGGCATTGATCATTTGTTGCTTGAATCATTTAAGAAAATCTTGCCTCACTTCCATTCCATTCTCATTCACAACATCATATTTTACTATAGCTAAAGTGTTGACTTTTTCCGCCTTGTACATCATTTGCTTTTGCCTTGCCTTGGCTCATTCGTTGCCGTAGTGTTCATCACGTGAATAACACTAACATTCTATTTAGGAATTATGATAGTGTTACTCGAAAACTGCCATTCCTAACTTAAATTCAAAGCAATGGATAGTTCACCAATCTATTTCTCCAGGTTCTTGATGGATTGTGTCCTTTCGTCATCTATTGTATTTAAAGTTTTCTTCACATTTTTCATCTCTTTCTCATACTTCTCATGGCGTTCCCTATTATTGATGTCAATGGCATGCAACGATTTCTCAATTGACTTCAATGAAGTCATTTCTTCACTTTGACCTATCTTCCCTTGTTGAACTTCTTGATCAAAATCTGGCGGTAACTTCAGTGCATTATCTAGATTTCCATATGAGAAGTTTGAGTTGTTATATCCTTGATAAAATCTTTGAGGAGCCATTCCCCTCGGCCTGAAGTTGTTTTCATAGTTCTGGTTGTTCATGAAATTGACATCTTTAAACTCCATTCCTTACTGCATGTCCAATGGATTAACCACCAGTGTTTAGTGATTAACGAGTGCTGTATCACTTGCACTTCTGGACTTTGTTGTCCCATTTGTAGCTTCGCCATCTGACTATTCATGTTTGATAGTTGTGCCATGATCGCAACTTGCGAATCAATCTCGTATACACCTGCCAGCTTTTTCACTATAGAACAAGTACCGGCTGCAGAGTTCTGGGACATAAGATCCAGAAGATCTAATGCTCTATCTTCATCCTTGGTTAGTAGAGAACCACCTGTTGCGACATCCATTAATGTTCTGGTCTTGTGATTCTTTCTATAGTAGAAGATTTGTAGTTTTGCCTATTTCACGTATCCATGTCCTGGACATCTCCTCAGCGTTTCTTTGAATCTTGAGCAAGCCTCACCAAGAGACTCGATATCCTTATGCTTGAATTGGTTGATTTCCAATTTCCTTTCACTAACCTTCACTGGGAAAAGAAGTTGTCCATAAATCTTTCATTGATTTCTGCCAATGAAGTCATACTCCATGCGTTCAGTCCTTGGAACTAGGATTTGGCTTTTTCACCCAATGAGAATGGGAAAAGTCTCATCCTGATTACCTTATTTGTAACTTAAGTAATATGTACAGTGTCACACGTGTCCAGAATATTCTCTACATGTGCAACTAGATCTTCATTTGCTAGCCCGTTGAACAAGCTATTTTGCACCATATTGATTAGAGATGGTCTCTGTTCAAACTCGGTGGTGTTGGATAGAAGCGTCACCACTTCGTTGTTTTTCTCTTGAACTTCTGGCTTAACGTAGTCACGAAGACAACTTTGTCTTTGCACTCTGTCTTGCACTACCAAATCACCTTCGGGTTGGTTATTCCTTTGACCTTGATGTTGCTTTCGGTTCCTTGCTTGATTCTCCGCCATCTTGATTCTTTTCTTTTTCTTTCCCTTGTTGGTTTCATCAATCTCCGGATCATAAGACACTAAGTCTTTCTCTCCTTTACTACGCATGTACTAATTCTCTCTGAAAAAGAAAGCACAAAAGATCAATTGCTGATTGTCAAACTTGAAACTTTAACTTTTTTTTAATAATTGAAAGTAAATTACTTAAAATAAAACCTTAACAATTTTGTAAACTAACTAAACTAATGCGTGGCTACCTATCCCTTACAACGACGCTAAAAATTAAACATGGCTGCAAGTGTAACGGCTTGATTGTAGTAATAATGTAATCAACTAGTGTTGATTATGGATATAGTCCTCAGGGAAAAGTGTGTTACACACAGTACATTTAGTTAGGTTCACTCTATTGCTAAGAAGATACCTTTTTAGTTGGTTTTAATTAACTACTATATTATAGAAAACAATGTAAATTAACTTGTACATTTATATTAAGAAGATTTTTAGTTTGGAACTTCACCTAGGTAATGAATTACTATGCTTTCATATCTCACTTCCTTCATCTTCATTATGTATGTTCAATGCTCAATTAGAATAGACAGATTTCATTAAAATGCACTTCAACCCACTGTTGCGGTAGAAAAGATTATGATGTGCAAACTAGAAGTCCACATATCGATGTAAATAACGTAAGTCCCACATTGTCTTAAGTTCCAAATATTTAGATTCATAACCACTTAAGTTTACTATCTGTGCCTCCCTAATCGATAACTATCTATCGATGTTATATATTTTACGGTTGTATGGTCCATATCCGACTTAAAAGCTCCAATGGCCATTGTAACTCTTAAAACCTCTAATCAATAAACATGTGATCAAGATGTTCATAGCATTACGTATAAAACCAATACAAACTCTAACCATTGCACTTTTTATTCTTTATAATCTATTCATATTCTCCTTACCATAACATTCATATTATATGACCCATTGATCCCTAAGATTAATGAACTACTAACTCATCATTGAAATCAACATACACATCATGGTATTCATTACAATCAAAGATTGAATCAAATAACTTCAATTAAATCAAGGAAACAATACCGAATAACCACAAGTAGAGTCTTCAATGTCTTCTCCTCCAAAACTCTTCTTAATACTCAAGAACAATATAAACTATGCTAATTGGTGGTAATCTATTGTAATGTATGAAAATTGGCAAGTTTATCGCATTCTAATACCTATTTATATCCTTTAGACACTTTAGAATACAATTAGAAACCCTAATTAATAATTCCAAACGAACTAGAATTCTAAACTTTCTATTTTTTATGTCTCGGCGCTATCACAAAATGTCCCATGCTGTGTCTGTTAAGCCACGACCCAGCCACAACTTTGACCTTTGTACGTGTATTTTCTCCTCACAATAGGCTCGGCGTCATGTGTACATTGTCTCAGCGCCATATGTACAACACCATGGCATCGCCACTACATCGACTCCACTGCACTACTTCTCTTGTCTGCTCTCCTTCTCCACACCTTGCCCACACCTAGTAGTCATTTCCCACGACATTAAGTGTACTAGCCACGATGTCAATTGTGTGTTTGAGCTTTTTCTCCTAATTTCATCATGAAATCACTCCTTTGTCTCCTTTATACCTTGTATGTCAAAAAACACATAAATATCGTCAATTAGAGCTCATTTCGGGATATTTATACCAAATATACTACTAAACTAACCCTATATATAAGTCTAAATAAACACTTATCAGTATAGTGATGTTAATTGGGTTGGAAATATCAAAAGAGTACTACAAGTGGATGTTACTACATGAGTTCTAATCTTGTTGCTTGGAATGGCAAGAAGCTGAATTGCATTTCATTATATACTTCTAAAGCTAAATGTATTGCTAATGGAAGTTGTTGTTTGCAGTTAATATGGATGTGGCAAATGCTCAAAGACTATGATATTGCCTTATCTTGGTTAACAAATTATTGTGATAATAAGAGTTCCATTGATATTTCAAAAAATTCAGTTCAACACTCTAGGATGAAACATATTTAGATTCACCACCATTATATAAGGGGTTTAGTGGAAAGAGGATTAATTTGTATTCAACATATTCCTACTGAAAGACAGTCAGCTGATATATTTACAAAAGCTCTTGACACATAAACTTTTGAGAGATTGAGTCGTGACATTGGCGTTTGCTCTCAGTAAAATGATTTCTTACTACAAGCTGATAGTTATATGCGCACACGTAGACATCTATGTGTTTGGCATTTTGTTGTGTGCTGAAACTGTCGCTTGGATTTCACTGCAACATGTGTCTCTTTAACTTGGCTATAAAAAACTAGCCATTACACCTGGTTAAGGGGGAGTAAATATTGTTCTGTTATACATAACAGATAATTTGTTCGAGCAGTTAAGGGAGATTTCGGTTCTAAATTGGGATTATCTTTGTTGATCTTGTGCAATTATCTTATTCCCACAAATCAATCTTCCTAATTCAAACTATTCTCTTTCGCTGTGACCTCTTTTCCCTCTCTACCATATTTTTATCTTTCTTGCTTTGAGTTACTGCAAGAATGTCTATCATTTTCTTCGACCTCACATGGTAACTTTACTACAACGATTTATCTTTCGAATAAAATCTACATCGGTACATCGTTCGATTCTCTAATTGCTGCAGGGAGTAAGGATGAAATCAGGGGCTGTCCGAAGACGTTGATTAGTCGGGCAAATTGGTTCTTCTAAGAAAACCAGAGCTGCTGCCAAAGGCAAAAAAAAAGTTGAAGATGACGACAATGCTTCCTCTAACTCTTTAAAGAGGATTCTTGATGAAGCTGAGGCTATCAGTGAAGTAGAGGCTATCGGTAAAGCCTCTGACCGAAAAAGATCATTTTCATCTTACAGTACTTTGTTGAACCTGCTCCATCTATATTTGGTCATTTTCGGTTGCTGGAATGTGTGGAGAAGTTTAAAGATACAATGAAGACAAAATACTGGTATGATCGACCGATCAATGTGTTACATTTCAATAAGATTGGCTTAGACAGGTCGCTGATACAGACTGGTATTTATGGTCTGGTGAATAATGAAAGCTTGTACAACGACTCTATTGTCAAGGAATTCTACAATAATCTTCCTGACAATTTCGGGGATGCTGCTGAGGACAAGGTGTTTGTTAATGGGTATTATATTCCATTTAGTCTCGCCTCAATCAATTGCATGCTAGGACTTTCAGGATTGGAGACGCCTACTAACAAGCTAGGTCCGATGCTCAAGCTTAATGATGATATCTCTATGTTGACCGAAATGGTTCTTAAAACATGGTCCTCTAAAAACGCTATTGGGCTCCATACTACTATGTTAACTTGCAAGGCCTACATGTTGTAGAAGGTCTTGAGTACAAGTGTAGTGACCATTTCTCACCAGACCCACGTGTTTAAGGAGAGAGCGCTACTGCTCTATGCTATTGCCTTGGGGAAGAAGTTTAATGTTGGGAGGGAGATCTATTACTTTGTGCCGCGTTTAGGGAAAAAGCAGAACATGCTATAGCTATGGTGCTTCCTAACATTGTTGTTTAGAAGATACTATTTCATCGAGCAGAATAATGACAAGTTGGAAAAGGTGGTGGAGGAGGTTAGACTAAATCATTAAATGAAGTCTAACAACAAAATTGTTGATATCGACTTCTCATGCCTATAGAACAAGTCGTCAACTGCTCCAACCGCTGCTACTGTCTAGGCTACTATTGATGCTCCTGCTATACCCTTGCTACAAATCTAATACAGAAGTGTAAAAGGATTTTGAAATCAAAGATTGCTACTGTTACTAAGAATGAGGACACTAGTCGTATCGAAATGCAATCTTCAGGAGAGGAAATTGCAAGAAGGGAAGATTCTCTTCCTGTTGTTGTAGGACAGAATGAGCTTATACCTGTTTCACTATAAGGTGCTAATTTATCTGCTCCACTTCTTAATAGACCAGAGGAAGTCACCTCACATGCTGAGTTTCAAAAGATGGGAGATGATCAAGGTAATTTCACTGATTTACACTTTGATCTAAATGCTATTACTCATGTTACTACTGTTGGGACGAGTACATTTGAGTCCTTTAAGATGAATTATGGAATTGATGGTGAATATGCTGTAACACCAAGTGAAGTTCCTTGTGAGAATGTAACTGCATATGTAGAGTCTCTAGCAACATCAGAGACTCCTCTTGCTGAGGACTTGACTACTGTTAACCTCGAGGGCATTTGCCTTCGGTTACTACAACCACAAAACATATTGTTAAGGCTTCAGTGAACGATGCTTTGTGACCAGAGCAAAGTATGTCTGTTCATCCTCCTACTCACCTTGAGCATGAGGATATTGAATTCAATTAAGCCATTCCTACCATTTCAGCCAAGCCAATAACTCCAGTTGATGTTACTACTGAACCTGCACCTTTTTGCTCCTACTGCTGCTCCCACGACACAAGCAGAAGCTGTTGAAAATGGCTCTGCTGCAACTCAGGATGAACCTCTGAGTGAACCAAGTTCTCCGATGGCGATGAGACCACACCCGCCGTTGTTTGATTACTTTTTAAACCACATTGCCTATCTGACTGTCTATAGAGAAATGTTGCACAGATGCGCCTAATGCAAGAAGAGCTGGACATTGCTGGAACCAAACTTCATTGATTGAGGTGGCTGATTAGAAATCAGGTGCAATTTTTTGACGTTGTTTAGTCGAAAAGGGGGAGTGAGCAAGAGAATGTAAGGTTAAGTTTTTTTGATATTTTGTGATTGTAAGTACATGAAGATGTTTTAAAACTGCATTTCATGGTTATACTTATTGGCTGGTGACTATAATATTTTTGGGGCTACGACGTTTGTGTGTTGTTACTTTAATCATTGGTAATAGTTCATGTTATGAAGTTCCTAAAAATTTGTTTATCTTGCTAAGTTACTACTTTTGACTAATCTATAGTAAAGGGGTAGATTGTTAGACCTTAGCTTACTGCGTTTGGGTTAGTCTATCCTTATCGATAGTATATCGACAAAACATGGGTTAAGTTAGTTAGTTAGTTAGTTAGATGTTACAATCAAGATGGAAACCTGACTAAGCGAAATATCTGAGTGTAGATTCAAATCAGAAAGACTACAATGCGAATTCCAGTGAAGATTACAATATCAAAGTCAGAGTTGAAGATGAAGATAGATCTGAAGTTGAAGAAGAAATTAAATACGAGTTGGATACTAAAATAGAGCAACTGTCAATATTAGTCTACAATAGTCTACAATAGTGAAGAAGTTCGATGCAGTAAACAGAGAACTTTAAGATGGATTACAACTACATAATCCGAGAGAAAGGTAGATAAAAGACTGAAGAACTTTATGGAAATGACGAGTCAAGATTCTTGAAGGAATAGAATATTTAGATGTTGAACATTAGATGATTCCAATTGGATTTACAATTGGAGACTGAGGAGGTTTCTGAGTTGTATTATATTTAGGACCGAATTCCTAGATATGGTAGATAGACTGAGTCTAAAAGTACTTAAGATCACCATCGTGTGATCATTTTTCATTACTTGAGTTTTGTGAAAATGAGAGATCATTATAATGGTTGTTCACATTATCAATTTGATTAATTGATTGTTTAGGTTGACCCTACGTAGAGGAAGACATTCAAGTCTTAGTGCAATATCAATTCTTGTTTAGTTTTGATGTGTATTTATTAGTTCATCACTGCTTCGTTAATCTCTTCGGTTCCTATGGTTTCCAAAACTTTAACAGATTTTCTACTTTTTGGCCGGGACTTTGGGACATTTTACAGGGGCTTACACCAGTCTAAAAATCACCAAAATTTACAAAGAACATTAAAATACTATTTATTTTATTCTTCAAGATTTTCAAGTGATTCCGACTTGTTTTGATTGGTTCTCAAAAATAGTTTTGAAATAGGAAAAAGGCGAATTCTCAATTGGACTGTAATGAGTTTAAACACATTCAGGGCATCAAACAATGCCGGAAGTAGACCAAACTTTTCTTATCACATATTTATATCATAAGGAAGTTTTTTGGTGAGTTTCGTAATTTTTTGAGGTGTTCAAATCAGTTTTCAAGTCGCACTTCAATTAAGAATTCAAAATTACAAGTAAGGACTTGAAATTTCAAATAAAGTGGTAAAATGAGTTTCAAATCTTTTTAATAGGATTTTACAGCTCAACAACCTTGTATTTGGGTAAAGTGACTTCATGAAATCGATACCAAGAATCTTAGAAAGTTTTACAAGTGTTTTAACCACATTTCAAGTTGAACAAAAAGTAATACTTTTTGAAATTGTTTTAAAGTCCCTATGGGACAGTTTTGCAAACTAATGTTGTACACAAACTTGAATTGAGTTCTAATGATCTAAATTAGTTAATAACACCTAAAAATAATAGAAAAAGTGTGTTAAATAATGTTAATCAACTCTGGACATTTTTAGTCGAGTTAAGTGCCCAATAAGGACTTAAAATAATAAAAAGGAACCGTTAGACACTAAATTGAACTATATTAGAAACAATGATTATTAATGAAACTTAATGACTCAATATGAGTGTAATCAACCAAAATTGACACCAGGTACCTAGCTAGCTAGAGTCGGGCATCGGGGGTTGATTAGGCAGCGTGTTGGGAGCAGTGAGATGTACCAAAATTAGAATGGCGTGGGTTTGTATGATGATTGGTGTTTGTTTGGAATGTTAATGAATTTTATAGGTTGTGGGATTCATAGGAGATTAATACAAACCTATAATTGGAAAAATATGTAAATAAACAATAAATAGCCAGTACACTAAGTGCGATGAGGGGGTCGTGGAATGAATGTGCACACCTGAGCACACTAGTAGGCATGTTCAATGAATTTATTTGCAAGAAAATTCACGAAGTATATATATTTATGTATATTCGATATATAAATATATATAATAAAACTATAAGTTTGACTTGAATTATGTGGATCATTTGATCAGTCTCGAAATGAGCGTAAGTGCTCGATGGTGTTAAAATTTGTGTCATTTTATGGAGTGTCATTTTAACATATCAGCCTCGAAATAGCGCGATGTGTATCTCAAGGAAAATCCATATATATATAAATCCAAAACCTCAAGTTTATCCTTATTTCATTCGGTTGATCGAGAGAAATAGAGGAGAACAGCTGAGGGTTTGAGGTTTGATCTTTAGGAACCAGTTGAAGGAGTAAAATCAACTTGAGTTGAGGAGCTTAATCAGCTGTAGATAAAAAAATCATCACTATGGGTGAGTTTAGTTTTGAGTTTGAAGTTGAATTCATAATTATATGATGATTTCTCTGTTAATTGTTGTTGTTATCGATTGAAAATGAGTTGTTACCTCACTAGAGATTCTCCTTGATGATTTGGGAGATTATTAGAGATTGTGATAATGATTTGGTAATGGAACAATGGTTGTTGCCTTGTTCATTTCGAGGCAGTGCAGGGTGGAGCGCACTCCATCGAGTAGAGAAGCGCGCTCCCTACATTAATTAGGACGAACCCAGTTGATGGAGCGCACCCACCCACCGAGGGAGAGTGCTCCCACCCCAGAAAATAATAATGTTGCTGTATTTCGATTGGAGTTTCTTGAGGACTTAGGAACTAAACTAGGGGTCCTAAATTTAAAGTATTAGACTTATATTAATCACAAATTGTTTGTGATAGGTATTGGATCCTCGGGAAAGCTTGAGTGCACAAAAAGTTAAGAAATTTGGAACGTAAACCTAAATCGAGGTAAGTACAGATTTGCTTATTTATCAATATTACTTGGCTATCTCGGTATATGTAGTTCAGGTAGTTTATGGACGGGAATAAGAGACGATGTACAGTGTGATAGTTTTCAATAAATAAGAAAATGGTGTTTAATGTGATTCACGAGAGTAACTCCTGGTTTTGAGAATAGGTTTAGCAATTGCATTAATGGCGTTGGTAGGTAATCGACCCTAGTTTTAGAAATAAAATGAGTATCACAGTGTAATAGTCGTTAATGTTTGAGATGCATCTGTTATTTATTGAATTATATGCTTTGAATATTCTTGTTAGTTAAACATTGGTGCATTTTGTTATTGCATAAAGTTCTTGATTATTATATGGAATGTTGATGACTTTGTGAATCCCTAATTATTGAGAAAGTTGGAGTGCTCACCCCAAATGAACATTTTAAGAATACCGATGAGCGCAACGACTACGGGATAGAGAAGATTTATGAGTCTTGATTTTCTCTTCGATGTAATGAGTTTTCTCTTATCTTATATTTTTGAATTGAATCACACTTTTATAATATCATAAAGGATGGGAGGTTTTGTATAATCGAGGTTTATTCTGATTTGATTTAGTATTGTATATCGTATTTAATTATCAAAATATTTTAAATTTCCTCTACGTTTATTATTTGTTTTACATTGATATTTGATATACATTGGTTATTAGGTGTAGAAGGAAAGGCTGCTGGCTCTAGTCAAGTCTGGCGGGATTAACGACGCTTAATTAGGGTTTAAGGCCGAGTATCGCCCTAATCAGGATATGAGATGCTATAGCTTGGTATAAGAGTCATGTTTAAGGGCATTGTTACATTTGATAACTCTAATATAGTTTATATCAGCGATTGGTTAGAGCCTACTCCAAAGATTAAGGTGATACGGTGTGGTATTAGAGTCTATTTCAGAAGATAACCTTATTTCTTGGAAACAAGTGATAACTCGGATACAGTTGGATATCAAAGTTTAAGGTTATAGGTCTTGAGATACTTCGGTACCACAACTTACGTTTATCAACTCGAGAGTTGTCTCGAGTTACGAAGAAGCTAGGACGTAATAAATGGTTTTATTGTGATTTTGGGGGACGGGTAACCAAAAATAAAAGACTGAGATATGTTATTTGTTGTGTTATATTATATCTACATGGTATAAGAGTTATGCATTTCCTGAATGATGATAAGATGGTTGAAGTCCATCAATTTCTCATGATTTGAGAAATGATTGAGGTAAGAGTTTAAGAGAATGTCAACCTCGAGAAAATTAAAAAGGAAAGACATAAAGATAACTTATAAAGATGAAATTATACTCTTCTCCTATTAACTATTGTCAATGGTCTTTGTTCTTGCTGATATTATTTGACAAATAATAGTCAATGAAGAAGTATCTATTGGATCTAGACCTTGAGACGTGTATTAGGAAAATGGAATTTATGAAATAATGGAATACTGAATGACTTTAAGTGGAACTCAAGGATGGTAGGCCAGATATGATTTAATACTAGTAGAGAAATAATGAAAGTTATTCCAGTAAATAAATTAGTGGTTAATAATATAAGCCTATTTGGGGTTAAGAAACCACTAATTTATACTTCATAAGTTGTTATTAAGTAGAGAAATTCTAGTTATAATGTGAATCCATATTAGGATGACAAGCAATTTGTCAGGCAATGAATGGTGAAAGTTAGGAATTTGAACTGGTGAAACTGAAAGACAGTTTAATCCAGAGCATAGTAGTGAGTTGGTAAGACATCATAGTCTGATGTTTTTGACCGATATAGTCTGATGTTTTATATCGGATAAAGTCTAAATTGGGGAAAATGAGTGGTCAATGAATATGAGGATTTAAGGATTCCAGGGAATAATGCATGATAATAGGAATGAATATTTATTGCCCAAGATTGACAACTCATTCTGACAATGAGGTGAAATCAGTTGTTCTCAAGAGTTAGTTGAGATCTGGTTATCATAGTGGTATGATAAGAGTTCAGGTAATATTTAAAGATGATTTCTGGAGATTGCTGAATCAATTTAAATGGATGGTGGAAATGACTAGAACTTACTAGAACTCATGCTATGTTCATAAATGAAGGGTGTCGAGTTTAAAACCCTATTTTAATTGAGTTGTTATTGTGTATCAATAATAACAAGATGAAATCTTTGAAGACCTATAAGATGCACGAGCATTACCGTAAAGAGTTACAAATGTGATGGTAAATTGGTTCATGCTAGAGTTTGCAAGAGTCAGTATTAAGTTTCAAAGGTAAATTACTTGTTTGAGTATTGAATATTAACAACAAATTGAGGTATTTGACTGGGTGTAAGACAATATGAGATTGTCATATATTCAACACAAAGGTAAAAGAAAAAAGTTATCTTAAAATAATTGAATATTAGAAACGATTGATCCAAGGATCTTTCATATCGTTGCATAATTTATTCATTTAACTCAAGTATGAGAAGGTTGTAAGCTAAAAATAAATACAAGGATGCCTTCGAGGAAAGTTGAAGTATAGTTTGATTATAATATTTGCTTGATAATACCTAAATTGTAGAAGAAGTTAGAGGTTCATCCTAGGACTTCTTATTGAGGTAAGAAAGTGTATTGACATAATAAAACAAAGTGTAGCTTATACGTCTACATGTATAGTTTGAGAATTGTGAGAAAAACTATTGAAAATTGGTAATCTCGAGATAACTATTTTGGTAGTTGTATCAAATATGAAACACATCACTTGTAAATAAGAGAAAAATGTTGTTGAGAGTCTTTTAATCATTCTTGAAGATTATTAAGAATCTTAGAAGAGTCATTAAAAGACAACCTGGAGTTATAAAAATAAGTGGATTGGTGTAAGATTAAAGTAGTGAATTTCAAACTGTGGAAGTTTGAAAAGTGAATTGTCAGAGTGATAGAAATGGAAGACAAGATTGATACCTCAAATTTCCTAAGTGATTAGGAATTCACTCTTAAACATCATTCATTAAGTTGATTGTGTTAACAATGCATTGAATAGGAAAAAGATAGGGGTTGTAGTTATGATAAAAACTACTTAGTAATATCTCATAAGGGAGATGTATACTGGTGACCAATTCAAGTCCAGCGTAGGCATATCATCAATTGAGTTTTCTGGATTGGTAACTATAAGTCTGTTCTTTAGAGCTCATATTGGAGCTGAGCTAATGATGATTAATTGAGTGACGCATTATTGGAGAAATTAATTAAGATTATCACGTAGGTCAAGGTTTGACCACTAGGTATTGATAATTTGTATGATTATCTCATATCAAAATATTAATCATGTAAGGAAAGTTCTTGGAATTCAAGTAAAAAGGTATGGCAAGAATGTTATGAGAATCTCATTGATTTCTTTAAAATATTCATTCGGGCAAAATCCAAAATCATTGTGATAAGAATGAATTGTTAGTGAGCTGGAATGAAAATTGACAATGTCAGTTTTATAAAGAAATATGTGATATACCAGCAAATGGAAGCTGAATGACATTAACCCGGAGGGTTATATTATTCTTGCCCTATATGAATGAAATGTCATACTCAAAATTTATGATGGATTAACCTAAGTTGTGATGAAAAGTGAAGGTTATTAATGTAGTAATTGTAGAACTGATAGAGCTTGTAAGTTTCTTGCCAATATTATGGTTTAATTCTTGTGGAAGAGTAAGCGAGATATATGTGTGTAGAAAAAGTTGAGAGTTATAGAGAACCAAGATTATTATTTCAGTGAGGAACTGAAAGTTTGCTTTCCAGTGGGGGAAGAAATGTATAATAGCTGAGAGGGACATTTTTCAATCTTAACACAATATATCTGCATAGCTAATCTTAGTTCCAGAGAATATAATTTTTGAGCTTGTGACTTGAAAGATGTTGGTTACTAGAAGAAATATTTTCCTGTGTGACTTTTTTGGTATTGAAATTATCAGGCTAAATATGATGTTAAAGTGTTTTCAGAAAAAATTTGTATATTTTACTTAGTTGTCAATTGGTGTGGGACAAGAAGTAATGATACAAGTTAATTAGAGCCTGCGTAATTTAGAACTACACAGAAATGTATTAACAGACTATCAAGTATGTAATTACAACTCAAATAAATGAAAAATATGGGAGGAAGTTTAGATGGCTTGAGTTTCTTAAGAACTACGACTTCACTCTAGAGTATCACCCAAGCGAGGCAAATAGAGTTGAAGATGATTTAGTAGGAGAAGAACGGGCATAAAGAATGTAGCTACCGTAGAGTTTCTTAGTTTATACCTCTTGAGAAAGCATTTATGATGATGATTTGTGAAAGTTCAGTGGACACATCATCAATTGAGAAAGCTAATTTTAGAGCTACTAATTTGTTCTTTTGAGCTTAGACTCAGATTGAATCGGAGATGATTCAATGGGTGATTAGTTATCAGAAAGTTAATTTGGATTATATGGTGCTTTAGAGATTAACGACTAGTGTAAATCATCCTGATTGGTTAGTTTTTGACAATGGTGCGTTACAGTTCAGAGATAAATTGTACATTCTAGTTTAGGATTAGTTGAAGCAAGAGGTGCTACAAGAATCTCATAGATCATTTTACTCTATTCATCCCAGTGACACTAAGATGTATCACGATATGAAGCGTATCTATTAGTGGTTTGGGATGAAGACTGATATTGATGAGTTTGTAAGGAAATGTAAGATATCTCAACAAGTTAAGGCTGAGCATAGAAAACTTGGAGGGTTATGGCATTTGTTGCCTATTCCTGAGTGGAAATGGAAACATATATCGATGGATTTTATTTTTAGTCTACTTCTGAATTAGCATAAACACGATGCGGTATGGGTTGTAGTTGACAGGTTGATGAAGTCTGCACATTTCTTGCCAGTTTCCATGTGAGATCCTCTTGACCAATTATGTAAGGTGCGCGTAGGTGAGGTGTCGAGATTTCATGGAGTTCCAGTGTCGATTACTTCGAATAGAGATCTAAGACTCACGTCCAGATTGTGGAGCGAATTTTAGAGACATCTTGAAATCATTTTTAACTTCGGTATGGTATACCATCCATAAAATGATGAGCAGACTGAGCGGAGGATTTTGGTGCTAGAGGATATGCTTCGAGCTTGTGTCTTAGAGTTTGGTGTTAACTAGAAGAAATACATTTATTTGTGTGAGTTGATTCAGGACTATACAGAGAGAATGCAACAGATTTGCCAGCGTTTAACTACGACATAGTTAAGACAGAAGAGATATGCCGGAAAATATCATAGGTTGTTGGAGTATTCAAAGGAAAACTTTATTATGTTGAAAGTCTCACCTATGAAAGGATTTTATATATTTGAATTGCCAAGGAAGCTAGCTCTAAGGTAAATTGGACCTTTCAGAGTACATGAAAGGATTAGTCCTTTTTCTTATAGGTTAGAGTGGCTTTCTCAGCTAGCCGGAGTTCACAATGTCTTCCACTTATTTATGCTTCGTAAAACAGAGACTCAGTTTACTCCAAGGATTGATTGGAATGAATTTGATCTTCGATAAGACTTATCTTACGATGAGCAGCCAATTCAGATACTTGATCATAAGATTAAGAGGCTAAAAACCAAAGAAATTCCTTTGGTTAAGGTGAAATAACAATTTCACGAAGATGAGGAACTAACCTGGGAGCGGGAATCTTATATGAAAGAGTAGTTTCCATTTCTCTTCGAAACTACTGGTAATTATATGTTTGCTTTAATTTTGAGGATGACGTTGCTTTAAATTGGGGAGACTGTAACGACCTATTACCTTAAGCTGGTGATTAGTGTTAATTCAAATCCTAATCGACTCGAGTTAGGCTCGTGGCTAAATCTGATGTACCTCGATTAGCGTGTGCGTGAGTTTGTATGATGATTTGTATTTCTTTGGAATGTTAATGAATTTTATAGGTTGTGGGATTAATATGAGATTAATACAAACCTATAATTGGAAAAATATGTAAATAAACAATAAATAGTCGATACACTAAGTGCGACGAGGGGGTCATAGAATGAATGTGCACACCCGAGAACACTCGTAGGCATATCCGGTGAATTTATTAGCAAGAAAATACACAAAGTATATTTAATATATAAATATATATAATAAAACTATAAGTTTAGCTTGAATTATATGGATCATTTGATCAACCTCGAGATGAGCGTAAGTGCATGATGTTGTTAAAACTCGTGTCACTTTAGGGAGTGTCATTTTAATACATTAACCACTTGATCAGCCTCGAGATAGCGCGATGCGTATCTTTAGGAAAATATATATATATATATATATATATATATATCCAAAACCTCAAGTTTATCCTAATTTCATTCGGTTAATCGAGAGAAAGAGATGAGAGCAACTAAAGGTTTGAGGTTTGATGACCAGTTTAAGGAGTGAAATCAACGTGAGTTGAGGAGCTTAATCAGCTGTAGATAAAAAATCATCACTATGGGTGAGTTTAGTTTTGAGTTTGAAGTTGAATTCATAATTAGATGATGATTTCTCTATTAATTGTTGTTGTTATCGATTGGAAATGAGTTGTTACCTCACTAGAGGCCCTCCCTGATGATTTGGGAGAGTATTTGAGATTGCGATAGTGATTTGGTAATGGAATAATGGCTACTGCCATGTTCATTGTCGAGGCAGTATAGGGTGAAACGCGCTCCATTGAATAGAGGAGCGCACTCCCTCCATGAATTGGGACGAACCTAGTTGATGGAACGTGCCCCACCCACTGAGGGAGCGCGCTCCCACCTCAGAAAACAACAATGTTGCTGTATTTTGATTGGGATTTTTAGAGGACTTAAGAACTGAACTAGGGGTTCTAAATATAGGGTATTAGACTTGTATTGATCATAAATGATTTGTGATAGGTATTGGATCCCTGGGAAAGCTTGAGTGCTCGAAAAGTTAGGGAATTTGGAACAGAAACCTAAACCGAGGTAAGTATGGATTCGCTTATTCATCAATATTGCCTGGCTATCTCAGTACTGGAATGGGGGACGATGTACACTGTGATGGTTTTCAATAAACGGGAAAACAGTGTTTAATGTGATTCACAAGAGTAACTCTTGGTTTTTAGAATAGGTTTATAGGAGATGGGTTGCATTCCCGACATTTATATAACTCGTGCTCAATTCGATAGGTTGTGTAGATTACATAGTCACTAGATGGTTTCGAATAAAACCATTGGGCATTAATGGATTGGCTAGAAAACACATCAGCTAATGTGTTGGTCTAGCAATCACTTTAATGGCATCGGTAGGTAATCGAACCTAGTTTTATAAATAAAATGGGGATCACAGTGTAATAGCCATTTATGTTTGAGATGCATATGTTATTTATTGAATTATATGCTTTCCATATTCTTGTAAGCTAACATTGGTGCATATTGTTATTGCATAAAGTTCTTGATTATTATATGGAATGTTATGCCTATGTGAATCCCTACTTACAGAGAAAGTTAGAGTGTTCACCCCAAATTAATATTTCAGGAATACCGACGAGTGCTATGACTATGGGATAGATAAGATTTAGGAGTCTTGATTTTCTCTTTGATGTAATGAGTTTTCCCTTGTCTTATATATTTGAATTGAATTACAGTTTTGTAATATCACGAGGGATGTGAGATTTTGTATAACCGAGGTTTATTCCGATTTGATTTAGTACTAAATATCGTATTTAATTATCAAAAAAATTATAAATTTCCACTGTGTTTATTATTTGTTTTACATCAATATTCGATATACAGTGGTGTTATAAGGTGTAGAAGGAGAGGCTGCTCGTTCTAGTTAAGTCTAGCGGGATTAACGTGGCTTAATTATGGTTTCAAGTGAGCATTGACTTAATTGGGATATGGGATGCTACAGCGAGAGCCGATTCTCTGTAGTCCAAGGTAAGTAAAAAAGCTAGAGGATCATTTCCAATTCTTATCATATTCTTGAATTTTTTCTTGTTATTCCATTTACTTGGACTCTATTCTATATTGTTGAGTGTATAAGGCCTGAGTGTGTCAGGATGTACTCCTGAGTTTGGTGTTAGATGAACAAACATGACCTCACCTCTAGTACTAGATCGCAGGCTGTAGATGTGGGCGAAGTATTCGGGGCACTGTTGATGCTCCACGCTACACCGAACTGAGTTGTCAACTTAGAGAGTCGCGACTCTAGGAAGTCGAGTTGTGTCACCCAGTCTCGATGGATTTAAACCACTTAGATTCATTCCCTTGACTCATAGGCACTCTTTATTCGTTGTTATCGCTTCTAGTCCATTTATCATGCATTTTTTATTTTTTTGTCCTTTAAATTCCCACATGATACTTAAAGTTATTTAATTAAATTCATGAATTGTGATTGAAACTCTACTTGCTTTACTCATTGGAATTGTCTTCCACATAGTGATAATTGCAGGTCATTCGTTTAGCAAAGAGAAAGGAACCGGTGCTTTGTGACTTCCTTTGAGCTTACCTCAGAGTCGACTTCTACTTTTACTACCCGTAGGTCATTTTGCGTATTTATATTATACTTATTTTGTAAAATGAGTTTATGGGGTAAGTGCAATACTTGATACATGTATATTTACTTTCTGTCATTATATATAAATGAGATCATGTTTACTGGGTTTTCACATCTTAGGTTGTCCCGAATTTTACTTTATTTAAGTTATTATAAATTGTTTAAGTTAATTCCGTTGCTATCATATTAAAACTTGCAAAACCTAATAACTTAACCTTAAAGTTCTAAATTAATAACTTATCATAATGGAAATAAAAGCTTACTAGGCTTGTGTTGACCTTGCGAGGTTGACTCGGGGGTCAACGCAGGTCTAGGCCAAGCGGGGTCTAGTTTGTGGGGACTGGGACCGTCATAGTTGACAACTTCCCTAAGATATAATTATATGATCTAGAAAGTTCGGTCCAGTTCTGGCATCGTTTAATGTTAGAATTGAATCAAAATCTTCAGAACGTGTTATTGGATCATTTTGAAGGTATCTACTGAGTTTCCTGATTTTTCGGCATGACTAACCCAGTTTTCAAACCGCTTTTCAACTACAGATTCGATATTTACAAGTAAGTACTTATAATTTCACCTAAAGTTGCAAATTAGTTTTTCAGACTTTTAAATGAGATTTTATTACACGAAAAACTTGGTTTCAAGTATTTGGACTTCACGGAACAAACCTCAAGAATTTTAGAAATTTCTATTTATTTTTATGCCATTTTCATGTTAAAGGAAAACTAACTATCAAATATTTATGTTGAAGTCTTTAAGGGACTGTTTTGCAAACTAGTGTTGTACACCTACTTGAAATGCTTTCGAATGATCCTAATTAGTTCAATAACACCCTCAAAAATAGATATAATGTGTTGAACAATATAAAGCAAGTCTGGACACTTTTTGTCGAGCTAAGTGCCTAATGAGGAGTTGAAAAAAATTAAGGAACAATTAGCACCAAATTGACTAGGAATGATTTGTAAGACTCTTCATTGGATTGTCGAGCACCAATATGTGGCAGTCCCAAGCTCCGAGGCCGTGGCAGCCCCAAGCTCCAAAGCCACCATGGGACCAACTATGTCACATCACAAGTCAACAAGCCTCACCACGTAGTGGCCTGCTTATCTACGACGCTCTACGACCTAACTAATTGCTTACATGTTTTACATTAAACTCTAACTTAGCTAATTTATTTTCATAAAAATATTAGCGATTTAAATTAGTCAGTTAATCAGTTTATCAAGTATTAATACAATTTTTATAGCAAAAGTCTTGAAGTGTATTAATTATGTAATATTTAACAATCCTAAGTAGTGAAAAACCCGACAAAAAGATACCACGTATATATCAAAAGTGAAATAAGTAAAGCAAAAGATCCATATACATGTATTCAGTGTTCTACAGTCCCCAAGACCCAGTGAAAAGTAAATACATATATACTGTAATTAAACACAAGCTAGCGTCACTATCTTAGAGGTAGTTGCCCAATACCTCCTTGCCCTTGCTCATCGAAGGATCTGCACTCTATCATCCAACAAATATAGTGACGAGTCCAGTGTGTAAAATCTCAAGAGAAGTCGACGCAATATTCATGAAATAAAATTGGTAAACTACAAGACATTCGAATAAAACATCTGACAATAGTAAATCATATTCCCATGAATGTAGGCGGTATATGACAAGTAAAAACAATAGCGAATAAATGTAACAACTCATACCGATAAAGCAGGCTCAGAAGTAAAGCAACAATGAATAAATAAACAAGCGAATAATCCGAGAAAACCCCGACCTAAACCAGTCTGTAATCGATAAAACATGATACGAACCATGTATGTACTCGCAGGCTTACAGTGACTAAACCCCAACCACGGTTAATGGATGAACCCCTCTAGACGCTATTTCAAGTCAAGGGAACATCTTACTTGTTGGGCATGTGCCCTAGGTCAATCCATTAACTGTCTTTATAAATACTTTTAGTTAATAAAATAGAGGATTTCATTTGCTGTTTATTATAATTAATTTGCATGTTTACATTATAATAGGATCCATGGGTATTTACAGAAATATCCTGAATGTCCCTAGTCGATCATTATACTGGGAATTATAATGAATTAAGACTAGTGTGAGTCTTGATTGATGATCATATGATGATTATACGTATAGGGATACGAATCAAGATCATGAGTACTTGTTAGGGAACAAAGTACTGGACCGACCCGCTATGAGAACATCACATGGATTAAGTCATAGTTGTTTCTCATGATAAGTATGTTTTTCAGTTCTCTGACTTGAGATTACCAGAGACTTCAACATTAGGAACACAGTGATTTGACACAATCAAACGTTGTCTTTAACATGACGATTATAAAGGTTGTGACTGGTTACTGTGTGAGCAATGTGATGAAGTTGTGTAATCGAGATAGGATTTGTCCCTCTCATATAAAGAGAGATATCCAGTGGATCCCTCGATGTGTTAGACTGTTAAAAGGCTTAGTCTAAGTAAATTAATATTGATCAATGTCACTTGGATGTTTTCAGTCTACCTAGAGATCGAGACTAGTACGATTGAACATGTTGGATGACAATTCCATGCCTTATGTTTGATCAAAAGGATATATTGTGACAAAAGGATGTTATATACACTATTGATTAGGTTGTATCGATTTGATATTCGTACAACTTGGGTAGTCATAATGTCTTGCTAGAGGCCGCTTATGACTTGTATACCAAAATGTGTTTTGATACACCGCCAACGTTGTATGAGCCTATTGGGTCGCACACTAAGAATGGTTTTGCGAGATTTTAAGATGGTTCAGAAAAATGAATTTTATATGATAAAATTCATGACATAAACGTCCTTGTGGTGTATTACACTTATACTTCTTTAAGTAGGGGTATATGTGTAATTTACTTAACCGTCTATATACAAGAGTTGTATAAATAGACGCTCTAAGTTAGAACACACGTATGAAAAAATTAAGTGCTGAAACTCTATTTTCGTATCAAAAGCGAATTAGGGTTTTCTAGTACGCTCTGGATCATTTTGGAGAGAAACAAAAAGGTTTGGTATTCTCTGGAAGCTAGCACTTCGAATCTCGACCGCCGTTCGTGTGTGGAATGCTGGTAGAGGGCGTTCGTTGTTGGCAGCGCCTTAGAGATCGATCAACCTTCAGAAAGGTATATTGTGACTGAGGTATGATTAAGTTTTCATGGTTTAAACGTTTTTAATGGAATTAGATTCGGATCCTGTTGGGGTTTTTTCCAAAATTGTTTTGTAATTTTCGCTGCGTATGAACCCCAAAACTCAACACTTACATCCCCCCGACGGTCGTAGAATGCATTCTACTGCTGTCAACACGAGCGCTAAAAATAAGAAAACCGTGCAAGTGATTTAACCACAACCAATACCAATATATACGCAACCGAATTAGAGTGAATAAAATCCATGTGTGCCCACCAGTAGTGAGACATGTAATCCGATATCGATAAAACAAAACCATGAATTCTATGAGGCATTCCAATGGGTTTACACAACTTAATTTACATTCTAACTTCCTTGGACTCTCAAATCCGACCTTGCCTAACTTTTCGGTCTCAGCCCCCTAAATTCAATTAAGTGTGTTTATTATGTATTCAGATTGGTTGAATAGGTTTTAAATTGATTTTACCAAATCAGCCCCTAAAGACTAAATAAAGTCTCAATTTTGATCCTTTGTTGCAGCGCATTTTTAGGCATGAAATTGTCCAAATCTCAAAAACTTCCTTGGTACAAAGTTTTTGATCTCTATTTTAGCGTTCCGAAAAGTTTAGGTTTGCGAAATTTCGATTTAAAACGAAATAGATCTCACAATTCAACAGAAAATAGCTCAAATTGGAACCTAATCCAACTAGCCAACTTAGAAAATTTATTTCTCCCAATCTATTTCAAAAATTCTGATTTTTGGTCACAAGCCATCTAACATACCCAATAACAAAATACTAAAACATTAGCTCATTTGGATAAGTAATTAAAGAGTTATGGTTTTTAAAATTTTAGTTTCGAAAAGCCCATAATGACATTCAATCACCTATCTGCAGAGCACTTTTGGACATGAAAACATTTGAATTACAGAATTTTTAGTAGCACAAAGTTGTTCGCCTTTGAGTTAGCTTTTAAATGCCACCAAACTAGGTCCATTTCGATTTAAAATGAGGAAGGTATGATTAAATCACAGAGACTAGTTCATGACAACAACATGCAAAATTTCAAATTTTGTTTTAAAATCTCAAAAATTCATAAAATCTTGATTTCAAAGCCAAATTAAGAAGTTCTTAACAGCTAGATTATTAGCTTGAGACGAGGAATCCAAATATATAAAACAATTTTAAAGACTCAAACATCTAGCCTCTTAAAATGACCAAAAATCAGAACTGATTTCAAACTTGAAATAGAGGGATGTATACCTAGGGTTGTAGTTTGGTCCATAACTCTTGATGCTTCATGAGATTGATGAAATGCTTTGATCTCACTCTTGAAATCTTTGAATCCAGCAAGTGAAGGAGTTCTAAATTTTCTTCTTCTCAAATGTTGCTTTGTGTAGCATGTAAGGAATGAGCACTACATGTACTATATATATATATATATATATATATATATATATATATATAATTGAATGGACTAAATCTCAACCACACTTCTCCTACATATTTATCCATCTCTATGTAGACTTAATGGTTCTAACTCACTCCTAACCCCACTAATTCAAATCAGCCTTACACACATTTGTACACTAAGTCTTATGGATATGGTGACAACATGCATCCCGAGGCATATCAATACGTAATGTTTTATTTTCTTAACTTAGGCCTAATTAATTTAATTTTAACTAATATAAACTTATACATATAATCACATATGGTTAGTGTGTTTAGTCACATACTTCAAATGTTTGGGATCCCAATAGCCCCTGACTACCCGACACCCATTGGCCCGTACTTTGACATGCATATCGAGGCACACCCTATTTTACTTTATTTAATTAACTAACTTAGGCTATGGTTTAATTAGACATCATACTCTAGTTCTTAGCCTAGTTTAGCATCCTCGGGTAACTACTACCTGATACCCGCGTCTATATGTTCCCAACATAACTCGTTGTCATACCAACTCGCTCGATAACAATGCAACACACATGCGATGCAATACAATAATATAATTGATTTTTAAACACCGCACATAAACAACCATCATCCACAAATAACATTACCCTTGATCCTCATGTCCGAGTCAACGAAGTTGTCCACGTATTGCTCGAATTATGACCATTAATCTCCACGATTAATGCCAATCTTAATTTAATTATTTTGGGCCGTTGCAATTCTTTCCAACTAAGGGAAATCTTGTCTCCAAAATCTAGATCTTAAGGAACCTCTGGTTCACCTAACCTATCCCCGTATGACTACGCCTCACACCTTGATAATACCATTCTACGATCCCTTGAACATCTCACTACTCTCGTACCCATCATAGGGGACGTAGTTTTGCAATGAGATATAGGCGCGTGCAACCGAGGTGACAATGATCCGTCATGCTCTCCGACACCTCCACTACCTACTCTTAGCTCGATTCCGTGCCCAAGTTTCCCTAACCCAGTTACCTAACACCAGGTAACCGTAAAACGTTCCTATCATGTATCACAACATATTAAACTTAACCATCTATACCACGATATACCATGACCTATCTTAACTTACCATGCAGGCATGAACTTTAACAACAATTATTCAAAATTTTAAATCACGTACCCTGAACCTGCTGCCGGGATGTCTTTCGGCCTGGCTCAGTGAACACATGCATGGGCTCTCGAGTCTGCACCAGTGTCACTGCTGCTTGAGGCGTTAATCTCCATGGATAGTCCCTCCTAACATGACCCTCCTCCCCACATCACCAATATGTGGTCCTCCATCCTGGTCTTGCCTGCTGACTCCCTAATCTTTGAGTTGATGTATACGGTGGCGCTGGTAATGGTGACACAACATAAGCTCTGACTGCCCGATTATCGTTCCTATGACCTCGACTGTAATGTCTGTCTTATTTGTTATCTTGATCTTTGTCTCTTTTACCCAAAACTCTGTCCCACCTGCCTCTCCGACTCAATGGATGAATGCATGTCACCCCTTTGTATCAGATGTGACTCATGGGTAAGTGCTCTATCATACATCTCTTGTAGTGTCTAAGCTTTAGTGAAAGTAATGGCTCTGGCTATATCCTCAATCAATCCTGGAAAGAATTAATAAATCTGTAGTCTTTCAGTTCCTGCGACGTCTGTGGCAAACTGTAATAAGTACCGGTACATATACATGTATTTTAACACTGACCGGATATCCTGTCTCAAAGCTAGAAACTCCTCTCTCACCCTCAACTGGATTTCGATCGGAATGTACTGATCGTAGAAGACCTGTCGAAACTCAGCCCATGTGGTCGGATATGGATGAGTGTGTGTATGCTATCCACCATACGACATAATCTCCTCTCAGCATATGCCCTGATATCTAGACATGTATGCTCATGTGAATCCGCAATAGCTTGTGTAGCATCTGATGCTCAATTAACCATTTCCCGGCTGCCTCCAGGTCTTCGCCTCCATGGAAATATCCGGGATTAAATTTGATGAACTTCCTAATCAAATTGACATTTGCCGTAATCGAAGTCTCAAATACTTCTATCTGTGCTGGCATAGTTGTTTGCGTCTCAGTCATAACTGTTGTTATCTCGGTCTGCACTATTGTCATTGCGACAACCATAACCGAAGTCTTATGTACCATCGCCTGCGTCGATACAACCTGGATAGTTGGTGCGACTATAGTTGGAACAACTATCGTCTTAGTCATGCTCTGTATGTAGGCGCCGGTGAGTGATGCAGGCGCCATTATCTTTACGCGCATCATCTCCATTAATATCTCAAATTTTATATCGTAAGCCGTGAATCACATGACTAGTGTAGGATCTAGAACCCGCATCTCTGGTCTGATCGCTCCTTTGACCAACATCAATAGTAGGTGGAGTCGGTTGGGCATCCATCACGATCTGCATCGAAAAACGTGCTCTAGATTACATTTCGTATACGCGTACATAATATATATAATAAAAAACATAACACGTATATAAGCCATATCTTTACCCGAGTCAAGTTTGCTTCCTAACTAGGATTCTAAGTTAGGATCTTTAAGTTTCCACATCTAATGTTTGTTTGTTTAAGTTTTATCCAATTTCTTTAAACTATTCCCGAGGCTCCATCCACCTCTCTTTGAAAAGCTCTGAGGCCGTGGCGGCCCCAAGCTCCTAGGCCGCTGCGGGACTTGCCACGTCACATCACACGTCAACAAGCCTCACAACGTAGTGGCCTACTTATCTACGATGCCCTTCGACCTAACTAATTGCTTACACGTTTTACATTAAACTTTAACTTAGCTAATTAATCTTTATATAAATATTAGTGATTAAACTTAGCCGGTTAATCAGTTTATCAAGTATTAATACCATTTTACAGGGGAAGTCTTTAAGTAAATAAATTATGCAATATTTAACAATCCTAAGTAGTGGAAAACCCGACAAAAAGATAACATGTATATATCAAAGGCAAAATAAGTACAACTGAAGATCCATATACATATATTTAGTGTTTTAGTCCTTAAAACCTAATGAAAAGTAAATACATACATATTGTAATCAAACATGAGTTGGCATCACTATCTCAGAGGTAGTCGCCTAATACCTCCTTGCCCTTGCTCGTCGAAAGATCTGCACTCGGTCACCAAACAAATACAGTGACAAGTCCAATTAGTAAAATTTCAAGAGAAATCCATATAATATTCATGAAATAAAACTAGTAAACTACGAGACAAGCAAATAGAACCTCTGGCAAGAGTAAATCATATTCCCATGAATGTAGGCAGCATACGACAAGTAAAAACAACAATGAATAAATGTAACAACAAATATCAATAAAGCAGGCTTGAAAAAAAGCAACAATGAATAAATAAACAAGCGATTAATCCAAGAAAACCCCGACCTAAACCATTCGGTAATCGATAAAACAAGATAGGAACCACGTATATACTCGCAGACTTACTGTGACTAAACCCCAACTACGGTTAACGAATGAACCCCTCCAAATGCTATTTCAAGTCAATGGAACATCTTACATCCCTCCCGATAGTGGTAAATACATTCTACTACCGTCAACACGAGCGCTAAAAATAAGCAAACTCGTGCAAGTGATTTAGCCATAACCAATATATATGCAATCGAATTAGAGTGAAAAAAACCCATATGTGCCCACCAACAGTCACACATGTAATCCGATATTGATAAAACAAAACCATGTATTCTGTGAGGCATTTCTATGTGTTTACGCACCATAATACACCCTTCGACATCCCTGGACTCTCGAACCAAACCTCGCCTAGCTCCGACTTCCATGGACTCTCGAACTTGACCTTGCCTAGCTCTCCGGTACCCGAGCTACGTTCTCTCAGTTCCCTAAAGTCAATTAAGCGTGTTTTTTGTGTATTTAGATTGGTTGAATAGATTTTAAATTGAATTTCCCAAATCAACCCTTAAATACTCAATAAAGGCACAATCTCGATCTTGTGTTGCAACGCATTTTTAGGTATGAAATTGTCCAAATCTCAAAAACTTCCCTTAGTAAAAAGTTTTTGTTCTATATCGTAGCTTTTTAAAAAGGTACGATTTGCAAAATTCTGATTTAAAATGAAAGAGATCCCAATTCTACCTAAAATAGCTCAAATTGGAAGCTAATTCGACTAGCAGATTTAGAAAATTTATTTCTCCTTATCTATAGTTTCAAAACTCGTGATTTTAGGTCACAAGGCAGCTAACATACACAATAATAGCATACTAAAAGATAAGCTCATTTTGGATAACTAATTAGGGAGTTACGCCCTTTAAAAGTTTAGTTTCAAAAATCTTGTAATGGCATTCAATCACCTATTTGTAGAGCACCTTTGGACATGAAATCATTCGAATCACAAAATGTTAAGTAGGACAAAGTTCTTCCCCTTTGAGTTAGCTTTCAAATGCCACCAGATTGAGTCCATTTAGATTTAAAATGAGGAAGTTATAACCAAATTGCAGAGGTTGGTTCATAACAACAACATGCAAAATTTCAAATTTTGTTTTACAACTTCAAAAATTCATAACTTTTTGATTTTAAAGCCAAATTAAGAACTTCGTAATAGCTGGATTATCAGCTTGAAATGAGAAATCCAAATATATAAACTAATTTCAAAAACTCAAATATCTACCTTCTAAACTTTCAAACTCGAAATAGAAGGATGTATATCTAGGGTTGTAGTTTGATCCCTAGCTCTTGATGCTCCATGAAATTGATGAAATGCTTTGATCCTATTATTGAAATCTCTTACTCCAGCAAGAGAAGGAATTCTGAATTTTCTTCTTCTTAAATGTTGCTTTGTATTGCATGTAGAGAATGAGCACTACATGTACTCTTATATATAATTGAATGGACTAAATTTCAACCACACATCTCCTACATATTTACCCATCTCTATGTATACCTAGTGGTCCTAATTCATTCATTACCCCACTAATTCAAATAGCCTAACACACATTTGTACACCAAGTCTTATGGGGATGGTGACAACACACTTCCTGAGGCATATCAATGCTTAGTGTTTTATTTTTGTAACTTAGGCCTAATTAATTTAATTTAGAATAATATAAACTTATACATATAATCACTTTTGGTTAGTGTGTTTAGTCACATACTTCACATGTTTGCGATCCCAATAGCCCTGACTACCCGACACCCATTGCCCCGTACTCCGACCTGCATCTCAAGGTGCACCCTATTTTTACTTTATTTAGTTAACTAACTTAAGCTATGGTTTAATTAGACATCATACTCTAGTTCTTAGCCTAGTTTAGCATCCCCGGGTAATTATACCAGATACTCGCGTCTACACACTTCCCAACGTAACTCTTGTCACTCCAACTCGCCTAATAATAATGTGACACACATGCGATGCAATATAATAATATAATTGATTTTTAAATACCGGGTATAAACAACCATCATCCACAAATAACATTTACCCTTGATTCTCATGTCCGAGTCAACCGAGTTTTCCACGTAACGCCTGATTTATGACCATTAATCCCCAATATTAACACTAATTCTAGTTTAATTAATTTGGGCCATTACAAATATGTCAAGTTACATTGATCACATAATAACATCCCTGAGTAGCCTAATACATATAGCATAATTAGTGTTAAGTTATAAATTATCAAGTTAAATTACATTGAACTACATTAGAAACAATTATGGTAAATGTAAGTTAATGACTTAAACACATATATAACCGATCAAATGGGGCACCAGGTACTTGACTAACTAGAGTCGAGCCTCAGGGGTTGATTGGAACGTGTGTTGGGAGCCGCGATGGAGTATTTTTCTGCTTAGTTTAAGGTAAGTAAACCATCAAGGATCTCCATAGTAATTAATTGTCGTTTCTTCATTCATTAAAATTGTTAATTAGCTTTTCCATGGACTCCCACTCCTATTATAAATGTTCGAGGACCAAGTGAGTCAGGATGGTGTCTCCGAGGTGTGGTTGTCGACTTGCAACTGGGATCGCAACCCCGATTCATTGGATTTAGTTGGAATGAGATGGGTCTTATCTGGGGCCTGAGTATGCTTGCGTTGTCGCTACTCTATGACCTCGACCCTATGGCACCCGCACTCAGTGGTTTGGACTACTTGAGCGCCTCTCTTTTTTAGTTTCCATTACACTCTTTTCTCGCAGTTTACATTCTTCCAGTCTTATTATCATGCATTTTACTTATTTACCGCTTCTTTATCTCCCGCATGATTCTTAGACTCTATGTTATTATTCTTGCCTTACTGTCGATATCCTTCTGGCTTTACTCACTGGAATTGTCTCCTTTTCGACAATTGTAGATTTGCAAGTGAGCAAAAGCAAGGCGTCGATGATCGGTGACTTACTCTGAGACATCAGAGCGACTGTGGCGGCCCCAAATTCTAGGCCGCCTTGCTACCCGCCACGTCGCATCCCATGTCACCAAGCCTTGCCACGTCATGACCCTCTTATCCTTGATGTTTTGCGACCTATCTGGCAACTTACACTTTTCCATTTAATCCTAACTTAGCTAATTAATTTCCATATAATTATTAATGATTTCATTAGCCCGTTAATCAATTTATCAAGTTATAATGAAATTTTACAACGAAAGTCTTAATTTAAGTAATTTATACAATATTCAACAATCCTAAGTAGTGGAAAACCCGGCAAAATATACCATATATATATCAACGCGAGTTAAGTATAACAAAAGTTCCATATACATGTAATTAGTGTTCTATGGTCCCCAAAACCCAAAATGATATCACATACGATCTGGTTCCACAATCTCGAGGTAGTCACCCAGTACCTCCTTGCCCTTGCCTTTGCTCATCAAAGGATCTGCACGCAGTCACCCTACAAATACAGTGATGAGTCCAGTGAGTAAATCTCAGGAGAAGTCCACACGATATTCATGAAATAAAACTGACAAACAACGAGACATGCAAATATAACTCTTGGCAACATAACGTCATATTCCTATGAATGTAAGCAGCATACGACAAGCAAAAGCTGTAGCGTGAAATAAATACACCATATACCAATTAAACTAGTTCATAAATAAAGCATTAATCAGTAAACATCCGTATAATCACGAGAAAACTTGACCTACACTAGACAGTTATCGATAAATCGAATTGGAACCACGCATATACTTAAAGGCTTATAGTGGCTAAACCCCAACTTCAGTAAATGACCTGGTCCCTTCCCGACGCTGTTACACATCAGAACCACCCTAATCTCTCCCGACAGTCATAGATATATTCTACTACCATCGACACGAGCAGTATCACAAGTAACTGTGTAAGTGGTTTAGCCATAACCAATATATACGCACACTGAAATAGGAGTGAAAACCTCATGTGTGCCCACTAGCAGGCACACATGAAAAGCAAAATCGATAAACCAAATTATGAATTATGTGAGTCACTCCAATGGGTTTACACACCTCAAAACGCGCTCTGACTCCCCCGAACACTCGAATCTGACCCGACAAGCTCCCCGATACCCGAGCTACGGTCCCCTAAGTCCTTGAAGTAAGTTAAGTGTGTTTATTATGTATTCAAATTAGTTGAATATGTTTCAAATTGATCTTCCCAAATCAGCCATAAAGACTAAATTAATTCTCAATTTCAATCTTATGTTACAACGCATTTTTAGGCATGAAATGGTCTAAATCTTGAAATCTTTGACCAATACAAAGATCGTCGGTCTCTATCTTAGCTTTTCCAAAAGGTTTAGTTTGCAAAATTCTAATTTATAATGAAAGAGATATCATGATTCTACTAAACATAGAATTAATTGGAACCTAATCCAACTAGCAGACTTAGAAATTCTATTCCTCCAAATCTATATTTCTAAAAAAGGTGATTTTTGGTTATACAGTAGTAAACATACCGAAATACAACATAGTTAAAGATTAGCTCATTTGGATAAGTAGTTAGGGAGTTATGCCTTTAACAAGTTTAGTTTTAAAACTATTCTTATGAATTCCATCACCTACTTGTAGAGCACTTTTGGACATGTTAAATTACAACATCTCCAATAAAGAAAAGTTGTTAGCTTTGAGTAAGCTTTCAAATGCCACCAGTTTGGGTTGATTTGGATCTAAAATGAGCAAGTTATGACCAAATTATATAGGCTAATTCGTAATATAACATGCAAAATTCTAGTTTGGTCTTGTAACTTCAAAAACTCATATCTTTATGATTTCAAATCCAAATTAAGAACTTCAATATAGCTGGATTATCAGCTTCAAATAGGAATTAAAATATATAAACCAATTGAAAATATTCAATCATCTACCCTATGGAATTAACCAAAAACCAGATATGATTTTAATCTAATATAAATAGATGTGTACCTAGTTGATGTACCACCTAGCTTGAGAAATTCTCACCAATCTTTGATGGATTCCTTCTCTCCATCAATTGTAAATGAAAATGGTTTCCTTGCATGTGTTGATCTTATATATTAAGGTAATATTGATTCCTAGCCATTGATCTTCATGTATTTACGTATCTCGAAGCTCATCTAATGATCCACACCTTGACATGTATCCCACTAACTCCCATTAACCCAATCAAAGTGATACTAATTTCCTACTCACATGGTTCCTAGATGTGTCAACATGTATCTCTAGGACAATCTCATATTTTCTAATTTAAATAACCAAACTATAGGCAATTATTTATTTGATTCAATTACATTGGCTTAGGCCCATTACAATATATATGGTTAGTGTTTTATTCACCAAATTGACAAATCTTGAGATCCTACTGACCCTCGACTACCCGACACTCGATGCCCCGCGTCTTGGCACGTAATTCGAGGTACGCCATAGCCTATTGTTTTAATTAAAGTTTACTTGGCCTATGGTCACATTACCCATTTTAATTGATTAACTAGTCATCCTGACATGGATTAGTTGAGTTTTCTAGGGTACTCGTAGTTCACCTATCCGACACCCGCGTTGACACACCTTTCGAGGCGAGCCCTCGTCACATAAACTCGCCCGATAGCAACATACACACATACAATGTAATATAATAATAATAATTTTAGACACCTCATATACACAACCACCATCCATAAATAACATATTTCCTCGGTTCTCATGTTTGAGTCAATCGAGTTGTCCACGTAACACCCGAATTACAATCGTTAATCTCTGAGATTAACGTTAATCTTAGTTTAATTAATTTGGGCCGTTACAGCGACCCCTCTCCTTCTCATTTTTGTAGGTGTTTACGTTGTTATTTATATTTACTTATTATTATGTCTTGAGAATACTTGGGACACATTATGGGTATTGAGAGACACTAATGACTTATATATATCATTTTGTTTACATTCCACACTTGGTTACCAAATACACATGTTTATATATATGCAGGGTTCCGCACATAGGTTCTCACTCTTTCTTTAACTTGTTAAGTTATTTAATTTGATAAATTTCTTCCGCTAAATCTTTTAATCTTGCAAAAAATTAATAACTCAACTTAACATAAGGAATTTACATATAATGATGGTTCAGAAGGTTGGCTATGCTTATGTTGACCTCGTGAAGCTGACTTGAGGGTCCATGTAGGCTTAGGCCGGTTAGGGCCTAGTTTGTGGGGAATTGGGGCCGTCATAATTGGTATCAAGCAGATAAATCTTTTTTGTCAACTTTAACACCTTGATAAGTCAATAATTAGACAATGTTTTACAGTATGTTTTAGGATAATTTTGGATGTAAAAGCTATATTACACTGGGTTTTCTCTTGTTTATGTGATTTCAGGTTATAATTGGAATATGTGAAGAAATGGATAAATAATAGAAGAAAATGAAGGATTTAATCAAGTGAAGAAAGTGCACAATGAATCACTAGCGAATCAAGAAAGGACTTGAAATCATTGTTGGCGATTTCCTAATGATTCACCCTATCCCTTCAAACTGGGCCCTGCCCGACCTAAGCCTATTTGGACCCCCGAGTCAACCCTCGTGAGGTTAATGCAAGCTTAGTCAGCCTCTATTTCCATTATTAATTATCATTCATTGATATTAAGATAAGTTATTAAGTATTTACAATTTTCACAAGTTAAGCGAAAGGAATTGATAAAATTCATAACTCATATTTAAACCGAAAGAGTGGGACGAATTAAATGTGGAACCCTGCAAACATCTATAAACCTGTATATTTGATAAACAAATAAAAAATGCAATTAAAAAGATATACAATCATAAAGAGCCACTCACAACCCAAAATATCCCTAGTGTTTGAAAACAACATAAGTATAATACAAATGAAAAGATGAAACCTATAAAAGTAGCAAGAGGAAGGCCACTCCAATGCCCTTAAAGAATATCACCTATTACTGATGCCTTTCCCTTGCTCGACTACGCATCTACACTCATTCATCAACATGAGAATGACGAGCCCAGTAAGTAAAAGCCAGTATGATTTAAACAGTATTTCAAGAACATTAAATATAACAGTCTACAAATCATATGGTAAATAAAGAAAGCTATGAAGGAAAGTAAGTGCATGAAAATAAGACTGGGAAATGAAATCAACGAGAATGAATGTCAAAAGAGTTAAAGGAGAAGTGCTCCAAGTAGTCCGGAACATCGAGTGCGGGTGCCACAAGGTCGGGGTCAAGAGTCGCGACAACGACAGGCAGAATCAGGACATAGGACGCAGAAAAAGCTACTGGACCTAGACTGTCGTGAATGACGGATATCAATGGTGCCCTAGATAAAACATATCTCAAACTGACCTATGAATCGGGGTTGGGGCTCCGCTTGCAAGCAGACAACCATAACCCGGGACACTTTCTTGACTCACTTGGCCCTTAGACATTTAAATAGAAGTGGAAGTCCAAATGAAGGGATATAATCAAAACAAGAATGAATTATCAGATAATAAATTACTGAACATTCCCTATATGGTTTTACTTACCTTGGATCAATGTTAACACACGCTTTCGCGGCTTCTACAGGTGTCCTTAACTCCCCGACGCCCAACTCTAGCTAGCTAAGTACCTGGTGTCCATTTTGATTGGACATAAGTGTTAGAGTAATTAAGTTGCATTTAACCCATTGTTGCAAGTGTAGTTCAATTGTAATCTAACTTGAACATTTGTAAATTTACACTTTTGTGTTCTTGGTATTTGGTTATTAAGGGTTCTTATTGTGCAAGCAATGGAACTTGACATATTAGTGCTACGCAATCCCATTTAAAGTCTTACAATTCATTTCAATTCAATTTGGAGTCTAATGGTTCCTTTTATATATTTCAAGTCCTCATTGGGCATTTAGCTCAGCCAAAAGTGTCCAAACTTATTTAATATTGATCAACACACTTTATCTATTGTATTTAGGTGTTATTGAATGCCAAGTTAATAATTAAACACATTTTATAGTGTAATTTAGGTTGCTTTTTAGAATAAATGATGATATTACACTAGGTATTCTTTTTTTTGTGATTTCAAGTTATAAGTAGGAAATGAAGAAATGGAATAAAAGAGAAAGATAAGCAAAATAGTCAATTGAAAAAATGTACCAGTGATTTGGAATAACATTAGGAATCGCCATATAAATCAGCAAAATAAAATGTACCAGCGAATTGGAAAATGTACTATAAATCGCCAGCTGAATTATTGAAGCACAGAGAGATAAACTCAATGATTTACTCAGTGATTTGTGTATAAGTTAGGAATCACTATGAATTCGCTAAGGTCAGTTACAAATTTTTTAGATTAGTATGAAGGTTTTGATTTTATTAATGATATGTTTACGTAGGAAGACTAAAAAAAACCAGAGAGCTTTGAAATAACTCTATCATACTCTCCTAATTCTTTCTTTTTGTATTCCTATTGCTATAGTTTAGTTTTACTATCTATGTTTAAAGATATTTTGGAACTTTGATTTATATGAAGGTATTTATTCATTCATTATGTCTTTCAATTACATTTATGTGTTGTTTATTTCCAGAATGAGTGAATAGTCTATTAATTTAAACAAACCCTAGACAATATAATATATTTTGGATTACTAAATTGTTATAATTAAGGAATCATGTGCTCAATGGTTTAGTTCTATTCATACACGTCAATCACGAAATTAACAAGTTATTTTTGCGTATTACAACTAAAGGAGATTTGTATTGCTTGCATAGTTGCAAATGTGTTTTGTGGTATTAAGATTCTGATTCTATGTCTTAGTTATTGATAACAATTATAGAAGTAGTAATTAGGATTAATCTATAGGTCATTTCCCGAGTGGATGTTCTAGGTGATTGTGTTTTAAGTTGTTTATTATGTGGCTTCGGTTAATATTGGCTTCGACTAGGCATGATTTTCATTGAGCTTAATGCTATCGTATTTCTATGGTGTTGTGTTTTATCCAATAGGTAGATTTACAATGATAAGAATATGACATTTCCATTGAATTAAGGAAAATCAGTAGCTGGCTAACGGCTATCAACCTATTATGACATGGGGTTTAGTGATTTCCAGATTCCATATGTTTTATAATTATAACTATAGTATGAATTGATATGATGTTCTAGTATTTTAAAGTAATCCAAATATATTATATTGTTTAGTGGGGGTTTGTTTAGATGTTTGTTTATTTTTATTGAATTGCATTTGAGCATTGTTTAAGTTTAGTTTGAATTTGATTTGTTTAGATTAAATTAGTTAGTTTGGTTATTTAATTTAGTAATCATAATTGTTATGTTATTTAATATTTCAATTTCCGTTCAACTAAATTAATTAAGTTAATAAAAACAATAAAAAGTTACTTTCCTTTGAGATTATGAAAATCCATGTGGAGGCGATATCTCATTTACCATTACTACAAGTTAATAAAAAACACGAGAAACTATTGTGCACGCTCGAAACATGTCATTGAACTATTAAGAATCATTAGAAACCATTTCAAGTTGGTTTAGAGCATTAGTTTGCAAAACAGTCCTATAGGGACTTCAAAATAATTACTTGAAAGTTAGTTTTCCTACAACTTGGAAAATGGTTTAAAAATAAATAAAATTTCTTAAAATTATCGAGGTTAGGCTTTGTGAAGTTAAAATAATTTTAACCAAGGTTGTTAAGTAATAAAATTTCATTTATAAGTCCAAAAAACTCAATTTGCAACTCAATTGAAATTTCAAGTCCTTACTTGTAAATATGAAATTTTTAGTTGAAATGCAACTTGGAAATTATGCTAATCAACTCGAAACGACACAAAAATTGACGAGCAATGAAATAACTTAAAAGACCATTGATCTACTAAAATTGAGCTAATTCAGACGAGTGGAAAGCTTTGAAAAGTTGAAAACCAAAATCAGCTTAAAAAGTTGAAAAATGGTATCCCTGTGGATAAACCCTAACTTTCAGTTTATTTTTGCAAAATTAAATGATTTTTTTTAAACCTAATAATTCAAAGCAGTTGTACTCTCTTTTTTGTTTCCAACGGCATGGAGAGTGTCAATATCTGACTTAAAACGAGAAAGTTATAGCCGTTTTACGAAGACATGTTGAGCTATCCCGTCTGCAGCATCAGTAGCATGATATCTGTCCTAGATAGCGCGCTTTCTGCACTGAACTGCATTTTTGCAAGTCAAGATTTGGGCTTTTTGACCCTAAATCCCATCCAGGCCATATCCCTCACCAAAAACTCCCTCAATGGTGTACAATCACCTCAAAAATAGTAGAGACAACCACAATTACAATGATTTATATAATTGAACATCTCACATGCATTCCATTCATCAACTTCCCAAAAATCATGAATTAGAATCAGTGCCTCAAAATCAGAGTTATAGAACACCCATTTGAGTTCAATAATAGTAGAAGATTTCGATAAAACCCCTTTCAAATTCGCTTGCGCAAAATCCCTAAAATTTGCCCGAATTTATGAATTGGAAAAAAAAGATCAGCTATAACCATTACCTAGGTTCAGATTTGCTAGAATCTAGACTCATGAATCCTGGACCCTTTGAATTTGCACACCAACAAGCCACAAAAACTCAAAATGCCAGCCCTCTAATGGTGTTTGCTCTCTTGAAAAGCATCAGCACTATTTTCATGCATGTTGTCAAATGAAAAAAAAGGAAGCCTTTATATATGTTTAGTGTGAGTTAATTTGTAATCCCTTGATCCTCCTCTTATCTTCCCTACACACATAACTCGAGGTCAATTAAGAGTTCGTGTGCACTCTATTATCTCCACTAATACATTTACTCTAACAGTACTAATAATCTTGATCTCATGTAATCAATCCTAACACAAATCTTGAGGATTATCTATGGCGCTTATATTGTTTATGTAAATTAAGTTCTTTAGTTTGATTCATGAATTTAAATCTTAACCAACCTAAGTAAATATATTAACTTAGACACTCACCTCGTCATCTACTACCTGGTTCCCAAGTTTGTACGCGTCACAAGGACTGTCCCCGCTCGCGTCTCGACGCTTGTATATCAAGATAAATTGGCTCGAATTTGTATATCTTATGTATATATAAGTAATACATACATCACAAAAATAAAATACCTTAATTTTGACTCTCGAGGGTGACCAAGTATGCAACGTCATCATAAGTCCTCGTCAGAGTCCTGTAGTTACACGTGGCACGAGTTATAAATTTTAGCCTTACTGACTAATTAGAATTTTGTCCTTAAAACTAAAATAACTTAAACTAAGACTTACTGGAATATAGAATAGTTTTGGGAAGTGCTCACGTATATAGGATACCAGTTCCCATGTCAGCTCCTCGTCCTTGCGATTTTGCCACTTGACGAGGACTGACAAAATCTTTTTGTTCCTAAATCTCTTCACCTTACGATCCAATATCTAAATAGGCTACTCCTCGTAGGTGATGTCCTCTAGCAAGTCAATCTGACTCAAATCCACCATCAATCATCTGCCTCTTCTCAACCTATCTAGTCGAAACATCGAAATATGAAACAGTGGGTAGATGTCGGCTACATGAGGCATCAACTCCAACTCATACGCAACCTTGCCTATTTTTGTCTTAATCTTGAATAGACTAATGAATCTTGGCGTGAGCTTTCCTTTGATTCCAAATCTCTTGTGAGCCTTCAGAGGTGAGACCTTTAAATAGATGTAGGCTACCTCTTTGTATTCCAACTTGCCGTGGTACTTGTCATAAGACTTCTTTTGTATCTCTTGTGCACCCTTCAAACGTAGTCTGATCCGTCGTATTTGTCTTAATCAAGAAACCCTCTAGTAATGTGTTGATGGTCCAAAAGGGAAAGGGAATGAAGAAGAAAGGCAAAGGCAAGGCTAAAGTTGTCAAGGTTGCTGCTGCACCTGTCGTAAAGCCTGTGGAACAAGTCAAGCCCCAGCCTGTTCCTGCTTCAAAACACTCAAAAGAAAAAGAAGGAAATTGTCATTTCTGTCATGCACCTGGACATTGGTTCAGAAATTGCAAACTCTATCTGGAAGATCTAAGGAAGAAAAAGGGTAGTGCGACTACCGCTACAAGTATTTATGTTATTGAAATTAATTTATCTACTAGTGATTCCTGGGTATTAGATACGGATGTGGATCTCACATTTGGATAAATGTGCAGGGACTCACCGAAGTAGAAAGTTGAAGAAATGAGAAGTCATCCTCCGCGTAGGGAATGGAGCAAGAGTTCTTTGCCCTTTCGTTGGATCATATGACTTAGTTTTATCTAGTGGACTTATTTTAACTTTAAATAATTGTTATTTTGTGCTCGCTTGAGCGAAACATCATTTCTATTTCATGTTTGGATATGGATGGTTTTGATTTTATTATTGCAAATAATAGATGTTCCATTTCTCGTAAAGGCATATTTTATGCAAATGCTGATTTGTATGATGGTCTTTATATTCTAAGCATGAAAAAGTCCACTTCGATACTCAGTCTTTAACATAAATACAAAGAGATTCAAGTCAAATGATTTGAATCAAACCTATCTTTGGCATTGTCGTCTCGGGCACATAAATGAGAAACGCATAACGAAGCTCCATAAAGATGGACTTCTAGATTCATTTGATTTAGAAACATATGAAACGTGCGTATCTTGTTTACTGGGCAAGATGACTAAAAGTCCCTTTACTGGACACAGCGAAAGGGCAAGTGATTTATTGGGTCTAATACATACTGATGTATGCGGTCCTATAAACACAATGGCTAGAGGAGGTTATCAGTACTTCATTACATTTACTGATGATTTCAGCAAATATGGTTATGTATATCTTATGAAACATAAAGCTGAATCATTTGAGATGTTTCGAACGTTTCAAAATGAAGTGCATAATCAACTTGGTAAAACTATCAAAACACTTCGATCAGATCGAGGTGGTGAGTATTTAAGCCAAGAATTTGATGATCATCTTAAAAATTGTGGGATTGTCTCCCAATTGACTCCACCAGCAACTCCACAATGGAATGGAGTTTCTGAAAGGAGAAATCGAACCTTATTAGATATGGTTCGATCTATGATGAGTCATGCAGATCTTCCATTATCCTTTTGGGGTTATGCATTACAAACTGCAGCTTTCACTCTAAATCGAGTTCCTTCTAAAGCGGTTGATAAAACACCATATGAGATATGGTACGGGAAGAGACCTAGTTTGTCTTTTCTTAAGATTTGGGGTTGTGAGGCTTACGTAAAGCGACAAGTCTCAGAAAAACTAGCACCTAAATTTGATAAGTGTTTATTCGTGGGGTATCCTAAGGAAATAAAAGGATATTACTTTTATAATCTTTGAGAATAAAGTGTTTGTTGCTGACATGGTGCCTTTATGGAAAAATAGTTTATTTCAAAAGACACTAGTGGGAGAGAAATAAATCTTGAAGAAGTTCAAGAATCACAGATAAACACTGAACACCGCTCATCGGAAGTTCAACAACGTTCGAACCATTGAACCTCCGCAAGTGACACAAGGCCCACGTAAATCGGTAGGGTAAGACATGAGCCGAGAGAGATTCGGATTTCTCATTATCGATAGTCGTGATGTGTTGCTTATGGATCAAAATGAGCCCACCACTTATCGGAGGCTATGTCCGGACCAGACTTAGATAAATGGCTAAGTGCCATGAATTCGAGATGCAATCCATGTATGATAACCAAGTTTGGAACTTGGTTGATTTACCCAAGGTGGTAAGACCATTGGATGTAAATGGGTTTTCAAGAAGAAAACCGACATGGATGGCAATGTGCATACTTTTAAAGCAAGACTTGTAGCAAAAGGTTTAGACATGACTCAGGTGTTGATTATGATGAAACTTTTTCGCCAGTAGCCATGCTTAAATCCATAAGAATTTTAATTGCCATTGCTGCATATTATGACTATGAAATATGGCAAATGGATGTAAAAACAACATTTCTTAATGGAAAGTCTGCTTGAGGACGTGTATATGACACAACTGAAGGTTTTGTACATCCTGAGAATTCTAGGAAGGTATGCAAGCTTCAAAGATCCATTTATGGATTAAAGCAAGCTTCTCGGAGTTGGAATCTTCGTTTTGATGAAGCAATCAAGGATTTTGGTTTCATTAAGAACGAAGATGAGCCTTGTGTATACAAGAAGGTCAATGGGAGTGTAGTTGTTTTTCTGGTACTGTATGTCGATGATATATTACTCATTGGAAATGACATCCCAACATTGCAGAATGTCAAGTCTTGGTTAGGGAAGTGTTTCTCAATGAAAGACTTAGGAGATGCAGCCTATATCCTAGGGATAAGGATCTATATGGATAGATCTAAGAGGCTAATCGGTCTAAGTCAGAGTGCTTACATAGACAAGGTGCTGAATAGGTTCAGTTTGCAAGACTCTAAAAGAGGATTGTTGCCAATGTCTCATGGCATAAGTCTCAGCAAGAATCAATGTCCTAGGACAAATGATGAGCGAGACCGTATGAATAAGATTCCATATGCATCGGCTATTGGATCTATCATGTATGTCATGATATGCACTCGACCTGATGTATCATATGCTTTGAGCACTACAAGCAGATATCAGTCAGATCCTGGTGAGAGTCACTGGATAGCAGTAAAGAACATCCTTAAGTACTTAAGAAGGACTAAGGAAGTGTTCTTGGTCTATGGAGGTTTTGAAAATGATCTAGTTGTAAATGGTTACACAGATGCAAGTTTTCAAACTGATATAGATGATTTTAGATCGCAGTCTGGATATGTGTTTACTTTGAATGGGGGTGCGAAGAAAGTGGAAAAGTTCGAAGCAAGAGCGTGGCAGATTCTACAATGAAGTTTGAGTATATTGCAGCGTCCGATGCAAAGAAAAGAGGCGATTTGGATCAAAAGTTCATTTCGAACTAGGTGTGGTTCCAAGTATTACTAACCCTGTTTGTTTGTATTGTGACAATAACGGGGCAATAGCACAAAGCCAAGGAACCTAGATCACACCACAGATCCAAACATATACTCGGGCGTTTTCATCTCATCGAGAAATTATTGAGAGGGAGACGTAAAGATTTGCAGAGTACCTACTGAAGACAACGTTGCGGATCCATTGACAAAAGCTCTTCCACAAGCAAAACATGATGGTCATGTTAGATCATTAGGCATTAGATGCATGTATGATTGGCCCTAGTGCAAGTGGGAGATGATGGGGCATGTGCCCTAGGTCAATCCATTAACTGTCTTTATGAATACTTTTAATTAATAAAATAGAGGATTTCATTTGCTGTTTATTATAATTAATTTGCATGTTTACATTATAATAAGATCCATGAGTATTTACATAAATATTCTAAATGTCCCTAGTCGATCATTATACTGGGAACTATAATGAACTAAGACTAGTGTGAGTCTTGATTGATGATCATATGATGATTATACGTATAGGGATACGAATCAAGATCACGAGTACTTGTTAGGGAACAAAGTACTGGATCGACCCGCTATGAGAACATCACATGGATTAAGTCATAGTTGTTTCTCATGATAGGTATATTTTTCGAGTCCTCGACTTGAGATTGCAGAGACTTCAACATTAGGAACACAAGTAATTTGACACAATCAAACGTTGTCTTTAACCTAGGACGATTATAAAGGTTGTAATTGGTTCTTGTGTGAGCAATGTGATGAAGTTGTGTAATCGAGATAGAATTTGTCCCTCTCATATAAAGAGAGATATCCAGTGGATCCCTCGATGTGTTAGATTGTTAAAAGGCCTAGTCTAAGTGAATTGATATTGATCAATGTCACTTGGATGTTTTCAGTCTACCTAGAGATCGAGACTAGTACGATTGAACATGTTGGATGACAATTCCATGCCTTATGTTTGATCAAAAAGGATATCGTGTGACAAAAGGATGTTATATACACTATTGATTAGGTTGTATCGATTTGATATTCGTACAACTTGGGTAGTCATAATGTCTTGCTAGAGACTGCTTATGACTTGTATACCAAAATGTGTTTTGGTACACGCCAACGTTGTATGAGCCTATTGGGTCGCACACTAAGAATGGTTTTGCGAGATTTTAAGATGGTTCCAGAAAAATGAATTTTATATGATAAAATTCATGACGGAAACGTCATTGTGGTGTATTACACTTATACTTCTTTAAGTAAGGGTATATGTGTAATTTACTTAACCGTCTATATACAAGGGTTGTATAAATAGACGCTTTAAGTTAGAACACAGGCACGAAAGAAAAAAAAGGCCGAAACTCTATTTTCGTTTTAGAAACGACTTAGGGTTTTTGGTATGCTCTGGATCGTTTTGGAGAGAAACAAAAAGGTTTGGTATTCTCTCGAAGCTAGCACTTCAAATCTCGGTCGCCGTTCGTGTGTGGACTGCTGATAGAGGGCGTTCGTCGTTGCGGCGCCTTATAGATCGATCAACCTTCCGAAAGGTATATTGCGATTGAGGTATGATTAAGTTTTTCATGGTTTAAACGTTTTTAATGGAATTAGATTCGGATCCTGTTGGGGTTTTTGTCAAAACTGTTTTGTAATCTCCGCTGCGTATGAACCCCAAAACCCAACATCTTGTTCATACAAACTAGCCAGCCTATCCACTCGATGTGTAGTAGAGATCGGTAGGAAGTGCGCGAACTTAGTCAATTTATCCATAATAACCCAGATGTTATCGTGGCTGAGCTGAGATCAAGGTAACCTATTGACAAAATTAGTATCAATATGCTCCCACTTACATCGAAGAATGGGAAGTTGCTGTAATAACCCATCCGGGCCTCTGATGCTCAACCTTAACTTACTGGCATATCTCACACGCTCGAACGTAATCACTAACATCAGTCTTCATCCTCGGCCACAAGAAAAGACGACGCATATTCGCATACATTTTGGTCCAACCTAAATGAACAATAAAATGTGAGCAGTGAGACTCCTAAAGTATCTCATCACGTATCTCAGCCATTGATTGAATTAACAGTCTCCCTCTAAATCTTAGGCATGAGTCTGTCGACTGAATCCACTTCGGATAATTGGGACTTTGAGCCATCTCTCTGAACCTTTGAGAGAGCTCGTCTGCCTGCCGCCTCTAAAGTACACTCTTAATTGACATTGTCTGAGTCCTCATCTGACAACAAATATTTGCCTCAGTAGCTGCTGGACTCTTTACTGAACAAATTGTGTTGACCATCTCGAGTAATGCGTACTCGTATGTCATATGACATCTCACAATTTTTGCATTCGATCCCTTTCTGCTCAAAGCATCTGCCACTACATTGGGCTTCCTTAGGTGGTACTCTAAGGAGAAATCATAATCATTCAGGAATTCCAACCATCTCCTCTGTCTCATGTTCAATTCCTTCTAGATGAAGGTGTTGAGGAATGTGCCCTTCGTCAATCTATAAACATTGTTTATTTTATATTTTTAATTAATAGAATAAAGGTTGTCATTTGTTGTTTTATTATAAGTGATTGCATGTTTACCTTATAGTAAGATCTGTGGGTATTTATTAAAATTTCCTAAATGTCCATAGTCGGTCATTATACTAGGAACTATAATGAATTAAGACTAGTGTGAATCTTGATTGATTGTCTGTGATGATCGTGCATAAGGGGATACGAATTGAGATCATGAGTACTTGTTATGGAACAAGATACTGGGCCGACCTGCTATGGGAACACCACATGGATTAAATCAAAGGTGTTACTCATGATAGCTATATCATTTAGTCCTTCGACTTGAGATTACCATAGACTTTAATATTAGGAGCATGATAATTTGACACAATCAAATGTTGTCTTTAACCAGACGATTATAAAGATTGTGATTGGTTACCATGTGAATAATATATGAAGGTGTGTAATCAAGATATAATTTTTCCCTCTCGTATAGAGAGAGATATCAATGGATCCCTCGATATGTTAGATTGTTAAATGGCTAAGTCCAAGTTAATTGATATGATCAATATCATTGGGATGTTTTCAATTTACCTAAAGATCGAGACTAGTACGATTGAACATTAAGGGTGACTTTCCATGCCTTATGTTTAATCAAAGGATATCGCACGACAAAATGATATGATATATGTTATTCATTAGGTTGTATCGATTTTGATATTCATGCTACTTTGGTAGTCATAATGTGTTGCTAGAGACCGCTTATGACTTGTATACCAAAATGATTTTCGTTCACTATCAATGTCGCATGAACCTATTTTGTCGCACACAAAGAATGGATTTGCGCAATTTCAATTGTTACAGAACAACGGATCTTATATGATAAAATTAATGACATAAAAGCCCTATCGATTTGATATATGATAATTTATTAATAGGTGCGATATGTAATTTGCTTGAATTGCCTAAATACAATAGTTATGTTACGAATATATTTTTTAGGAGAGCAAATTTATGCATATAAATAAATGTTGAAATCCTTAAATGAAATAAGATTTTTATTTTTACTATTTTCGAGTTCTTTGGATTTAGGAAGAAAAAGAAAAATGTTTTCAATCTCTTTTGGGGCTAGCACTCCAAATTGTGGTCACCGTTCGTGTGTGAATTTCTAATAGAGGACGTGCACTTGAACATCTTGGGAATTGAACAATCAAAGAAGGAAATCAAAGATTAAGATATGGTTTAATTTTGTATATCTAGTTTAATGGAACTTATTTTCGCTCTTGTTGTGGTTTTTCAAAAGTCGTTTTGAATTTTTCGCCGCGTATGAACCCCAAAACCTAACAGAAGAGGTATTTTCGACTCTTGTGATCTGTGTAAAGAGTGAACCTCTCATCATACAAGTAATGATGCCAGATCTTCAGTGCAAATACTACAGTTGCTTGCTCTAAGTCATGTGTCAGGTAGTTCTTCTCATGAATCTTGAGCTGTCTAAATGCGTAAGCTATCACTTTGTTGTCATGTATAAAAACACAACCCAAAATGACTTGGAAGCATCGGTGTTCACATCAAAGCCCTTCCCTATCTCTGATAGTACTAACACTAGCACTGTACTTAGTCATTCCTTCAAAGTCCTGAAGGCCTGGTCACAACTTTCATCCTACTAGAAACTTATTTACTTATTTATCAATTGCATCATCGGCACTGCAATCCTAGAGAAATCTTACACGAAACGCCACTAATATCCTGCCAGTCCCAAAAAGTTGCGGATGTTTATTACTGATGTTGATGTAGGCCAATCAATCACTCCTTTAACCTTAGCACGGTCACTGATACTCGCTAGCTTTGATGATATATTCTAGAAATTCGACCTCTATAAACCAAAACTCGCACCTATTAAATTTGGCACATAGTCTCTGCTCCCTCAGAGTCTGTAGTATCATTTGGAAGTATCCCTCGTGACCTTCACGAGTCCTAGAATAGATGAGAATGTCGTTGATGAATACTATCACGTATTTGTCCAATCACTCCCTTAATACTTAGTGCATCGGATCCATGAACATTGCCAGAGCATTCGTCAGCCCAAAAGGCATGAAGGTGAACTGGAAATGCCCATATCTCGTGCGAAAAATGGACTTATCCTATTCTCATCTCTAATCCTAAGCTGGTGGTTGCCGAATCTCAAGTCAATATTGGAGAACCACTGTGCTCTTCTCAGCTGATCAAACAAGTCATCGATGTGAGGAAATAGGTACTTGTTCCTCACGGTGACTCTATTCAGCTGTGTATAGTCTATGCAAAGCTGTAAGCTGCCATCATTCTTTTTGACAAATAGAACTGGCGCACCCCATGACAACATACTCGAGTAAAAAAATACCAGTCGTAAAAACTCATCAAGTTGGGTCCTCAACTCCTCGAGCTCTCTTAGTGCCATCCTATATGGAGGAATTGATATTGGTTTGGTCCCCATAACCAAATCAATAATGAAATCAATCTCTTTATGCGGTGGTAACCTTAGTAAATCCGTGGGAAAATGTTCGAAAAATCACATAGAACCGGTACCTCCTCAATCCGAGTTTCTACTCACTTTGTTGTACCAAATACGTTGGAAAAGGTCTCTACATCCAAACTCATGGCCTCTTTGCCTCTGGTAATCCGCAGTCTAGTAGATTTCCACTGAAAACTAAACTCTGCCTGCTCTAGGTATTGGATGGTGACAACCTTACAGAAACAGATTTAAGTGAGCATGATATGCAGCTAATTGATCCTTGCCCAGTAAAGCATCAAACTGTAGGAACTCCAATCTCTCGAAGTAGACCCTCCATGAAGAAGTGAGCCTGGTCTGTGTCGGTGTCTACTACACCGCCGGCATACCCGGGTAACTTTAGAAGGGCCCATATACTACATGACAGACTCCCCTGGGTACTGCCTTAAGCTCTTAAATTTCAATCTCTTCTACCTCAGAACAGATGGCATGAAGTACTTCAGGTTGAACCACCTCTTGAACTCTGCCCAGTCCTTAGGCACTCTCTTGGTAGCTACCATACTATGCCACCAGGTTTCAGCCTCTCTAAGCAACGACTCAGAAGATATCATCGCTCTCATATGTTCGGAGGTAGCCAGGATGTTGTTAATATTCTCGTGGCTCTTCATGAACTTCTCAATTACCTCGAGATTAATGCCACTATAGAACTCAATCGATTTATCTCTCTAGAACTCACACGACATTCTCACCTCGGTTGTCGCCATCATATTAATCTTTGTGGGTAGTACTATATCTATCGGAGTAGGGAGTGTAAGTAGTTGTTGGGTTTTAGGGATCATGCGCAGTGGAAGCTTTCGAAACCTTTTCAAATATCCCCGAACCAAGATCCTTTCGATTCCATTAAATTGATGTGCCAATAAAAACCATTCGAAGTTTTGTATTTAGTGGCCTAAAATAAATTATGTTGATGGTATATGTAGCAGTATTTATTGCTTCCTTCCAAAGATTCTTAGGTATATTTTTTTAGCTAGCATGACTATTGTCATCTCTTGAATTGTGCGATTTTTTGTTTCAATAGCACCATCTGTTGTGGTGTCGCAGGAGCAGTAAGTTCAAGCATAATCCCAAATTTAGCAAAATAATCAGTAATTTGCCGATTTCCAAACTATCTTCCATGATCACTACGAATTCGATTTATAGATACATCTTCGTCACTTTTCTCATTCAAAAGTTGAACAGTTAACTTCTTAAACTCATCAAACGATTTTGCTTTTTCATGCAGCAAATGAATCAAAGTAAACCTTAAATAGTCATCAATAATGACAAAAACATACTTCTTTCTCCCAAGAATTTCAACTTGCGTTAGACCAAACAAGTCCATGTGCAATAATTCTAACGCACGTGAGGTGAATATGTCATTGAGGCTAGTATGTGAAACTAAAGGATGTTTGCCCCTTTAACATGGCTCACAAATTGAATCAGGCTTAGAGGATAGTTTAGGAATACCTCTTATAGAATCATGAGAGAGCAATTTCTGAAGTTACTTGAAATTAATATGACCAAGTCTTTTATGCTAAAGCTCTATTTTAGTTAGAGAAACAGAGTTGCATACAATTTGCAGCTTGTGACATGACAAAATATTAAAGTAGCATATAGCAATTGTTGGATATTCAGATCCCATATACGATGCATTGTCTTTCTACGTTGATTATCTGATAATGATTTTTAGAGAAGTTGAGAAATAGTTCTTGATCTCACAGCTGACTGATACTGATCAGATTAGATTTCAACCCATCAACATGCAAAACTCCTTTAAGATTAGCCTATCGCACTACATTAAGAGTTCTTTTGCCAACAACCTTGCCTTTTTTTTCCGTCACCAAATGTAACAGCACCTTCTTTAAATGATTAATAATTTCTAAGAAAGCTTTTTTACTAGTCATGTGTTTGGAATAGCCACTATCCAAATACCATAACTGAATTGTAGTTGTCGAGAGTTGCAGATGCGCTGCCATAGCGTTATGAGATTTAACTATCCAAACCTTCTTAGGTTTTATATTCTTCTGAGAAGTTTTGAGAACTCATTTGCCATTATAGCAAAATCATCTCCTATAGAGTCATCAGATGTAGTAGTCTCAACATGATAAGCATTCTTAGAAGATCTGGGCTTTTTAAACATATTCATTTCATATGTTTGTAGAGAACCCATTAATTCATCAAGAGACATTTTAGTAATATCACGACACTCTTTGATTATAGTAATATTTGAGTCAAATCGTGAAGGAAGAGCACGAAGAGCACATCGTACTAACCACTCATCAATATACTTTTCTCCAACTTGAAAAGCTTGATTAGCAATGTCTAGCAAATGACCATTGAAACATGAAATATCTTCATCCCTTTCATCTCAAGAAAATCAAGCATATAACTTGATTGTTATAACTTAGAAATTTTGACAGAATTCATACATCCAAAGATTGTCTTCAAAACATCCCATGCTTGCTTTGTAGTAGTGCAATTTGCAATCAATTTGAAATGTAGAGCACCAACAATATTGAAGATAGAATTGATTACCTTATAATTGGCAACCTTCTTCTTTTTCTCGTCGTCTGCCCATAGAGATGCAAATTTTTGGAGTAGCATTCCCATCCGTATCCAGTTATCTGGTGCTATGTATTCTTTCTTGAGCAATTCTCTAGCAATTTCATCAACGGTAGAGACAAAGTGAACCATCTGAACCTTCCAGTAGGCATAGTTGGTTCCTTCTAGCAATGTTGCTAGAGTTATCGATCCACCTTCACGTCCTTCACCAGCTCGTTGCTGTAACTACTCATCAATTAATCTCATGTTGATAAAACTCTCCATAATCTCACTCTTCTATGTTGTAGACATAACAAAGTGACAAAGCTGTAATACCACTATTAAAGTGTTGGAAACTAAAGGAACTGGGGAAATTAATGAATCAGTGATAAACTATTAAACACAAATCAAAACTAAACAAGAATTGATATTGCAGTAAGACTTGAATGTCTTCCTCTGTGTAGGCTCAGCCAAAACAATCAATTAATCAAACTGATAATGTGTATAACCACTATAATGATCTCTCATTCTTACAAAACTCAAGTAATGAACGATGATCCACATAATGGCGTTCTTGAGTATTTATAGACTCAGTCTATCTACCCTCTCTAGGAAATCAATCCTAGATAACATACAACTCAAAAAATCTCCTCGGTCTCCAATTGTAAATCTTATTGGAATCATTTAATGTTCAACAAGATTAGAACCCATATTAACTTCGTACAACAAAACTCCAAAATGAACTAGATCCATTTTGAGATGTAGTTATGATGGGATGAATGTGGACTTAACGTTTTAAATCAATCGTATTCTTTGATTCACTATTTTTGTGGATTATTATTCTTGGATTGCAATGATGGATTTGAGTATTATGTGCATAGTGGCCAATATGTTTGTGATGTTTTGATTCATTAACTAATTGAAGTAGTAACTAGGATTGTTTGAAAGGCAAGCACCGTTTAAATATCCTAGGTGAATTTGAGATCTAAGTTTGATGTTGAAGTGGCTTTCTGAAGATGTTAGATTTAGTAGTTCGAAGTTTTCATAAAACTTAAAGCGGCTTTATTGCGTAAAGTTAATGTTTTTTTATTCAAAGGGTCGGCTAAATAAAATTATAATGTGGCTTTTCCTCCGGTATAAGGAGAACAAATGGCTAGCTAAAGGTTGTTTACTCACTTATAATTGAGGTTTAATGATCTAGGATACTTTATAGAGTATGCTCATGACTATATGAATTGAGTAACTTTTTTAGAATGTAAAATCGATCTATGTTTCATTGTTTAGGAGGAATGTTTAGATGTTTATTTATTATTGAGATTTGTTGCATTGAATTGATTTAAAATTTAGTGACTTTGATTTGTGTTATTTAACTAAGTTGAGTTAGTTTAGTTGACTTTATATTTTGAAAGCATTAGTTTAGTTGACTTTATTTAAGGTATAATATAAAGAGAAAGTTATTATACACCCTCGAAACGTGTCAGATCCCAAATGGCATCACTGTGAACTCAGAGTGCACGTACCGTGTATTGAAAGTTGTCTTCGAGATATCCTCATCCCTGATTCTCAATTGATTATAACCAAACCTCGAATCAATATTTAAGAAAGATATGGCACCCTTCAACTGATCAAACAAGTCGCCAATCGTGGGTAATGGTTATTTGTTCCTGATAGTCACCGATTAAGTTGTTTATAATCGATGCACATAGGTAGGGTTTCGTCCTTCTTCTTCACAAAAAGAATCGATGCTCCCCACAATGACATATTAAGATGGATAAACCTTTTTCTATAACAACTCCTCAAGCTGAGTTTGCAACTCACGCAATTCCTTCGGTGTCATACTAGTATAGAAGAATAGATATAGGTTTGGTGCCAGGAATAAGATCAATGGTAAAATCGATGACACGTGGTGGAGGAAAGTTAGTTGGAAAGACTTCCAAAAATTCACAAACCACTGGTATCTCTCTAACCTTAAGTTTCTGATTAGGCTCTCCAAATATAACAACCTCTGTCATTACCTCTAAATCTCGATGAGTAGCATCCCTTCCATGAGTTGCAAGTCATGAAGGATTATAGCCCTTATAGACTATAATTTCAAAAAGTTTATACATTTGAAAGATTACTCGCTTATGAAAATAGTCAATATTGGCATGATATGTTGCTAACCAATCCATCCCTAGTAATGCATCACACTTTAGGAACTCCGTTACCCTCAAATTAATTGGGAGCTCATTCTCCCTAATTTTGACTACACATCCCTCGCAGATCAGGTTAGGATAAACCTTCTCACTCACTGTTGTGCTCTAAATCAACAAAGAACCGGCTCTAATAGGTTTCAATTTCAATTCATCAACCATTCCACCAGCAATAAAGGAAACTATAAAACGGCATCAATTAACACATGCATATCTCAACAAAAAATGTTTTAGATAACTTCCATAAGCCTCCTCGTAGCCATAGGATCTGCCTCAGCCACTGCATGAGTCTACCTTCGTGCTGGCTGTACCTACCGATACAGCTAATGAAATAGAAATATCTCTCAAAATGTTCCTTGCCTGCCCACACCGATAACATATCATGGATGCCCTCTGAGAAAACCCATTAGCATGTGGAATCTACCCAAATCCATTCAGTTTCAATGATGACTGGGTCCTACTCTTGCCTTTACCTCTAGACTGAGGCTATGATAAAAGGTGGTTTGGCTACTGAAGCCTGAGAAACAAGTGGAACTGGTGCACTAAAAAATATCATCCCGATAGACTTTGTATGTGTAGCTACTCTAACTGCACTACTTTGTCTCTTCGACGGTCGAAAATAAAAAAAACTTCTACGTTCTTTGACTCCCAGGTAACTGTGGTACTGGTTGTGGCATATATAGTGCTCCAGAGGATCTAGCTAGTATGGATGCTTCCACCTCCATCGCACTCTCAAAGATAAAATTATAACTAGTGCGAGGATGAGAGGAAACGATAATACAAATCTCATAATTCAGTCCAACGAGAATCATATCTATTTTGTTCTCCTCTGACTCCACCATCTCAAGAGGGAACTCGCTTAACTCTGTGAACTTATATTTATATTCCCGCATAGATATGGTTCCCTATTTCAACTATATAAACTCAGTATTTATCCTGTTATTGACTAAGTTTGGAAAGTACTGTATGTAAAATACGATCTTGAATTGTGGCCAACTGGTGACAGTCTTTTCTTCTCTCTAGAGAATCCCACCACTTACAAGTAGATTCTATCGAGAAGAATATGGTCAATTTAACCTTAAATCGGTCCTCAACATCAATAGCAAGAAATTTTTGCTTTATCTCCAATATCCAAGTCTCAACTACCCTATCCTCCATAGTGCCATTGAGTTTCATAATGTCATATTTCATAAACTCCTTGCGGGTTTAGAGAAATGAAGCCTTCTCTGAATCAACTGGCATTATAACGTATGTCTCCGGTACCAAAACCTACGCTAAAACTAGTTGTGCAAAAGCTACTAGTGTCTCAGCTCCTCCCTCAGTTCTACTAACCTCAGGACTAGTTGCAAGTTATGCCTAAAGTCATTGTACTAGTGGTCCCATCTAATCCATGGGCATTGCCATAAGTTTTACTTGAGATTCCATAAGTTCTCTCATTTGTTGCTCCATTCTAGATTTCCACTAAGCCTCATTCTCCTTACTACCCTAAGTCTAAGTCTCTGTGAACCTACTCCCTAATCCGCCATTAAATTTTGAGATTAAAGGAGAGATAAGACCATTAGGGTATCATTCAAAGAAGATTGGAAAATCATATCTATATAATAGATATCAATAATTGCAGCAAATAATACATAATAATGTTTTCATTTTCGTTTGTCCCCAAAAACCACAAAAAATTCGTTTATCATATCCTAACTTTATTCATAACTTGAGACAACTCTCAAAGTTAGAAAACTTAGGTTTTCGGTACTAAGGTCTATCAGAGCCAATAACCTTAAGCTTCAATACCAAACTGTATCCGAGTTATTACTTGTTTCAAAGTAATAATGTTACATTTGAAACTAGACTCTTATATCAAACTATAGTCGAGTTAATAAAACTAGGCTCTGATACCAAACTTTAGTAGAGCTAATAAACCTAAACTCAAATACTAAGCTATAGCATCCCCAATCCCGATTAAGGCGATACTGGCCTGAAACCCTAATTAAACCCTAGTACACTAGCCCGATTTAACTAGAGCCAACAACTTCTCATTTTGTACCTAATAAACTCAATGTATCAATATCGAAATAATAATTCAAAAATATACTCGCAAAAAATTAAAACTTTTTTTATAATAAAAATGATATACATAAATCCAGAGTGTATTAAAACTTAAAACCATTTTAAAACCCTCTACCCTGTTATATTACAACAAAGTAATTCAAATAGTGTATATATACAGGAAAGTCATTACGTCATAGAGAATATAATAAAACTCCTAAATCTTCTTTTTTCCTTTCGCTGAAGCGCTAAGCTGGTAACCTGAAATGTTAAACTTGGGGTGAGTGCTCCAACTTGCTCATTAATTAAGGATTCACAAAGCCATAGATATTCCATATAATAATCAAGAGTAATATGCAATAACAATATGCACGAAACATAGCTAACAGGATCATGAAAAACATATTATCCAATAAATAGAGGATGCAAGTTAAATTATCAATGGCTATTACATTATGATTCCAATTTCATCTGTAAACCTAGGGTCGATAATCCATATACACCATTAATGCGATTGCTAGACCAACACATTGGTCGATGTGCTATCTAACCAATCCATTAATGTTCAATGGTTCCATCTCAAACCGTTTAGTGAATGTATAATCCACGTAACCTTTTTGGCTGAGTAGGATTTAACATAAAGGCTGGGAAACAAACCCATATCCTATACAACTTGTTCTCAACTCCAAGGTTTACTTTCGCCGATCACATCAGACATCGTTTTCCATTTTAATAAACACATCTCGTGTACATAGCCACCCATTCAACCCTTAAACTATATGAACTACATATACTACCGTATTCATGCAATATTAATAAATAAGTGAATCCACAATTACCTCGGTTAGGTTTCATTTCCAAATTTCCTAACTATCCAATCAAAACTCAACACCGTTGTTGTTTTCTGAGGTGGGAGTGCGCTCCCTCACTTAATTGGGGCGCACTCCACCAACTGACTTCTTGACAAATTTATGAAGGGGCGCACTTCCCTGTTACAACGAGCGCACTCCACCCTTCACTATCTCGATAGTGAAAAGGGCAGCAACCCTTGCTTAATCACCAAATCATATCAACACCCTTAAAACACTCCCCACAACATCAGGGAGGACCTGTAATAAGGTATAAACGCATTTCCAACCATCGACAACATCAATTCATAGAGAGTTCACCACCAACTAATGAATTCAACTTGAAAAACAAATTCAAGCTTACGTACAATGATGACCTCTGATTTACGTGGTTTGATCTCCTTAAAGATAATAGCAATCCTCTTCTGATTAACCTGCGTTAGATCAAACCCTCAGCTGCTTTGCACCTCTCTCAATCAAATTGAATAGTGATTAAGTGATAAGTTTCAAGCTTTTTGATTTATATATATAGATTTTCTCGAGATACGCATCACGCTATCTCTAAGCTGATCAAGTGAGCATTGTGTTAAAGTCACACAGCCTAAAGTGGCACATATCTTAACATAATCACCACTTACACTCATCTTGAGGCAATCTAGCAATCCATATAAATCTAATCAAACCTATAGATTTATTTATATATATTTATATATTAATTATATATAAATATATAAATACATCTCATGTATTTCATTGCTAATAAATTCACCGGACACGCCTACGAAAATTCTTGGGTGTGCACATTCATTTCACGATTCGCACTTAGTGTACCGACAATTTATCAATTAAATGTTTATTTTATGATTATAAGCTTGTATATAAATTTTTCTTTTATACTACAACCTATAAATCCCTTTAAACATGACTACAAGCAAAAATCATCATACAAACCCATACACACATTAATCGAGGTACACCAAACTTAACCACGAGCTTAACTAGGGTTAATCAGGATTCAAGTTAACATTAATCCCCAGCTTAAGGTAACTGGTCGTTACAATACGGGCAGAAAAATAGAAAAGTCTTGGAAGAGATGCAATCTGCTATGTATAATGAGAGGATGAACTAGAGCTTAGAGCCACCTGCTAAAGATTTCACTGACATGTACGTTGATGAGACGGAGATGACCATGATAGGGTCCATCTTTCAGAACTATATGCGAACTTTGAGACATCGAGAGTTCATGTTTCAGAACCAGCGTGAAATTGCGAGGAGTTTCACTAGCATGTAGGTTTATGAGATGGAGATGCCCAGGAGATTGCAATGCAGAGGAGATGAAATTCCAACACAATCCACCTAACTAAGAATACCCAATGAGGGAGTCTTTTTAGAAAGTACTCCAGTGGCTGGAATGGACTATAGGCTCTATGACCTTGCAGCGAGCTACCAATCTGAACAGAATGAATAAGGGGATGATGGTGATGATGTGACTTCTTGATGACGGTTCTGACCTACGTTCTTCTCTGTTTTGTCTATCTTTGAGTGATTCTATGCGAGGTCTTGGTTTGTAATTTGATACAATGATCTATACAATATTATGTGACATTATGTTACTATTGCTATGTTTTGTTGTTTGACATTGGTTCGATGTGTTATCCTCTATTAACATTGTTAATTATCCTTAGAAAATTTCTAATTTGTCATGTTTCCTTTGCTAATGAAATTGATACTTGTGGAAATTAATTTGTTCATTATTTATTACTTAGTTTTATCTTATTAAGTTGGTTTATGATTCACGAGGTATTTTTGTTTTGTTGGAAACCCGACATAATTTTAAAACCTTAAGGACAAGGTTTGAAATTGACAAGTCAATAATTAGACATGTTTTATAATATAATTTAGATTAATTTTAGATATAAATGATGATATTACACTAGGTATTCTCTTGTTTTGTGATTTCAAGATTCATTTTTAGGAAAAATGAAGAAATGGAAGAAAAAGATGAAGAATAGCAAAACAGTCAACTAGAGAACAAAACTAGCGATTAGGATGCGATACATGATTTACACAAAAATCGCTAAGAAAATTGGCAGCAAAGAAGGGCCAGCGAATCATCATTGAATTGGATTTATACCGTCAGATGAATCGATAGAGCATAAAGAGACAAATCCAGTGATTGACTCAGCGATTTGCGAACGAAATGGAATTGCTAACAAATTGTTGAGGTTGGTTACGAGTTTTTTAGATAAAAACAATGAATTTGAGTTTATCTTAGATTTGTATAGCTTAGGAAACTACAAGTAGGACCTTGGGACTTCGAACTCTCTCTCTCTCTCTCTCTCTCTCTCTCTCTCTCCCTACTTCTCTAAGTATTTTATTAGTCGTATGTTAGTTTATGTTTGAAGCCACATTGGAGCTTTTTTATATCATTAAGAGGTATTTATTTAATTATGTCTTTTAATTATATTATTATGTTATTTGTTTTCAAAGCATGAGTTTGTAGTTTATTAATTAAAACAAACCATAGACATGCATATACTTTGGATTGCAATATAGTTATAATTAAGGAATCATGTACTTAATGCTTTAGATCTAATCATACACAACAATCACGGTTTTAGTAAGTTGTTTTTGTGTATTACAACTAATGAGGATTAATACTGCATGCATGGTTGCAAATATGTATTGTGATATATGATTTTTATTATTCTATGTCTATGATTATTGACAATAATTATGGAAGTGGTAACTAGGATTAATCTATAGGGCCATATTACCCGAGTGGATGTTCTAGGTGATTATGCTCTAAGTTATTTATTGATTATAATATTATGATTAATATTTGATTTAGATTAAGCATGATTCTCATGGAGTGTTAATGTTATTTGTCTCTATTTTATTGTGTTTTATCCAACAGGTAGATTTACAATGATAAGAATATGACTTATTTTTTATTGAATATTGGAGAATTGATGGTTTGCTAAAGCTATCAACCTATTATGAATTAGGATTTAATGATTCCAAGATTCCATGTGATATAATTATAACTAGGTTATGAGGTAAAGTTATGTTTTAGTGTTTAAATGCAATCCAACTATATTACATTGTTTAGTGGGAGTTTGTTTAGATGTTTTTTAAGATATTTGTTTGGATATTTATATTATATTGAATTTGAATTTTGTTTGGTTAAGTTTGCGTTGAATTGTTTGAATTAGTTTAGTTAGTTTGGTTAATTAAGTTAGTACTAACAGTTTTTATTTATTTAATATTTTAATTCCTTTTTAATTAAATTAACTAAATTAAGAAAATAAGAAGGAAAAAGTATTTCCTTAGAAGTTTGCAAAATCCATGTGGAGACGATATCCCACTTACCACTACTACAAATAATGGGATAATACGGGAAACTATTGTGCATGATCGACAAGTGTCAATTTTTCAAATTTCAAAAAAGTTCAAAAAGTTCAAATTTCTCAACCGATTTTCAAGTGAGTTGATGAAAATTTTCAAATTTCTTCCAAATTCAAGTAAATATAAAATTCATTTTACTTTATTTTAGTTAGGAATATAATATAATAGAATATATATACATATAATAGATTTTGAATGGAAATGAAGTTTTTATTACCCAAGTGAATTCTATGATAGAAGGAATCAATTTTTATACCTTTTTTGATTAACTTTACTAGTTGATGTATACACTGGATTGATTACCTTGTGTTAGTCATGAGAATGGGTAGAAGAACGAAATAATAGTGCAAGATGAACTAGATAGATTTCTAAGAATTTTGTGATACAAATGCTATTGATTAAGTATTTTTATTATACATAGAGAAAATTATTATGTCACAATTGAAAGAAGAAATGAGTTAGAAATCGATGAGTTTTATAAGTTAAAAAGAATACTTTCATCAAGTTTAGTGGACTATGAGAAGTGCTAACAAAAGCTTACAAATATATAGAGAGTCATATAGATTCTATAAGAAATGGAGCAGGGAATCTATAGTGGAAAAAATATGAGAGTGTCCACCATAAATAGAGTAGGGAATCAAAAGTCAAATGAAAAAATACATATAATAAAGAAAATAATTAGGACAAATTAGAAAAAAATGAGAAATGAAAAATATGGATATTCTTAAACTCTTCAATGAAAAGATTTAGCTCGAGTTTTTGAACTAGGGTTGAGTGAAGTATTTCTTAATCTAACACATTTTAAACGATATAGTCATTGATATCTTAGCAAATTCCTATTGATTTTGATTATGGTACTGTTTATAAAGTATTTTCTAAAGTTAAAATTAATCTAGTGGTTTTTGTGTTGTGAGATTTTATACTAGTCTTCATAAGCTTGATGCTTGTAAGTGGAGATTGAGAAAACCTATATTACGTACCGGCCTTAGATTGAACTTGAAGTTATAAGGGTTGTTGCATTGGGTGGTTAAGTTATCATTAAGGGATGGTTTGTTTTGTCTAAATCATTTTATTCTATCATAACTTTTATTTACTTGTAGGTAATATGTTTCTATTCGAAGATCACTTCTATTTAAACTTTTATTATTTAAACTTAAGATGAATTAGATTGAAATCAGTATATAAAGAATAAAAAGAGAATGCGATTGAGAATATTCTTTTGCTCGGGACAGCAAAGAGTTGAGTTTAAGGTTATTTGACAAGTTGATAATTAAACATGTTTTATAGTGAGATTTAGGTTGATTTTAAATAAAAATTATGATATTACACTAGGTATTCTCTTGTTTTTGTGATTTCAGGATTTAATTAGGAAAAATGAAGAAATGGAAGAAAAAAAAGGAAGAAATATAAAACATTCAACTGGAGAACAAAGCCAGCAATTAGCCGGCGATATAAAATTACACAAAAAATTGTTGAAAAAATCGATAGCAGAGAAGGGCCAGCCAAACATCGGCGAATTGACGTTTATACAAGGAATCACCAGATGAGTTGGTGGAGCATAAAGAGTCAAATCCAGTAATTAACACAATAATTTGTGAACAAAATGGAATCGCTGACAAATCGTTGAGGTCGATCACGAGTTTTTAAGATAAGAAAAAATAATTTGAGTTTATCTAAGATTTATATAGTTTAGGAAATTATTAATGGGAAAATGGGCTTTGAACTCTCTCTCTCTCTCTCCTCTCTCTATCTCTCTCTCTCTCCCACCTTCTCTAAGATTTTATTAGTCGTAAGTTAGTTTATGTTTGAAGCCACATTGGAGGTTTGTTTATTTTACTAAGAGGTATTTATTTAATTATGTCTTTTAATTATATTATTGTGTTATTTATTTCCAAAAGGAGTGAGTAATTTATTAATCTAAGCAAATCTTATACATGTGTATACTTTGGATTGCTATATAGTTATAATTAAAGAATCATGTGCTTAATTCTTTAGATCCAATCATACACACCAATCACGATTTTAATAAGTTGTTTTTGCATATTACAAGTAATGAGGATTGATATTGCATGCATAGTTGTAAATATGTATTGCGATATATGATTTTCTGACTCTACGTCTATGATTATTGACAACAATTATAGAAGTAGTAACTAAGATTAATCTATAGGGTCATATTACCCGTGTGGATGTTCTAGGTGATTGTGTTCTAAGTTATTTATTGATTAGGATATTCTGATTAATATTTGATTTAGATTAGGCTTGATTTTCATGGAGTTTTAGTGTTATTGTATCTCTATTTTATTGCGTTTAATCCAACATGTAGATTTACAATGATAAGAATATGGCTTATTTTTCATTGAATATAGGAAAATCAATGGTTTGCTAAAGGCTATCAACCTATTATGAATTAGGATTTAATGATTTCAAGATTCCATGTGATATAATTATAACTAGGTTATGAGGTAAAGTTATGTTCAGTGTTTCATTTCAATCCAAGTATATTACATTATTTAGTGGGGATTTGTTTAGATATTTGTTTTGATATTTATATTATATTGAATTTGAATTTTGTTTAATTAAGTTTGCGTCGAATTGTTTGAATTAGTTTAGCTAGTTTGTTTAATTAAATTAGTAGTTATAGTTTTTAGTTATTTAGTATTTTAATTCCCGTTTAATTAGTTTAACTAAATTAAAAAAAGCAAGAAGAAAAAAATAATTTCCTTGGAAGTTTGCAAAATCCCCATGAAAACGATATTCTACTTACCACTACTACAAATAATAGGAATACACGGGAAACTATTGTGCATGCTCGACACGTGTCAATTTTTGGTGTCGTTGCCGACGATTTTTAAATAATTTCTTAAGATATTATATGTTTTATGGTCTATATACTTCGTCGCTCAAATTCTACAAGATTTTTACATCCGTTAGATCCTGAAATAGATAGGACTTTTAATAGAAGTTTAAGACAACAAAAACTTAGGGAAAATTTAGTTAATAGGATGGAGGAAACAACAATAATAATAATGACAATGTCATTAATAATAGCAATAATGATAATAGAGCTATCAATAATATTAGAGAACTCACTTTTAGACAAGAAAATCAAAATGTTATAGCATATGAGCCTATGTGCATAGCATACCCCCAATGAATTTCCTTAATTTGGACTTAGATCTGGATTTATTAGTGCCTTGCCTTACTTCCATGGTAAAGGCAATGAAAACCCGCAGAAATTCATAAGGGAGTATCAACATAAAGTTAATGGGATGAAACCGAAAGAAGGTACCCCAGAACAAGTCAAACTTAAAGCTTTTCCTTTTGCACTGATAGATCAAACACAAGATTTGTTGTTCTATCTCCCCCAAGATTCAATAACTACATGGACTCTATGTCAGAATTTTTCCTAAATGAATATTTGCCTAGTAGAAAAATTAATTCCTATAGAAAGTAAATTGCAAAGATGAAAGATGATGAAAATTTTAATGAATTTTGGGATAGATTATGACGCGCGCCGAACGCGTCAATAAAGTTAAGTTCCTAAACCAACTATTTTGTAGAATAGTGATAAAGGATCGATCCTACAGAGATTGGTAGTCTTTCTAAGGTTAAAAATAATAAATAGAAAAAATCGAGGGTTTAAATAAATATTATTTAACTAACTAATTTAAATAAACTAAATAAATAAAATAATGAAAATAACTTTTAATGGTCTCAAGAAAACACCTAAGTCTACAGTTCCACAAATCAGAATCAAGACTCAATGGCATATTATGGTCCTCAATCTTTCCATAAAATTATTGATTTAAATTCTCCTAGATTAGCTATAGAAAATCGACATCCGCCAAAAATTCATAATTCCCCTAATCTCGATAGCCAGGACGTCCGCCACTAACTACTTCCCTAATTAATGCGTAATCCTAGACATCCGCCAATCAAGTTTAACACACTAACCGCAATAATAAGGATCCATGAGAATATTAATCCTAAATAATCGAATCGTGTCCACTTCCGATTTAACATAGATTCAATTATTGCACACTTAAGAACCAAAAGGTTTTTACGGCAAACGGGTTAGTGTTCGTCACTTTATTGGTCAAACAGTAAAACTATGGATACAATCGATCTAAATAACTATAGATTGTTCACCTAAAAGCATGCACTGGCCAGATACATACCCCAGATCTAAACCATATTCCATAAAATCAACAATAATGAAATAGGAGAAATTAAATCAAGTTAAATAATAAAATAATAGATCTCACAAGTTATGTCATGAATCAATGATCTCGACTTGTTTCCCCTCTGACCTAGGTAAGGATTTATTTAGTTGGACATGGTTTTGAGTTCCTGGCGACTACCGCCTCTAAAAAATATAGAAGTCGATCTTCATAATAATACCTATGTTCCTAATATATAAAACTACTAAAAATTGGTCCAAGAGGTGAGAGAAACTAATTTTGGGGTTGGTAGAATGACACTTGCACCGAGGAGGATCCAGGGGTTACTGGGCTTTTAATTTGGAGGTCAGGACACATGTCGCTCGCGGATTGGTCAAGTTTGCTAACTGTGATGACGTGTCACGAGCTGGTTGGAGGAGAAAACTGCATTGACGTGCTGGTCTGTTGTAGCTGTTGACATTTGTCGCCGTTTGATTGGCAGAGAAACTGTGTGTGACGTGGATGAGTATAGGAGAGCCAATTGAGAGGTTACGCGTGGCATGCAGTTTGGTTGAGAGAATCATACGAGTTAATACGAAGTTGTGGGAGACCGTGCGGGCACAAATCCCGATGCGTGATCAAAGGCAGCTAAACGAGGAAAGAATTGTTGGGACGTTGTGTGATGTGGTGAGGGTGACACGTGTCATGTTTTGATAGGTGGAGAAAGCTCCTGGTTGATGACGTGGCAGTAGCGGATTAGGCAAGCAAGCTGCTGATGACGCTCTCTGCTAACCGGGAGGTGACACGTGTCCCAGGCTGGCCAATGGCACGCTGCCACATGACAGGCGTTACTTGGTCTGATATCTCCTATTCTACCTGTTGTGCAGCACGTAACTTAAGGCAAATCGTCTGGCATCTAATCACTGCATGTAAATACTCCATTTTGAATATTTTTCTACCGCGGATTCAATCGTGCACTCCGTTTCACCTGAAAACGACCAATAAATATAATTAAATATATATTTTAGAGACTTTCTATATTAAATACATTAAAATAGACTGCTAAATACCTATAAATACCAACTTATCATATTCCAAAGATTAATTTCTTTTTGTCCACAACATGGATATACTCAAAGGGATTTATTAGAATATTTTTATGAAGAACTCAATCACTCTTAACAAAGGTTATTTGACATAGTATGTGGTGAGTCTTTATTTGGAACAATACCTACTTTAGCTAGGAAGCAATTAATAAAATTGTTAAACAATCTAAGCAATATGGCGAAAATATTGAATCTTCAAGAAAGAAATTTTATGAAGTTGATAATAGAAGAAACAATACGTCTGATGATAAAATTGATGAATTATCTAATATGATTAAGTTGTTAATTAAAGATAGATCTAATCAAGCTAAAGCTTATGGATTTTCTAATAAGGTTACACATCTTATAGATGCGTGACCTACTATACATGAAGAAAATATTGTGCAATGACAAACCAGTTTTTTGGTCCCTCCAAGAAATCGATATAATAAAAATACTTATTATACTGCAAGACAACACCCAAATCTTAGTTATGATCCTCAATATCAAAATTATAGCACTTATAGACCAAGAGCTCAAATGCAATTTGCATCTAATCAGCAACCTCAACAAAATGCTCAATCTACAAATTAAAATTTAGAGCAAATCTTGCATAATTTTATGAATCAAATTCATGGAAACTTTACACAGATTTCTCAAAATCATATTAAGACTGAAAATACTATTAATGAACTGAGAAACCAGTTAAGTCAAATGAATTTACAAATAAATAGGTTAAGTACTCAACAGAGTAGTCAAGCTAAAGCAACTACTCAAGTTGTTGTTGCTCCTACTAATCAAGTTTAACTTAATGCTTTATTAAGTGATGAAAAAAAAACTTATAACTGGAAAGATACTTAAACAAAGTACTACAAAAGAAAATACATAAAACTATTGAAGAAGAAGAAAAAAAAAGAAAAAGAAGAAATAATGGCTAATGTCATTCCTACTATAGAATGGATGGCTGAATAATTGAAATATAAACCTTATCCTTAAAGGCTATACTCATGGTATTTAGCCAGAGTTGAAGTATATGAAAAATCATTACAAAAGACTAAAATAATTGATAAGGATGAATATGATAAGATTTCTAATAATTTGAATGAAGACATGTATTCATATTCTACCGCTCCGTAACGGTTAGATGATGCTAGGAAAGAATAAGATAATGAAGACAAACTTGAAGCTTTTAGGAAAATAGAAATTAATAAGCCATTAATGGAATCAATTATGCATTTTTCAATTAAGATGAGTTTTTGAAAGAATTCTCTGAATCAAATGATAAATTTTTTAAAGAATCTAAAGAAAACTTAGGACGAAAGGTGTCTACTTTGGTTAAAAAGAAAATACCTGAGAAATGTTTCGATCCAGGAATGTTTGGAATTCTCATTACATTATGCAGTTCTTTTAAAGATTTTTTTGTGTGATCTTAGAGAATCAATAAATGTTATGGCACTTAAATTATATGAGTCATTGAAAATAGGTTGATTGACCAATACACCTATTAATCTTACCTTAGCTGATAACATAATTATTAAACCTTATGGTTTATTAGAAGATGCCTTAGTAAAAGTAAATGACTTAGTATTTCTAGCTGACTTTTATATCATGGAAATGGGAGACTCAGTATCATCTAAATCTTCACCTATATGTTTAGGAAGATCATTTCTTAAAACAGCTAAAATTAAGTTAGATATCTTTGAAGGAACAACACATGGAATTTGAAAACAAAATTATCACTTTTCATTTTAATGATGAAGATGTCTATGATAATTCTGACGAATCTAATAATGAGCAAACTAATGATAATGAGTATTTAAAATTAAATTATAAGTTTTAAAAACTGAAGTATGCGTTAATAATGCAGTAATAATGAAAAATGAAAATGTTATGACAAAGATTGTGAGTTGAAGATACTTCAAATGATAAGATAATAACTCAAGAATGGAGAGTTAAGCAACCGAACAATGTTAAGAATGATTTTAAAATGGAAGAGTTTAAAACTACGAAGAATAAGAAGAATAAAAAGAAGAATTTAGTGATTGTCAAGCTCGATGATCCAAGAGATATATACATAAACATAAAAGTCAAATAGGCTTGGTGTTTTAAAGCTATTTGTGATACAGGTTCTAAAGCAAACTACATGCCAATTCACTTCTTTCTTCATACTCAACTGGAGTTGGATGCCCTTCCTTCTGAAAAAGTTACTCTATCGAAAGGTTATTCACTGAAACCAATAGGATTGGTTACTAATTTATCAGTTCAAATTGACAAGTACATTATTCCCACAGACTTTTTCACTATACCACACTTCATCGATGAAAGTCCTCCATTAATCGAGGACGACCTTTCTTAGCCACTTGGCAAGCTATCATGGATACTTTGAACAAGACAATCACTTTTAGGGTGCATTGCTGAGCAATCGCTTTCGGGAATGGCACTAGAGCGGACAATCCTACATTTAAGTTTATAGAAACAGTTTAAAACAGTGTGGTTCAGTCGAGCCAACAACAGTAAATAAAAGTGCTCTATGGGAGGCAACCCATACTCTATTTTACTTTCAATTTTAGTATTAGGATTAGTTAGTTGTTTTATATTCTCTCAACTTTATACTCTTATAATGGGGATAATTTAAGAATTTAATTATGGAATAATTTCATGTAAGAGGGGTTGATCGAACTAATTTCTTTCCGTATTATATTGCCTTTATGCATTAGTTTTCTGTTAGTCAGTTATTTATAGTAATGAAAATATTATTTCCTACAAATCATGTTTTAATTCTGATAAATTTGAATGATTCTACCTTTTTATTGGGCATATATATGTAAAATATATGGGAAAATCAATTAAATTGAAAAAAAAACAGTTAAAATAGGCTATCGATTCACTAGCGATTTCAGTTTGTACTAGAATTCACTGAGAAAATCAGCAGTAGTCTACATAAATTTTAATGTAATTTCAAGTTAGCGATTTGTCACCGATTTACACTTATAACTAGGATTCACTTAACTAATCACTGGACCACCGAGGCTTATTTTCAGCGATTTAGGTAGCGATTTCACAACGAATCCACTTAAACCCTGAATCACTAAGAATGAATACACGTTTTTAAAAATAGAAACCCAAAATTGCCACATTTATTCACTTCACACTCATAGACCAATGCAACTTTTCGATCAATAGACCGAATCTTCAACTAGATTCAACCTTTTAAAGCTAAATTTTAGTTTATTTAAGTGATTCTCACCTCAATTTTCACATATTCAACCCAAAATTTGGTGAGTTTAGAGAATGTAGAACCAACTAGGGCTTCAGCAAAGGGAATTCTAAGTTGGAGCTTGGAGGAATGTTCTAGAGGATTTTTCAATTCCAAACTTGAAAGATTCTTTTTCAAGAAGGTAACCAATGAAAACCCTAGCCTTTTATCAATCATATTTTTAATTTTTCATGGATTTTTGGATTTTTAATTAGGTTAGAACCTAAATTTTGAAATTTCTACTCTAAATTGGTTTTGATGTTGATGTTTTCCATTATAATATTAGTATGGGAGTGGTGTAATAATTTGTTTATTGCTATCAAAATTTCAAACTATTTTTAATATATGACAAATTAATTGAATTTTATACGCAAACTAATTTGAGACTAAGTTTCAAATAAGTTTGGGGGTTTTTGTATTTTTCTATCGCATGAATTAAATTATTTATGAACTATTGTTTTTATCAATAATGTTTTATCGATAAATTTCATATGAATTTTAAACTTTTAATTTATAAACGAATTTACCGATGATTTTTTTCCTTATTAAATAGATAAGTTAAATTTTACCAAACATTTTTCCAACAATTTGGTTTTAAATGGTTTTACAGGTTTATTCTTTTGCTTGCACCTATTGAAATGGCCTCAGGTAGAAAGGGTAGAAATTCAAGGGATGAGAAAAGGAAAAGGGAAGTTAGTAGATAAAACCAAGGATAAATTCAAAGTTTCCCTAATTAGACTTATGTCAATTTCTTTCAATACACCTAGGATTAGACCACAAAGAGAGCCTACTCCACCTTTATCGTTTGGCTATAATTCTGAGGATGAATATGAAAATGAGGAGGAGGAAGTTGAACAAAAGATACAAAAGAGGGTGAAGAATTATGTTCTTAGGGAAAGAAAATTTATCAATGAGAAAGTCTTTAATAAGTTTAAAAAAGATATAGAGAGAGGAAAGAAGCTGATCCCAGATAGGGGATTCAATATGAATAATAAATTCAAATATAAGCCTAAGATCATAGATATCATTGATGCGAGAAATTGGGGATTATTGACTAGGGACTATAACCATTTAGACCTTGAGATTGTTCTTAGTGAGAAAGGGAGTAATATTTTAGTAAGAGAGTTTTATCCCAATGTTTTTGGAAGTGACAACAATACAGAGTCACGAGTTAGAGGAAGGATTGTGGATTATTTCACTGCAAGAATAAACGGTATTTTGGTTTACCGGAAGTACACCAAAGAGAAAACGATGAGTACCCAAAACCTGAATATGATATTATGTACAACTACCCCACTAAGCAAATTAGGTGAGGATTAAAGGCAATCTAAGGTGATGGATTCAATTTAGACATGGAGGGGTACCCGAAGCACATTACTACCAATATTTTTAGGAAGATCATGAAAGCATGATGTTATTTCATCAACGCCAGCTTATGGACATGTTTGCAATATTATAAGATTGTGAACTATAAAGCCACCCTGCTTTACCACATTGTAAGGGGATTGGGATATCTGGATGTTGGCAAGATTATTTATGAATCGATAAGAAATGCCATTACAAAGAAGAAGAACGACGAATTACCATTACTTTTGATTGTCATGGCTTTTGTAGAGAAAATCAAGTAAACATGGCAAGACTTAAGATGGATGTTTTACCAGAAAAGACTATCACGGGTGAAGTAATAAAGAGATATGAAAAAAGTGATAGATATGAAGACTTCGTAAATGAGAGGGAGAAGGCTAAGATAGCTAGAAGTGCGACAGAGCAAAGAAGAAAAATCAAAGATGATATGAGGAGAGTTTTGGAAGAAATGTTGAGAGCTAGAAATGACTCAAATACGGTGCAACCTACTATGGACTACGATGGACTTTACATGGAGAAGTCGGAGTTGGCCTTTATAGGTATAATTCTGCGTAATCAAATGAGAACTCCAAGGAATCAAGAACTGGTGTTCGAGAGCCAGAGGGCCTTACCAATGAGCATTCACAAGATGGAGAGGACAATGTCTATAAGATATAAAAAATAAGGAGACGCAGAGGTTCCTAGACCATCTACACAGATGCAACTACCTACTAATCATCATTTTGATTTTCAACTACCGCAAGGTCAGGACTACACCTTCTTATGATCCCACTACGAGTTACCACTTCTAAAGGATTGATCCAGTGGCGGATGATGATGATGATGCGACTTTCGAACGATGACATTGATTTCTTTACTCTACTTTATCTTTTTTATCTCTGAGTGATAATGTGTGAGGTGTTATATGTAAAACTCTGGTAATGATATACTATCTATGATCTGTGGTAGTGATATAATATTTGAGCTTGGTAATTTGATACAATTGATATGGTACCATAGTATTACATTTGATAAAGATTCTACATTTGATACATTGATGACGATTTATTCTAATTTTCATAAACTCTGTTTGATTAAATTTATATATTGATTATCCAATGTATCATTAAATCAATTCATTTATACTTCATGAGGTATATTTATTTTGTTGGAAACTCGACTTAATTTTTAAACCTTGAGGACAAGGTTTGGAATGAGTTTGTGGGTGTTTTAGATGAAATATAGCAATGATAGATAAGAAATCAAGGAAAGAATGGAAAGGTAGAAGATAAGTCAAGAATTGATCCAAAAAATTCAGATTTTTCAATTAATATTCAAATGAGTTGCTGAAATTTTTCAAATTTCTTTCGAATTCAAGTAAGTTTCAATTTCATTTTACTTTATTTTAGTTAGGAATATAGTATAATATAATATATAATAGATTTTGAATGGAAGTGATATTTTTACTACCCAAGTGAATTCTATGATAGAAGGAATCAATTTTTATACCTTTTTTTATTAACTTTACTAATTGATGTATACACTAGATTGATTATCTTGTGTTAGTCATGAGAATGGGTAGAAGATCGAAACAATAGTACAAGATGAACAAGAGAGATTTCTAGGAATCTTGTGATACAAAGGCTATTGATTAAGTATTATATATATAATTATTATGCCACAATTGGAAGAAGAAATGTGTTAGAAACCGATGAGTTTTATAAGTTAAAAAGAATACTTTCTTCAACTTTATTGGACAGTGAGAAGTGCTAACAAGAGTTTAAAAATATATAGAGAGTCATATAGATTCCATAAGAAATGGAGCAAGGAATCTATAGTGGGAAAAATGTAAGAATGTCCATAATAAAAGAGCAGGGACTAAAAAGTCAAATGAAAAAAAATATATATATATATATATATATAATGAAAAATTAATTAGGATGAAGTGGAAAAAAAAATGAAAAATGAAAAAGATGGATGTTCTTAAACTTTTCAAAGAAAAGATTTAGCTCGAGTGCTTGAAGCTAGGGTTGAGTGAAGTATTTCTTAATCAAACATGATTTAAGCGATATATTCATAGGTATCTAGGCAAGAATTCTATTGATTTCGATTGTGGTATTATTTATAAAGTATTTTCTAACGTTAAGATTAATGTAGTGGTTCTTTTGTTGTGGGATTTTATACTAGTCATCGTAAGCTTGATGTTTGTCAGTGGAGATTGAGAAAACATATATTGTGTACAGGCCTTGGTATTGAACTTTAAGTTCTAAGGGGTGTTACATTGAGTGGTTGAGTTATCATTAAGGGATGATTCATTTTGTCTAAATCATTCTATTATATCATAACTTTTATTTGCTTGTGGGTAATATGTTTTTATTTGAAGATCACTTCTATTTAAAACTTCTATTATTTAAAGTTAAGACAAATAAGATTAAAATCAGTATATAAAGAATGAAAAGAGAATATGATCAAGAGTATTCATTTGCTCATGACAGCAAATTGCGGAGTTTGGGGGTATTTGACAAGTCAATAGTTAGACATGTTTTATAGTATAATTTAGGTTAATTTTAGATATAAATAAGGATATTATACAAGGTATTCTCTTATTTTTGTGATTTCAGGATTTAACTAGGAAAAATGAAAAAATGGAAGAAAAAGAGGAAGAGGAGTAAAACAGTCAACTGGAGAACAAGGCCAGCGATTAGCCAGTGATACATAATTACACATAAATCACTAGGAAAATCGATAGCAGAACAGGGCTAGTGAATCATCAACGAATTGGAATTTATATTAGGAATCACCAGATGAATCAGTGGAGCACAAAGAGTCAAATCCAGTGATTAACTCAACGATTTCTAAACAAAAAGGAATCTCTAATGAATCATTGAGGTCGATTACGAGTTTTTAGATAAGAACAATGAATTTGAGTTTATATAAGATTTTTATAGCTTAAAAACTATAAATAGGACCTTAGGGCTTCGAACTCCCTCTTTCTCTCCCACCTTCTCTAAGTATTTTATTAGTCGTAAGTTAGTTTATGTTTGAAGCCACATTGGAGCTTTGTTTATTTCATTAAGTGGTATTTATTAAATTATGACTTTTAATTATATTATTGTGTAATTTATAACCCTAAACATGTATATACTTTGGATTGCTATATAATTATAATTAAGGAATCATGTACTTAATGTTTTAGATTTAATCATACATAACAATCACGGTTTTAATAAGTTATTTTTATATATTACAACTAATGAGGATTGATACTACATGCATAGTTGCAAATTTGTGATATATGATTCTCTGATTCTACGTCTATGATTATTGACAATAATTATAGAAGTAGTAACTAGGACTGATCTATAAGGCCATATTACCCGAGTGGATGTTTCAAGTGATTGTGTCCTAAGTTATTTATTGATTAGCATATTATGGTTAATATTTGATTTAGATTAGGCATGATTTTCATGGAGTGTGAGTGCTATCGTTTCTCTATTTTATGGCGTTTTTATCCAACAGGTAGATTTACAGTGATAAGAATATGGCTTATTTTCGATTGAATATAGGAAAATCGATGGTTTGCTAAAGGCTATCAACCTATTATGAATTAGGATTTAATGATTCCAAGATTCCATATGATATAATTATAATTAGGTTATGAGGTAAAGTTATGTTCTAGTGTTTGAATGCAATCCAAGTATACTACATTCTTTAGTGGGGGTTTTTTTAGATGTTTGTTTAGATATTAGTTGAGATATTTATATTATATTGAATTTGAATTTTGTTTAGTTAAGTTTGTGTTGAATTGTTTAAATTAGTTTATTTAGTTTGGTTAATTAAGTTTGTAGTTACAGTATTTAGTTATTTAGTATTTTAAATCTCATTTAATTAGATTAACTAAATTAAGAAAAATAAGAAGAAAAAAAATATTCTCCATAGAAGTTTGCAAAATCTATGTGAAGACGATATCCCACTTACCACTACTACAAATAATAGGAAAATATGAAAACTATTGTGCACGCTCGACACTTGTCAAGAATGAGTTTGGGGGTATTTAGGTAAAGTGAAGTATAAAGAAGCGAAATATAGAAAATTTGAGAGGTAGAATTTATTTATTCAATATTCAAAGTTTGCTTAAAGTTTTCAAATTTTTGAAGATACAGGTAATATTTCTTCCTTTTACTTTATTTAGTTAGGAGAATATATATTGAATATAATTTGGATTTAAATAGAAGTGATATATTTTTATTGCCCATGAAAATGGAAATTTTATGATAATAAATTGTTATACCTTATTTAACATAACCTAGATTGTGTATGCACTAGAGGAGTTTATAGGGGATTGATTGCTTTCTGTTACACATTATAATAGGTAAAAAAACAAAACAAAACAAAAGTACAAGATAAACAAAACAAATTTCTAAGAATCTTGTGATATAGAGATTATTGATCAAGTATTTTATTTATATGTATATTATAAAAAGAACTTATGCCATAATTAAAGGGAAAAATAGGAAATTAGCCAATATACTTTACTTAGTTGGAAATGATATTTCCTTGACTATAGTGAAAGTGAGAAGAGTTAACAAGAGTTTTTAAATGTAAAAAATATAGAGAGACCCACAGATTCCAACGGAAATGGATAGAGAATCTAGTGGTGGGAAAAATGTGGTGAAGAATTAATGTAAAATGAATAACGGATTACGAAGGAAATGGAGCAGTGAACCGTAAGAATATAAAGAAGAAAAAAACTATATATATAGAAGAAAGAAAGAAGGAAAAAAGAATTATAGAAAAAAACTAAAGGATGTTTATGAAAAAACTCTTCGAATAAAACATTTAGCACGAGTGCTATAGCTAAGTTGAATAAAGTATCTTTTTATTCCAATATTCCAACAAATGAAAGTGAAACGATCATTATTGGTGATTAAAAATTCTCAACGACTTTAATTAAGGTCGCATTTTAAATATTATTTTAAAAAGAGAATGATTTAGTGATTATTGTATTTTGAGATTCTATATTAATTATCGTAAGCTTGATGCTTGTTAGTGGAGATAGAGAAAACCTAAGTGATGGTTTGGCTTTAGTAATTGATTGATCTTTGAATTCTGAGGTGTATTGCATGACTAGAAGTTTGAGTTGTCAAATGAGGGGTTGTTCTTGAATTTTTCTATTATATCATAATTTTTATTCTTATGAGGGTAATATGTTTCTGTTTAATGATCACTTCTGTTTAAGAATAAGAGTAAGTAATTATAAAATAAGCACAAGGGATGAAAAAGAATATAATTGAGAGTATTCCTTTGCTCGAGACAGCAAAATGCTTAGTTTGTGAGTATTTGATAAGTCAATAATTAGATAGTGTTTTATAGTATATTTTAGGGTACTTTTAAAAGTAAAAGCCTATATTACACTAGATTTTCTCTTGTTTTTGTTATTTCAGGTAATAATTGGAATATGTGAAAAAAGAATGAGAAAGGAAATAAAATGAAGAATTTAATCAAGTGGAAAAATACACAACTAATAAGTTGTCATTTGTGTTATATTTTAAGGTAATTTTACCATTAATTTCATGACTTTTATCATCATTTATGTTGTTAAATTGTTGTTTTTCTATTTTCAGGTCCAAACAGGCTTTTATAAAAAAAAATGAGAGATTTCCACAAAAAATCAGTCAAAAAACCGAAAATAGGCCTAGTGCGTTGACAGTGATATCAGTACAAAGCCAAATCGCTAAGGAATCGTTGGATGAAATTTGGCTGGATTGCAGCAAGCTCACTAGAAACATTGCAGAAAAAGCCTTGTGAAGACCTAGGAGAAAGACGGAGCTCGTATCTTGAGGAAAACCTCAGCAATTTTATTTGTACGCAGAGCGATGGCTGATTGTCGGCTTTGACTTGAAATGAAATTGAGTTGAAACAAAGTGTCATAGCGATGTTATAGCGATCTCGCAGCAATGTGGCCATATGAACGTAAGGCGCTAGAAAGATCCAAATAATGTTAGTTTTTAATTCGGTCGTTTCTCAAGATTTTTATTTAGATCTTATTCTATCGTATTCTTACTATAAATCGGAGACCCCAGAATGATGAAAAACATATAGAATTAAAGTGATGAAGACTTTTGTGTTAGGCTTTACTTTCGAATTCTTGTGCGAAGACGTCTTATTGGAATTCAACCATTCGGTCTTTGTAAGTTTTTATTTCATTTATATTTTAAATTTTGATTTATCGATTGAACAAATTCTAGAGTTGTATTTATGATAATGAGTGGCTAAGTTCCAGTATGTAGGCCAAATTAGTTGAGTTCTAGGGATTTATAGGATTCAAAAGGCTTATGCGCTTCCATTATTAATTTGTTGTTGCTAGTTTTTGTATTCTTAATTGCATCGTTGTTTTGAGGTTTTTAATTATGATTTTAAGCCTTAAGTTCCTCTTTTTGTTGTGTAAGTGCACATGCACGGCGATTATGTTTAGAAATTATCGCCAGTTATCCTACCGCCGCTCGGTAAGGGGGATCACGTTAGGTGGCAAGTGTGGCCTTGTCAGTTGACAATCGATATGCCTCTATGTTGTTAGGATATGAGATGGATGGTAGTGGTTTGTAATCTCCATAAGTGATAGGTAGACAATTTGACACTTGTTATCACTCATGATAGGTTTCTCATAGTTCGTTAATGTTGCTAGTTTGTTGAAAGCCTGTGACATATCCATTGGCTTTGCAAATCTAGTTAGTATGTGGTGTGTCGCTCGTTCCCTTCATTGGCATGAGGAGAACGAGGTGATGAGTGTCACTATAAGCCTTTCTAAGAGAACCAATACTAGGAAAAATATTTGATAAATTGATGATCGAGTCCGTTCCCTATAATGTCAATTCACACCTTGGTCTAGAGTATTTTATTTATTGATTTCAGTTTTTAAGTGCTTTATTTTTCCTGCATTTGATTTCCTAGAATAATTTAGTTTTTGTATTCGAAACTCTTATTTTTCCCAGAACCTAAGAAAGAACATCTCAATCCTTATAGGTTCGACCTCGTACTTACCTCATTACAAATCATTTGTAGTCGGTGAAATCAGGAATTTTTTGGTGTTGTTCGACACTGCATCAACAACGAATCAGAAGAGAACTTGAAGTCACTGTTAGATATTTGGCAACGATTTAGGTTTTATATATAAATCGCCAGACAAATCAATAGAGCACAGAGGCAATTTTCCAAGGATGTAACTAGTTATTTGAGTTATAAGTGGAATCGGTCAGGAATCACTGGACACCATTTCGAGAATTATAGAAAACCAAGAGTCGTTTGAATTAGTTTGTGATATATGCTATCTAGAATATTATATATATGACCCTAGGTCTATGAAATCAATTATACTTGAGTACTTAGATCAATATTCCATTGCCCTTGGAGCCATAGTTTATTGTTTTAATTTTTATATTTATTGTTTATTGCTTTCGGAGATGATTTGAAGATTCAAATTATTTATTCAGAGATATTTATTTATGTCTTTTATTTACTTTATTGTGATGTTTATTATGATGATGAGTGAGTAGTTTATTAATCTAAACAAAGTTCAAACATGAACTTGATCCAATTTGTGATGTAGTATGATAAGATGGTTTTGTACTTAATGCTTTAAACCAATAGTATTCTTTGATTCACTGATTTAATAGATTATTATTTGCAAATTATAATAATGAGACTTTGTATTGCATGCATAGTCCAGAATGTGAATTGTGATATTTGGATTCAATACCAAATTTGTAGTAGTAACTAGTATTGTTTAAAAGGTCTTTTACCCTTTAGATATCCTAGGTGGATTGAGATCTAAGTTTAATATTGAAGTGGCTATCCAAAGGTATTAGATTTAGTAGTTCAAAGAATTACTGAAACCTAATACGGTTTTATTGCCTAAAGTTAATTTCTTTGAGTATTCAAAGGATTAATTCAATAAAATTAGAATGTGGCTTTTCCATTGATATAAGGAGAACGGATGGCTTGATAAGGATTGTCTACTTACTTATGATTAGAGTTTAATGATCTAGAATATTTTATTAAAAGATTAAAGTATGGTCATGACTATGATTTGAGTAATATGTTTGGATGCAAAACGTATTATTGTTTCATTGTTTTTTATGTTTATTTAGATATTTATCTATTATTGAATTGATTGATTTGAATAATAGTGAACTTGAATTATGTTAATTAAGTTAGTTTAGTTGATTATTATAGTATTATAGTTTGAATTAATGATTTTTAATTCCCGTTTCAATTAAATTAATTAAATTAAAGTAAAAAAAACCTTTGAAAGACTTTTTCCTAAAGAAGTTTGCTAAATCCCTGAGAAGATGGTCCCACTTATCACTACAAGAAATAATAAGGATGTACAGGAAACTTATTGTACACGCTCGACACGTGTCAATCACGTAACTCCCACTACTTTGGAGTAGTCACGAACAAATAGATTCACCGTAGCCTTGGGCAATGAAATAGGCATGCCCTCCTTCAGAGTTTTGAGTTCATCTTGGAATTCTAACAAATAAGTATTCATATAGTCTAGATCGTCTAACACATAGTTGTGAACACCACATACAATTTCCAAGTGCTCCTTTTGTTCTATCCCATTTCAAATTCCACAAGTATACGTGAAACAGGAGGTGGATTCATCAACACTAGAGGTTGATCTTTCTCTCTCTTCATTGTAGTTCATCTAACGTCTCTTGAATGTGTTCTACTTCAACTTGCTTTTCGACTTCTTCTTCATTAGTTGTGCAATCATGGAGATATGACATGTAATTTGGCTCTAGTTCCTCATCCGATTCCCTTTTTCCTTCGCTTAGGTCACCATCTACTAGTGGCGACTCAACCATCTTTTCACAAGAAGCTTCACTAAAGGTCTCATCTTCGAGCAATTCATCAATCTTTTCTTGTATTTGTATCTTTAATAGTCGAGCATTAAACCGTTCTTTTCGAGTCTCACGTTGTTATTAAGTGTCCTTAAGCAATTTCAATTCATTTCGTAGTGATAGTAAACATTTTTTTTTGTTGAGGAACTGGTGGACTCAGCTTATAACTCCCAAAATCATTATCATCCGAATAGTTTGGACAAACATCAATAAGATGAGAATAACCTCCACAAAAACTAAAAGGTTTAACTTGTTGCACATTAGAACACTGATTAGAAAAATTTTGTTATTCATTAGATTTACCTACCCATTTCACACTTTTATAGTGCGAGTCTTCATATTGATCATGAAAGTTAGAGTAGGAGGCCATGAAGTAATCCTGTAATAACTTAGATACAAGGATCTAGAAAAACAAAATAAAGAAAAACCAAAGAAAATTAGACTCAATCCCCGGCAACGGCGCTAAAAATTGACAAGTGTCAAGCGTGTACAATAAATGTCCCATCTATATTATACTTTTAAATTTGTATTAGTGGTAAGTGGGATCATCTCCATAGGGATTGTGCAACTTTCTTTAATCAAAAGGATTTTTATTTTTGTTACTAATTATTAATTGCTAATTAACTTAAATATTTAAAAAGCAGTAAATAAATAAATAAACACACAGATAATAATCAAAGGAATTTAATGCAAATAACATTAACCTAGATACGAATAATAATGAAGAGAATCATTATGAATAAAAATAACCTAGACCAAAGGTAATTACTAACTTAGTTTAGTTAATTAATCATCGTTCATGAAAGATAAGTTCAAACGATTCAATAAGTTAAATGGCCTTTTATCAAGCAATTAGTTTTCCTTGTATCAATGGAAAAGCCACATTCTTATCTCATCACCATTAGTCCTTTGAAAGCTCAAAGGTAAATAGTAACAAAATAGCCTTAAATTTTGTAAAAACACTTACTACTAAGCCAATATTATCGGAAAAACTACATAAATATCAAACATAAAACTTGAAAACATCTAAGACTTCCCAATCAGTAATAGAGCGCTAAATTAATCTTAGTTATTACTTAAATTAAATTCTTTACACAAATATGATGCATATCAACTAACTAGATTCTTTACACAAATATGATGCATATCAACTAACTAGATTTAAAATCTAAATATAACAATACACATTTGCAACTATGCATATAATATCAAGTTTCATGATTATATATAGCAAAAAAAAAATTACTAAAACAATGTAATCAAGAATACTGAATATTGAAAGAACTATTAAAATAAAGATCTCATAAAAGACTTACAACAATAGTAGCAATCCCTTGGTCTAGAAACAAATTTAGCTAATAATAACTATGAAAAACTCCATTAGAACTATAGAAGAAAATATGTGAGGGAAAGAAAAAGAAAGGATAGAATAGTGTTGATTTCGAAGCCCTAGGTTTATATATATATATATATATATATATATATAGTATTCTAAGTAGTACATATCTCAATCTAAATAAAATTCCTTGTTTTAATCTAATATTCTTGAAACTGACTCCAGCGATTCCTGATAGAATCATGTATCCCTCCTGATTCGTTATGTAAATCGGTGCAAAAGTGTCTCTGTGGTTCATTAATTTAGGTAGCGAGTCATATTATATTCATGATTTTCTATTCATTCTTTATTTTACTTTCCTTTTTTCTTCCATTTCTTCACATGACTTTAATATAACATGAAATCACAAAAATAAGATAACCCAGTGTACATCTAAAATTACCCAAAAATATACTATAAAACACTCTCTAATTATTGACTTATTAGCCGCCCTCTCTCAGTCCGTCACCCCTTCCACCACGGATGGCAGGGGCCGCTGCCATTGGACAGGTGGACGGAAGGGCCCCAGGCGCCGAGATGGCACTTGGGGCGTCTTCAGGCGTTGTGCCAGAGGGTGGGGAAGGGATGGGGAGCAAAGCTCCCCCTACCAAGAATTGTTGTCCAGCGCTGCTAGGGGCATCACCATTGGCCCAAAGCCCTAAGGGTGAGTTTGACCCCTCGACCATCTGGTAAAATGGTTTTAACCAGGGGCATGACCAGCCCTTTGACTTCAACCAGAGGCCGGTCTGGCTCTGTACTCAAAATTTAGGGGCTAAAATGTTCCATCCCCTAATTGACTCAAATGGGAGTGCAATCACGCTTCTTGGGGGACCCAACAATGGGTCCCACACCCCGACAACGTCATACTGGGACCCAAAAGCAAGTCCCGAGCCATATGACCCATATGGCTCACACTTGTGGACCCCAAAGACAAATGAATTGGGAATTTAATAATTTTAAATTGAGAATTATATTGGCTTGGTATGTATTATTAACTTTCTTAATCCATGAAGGAGTCTGCAAAGAACTGCAAACACAGTGGATTCAGTTACGAGTCTTACGGTGAGTCAATGTAAGTGGGGACCTTGCTCTATTATAAAGTATGACACGTTACTAGTAAAATTAAGACTTACGATTTGAACTAAAGACTTGGGATTAAGGGTTGCATCTTGTTACTGGCACGAACTTACTTATTTATGGTTAAATGTATGTGATATGAACACATGTGTTACCTGATCAAATGCGATGATATGGCAGTACGCTCATCAAAAGAAAGTGGTCTACCCCACAAACAGTGATGGTGTGGCAGTGTGCCCACCAAAAGAGAGTGGTATGTGCCATAAATTGAAGTGGTGTGGCTATAATCCCATTAGAAAGAGAGTAATCCGCACCACAAAATATCATGTCTAAAATTGGTCACATTTGGTGATTGTTTTGGAAGAACTTACTATTATTTTGATAGGACTAGTTAGAGGGCACAACGACCATTGTGTCCACTAATGGTTCGCATCATATCGAGAGTGAGTGATTCGTTCACCAGGTTCTTGCCAATAGGTAGCATCCATTGAATGAAACAACGACTTATATTTATTATGATTCTTTTTATGGTATATATGTAAAATCCTCTATCTCAATTAGGGCGATACTCGACCTGAAACTCTAATTAAGCCCCAAAGTACACCAGACAGACTGAACTAGAGCCAGCAGCCTCACCATCGTTAGCTAATAAATAAAATTATATATCGAATATCGACAATAAAACCAATTAGTAAATACAATGGAAATTAAAAACTTTTCATAATTTTATACACGATATACAAAACCAAATCAAACCAGAATAAGCCTCGGTTTTACAAAACCTCCCAACCTTTGTGATATTACAAAACTGTAATTTAATACAAATAAATAAACAAGGGAAGAATCATTACAATGAAGAAAAGATCAAGACTCATAAACCTTATATGTCCCATAGTCATATCGCTCGTTGGTATTCCTTAAATGTTAATTGGGATAAGCGCTCCAACTTGCTTAGTAAGTACAGATCCACATAACTATCAACAATCCATATAATAATTAAGAATGATATGCAATAACAATGTGAATCAATCATACTTAGCAGGGTATAGAACATCATATAATCCAGTAGATAAACAGATGCAAGTTGTACAGTTAATGTCTATTACACTTTGATTTTCTCTATTTTATAAAATTAGGGTCGATTACCTATCAGCTACAGTGACACCATACCCTAACCAACACATTGTGCATATGTGTTGTCTGACGACTTATCACTGTCAAAATGGTTCAAGCCTAAACCCTCTTAATGAATGTGTAATCCAAACAACCTATCTAGTTGGGTAAGATTTAACATATAGGTCGGTAACCAAAACCCATATCCTATACAACCTATTCTCAGCTTTAGGGTTGACTCTCGTTAATCACATCATACACCGTTTTCTTTTTTCATGAAAAAACATCAAAGTGTACATAGCCCCCATTCAAGTCCATAAACAATATGAACTAAATATAGTACATAGCCAAGCAAAGTTGATAATTAAATGAATCCATCCTTACTTTCCGATTTCCTTAACTTTTCCAGTCACTCAACCATTCCCGGTGTTCGAGAACCTATCACAAATCAATTAAGGTCATTATATGTTTAATACCTTAAATTTGTAACCCTTAAACTTGTCCCAACTGATTCGGAACCAATTTTCCAATTTTTAATTTAATAATATCATTTTAAGCTTTTGAGGTAAAAACTTCGGTATAAAGTCCCAAAAGAATCCCAAATTTTCTATTTTTGATAGAAATCCCTAATTTCTATTTATTTAGTTCACAACTATAATTTTTCTAATTTTTTCGTAATTTTTTGGAATTTTTCCCTAAATTCTACCATTTTCCTTTAATTTTGTTATCAAGTTTGTGAATAGGGTTTGGGCCTGAACAGGGCTAAACCAGGTTCGGCTTAACCGAACTGAACCAGGCTTGTTTTAGGGGTCATCCCCTTCTTCCTCATCAGAACTCTTACGTTTTGCAAATCGATCATTTTTTAAATCTATGTTTTTCATTAGGGTTAGGTTTGGCCACAACCCTAAGCGACTTTGGGCAGGAGAGACGGCTCCCCTGCTGTCTCCTTCTTCGAATGAACTGCACATCAGTTTGTCCGAGCTCCCGGTCCCAATGTTCGTCTCCATTGTTGACACAACAGCAACCATGATAACAACAAATATAACCAACACAATAACTATAACCAACACAACAACTATAAACCAACACAACAACCTTTCCAAGTTATCTTTTAATGATTCTTCTAAGATTATTGAGTCTGTAAGAATGATTAAAAGACTCTCAACAAACCTTTTCTTCTTAATACATATGTATTTCAGACTCATATCGTTCAAAATACCATATAATCCTCTTATTTTACAAGTGTTGCCTTTACATATTTGGTACAACTACCAAAATAGTTATCGCAAGATTATCAATCCCCAATAGTTCTTCTCAAATGTCTTGAACTATATATATAGAAGTATAAGATACAATTTTGCTTTATTGTGTCAACACACATTCTTATCTGAATAAAAAGTCTTAGGATAAACCTCTAACATTTTCTATAATTCAGGTACAAACAAGCAAATATTGTGGTCAAAATATACTTCAACTTTCCTCCGAGGCATCCTTGTTTTTGTTTCTAGCTTACACCAATCTCATACTTGATTTAATTGAATAAACTACACAATAATACCAAAGATCCATAAATCAATCATTTTTATTATTCAATTGTTTCAAGATATTTTAACCCTTTGCCTTTAAGTTGAAAATATGACAATCCCAAATTGTCTTAATTCCAATCAAATCCCTCGATTTGCAATTAATATTCAACATTGGTACAAGTAATCTACCTTTGAAACTTATACCTACACTTGCAAAATCTGGTATAAACCAATTTACCGTCACGACTTGTAACTCTTTACGGTAATGCTCACGCATCTCCTAAATCTTCAAAGATTTCATCTTATTATTGGTAACACGATAACAATTTGATTAAGATAGGGTTCAAACTCTACACACTTCATTCATGAACTTAGCATGAGTTCTAGTAGGTTCTAATGGTTTCCACCATCCACTTAAAGTGATCCAACATTTGCCTGAAATCATCTTTATATGTTCTTACTTCATATCATACCGTGATTATAACCAGATCTCAACTAACTCTTTAGAACAATTAGTTTTACCATATTGTCAGAATGAGTTGTCAATCCTAGGCAATGAATATTCATTCCCACTGCCGTACATTATTCTTTGAATTCCTCAAATCCTCAAATTTATTGACCATTCATTCACCCCAACTTAGATTATACTACTCTAAAATATCATAATAGGATATCTTACCAGCTCACTGCTATGTTCTGGATTGAACTATCTTCAAGTTTTACATGTTTTGAATTCTCAACTGCACCTTTCATTATCCAACAAATTGTTTGTCATTCCAATATGGATTAACACCATATCAAGAATTTTTTACTTCATAAAAAATTATGAAGTATGAATACATTATTGGTTTCCTAACCTCAAATAGGTTCTTATCATTAACCACTAATTTATTTACAGAATAATTTTATTATTGCTCAACTAGTCTCAACACTAGTATTAAGTCTCATCCTAAAGTGAATTACCATCTTTGAGTTCCACCTGAAGTAATTTAGTATTTCATTGCTTTATAAATTCAATTCTCCTAATACACATCTCAAGGTCAAAATCCAATAAATACTTCTTCCTTGACTATTATTTGTCTAATAATATTAGCGAGAACAAAGACCTATGAAGACAGTTAATAGCAGAAAAGTTTAATTTTATCTTTGTAAGTTTTTCTTATGTCTTTTCTTTTTCAAGTTCCTTGAGATTAAGCTTCTCTTGCCCTTACCTTCAAAACTTTCTCATATCATGAGAAATCGATGGACTTAAACCATCTTATTATCATTTAGGAAAGACATAACTCTTATATCTACCGCATAAATATAGTAAAATGGAACAAATAACGTATCTCAGTCTTTTATCTTTTGGTTACCCCCTAAAATCATGATAAAACCATTTATCATGTTCTAAGTTTACTTATTGACTCAAGATTATACTCCAAGTCTGTAAACCTAGACTCTGATAACAAATTGTATCAGAGTTATTTCTTGATCTAAAAGTAATGAGTATTCTGACACCAAATGTAACATCCCCTATCCCAAATAGAGCGATACTCATCCTGAAACCCTAATGAAGCTCTGGTACACCAGTCAGACTTAACTATAGCCAGCAACCTCCCATTAGTACTTGATAAATAAAAATGTATATCGAATATCGACATTAAAATCAACTAATAAATGCAGCAGAAATTAAATTTTTTTCATAATATCATACACGATATTGAAAACAAAATCAAATCGGAATAAACTTCGGTTATACAAAAACCCTTAAACCTTGTGATATTACAAAATTGCAATTCAATACAAATATATAAACAAGGGAATAATCATTATATTGAAGAGAAGATCAAGACTCCTAAACCTTCTCTCTCCCATAGTCGTAGCGCTCGTCGGTATTCATGAAATGTTAATGAGGATGAGTGCTCCAACTTGCTCACTAAGTACGAATTCATGTAACTATCAACAATTCATATAATAATCAAGAATGATAAGCAATAACAATATGAGCCAATCATAGCTAGCAGGGTATAGAACATCATATAATCCAATAGATAAATAGATGCAAGTCATACAATCAATGACTATTACACTGTGATTTTCCCATTTTATAAAATTAAGGTCGATTACCCATCAACTACAGTGACACAATACCCTGACTAGTACATTGCACATATGAGTTGTCTGACCACTTGTCACTATCCATATGATTCTATCATAAACCCTATTAGTGAATGTGTAATCCACGTAACCTATCTAGTCGAGTATGATTTAACATATAGGTCGAGAAACAAAACCTATAGCCTATAGAACATATTCTCAGCTCTAGGGTTTACTCTCGCTGGTCACATCATACATCGTTTTCCTTTTTCATGAAAACACATCACAGTGTAGATAGTCCCCATTCAAGTCCACAAACTATATGAACTAAATATACTACATAGCCAGACAAAGTTGATAACTAAACGAATCTAGACTTACCTTGATTAGGTTTCATTTCCAATTTTCTTAACTTTTCGAGTCACTCGACCTTGCTTAGTGTTTGAGAACCTATCACAAACTAATTGAGGTCATTATATGTTTAATACCTCACATTTGAAATCCTTAAATTGGTCCTAATTGAATCCGGAACCAATTTGCAAATTTTTATTTTAATAATACATTTTCACACTTTTCGAGGTAAATACCTTGGTATAAAGTCCCAAAAGAATCCCAAATTCACCATTTTTCGTAGAAATCCTTAATTTCTATTTATTTTGTTCACAAATATAATTTTTTTATTTTTTCTCAATTTTCTTGAATTTTCCCCTAAATTCTACCATTTTCCTTTATTTTTTTATTTGAGTTTGTGAATAGGGTTTGGGTCAAAACCGGGCCAAATCGGGCTCGGTTCAGAGGCCATCCCCTTCTTCCTCATCAGGACTACTCTGTTTTTGCAAATCAATCATTCAAAAAAATTACTATTTTTCATTGGGGTTGAGTTTGCCCTCAACCCTAGGCAAGTTTGAGCATGGGAAAGCTCACCAGCTATCTCCTTTCTTAGACGAACTGCAGAACAGTTCGTCCGAGCTCCTAGTCCCCATCTTTATCTCCATCATTGACACAACAACAACTATGATAACAACAACTATAACTAACAGAACAACCTTACCTACTCCATTGCCATCGCACCTTCTTTAGTCTCGAGATCTCTCCATCTCTCCATATTTCGTGATCTCTCTCTGTCTCTCTCGAATTCTTGATTTCACTATCCAAACTAATAAGGCAATTCTATTTTAGGGTTGGAGATAAATATGAGATTTTTTCGAGATTCGTGTGTGATCTAAAAGAAAGTAATTAAAAGAATATTCCTTAAAGTGACACAGACTTAAACCCATGCATAGCACTTGCACATTGATCATTCTTGAGATGTGGTTACATGCATCTCGAGACATAGATAACCTTTATCACTAACGTTCCACACCTCCTTCTTACAATATTCACCTCCTCGAAGTCTTTGCTACGCGCATTTCAATGCAATCTAATGGTTTAAATTTAATTTGATTTAAACTATAGGCTTTACCTTTATATATATTTATATATATGACTATATATATAAATATATAGATAATGATGTATTTCTGCACCTATAAATTTACCATGCATGCCAACGACCACCCTCGGGCTTGCACACTATTGTACATCACACACGTGTCACCCTCGACCCTACGTGTCACCCTCGACCACACATTTATTAATTATTTTCAGATAAATATATATATTTATACATAAAATATATATATGCGTATATTCATGTGCCTATAATTTCGCTATGCACGCCAACGAGTACACTCGGACGTACACGCTACCCATAACTCATTTGTGTCACCCTTGATCCACACACGGTATTAGGCGTCCTATAATTTTTTAATTATTCAATTACATGCCAATTAATCCAATTATCCCCATAAATAATATACAATCCATACAAACACCTAACAACACGCAAATCCACGTATACGCTAATCAAGACAAGTCGAGCTTAACCATGAGCTTAACTCGGGTTAATTAACTTTTGGATTAACGTTAATCACCAGGTTAAGGACAAGAGTCGTTACAATATCTCTTGTGAACCCCTTTGCATGATGAACTTAAGTAAATTGTAATTTGTGAATCTTACCTTTATGTTATTATTTAAGGATCTACAAATGAATCATGTTTTATCACTTCACGTCATTATTTTCCTTACTTGTTATGAATATGAGACTTAATTATATGCTTGAAATTAATGCTTATTGATTTGATTTCAACTTCTTACTAGTTCTTGCAAGTTTATTAAGTAGTACTTGCATACTTGATGGTGGAGCGGGTTTTTCGCTTATTGAGCCCTATTGTTCATTTTAGCTCACCCCACTTACTATCCGGGTACTTCCACATTTGTGTAAGCTGGGGACAGGGGAAAGGCACCTGCTTGAAGTCTTCCTTTGCATTGTAAGCCTTACATACAACTATTATTTAACTATTTTATTTTTGAAAACAATAAATCTGGGTTGTAATTTAAAACAGGCTATTGGTAGTTTGAACATCTCTTTATTTTAGATTAACTTATTGGAAGTTTTTTAAAGGATTTGGAAGCTTTTGGAGCATATGACTGGTTTAAGAATTAAAGACCCATTTCATAATTTTTTATTATGACATATTGACCTTTTTTTATTTATTTTACATCTGCACTATTATTTCACATTCGTCATTACAATTTATGCAGGTTTATTTAGGTGTGTTAAACCATTACTTGGACTTGGTTTAGATATCGGGCTTTGAGTAGTGGTATGGGTCGGGCGACCAGACTTTAGTTTATGTGTGGGTCATCACATCTAGTATACACATCCTCAACATGTCCTCAAGCACCAGGATCAGTAGTTCTACATGTTTGTCTGTAGATAGTAGGTGGTACTCATGTCCAACCACTACTAAACTATGCCTACAAACTCTGCCAAATTAGAGATGTAAACTGCGGCCCTCTCTCTGACACGATTGACAATGGAACACTGTGGAGTCGGACTATCTCTCACTCGTATAAACTAGTCAGCCTTATCCACTCAATGTATAGTAGAGAACGGTAGGAAGTGTGCGACCTTGGTCGGCCTATCCACAATCACCTATATATTGTTGTGTCCGAGCTGGGACCGAGGTAATCCACCGACGAAGTCCATGGCAATATGCTCCTACTTCCATCGAGGAATGGGAAGTGGCTGTAGTAGTCCTCTAGGCATCCGATGTTCAGCCTTAACTCACTGGCATATCTCACATGCTCTAACGTAATCAGAAAGGTTAGTTTTCATCCCCGACCACCATAAGAGGGTCACATGTCCACAAATATCTTGATCCAACTTGGATGAATTGTAAAACGTGAATAGTGAGCCTCCTAAAGTATGTCATCTCGAATATCAGCCATATATAGAATCCATAGGCGTCCTCTAAATCTAAAGCATGAGTCTGTCGGCTCACTCCACTTTCGGGGATCTGGAGTCTAAGTCATCTCATTGAGCCTCTGATAGAGCTCATCGACCTGCTGCCCATGAAGTAAATTCTCAACTAACATTATTTGAGTCCTCATTTGACCACAAATCACTACTTCAGTAGTTGATGGAATCTCTGTTGCACAAAGTGTGTCAACCACTTCGAGTAATGCGTACTCATGTTTCATATAGCATATCACAATCTCATTCGATCCTTTCCTACTTAAAGCATCCACCACTATATTGACCTTACCTAGGTGGTACTCCAATGAGAAATCATAATCCTTCGAGAACACCAACCATCTCCTCTCTCTCATGTTTAGTTCCTTGTGTGTGGAAAGATACTTTAAACTCTTGTGGTTAATGTACATGGTAAACCTCTTTTTGTACAAGTAGTGATGGCAGATCTTTAAACTACAACTCATAGCTCTAAGTCATGTGGGCCAGTTCTTCTCATGGATCTTAAGCTATCGGGACACGTAAGTTATCACTCTACTATCTTACATAAAAACATAGCCCAGATCGACCTTGGAAGCATCGGTGTTCACATTGAAGCCCTTCCCCATCTCTATTAATACTAAAATTGGCGTAATAGTCTATCATTCCTTCAAAGTCATGAACGTCTGCTCACAAGTGTCATCCCACTGAAAATTGACTTCCTTCTTCGTCAATTATGTCATTGACATGGCAATCTTGAGGAAATAATGTATGAAATGTCGGTAATATCCTACCAGTCTCAAAAAGCTACGAATGTTTATCACTGATGTCGGTGTAGGCCAATCAATCATAACTCTGACATTAGCGGGGTCCACCGAAATTCTGCAGGCTTTGATAATGTGTACAAGAAATTGACATTTATAAGCCAAAACTCGCACTTACTGAATTTGGCATACAGTCTTTGTTCCCTCAAAGTTTACAATATTGTCCTGAGGTGCTCCTCATAATCCTCACAAGTCCTAGAATAGATGAGAATGTCGTTAATGATTACTATTATGAATCTATCCAAATAATCCCTCAATACTCGATGCATGAGATCCATGAACATCGCTGAAGCATTTGTTAGCCCAAAAGGCATGACGATGAACTAGTAGTGCTCACATTTTGTGCGAAAAGCAGTCCTCACCCTATCATTATCTTTAATCTTGAGCTGGTGATAGCTTAATCTCAAGTCAATCTGGGAGAAACATAGTGCCCCAGGTAGCTAATCAAACAAGTCGTCAATGCGAGGAAACAGGTATTTGTTCCTAACGTTGAATTTGTTCACACTTCTGTAATTTATGCGAGCCATAAGTTGTCGTCCTTCTTCTTAACGAACAATACCGCCGCACCCCATTGCAACATACATTGGTGAACGAATCCCAATCGTAACAACTCATCAAGTTAGGTCTTCAACTAATTTTATTTGTAACATATATTTGTTTAAATAGTTAGAATTGCTAAGCCATTCTGTTAGGTTTTTGTTACTAACATAAATGACTCGTTAGCTCTAACTAATTATGTATAGATTGTACGCCCCAAATCTTCATGAGGATAGTTTGTCTCTTTGTCAAAGTTAATTTGGTAGATATGCATGGTATGTGTGTAATGGTGTGAATAATGTGTGTTCTATATACTATTTAGTTGACTAAGGTGGGAATATAAGCCTAAGTGAATAATAATAAGCCTAAAGGACTACGAGCTAGTTGATTTGTTGTACTATTAATTATCGATAGCTATAAACTGAACGTGAAAATCACTTTTTTTTTCAGTTAACGATGGCCGATCAGCCTGATACCAGCGATAGTGGTACGGCAGACGTACAAAGGAGATTAGATGGCATGTCGCAGATGATTACATCTCACGATCAACAGCTTCACGAGATTCTCCAACTGCTGAGGGCTCAGGCGACAGCATCACCTTCCACGTCAGCAGCTCCAGTTACTCAGGCTGGGAGTGCTCCTACAGTCCATGACCCACCTGCAGCACCTCCAGTTCAGGCAGGACCTGCAGTGGCCGAGGAGGCACATGTTCAGGCCGCGATAGTACCTCCTACATCTGAGACACCGGCTGAGGATACGCCGAGCACGCCGACTGATACAGGTGTTAGGGCTACAGCTGAGGCGAGGCAGTCTCGTGAATTTTAGAGGCATCACTCGGAGAAGTTTCACGGTGGTACGGATCTCGAAGCAGCAGAGAAGTTTATGAGGAGTCACGAGAAGATTCATGACATCTTGGCCACACCAGAGCATATGAGGCCGAGCATCTCATCGGCTTCGTTGTTCGGGGAGGCTAATGTATGGTGGCGTAGCATGGTGACTACGAAGGGGAAGCCCAAGGACTGGGCAGAGTTCAAGGAAAGGTTTAACCAAAAGTATTTCCCTCCTGTAGTCAGGAACATGAAGAAGACCAAGTTTCAGAACATCCGACAGGCGGCGGATGAGATAGTGATGCAGTATATGTGCCGATATTTGTGGTTGATGGACTATGCCGGAGGCATCGCTAATACGGACGCTGACCGGGCCTACTACTTCATGAATGGCCTTTTGAGTGAGATTAGGTCTATGGTGGTGACCACAGCTCCAAAGACTTTACAGGAGTCCTACGAGAAGAGTATGGCCAGTGAGACCTTTTTGAGCATGCGCATCGGTGCAGTAGTCGCGGCTCCACCACCATCACAGTTAGAAGTCAGACCTGGAGATGGCGGGAGAAGGAAGAGACCTAGACAATGGAGAGATCGAGCTCAGAGTGTAGGATCTGTTGCATCTCCACCATATACAGCGCGTATTGCACCAATAACATTTGCTCCAATACAGAGTTATATCAGCACACCACACAGTGCCGCATCGTCGGAGTTCTCGCGCAGCGATAAAGAAGGAGCGAGGGTAGTAGGCAAGTGGGCATGGCGGGCGAGGAGCAAAGGCAAGTGGTCGAGGAGAGAGGTATGTACGGGGATAGAGTGTTCCATCTGGATCGGTATCTCAGCGTACTTGTTAGAAGTGTGGACAGCCAGTTCACTTTGCCAGGACGTGCCCACGATTGGGCAGAGGGTAGCCACAACAAAGCCGGGAACAGGTTCATGTTGTTGTCGCGCCAGATCCAACTGCTACCTGTAACCTGATAGAGGGCATGTTTTATATTTGCAGTAGTTTTATGTACACTATGTTAGATTCAGTTGCTACAATATCTTTTATTTTCGGTCGCTTGGTCGATGAGTTGGGTTTGAAACCCACTAGACTAGAGAGAATGATGGACGGTCAAAGAGACTGATTCACATTCTCGCGGATATACTGAGAATGTGTGTGTTAGAGATGGTGGACCAGGTCAATGGTACTAGACTCGCCAATCATGCGTACTTAAACCCCCAAGGCGCGTGTTCTAGTCTAGATAGGCGAAAGACTGTTCCCAGTATATGTTTTGAGGATGTTGCCCTGGCATATATTAAGGGGATGACATAGATGGTATGGGTAGTTGAGTCCCACACTACCCTGGAGGTCTCGGAGGAGCCCAGCTCGTCTCGGAGGAGCTCAGCCCAGAATAGGGCAAGGCCTTGGGCAGGTATGGCCTTGGGCCTTCAAAAAAAAAAACAAAAAAAAAAAATCCTTTGAGAATTGCTTCAATTTCGAGGATGAAATTCTAATTAGTTGGGAAGACTGTAACGACCCTAAAAATCTAACTTGTGCCACGTTCCATGTCAGGGTCGTATGTGGGATCCACTCGTCGTGATCCGTATGTCCAAATCTCAGGTGTAAACACCGAGGTATACTATTTTTTGTGATTCTTGTATTATTTATTGTACAAAAGATTGAACAATTTAAAATAATTAATTTCGGAAATGTGTAGGTAAGATCTTACCTCGAGTTTTGTGTCAGTTAGCAGTAGTTGAGGTTGACATTGAGTTTAATTTGGTGTAAGCTTGGTTAAATATGGTAAGAGAATTGGTTTGTGAGAGTTGGGTATGTCATAGACGAAGTTAAGATTTTTGGGGCTTTGGCGTGACCAAAACCAAAGTATTTTGGATAATTTATGAATATGGACTATTTTGTCTAGAGTTTGGTTCAATTTGATGGAAAACGGGATCGAAAACGAGCACCGGAACTCAAAACATGTCAAAATAGGACTTTAGGGAATTAATAAATAAAAAGAAATATGAGGGTTTATATATAAATATATATATATATAAAACATGAAATGAAAAAAAAAACTCATTTGGTTTCACTTGAACGAACGATCAGTTCGTTCATCCCTAAACCCCTCGATTTGGATTTTCGCTCGCGGAGCTCCCGACATCCGATTTTCGCCCGATTTCTTTTCGCAAAATCGTAGAGCGTCGCGAGACGATTAATTCGAGCTAAGTTTCCATGGTGGAAATGAGGTATTTGGCCCGCAATTTGGTAAATTCTCAATATCAGACATTTTTCCTCAATTCAATTTGAATTCTCACAATTTTTCAATTTCTTTCTTGGGGTTTCGATAGAAATTGGTGTGAATTGTCATCAATTGGTGTATTGGATTAATTTGCGTCAATATGGGATAAATTTCACCGACGTGGGTTAAGGTTTTGATGATTTGAATTAATACAATTCAGTTGATAACTATTTTAGATATGTTTTTATACTTGATATTGGTTTATATTGGGTTTTTAGTTGAATTAATTATTGATTTTGATACAATTTGAATCCACGAGCCGTGGAAATATTTTGGTGTTGGTATCGAGTGGTTTCGTGGCATTTAAATATTGATTTGGAGACATTTTCTAGTTGAAAATAAATAAAGTTTGTCAAGTTGACATGCTATATTAGAAAATTCATAACTTCTCCATTTGTGATCCAATTTGAGTATTCTTGGAGTCTATGGAAAGTACGTCATGAGTAGTACAAGTTCCTTCTTGGTTGTCATGACAAATTATGAGGTTTTCAGAGTTAAAACCATAACTCTAGTGGGCTAGTTGATAAAACTTTGAAATTATTATAAAGTATTATTTTTAGAAATAGCTCTCGAGCATACTTTGGTCGCAGTATTTGTATGGTTTAAGAGTTCTAAACCAAGGATATTGAATTGATACTAAATGATATCAGGAAATCTAAGGAAGGGATACGGAGGTTTGAGAACGCGTTTTGGAGTGTTAGGAGACCGGATATGTTAGGAATAAGCGTGTGGATCGAGGTAAGTAAACCAACTAGGAAATTGCACAATAATTTCATTTTAAGCTATTGAATATTGTTGTTAATTGCTTTGATATCTATCCTTGAAAATTTCATTCTAATTGTAATTGAGTTGTCCGATGGCAAGTGAGTCAATGGTGATCCTTGGAATGAGTGGCTGGCTGAGGTAACATACTAGAGTCATGACCTCGGGATGCACTGCACTGGTTACTGATTTTGACGGGGTGTGAGGTCTTAGCATGGCTGTTCTAGGAAGTCTCACTATCTCGTAGGTTTAGGACTTGTGAATGTACTGAGTCATAGAACCCGAGTCTTGATGTTTTGCCAAGACACAACGACTTATTAGTCGGGACTACTTGCGCCTCTTTGTTTGCACCTTTGGACACTCATGTATCGATTGCTTTAAATTTATTTACAGTCTTTTATTTATTCATGTGTCCTTATATCTTTCATGTTATCTGCATGAATATAGACTGATTTATTTATTTCGAGATGTTGTTTAGTATCCTACTGGCGTTACTTATCTGGGCTCGTCATTTTTGTGTTTGACTGAGTGCAGATCCGCAATCGAGTAAGGGAAAGGGGCCAGCACTGGGAGATCTACTTTGAGGACTTTGGAGCGGCCTTTCCCCTCGTATTTTTTGTAGATTTCGTATTACTTACGTATATTGATTTTTATCACATGGGGTATATGGGTTTTGTGAGATACATTGGGACATGTATATGGTATGAATACTCCATCCTCTGTTTATTATACATGTTGACTATGTTTTGCGGGGTTTCCACACTATATGTTGTCCTGACTGATTTGTGTAGAGTTGTTTAGATTTGTTTAAGTTGAAATCGCTTCCGCATAAACTTTGATAATTTACAAATTTGAATAACTCACTATGAATAATGAAATATGGTTGGGAAGACTAACTAGGCTTGCGTTGAGGTCGTGAGGATTGACTCGGGGTCCACGTAAGTTTAGGCCGGGTGGGGCCCAGTTTGGATTGTGGAACTGGGGCCATCACACCAGATTTCTTTGGAATTTGGAGTTGCCACACTTTGGGGGCACCATAGTATCTTACCTATACTAGGCCTGACATCAGCTTCATCGTCAACCAACTCAGTCAATTCCAACAAAGTACAACTGGTCTTCATTAGGCTGTAGTTAAGAGAGTTCTTCGTTTTCTCAAGTCTTCTCTTACTTCTAGCCTGGTTTTTCGTTCTGCTTCCTCGTTATCACTTGAAGTTTTCACTGATTCTGACTGGGGTGGAGATTGTGATGATCGTCGGCCTACGAGTGGTGTATGTGTCTTCCTTGGTGGTAATCTAATTACTTGGTATTCTAAGAAGCAGTGTGTTGTAGCTCGCTCCAGTACTGAAGCCGAATATCGTGCCTTGGCTTTGGGTGTGATTGATATTATGTATGTCTCTTCTCTGCTGAAAGAGCTTGGTTTTTCTCTTTCTTCTTGTCATGTTATGTGGTGTGACAATATTGGTACTAAGTCATTAGAGTAAACTCACAATATATTATTTCTTTATTATTATTATTATTATTATTATTATTATTATTATTATTATTATTATTATTATTATTATTATTATTATTATTATACTTTACTCCTCAACAATGGATAAATTCACATCAACATCAATTGCAATACCATCAACCACATCAATTGCATTAATTAAACCCAAAACACCCAAAAATCTCACTTTTTAACCCAAAATCGCTTTCAATAGTTTTGATCCTTTAATTTGTGACTGAATTTCAAAAAATAAGTTTTGAAAGACTTAATCATAGATTGAAATCGATGCTCTTTTAAGACCCCAAAACAGTCCTCTAAGTTTAACATCAATGCATGACACTATATCACTCAAATTTAACTTGAAAAAAAAAAAAAAAAAAAAAGATGTACCTAGGGCTATTTATGTGTTAGCTTGAACTTCTAACTAGGATGCACCATAATTCTCCTTTTTTATCTTCCAAAACCTAAAATCTCAACAAGTCTCAAGCTCCTATCCTTTTTCTCTCCAATATAGGATTAATCTCATTTGCATGGCATGGAGAAAAGAAAGGTATATGTATGGATAATTAGTGTATGCTTATTAAAGTGTCTAACCATATTCATTAGCTTAATTAGGATCTTAATTTAAGAGACACTTGTATTGCTTGAATGACAACTTGCTCTCCTACATTGACAAGTGTTCTCCACTTATGAAAAGACTAAAATACCCCTTGACTTTTATTTTGTAATTGACCTTGATTTTTAGCATATTTTCCATTTGTACCATTGGCACATATTAATTTGATCATACAATTTAAATCTCATCCCTTAGATCAACTTAAATTAATAACCCCTATAAAGATCTAGAGTTCTTGACACTTAGGACATGCACACCATATATTTCCATTAGTTCAATCTAGGATTTCGACAATTTGATCATCGCAAGGTTTATCTCATGGTCACTAAATTTTTTTGTTGAACTAAGACATTAATATCAATGCTTAATTATTAAAATATCCATAACTTTTTGCAACTTTTGTTATTATATTCTGACCTTTTAAGATTTGTTATTATATCTTCACATTTGTAGATTATTAAATTTGTATTTCAATTAATTATATTTTGAAGAGGTGATACATTAACTATGAGTTTAAAAACCACCTCGTCACCTATAATTATCAAAATAATTATTATTTTAAGATTTAAATTCATTATTTAAGTGTCACATCATCAGATTTGGAGATTAAAAAAAAGTTTGGGATATAAATTAAACAATTTATAAAATGTAAGATATAATAAAAAATCTCAAAAAGTTGTGATATAATAACAAAAGTTGCAAAAGGTTATGATATTTTAATCAATTTGACATATTCAAGTAAGTAAAACAAATTATGCAACCTTAGTGATAACTCTCTCTCTCTAGATCAAGGTCTTGATAATTTACTTGGAACTTATATAGCTTATTATTTTCAATTCCATAAGCTTAGGCATATCTCTCTATGTAGATGATGAAGGTCTTGATAATTTACTTGGAACTTATATAACTTATTATTTTCAATTCCATAAACTTAGGCATATTTAATTGATTTGGGGACTTTATCGACTTAACTCATGGAAGTCAAGTTATTTGATTTATGCCGAGTTATAAATTAGTTCTCGTTTAGTCGCTACACCGACCTATCCCATATACCCGCAAGGTGCACGCATCTCAAGAAAAGTCTCACTCGCAAAATGCTGCAAAATTAAATTAAAATAAAAAAATTAAATTGTGTGCATTGGTATAAATAGCTGGGTAATATATTGATCACATAAAAACAATATACCTCGTTGTCGACTCCCGAGGGTTAACCGAGTACACCACGTCACGCTAAGTCCAGGTCACGGTCCTGAAATGCCACGTAGTACAGGTTAGAACTTTTAGGGTCGTTACATAACAAATGTCACCAAATCAAGTTCATAGAAATTATACATTCCTAGCTTTATTTCCTTGAAAAAAGCTTCTTGATCTTCAAGTCATCCTCTTGTAGAGCAACTTCGTGTTGTGTTGTAAACTAAGTTGTAACTTAGCTAGAAGTTGTAGAACTATAGCAAGGATCGCATGAACTAGAAACTACAAGAACAGGTAGAGAAGAGAGCTAGATCTAGAGTTGAGCATGTAAAGATTTGTATTCAACTCGGTGTATTCTTTACAAGTGAAAGCACCCCTTTATATAAGCCCTTAGTCATGCTGAAAATGAGTATTTGCACAAAGTGTGTAAACTACACCAAAGTGACATGTCATACAAGATTACAAATTACTTGATAATACATATATACAAGTGCGTACATTAGAAATGAATACAAATTACATGGAGTGACAAGTTACATGAATACAAGTTACATGGAGTGACAAGTTACATTCATGTAACAGTCATGCTTGATGTTACAATTCAATGTCGCCATCCATGTGCTTGATCAAAGTGATAATCCAAATTACAACAAAGGACAATTTTAAAAGTAATCAATTTTCAATCTACAGTATGAAAGTCTACAAAAGTCTAACGGAGTCTTCTATATTTCTGAAAGTTCATATTATATATGGGAGTGTGTCCTCAATAACAACATTTTTATCAACATTTTATAGATTTAAATCATTTGCACTTTCAGATTGAATTGAATTCAAACGAGCATAGATAGCTGGTTAATTAGCTCGTGCGTAGCAATGAAAAAACTAATAAACATAAACAAATTAACTGACTAATTCTAATCAAACTCAAACTAATCAAGAGTCCTAAATCAAACCAAATTCAAATTTCTAATTTAGACTCGAACACTAACAATGCATATACTATCTCAAATTTGCTCCTTATGACACCCAATAAAGATGAGAGAAGAAAGACGTTTTTGTTCGTCCAATTGCATGCACCATGTGGATGAGCTGTAGTAGCAAAGCGTTCCCGCACAACATATCCCAACATTAACCTATAAATGAAACTGAAAGCATTGTTTTCTAAAAGCAAATTAAGACTATATCAAGGGCCTAAGAAACTAGTTGTGATTTAATCGATAGCTTAGCGATGACGAATAATAATAGCAAGCCACTTCAACTATGGAGTGTTCAAGATCTAGTGTCCGAGAACCTCGAATCTGTGCCCTCGAGATACATTCGACCGGAAATCGATGAAAACATCATCGTCACTTCTGCTGGTAATGAAGTACCAGTAATCGACTTGAGCAAGCTCATTGGCCATGACACCCACTTTTCCATGGAAGAGTTTGAGAAGTTAGACCTGGCATGTCAAGAGTGGGGCTTTTTCCAGGTATAGTACTTAAGCTAGCCATTGGCTTTTTGCATTATATTTTTTATTTTTATTTTTTGTACTTCAACATGAGTCGAACCCGGCCACAATCTCTGCTTTTTAGCAAATAATGTCACATCCATCCCATAGAGATGATTTGACAGCTTTTTGCATTACATATGAGTATGAACTGATTATATAACTTGAAAGTAATTAATGATGAATGATTTGGGGGCCTTAATTTGGAGTATGAACTCATGAAAAAAAATAAAAAATAAATAAAAAATTTGGAGTATGAATTTCATTGGTTAATGTTACATATATAGCTTTTAAACCATGGAATTGACGAGGAGGCGCTGAAGAAGATGATTGAAGATGTCACGAAGTTCTTCGACTTGCCGTTTGAGGAGAAGAAACAGTGTACAGGGGAGAATGAAGGATATGGTCAAGCGCTTGTGTTCGATGAAGAACAAAAGCTAGATTGGGGAGACATGCTTGCTCTTCGCACTCAACCAGATAGTGTAAGAAACTATAAGTTCTGGCCGGCGCACCCCCTCACTTTCAGGTACTATATTTTCATGAAATGGAGGACACCAATTTCTGGATTATCCTCACACATCAGTATAAGAACATATATATATATATATATATATATATATATATATATATATATATATATATATATATATTACTGCATAGTACTTTGTTATACGAGTTAATTTCTTGATGGGCAGGGAAACAACGAACAAGTACTCATCCGAGATGGAAAGAATCAAAACCATACTACTCGGTCTGATGGCTAAGAATTTGGGGATCGATTCGAAAAAGTTTATGGAAATGTTCAACGGAGGCTTACAATCAATGAGGATTAACTACTACCCGCCTTGTCCCGACCCATCCAAGGTCTTGGGCATCTCTCCACACTCCGACCCCACCGGCATCACTCTTCTTCTACAATTAAACGAAGTTGATGGACTGCAAATTCGCCATGATGGGCAATGGATTCCCGTTAAGATACTTCCTAATGCTATTCTTGTCAACATAGGAGACAGCTTTGAGGTTATTTTATTTTTATTTTTTTAAATTGCCGTTGTTAATTTTTCTTAGAAACAAAATTAATAGTTGGTGATGGTACATGACTCTACGTAGAACACTACGAACGCTACATAGTCGATCCCAAATTCGGATAAAGGCGGACTTTGACGTCAATTTTTCATACCAAAAAATGAGTAAAAGAAGTCCAAAACCCATTTTCATTTCCAAAAAATAAGGGAGGGAGACTCTAAGCAAATTTTTCATTCTTGAAAAATGAAGCAGAGTTGTCATTCTTCAAAAAATAGATCAAACACATGCACTAAATCGAGCACGAAGCCGACCTCAATTAATGATATGTAAGTCATGCCTCATTTACTTATCCAGTGAAGACCACATTTGCGTAAAAGGGACTACTCCCATTACACGCTTTTTACTCGCATGGCAAGAACACCGCATAGTTGACTCACAATTGATTGAGATAAAATGACCAAGAGAACCCTGCCCCAATTAAACAAAAAAAAAAAAAAATTCCCCACGAACCTGTACGTTAGGGTTTGCGAGTTAGCATATGAGATCAACACACATCATTCAAAAGAAAACCTATTTACAAGCTCAATTTCTGAAACGGTCTGTCATTTTTATTCAATTTCACAAAAATTCTGTTAAAGAAAATTAAATATACACAAAAATTGAAATAGAATTTACCCCAAATGCAGCTCAACAGACTTCCAATCACTCTTCAACATGCATAAATTTGCCAAAACCCCATTAGAGTGAACCGAATTTCAACAACTCTTCACAGACTACCAAGCCCTCTAGGTCGTTCTGGTGGAGAAGGATGACAAGGTCGACGATGGAGTTGATTCTGGAGAGGACGAAGATGGTGAGGGTAGACAGTGTAATCTGAAGAGGAGGAAGTTTTGAAGAATTTAGCATGATATCTGAGTCAACGGTTCGGTTAGGACCTGTCGAGACTACAGAATACACCTTGGATAAATTTCAATCCAAAGTGGAGTATTCAAGATGTGTAGGCCGAAATCATAATCCCTCATTGATTAAGTGAAACTTTCTAACGAAGTATACAACGTAGAAATATATGCAGATATGACTTTTCAAATATAAAGCACGGTTTTGAAACAAGGTTTTGAAACAAGCATGATTTTACAATGCAACTCTAGTGTGTCAAAAAATGCCAAATCATAGCCCCTTTAATTTTTTTTCATGGCTGTTTTGCAGATGCTAACTAATGGAAGATATTCGAGCATAGAGCACAGAGTGGTTATAAACAAGGAGAAGGAACGATTGACCGTGGCAACGTTTCATCAAACAAATGGAAGTGTGCCTATTGGGCCTCTATCAGAGCTAATTCACAAAGGAGAGAGTGCGAAATATAAGACTATATCTTATGAAATGTTTGAGAAGTTATTTTTTTCCCGTAAGCTTGATGGGAAGAGTCTGTTGGATCGGTTGAAACAGGAGAATTAATAGTTGGGAAGTGCTACAGAATATTACTGAACGCACACCTTGAACACAAGTCGGCCTCATGAAATATATATATATATATATATATATATATATTGATGTATGGACTGCTTTAAAAATAATACTTGGAGAAGATGCTCGAGGAGTAACGTCTTCCCAAGATTATGCTGTGTAATTGCTTCCTGGGTTTGTTATTACCCCCATTAATAAATAAAAAAAATATTGGTCATAAATGTACAACATCAATCATATTCATAAATCTCTAGTCCAAACCAGATTAGCCTGAGCACTTTTCCATTTTTTAACCAAAAAAATTTCACTTTAAACCCTTAGATAGCAATCAACATAAATGTACAAAAAGGTAACATGAGTATCACAGAAAAAACATATACTGTCATATCATACTCCACGGACTTGCAATTAAGTGATATTGCTTTTCAGACTTACTCAATCTACACAGTTCAGTAGAGTTGCAGTGATGCTGCAAATATGGGAATACATTCTTTTGCATATTGAACCGATTGATTCGGCGCCTCTCATTTTTGTAATTGCTAGGAATATCCACAGGTAAAATGGACCTCATATTTGATATCCATTTTTGAAACAAGTGATCTATGAGTTACAAATATTCTTCATTGTTTCAAAAATGTATATTTGCTCAGGGTCTCAAGTAAATTTCTTAGGATAAAAATTCGCATACCTCTCGGATCTAGGGTTTTGAGCATCTCTACCACCTCAGGAGGAAGTTGCCCACCCATGAATCAAAGATTTGTACGCATTGAGCTCCAGAGTCTACTCGAAAAAATAGATATTGAGATACGACCCGAGTAAGATGAGACAAAAGAGTCTTCAATACATGGGGTGCAGTGTGACACATTCTATTTAGTGGCATATGCAAGTAGTACCTCCTTCCATAATACATGTTGCAATGGTCCTTGGTGCTCAAACAAAACCGAGAACCGCTACTTGTTTTTTCGCCTATTTACACAAGGAAACAAAAACAAGGATCAGGCAGATAAATAATCTTCACCCACATCACACACTAAGTGAAAAAGCCAACAAAATTATGACAAAAACTATAACTTTAATCACGCTCTTATAAAAAGGGGATTGGTCACAAATAGGAATTCTACCTCTTCACACAAAATTCATAGGGAATCCACCATGAATTGTATAGCTTGCTCAAGTTAATCGGATACAACATTTCAACCTGTCCTCAGAATTCATCCGAGACTGAACGACAGGACCTTTGACTTATAAACCAAATGGAACGCCAAACGCAGGAAGAGTAAGAATATTTGAGAAAACAAGGACTCCATTAGAATGAAAGGCTTTTAAGAAGGATATCTTCACAATGAGATCAGTTGTTTCTGATCGTTTTCTGAATGATGGGTATTTCTTTGTGAGCTTTCTATGCAGAGCCATGTACCTTCCTGCTTTGCCATATCATCCAAGAAGGAGTTTGGATTACTGGTTCTCCTTTCACAGCCTTAATATAAAGTGGGCTTCGGAGCAAATAAGAAATTAAATAAAAACAGTGAAACTACACTGCAGACATCTAACTTATAATCAGCATTCAGGTTTTCATAATTAAGATGAGAGGAAAAAGAAAAACAGAACAAAACTTTACTCTAAGACGAAAACATCAAGTGTAGGACAGAGTTACATATGCCGAAACAATAAAGCCAATGAGATAAATATCATTACTCCTGAACAATGCAAACTGTCTAAGACCGATGTTGATAAATTTTAACAATGTGGGTTAAGTTCTTTCATGAACCATGTTGAGCAAAACCTTCCAAATGGATAACTGATTATACAGTGCATATCCACTAAAGAGCAACACTAACACAAACAGGTTATTATTCTCACAAAAAGGAACAAGCATAAAGCCCCATTCCTAAGTTTTCTGGATCAGTTACACGGATCTAACTCTTCCACACCACCCAATTTGATGTATTTGATAGCATGCTTGCATAACCCTTCAAGTCCTTAAGTCATGCATCCCATGTTATCTTAAGTCTACCCTACATTGTCGAGTTTTCTAACTATGATATTTGCAACCTGTCTTTGAATATATCCAAACCACCATAACCGCCCTTCCCTAATCTTTGCATCTACTGGTGTTGCTTATATTTTTCTTTGAATCTCTATATCAAACATCCACCTAAGCATACTCATTTTCGTTACACTAAATGTATGTTATTTTTTACCGCTCAACGTTTACTTCCATAAAGCACTGTTGGCGTAATTGTCGACTTAGAGACTCTTCCTTTTAATTAGGACATTACAATTTACAATCACATCGCATGTGTTGCACTCCTATACTTCTTCCATCCAACTTGCATTCTATAGGTAACATTATTCTCAATATGATCGTCTTTTTATATGATTGACTCCAAATATCTATAATAATTTAACTTAGGAACTTCTACTTCCTGCTCTCCGCTATTTGTGAACTCTCAACTATTAGGATAATTCAACTATGATTGACCCCAAGTAATTTTACTACTACATTATCATGCTCTCCACTATTTGTGAACTGTCAACACATATAATTGGTCTTAGTCTACTCAACTTCAAGTCTTCATACTCTTAATGTATTTCTCCAAAGTTTTAATTATTTATTAACTCTATCTCTTTTTTTGTTTAGTAAGAGTAATATCATCTGAAAATAACATATATCATTGTATATCCTCTCTTTTTTTGTCAAATATCATTGTATATCCTCTTGAATATGCATATTTAGTTCATCCAATAGATATGCAAATCTTTGATGCAGTCCTATTGCAATGGGCAATTCTTTTGTAATTCATCCATTGTTTTTATACTTGTTACTACTCATTCGTAGAACTTGTTTCAAGGGAAGGTAATTGAGTAAGATACAACTCGTTTCATGCAATGAATTTAAATTCTATAAAAAACAATGGGAATAATTTTTCATCGAAAACAAAGTAGGAAATATGGTTTCTTGAGACACAAAAGATTCAATTAACAAAGAAAATAATCCACAACAACAACAACAACAACATTGCCTCAGTCCCAAATTAATTGGGGTCGGCTACGTGGATCAAACTTTTTCATTGTGCTCGATTAAGTGCAATTGATGGTGAGCTTTCCAAACCATTTAAATCTCTCCTAATTAATGCATCCCATGTTAACTTTGATCTACCCCTACCTCGTCGAATTTCTACAGTTTCTATTGAGTCAAGTTTTCTAGTGGGGACATTTGTAGGCCGTCTTTGCAGGTGACCAAACCACCGCAACCGCCCTTCCCTAATCTTTGTATCAATTGGTGTTACTCCTACTTGTCTTTGAATTTCTATATTTCTTATTTTATCTTTACGAGTTTTACCACACATCCACCTAAGCATCCTCATTTCTGCTACGTTCATTTTATGAAATTGTTGTTGCTTTACCGTCCAACATTCACTTCCATAGAGCATAGCTGACTTAATTGCGGTCCTATAAAATTTTCCTTTTAACTTAGTAGGGACATTTCGATCACAAATCACCCCTGTTGCACTCTGCCATTTCTTTCATCCAACTTGAATTCTATGTGTGACCATAGGAGGAAAAAGTTGATCTTGAGACACAAAAGATTCAATTAACAAAGAAAATAATCCAAAAGAACAAAAAGTGCATAAACAAAAGTTACAAAATTAAAATGAAGGAAACATAGTACCATGTACCATAGGAGGAAGAAGTTGATCTTTGCCAACAATGCACTTCTTTTGTATCAATTTGGTTATAAGATAAACCCTAATTCAAGTTTTGCCATTGGATTGAAACCTTAAATGGTCGAACAAGAACAAAGAACTCCAACAGAAAGAGCAAAAGCCACTGGTAACAGCAAATTGTTAGGTTTCAACAACGGAAGCAAAAAACGAATTATGTAATACATATAAACATATTGAGATAGCTCTTGAACTATAATGACCTGTTTAGGAAGCTGGAGCCAATCTGAGTCAACTAAATCGCATAACAAGTAGCAGTTCTTGTAGATTCTTGGGTTTTACCTCCTCCTTTTCATATTGCAAGTAGGTACTTTGGCTTTGAGCCTTTAGATGAGCTAAGAAAGCATTCTTTTCATTTGTTGGATCGAAAAACACTTATGGGCATGCATCAGAGGCTTGGTAAGTAGGGATCAAATAGGTCCAACTACTCAAGTCGCTGAGTAGGACGGAGCTCTAAAATTGAAACCCCAGTAGTATCCATCACTTTGGCCTTAAAACATGAACAGTATCTATTGAGCTTTAAAACAAACACCGATTGGGCCTCAATTCATATTTTTTATTGTTAAAAATTTGAAACTTCCCTGCAAGTTTAAAGTTGAACCAAACATGAAAATATTAACTCCAAGGAGCTAACTCCAACGAGATAACTCCAAACTAACGCTGTAAGTTACCAAAAATGAACCAAACTAGGCCTAGGGTTTCGGTTGACATAGTAAGGGGAGTAGATATGTTTAAAGGGGTGCAAAAAAATCAAGGGTATAAATGGGTCCAAACTCCAAACTCGAACAAGTGCTTATGCTAATAACCGAAAGTTAAATCTATATCAACTCAGTGATAGAAATGGTCAAAGAATATTTGATCAGGCCGATCTAATTTTAATATTTGGGTATCATTTTGAACTTAATTTTACATCAATATTACAAAGCAATCAAAAAAAAAAAAAAAAGATTAAAATGTACTTCAAATGTTTGTCTTGTGATATATGCAATATAAAGTTAGCTAGTTAAGAGAAAAGGAAAATTTAGTGATTGGGCTCAAAACTACTCCGAATTAAAGAAGCAAGTGGCTTGTGAAAATATTTGGAATTAGGGCTAAACTATATCACATCAAGTAGGTTAATAAATGCTATTTTCTATGTCGATCGCAATGGCATATTCGCCTCCACCTATGTAGAATATACGTATGCTTTATTTAGTCAATCCTAAGTTTGAATAGAGAAGGGTTGGGATAAAGTTGACAACAATCTAACATATTTGTTAGTGTCTATGAAATGGATCAAATTGATATAGATGAGTGGAAGTGATTGATACATGCAGCCAACTCAACTAATTTGGTTTGAGGGTTTGTTGTTGGTATGGCATATTCAGCTATGAAAATGACAAAAATTGCCTTGCTAGGCAAGTCTTTCTTTGACCATTCAACATATCCCTCATTTTACACTATAGAATGATAGAACCAAGAATTTGCCAACCAAGTGGTAGCTCCACTAGTTTGGCATGTCTGCACCTCTACATGAGATTGAGAGTCTAAATTTCCCCATGTGAGAATTCAGTCTAAATTTCCCCATGCGAGAATTCGGGGAGGTGTAAATGCACTTTTCTTACAACAATAACATAGCCTCATGTAAATGCACTTTTCTTAAAAAAAAAAAAAAAAAAGATTGGGATTCAAAAGAATGATTGAGATTGAGAAAAAAAGCAACATCCAATTACAATTTCTAATTTTAAATTTTTAAACAAGTTTTATTGTTTGAAAAATTAATTAGTAAGTGTTTCAAGAGTTGAATAAGGAGTTTCTATGATATTAGGAGTTTTATTTTGAATGTAATTTCGAATTTGAGTTGTTTGGGAGATTGAGTAATAGAGTCCACAAACTTTATTCCCTGACAAAGTTAACTCAATGCAGCATATATAATTTGGTGGTGTGAGAATTGAATATGTGCGACCCAAAACCCAAAATACCCGCCCCAAAGGCAATTTAGTAATTATGCAAAGCCTACATTAATTCAACCCAAATAACCCTAAGTATAAAAACTTAATCTAAGAAACCCTAGCCACTTTTGCGCTCAAATCACAAAATGAAGAGAGGAGAATGTAGGAGTGCGCAAGTGGAGAATTTGGGTAGATTTGGTGTTATACAACCAATGAGAGCTCCTTTGAAAGTAAACCTAACATCTCTACCATCTATTTTCTTGAATTAGTGAGTTACAAATTTGGATTTAATTCAATAAGGATGGAGAACTTTGTTTCGGGTATTTTATTGTTGATTTGAGAGATTTTGTATCATTCAAAGGTATTTATGGTAGGGGGGAACGCTATTGCGACGTCGCCGTAGAAGGGCGACGTCACTGTGACGCCGCCGCTGCCATCGAAGTAGAGCGGCGGGCCCACCGCCGCCACCATGAGGGAGGTGGGCCTCCACTAGGAGCCCCCCATGCCCGACCTGCTCACTGCCCATGGGCGTCCAGGGGCAGGGACGCACTACCAGTGGTCATCTTTACCAAAGTTAAAAACTTCGATTTCGTCTATGACTTCGCTCACTTAAATTTGGAATTAATTCGAGGAAGTTAACTTCGACGATGAAAGTTTGACAAAAATTCGCCGGTGTACAGGAGTTTACGAAATTCCACTTTAAATGCTAGAAAACTCAAGTTTCATCGTAGAGATGCTAGAACTATACTTAGTCATACAACAATAATGCATAAAACTCATGTCACTGGAGGATATTTTAAGTATATTTTTAGCATGGGCGAAGTTTCAGTCGAAGTTTTAGTCGAGTTTTGCTCAACTTCCACGAAACATAACAATTTTACTTTATGTTTTATTAACTTCCATCGATGTTTTCGAAGTTCGGTCGAAGTTAGGCGAAGTTGTGTCGAACTTTTGTAATTTTTCTACTGCCTTTGAACTTCGTTTCGCTCACCTCAAAATCGACAAACTTCGCCCGAACTTCGGCGAAGTTTGTCGACTTTTCAAACCTTGATCTTCACCCCTGGCCACCCCCAACCAGGGGCCGAACCGACCTTTGAACCTTAAAAAGAAATAATAAAAAATTATATATGCGTATTTATATATATAAAATAAAATAAAAATAAATCCTACTTTCAAACGAGGCGCGCTACCGCGTCCCCAGGGGAAGAGTTGGGTTAGCTCGCACCGGGCGACCCGCGGGACCCACACTAGTGGACCCGGAAATAAATTTAAAAAAAATTGAAATTAATATATGGCATGTCGATGATTTGAATGTGTCTTGAATTGTTTAGATTCGCGAGACTGTTCACGTCGAGCCCCAAGCATGCAAAGATCGAGAGTGGACATCGCGACGAGTTGAGGTAAATGGGGAGCTTACTCAATTATCAAATATGGCTTGATATTAGCTATGTTAGGACATGTTTTTGATTAGAGACTAGGGACTACTCCTGGGTAAGGAGTTGGATTACCCTCTCTTGGGTAAGGAGTTGGGATCACCCACTCATTGGTAAGGAGTTAGGATTACCCTCTCATGGATAAGGAGTTGGGATTACTTTCTCATAGAAATTCTTGTAGTGAGTTAATAGGGACATGAGCGGTGGCTAACTTCTCATGGAAACCTTAACTGGTTTTGGTGCACATATCAGTAACAGTTTTGGACGAACCTACTATTGGTTTGACGGGACTAACGAGAGGGCATATAAGGTATGTGTGTCATTTAGTGGTTGTCATCACCTCGAGGGTAGGGGAATCAGTCGCCGGATTCTTGTCAATAACTAATATGCATTAAATGAGACCACAACTTTATATTATTATTATTTTCTACGGTATCTCTCTTTTGTGAACCCTATGCATGATGATGAGTTTTGACTTGAATATGCTTTTATCAATCTTGTTAACGTGATTTATAATGCTTTATAAATCCATTCGATGCCTTGTTTTAAATGCTTCTTTATTCAATTTCAATTCATGCTAGCATTGCATGCTTATTAAGTATTACTTGCATATTTGATGGTTGAGCGGGTTTTCCGCATTATTGAGCTTTGTTGTCCCTTTTGAACACGAATGGTACTAAAATGGGTATTTTAGGTAGATTGAACATCACTTTCCTTAAGTTGGAACTTTTTGTTCGTGATTAAACGACTTTAAATCAATTCAGGAATTGAGAATCCATATATAGTTTCATCATTAGTCATATGGATCTTGTTTACTTTATTTCCGCACTTTTGGTCCATATGAACTTGTTGTATTAATCCGCAGGGTTGTTTTAAGCAAGCCAGACTGCTTGCTTGGGCCCGGTTCGGGTATTGGGCCTAGGTGGCGGTTTGGGTCAAGTGACCCGACCCTAGGTCAGGTGAAGGTCATCACAGAATAAAGTTTATTTTAGAGTTTTTGGGCCGAAATCTTTTCTTTTTTTCTTCAACAAGTTGAAAAAACATCGAATGTTTTGTTAATTTGAATGATGTGGGAAGACACAACATAGCCTCAATCCCAAATTAATTGGGGTCGGCTACATGAAATGGATCAAACACATAAACGCGGGAAGACACAGGAGGAAGGAAATTATTTTCCTTGCAACGAAAGTGGCTTTCGCGAATAGAAATTTCTCATTATATCAAAGGGACGCTTTTCTTTTGCAAGGCAAAAATTTTTGGTTAGTCTTTGGAGCTAATGGCTACAGAGAGGCACTTAATTCATCCACGAACTTAAAGGAAATTAGTTGAGCACACATATGAACTGTGAAGAAAGAGAAATGTAATATTAAAAACAAAGAAAATTACATCGAATAATGCCATAGCATAATACAAAACCAACCAAGCTGGAAGTTAATTCACCACATATTCAAAATCTTCAATAATGAGAACACTTAGAATGCCTAGGATATCACCAGGAATCTAAGTATTTTTATAGGCCTTGTGGACTATGAATAGCGATACAAATCAGGATATCTACTCAAAGTACTTTGGAAGGACAATTACCTTTCCACCACAATGGGTGCTCCTTCATCACCAGTAAATGATCAACTTGTACTACTCAAGACATTTCAAATCATTGAATATCAGCAATATATAGCTTCCGATGGACAGCAACATACGATCTTAAAGTTCATGAAGAACGTTAGAAGGTACTCCATTATTGTAGTCTCCCAAGAGGGCTCTCATCGGAATGGTCATCCACCAACCAAAGTCCAAATTCACGGAAACGCTTTATCTTCTTCTCAAAGCCTGTGATGTAATTGTTATGGATGATAACATGCAACCCCTTGGTTTCCTCAACCCAGGCTTGGTTCTTGAAGTACAAACCACCTGACGGAAACGCAACTTGAGGCAGCAAATAAAGATCCACCTGAAGAAAATCAAGAAAGCATATTGACGCAACACATGAAAAAAAAAAAAAAAAAAAAAAAAAAAACTTCTAGTTAATCAATAGATGGCAAATAATGGTTTCACACATTCTGATTTAGACCCTTAGGTTTAAATTAAAATAATGAACAAACAACATATCAAGACTCAAGAACATTATCTATAGTTAAATTCTGCTGTTTGATTGATGGGACATCTGAAAACAAAATCATGGTCACACACGAGATCAGATCTCCAAATAAAGTAATAAACTCAAGGAAATGTGGGGATAGTCTATCAAGGACGTTCAAGCAATCTGTTAACTGCCATGTAACCACAAGGTGCACTTTAGAGTTCAGATCTTGTTTCCCTATGATTAAAGTACTGGCATCCTAGTTTTAATTTTGGTGGCAAGGGAAAAAAACACTATCTTTGAAATTCACTACAACCAAAGGAAGTTCAACAATTATGTTTGTATAAGAGCTACTATCTAATTATACATCTAAGCTGTAAATTATATTCAAAACTCTCAGACATCATCATTTACATAATACTTAATTAACCCATCTACAACTTAATAAACAATTTTCACCATTGGATCCTCCATGATTAGAGTTTCTACACTTTGTTGTTTAACTAAAATTAATTGGTTATAGAAATCCAAAATAAGAAAGGAAAAAGATAACCAAACATACTTGTCCAGCAGTCTTGTTTAAAGCCCAGTTGAAAGCGGGTTGATCGTTGGATTTAGATTTTTTGGACCATGGCTGATCATGGAGTTCATCAATCCACTTCTTCATAATTTGTTTTGCTCCACTTGTCGGCCGTAAGAAAATCATGCAACTACAAATATAAGTACGGCCTTTCTTACCAGGTGCAGGCAAATCATGAGAATGATTCAAAAGTTTCACCTGATGATTAAAAAATAAACACATTAACTCTCACCGAAACAGTCACAGAGAAACCTTACATTATCAAGATCAGTAGAATTATCCTACATAAGACCAGCAGAAATGAAAGGCGAAATCTTGGCCATATAAAAAACATAAATGGAGCAAAATATAAGTAGCTCCTATCTCTTGGAAGTCACCTCTAATCAACTACAACAATTGTTATCATTTATGACAATGACGATGAAGATGAATATTCCTACTTTACAACAACATAGCCTCAGTCCCAAATTAATTGGGGTCGGCATGAATATTCTCACTTTACCATATAAAAAATTGAATATCCCCACTTAATGATTCTTTTACACATAATTAGTCATCATTTTAAAACTTTTTCTGTCCCATAGTTTCAAAACTTTTTCTGCTAGTTTTAATCGAATACATACACAAACAAATGCATGCGTATGTGTGAGGGCGATGCATGAATGTGTCTTGCAGCACTTCTTTCATAGGTAAACTTTCACAACACTAGTCACTGTCTGCTGAGTTCTAAATCAATTTATAATTTGGTCTAAATATCAAAAAAGAACTTAAAAATAATTTCTCAATCGGCAATCTTCAGAAAGGACTAACCACAGTGGTTTAGAGATCTGAGAAGTTTACACAAACTGAGTGATGGAAAATATTCAACTTCATTTCCTTTCATCACCATCAACAATATAACTTCTCATTTCCACTCCATTTCTAAAAACTAAATAAATAAATTATCAAATGGTTACTAAACAATATCTTTACAGCATTGATATCTGTGAATCATGCGCACGGCCAGACATCTGATTTTGTTACTCACTTCTAGGAAACAAAATTGGTCAACCAGATGTAGTGGCTACCCAAACCATGCTTCTAACATAATTTCATCGCATTTCCATTAACTACAAATTTAAAGATCTTCAGCATTTGTGTTGCTTGCTTATAAATATAAAATTAATTAGTGTTCATAAATACTACTGTGTCTACCATAATTCAGAGTAACCCAAGTTCTTTTAACTAAATAACCAACTCCATCCCAAAACACATACAAGCTCCATGCAAGTAATCGTGAACCGAATTTGAAACCAACAAATTTGGGATTGTTGTATACATTGCAAACCAAACAACTTCAACCAATCAACCCATTAGACAAGGCTTCATGTGCGGCAAGGCAATCAAAACTCAGAATCAGGATTTCACCTGAATCCAACTATTGGGGATTCAAATCCTAGCTTAATGATCTGAATCCTTATATTGAATTCAAGTATCATCAAATCCGACCTTGGGTCACTTGGGATCATTCCGAGTCCTAGGATTCACATCAGAATTCCACAATTCATTTTCACGACAATCTGGAGGCTCTTTATTTAAGTTTAGTTATACTTGCTTAACTCCCATCAAAAACCCACAAAAGTCCAACCAATTAGATAATCAGTTCCTCTCCTTATCCCTCTAAATTTTTATTTCGTTAATTATTAACAAAAGAACCATGTTCATTATTATATATAATATCATGAGAAATGTAAATTTATACTCAATTCACTATGTATTTTAAATCCCAAGATTCACCGATTTGACCAATTTGATTTAGGTAGAACCCAAGGATTCTCTTTCGATTCACGATTCCTACAACTATGCTTGTGCCTTGCGAAAGTTTCATTTCCCATTTAGAATGACATCGTTGTCTGCTCCATAGTTTAAAGTTATTTGTACAATTTGAACGCGCTAATATGTAAACTTTTCTTCGAACTTTATCATTATCAAATCAAGAATAAGTGTCTGCTTCAATTTGCTTTCCAATAGAGTTCTTCCTTTCCATCACTTTCCTTTCTTTTTGGAAAAAAAAAAAGGGTTATTCATCTTGGTTTTGAGCTTTGACAACTTCATTATTAAGAATTATCTTCTTACTTCTCAAAACAGAAGTTCCTTAAGACTGAACCGCATTAAATCTCAAAGTACCCCATTCTTTGGTTCTTATGAACACACCATTTTCATTCCCTAACAACTCTTTTAGCCTTTAGGTTTCGTCCAATTAAGATACCTTCTCCTCAAAGTGCATGGGTATTAAAGCTAGCCATATTTGAGATTGATAATATTGTATAACAAAAAGAATGGGGTTCATATGAAGATTCAATTTGACTTGCTCACGCCAAACAAACAAAGAGAGATTATGCTCTCAAAAACTAATGCACTGAATATCCGATACGATAACATGATCAGATGAAGAACAGACATTCATAAAATTGCTGGAACTATATCTCTACTCCAGAAATTTGAACAAAGTATACATATAATGGTTTCCATAGGTTAGAAATTGACAATCAACAAATGAAAATCAAGTTAAGGGTACTGAGTACAAACTGCTGCCATGTCGTCGGTAAAGTAAATGTCATGATGACCTTGGAGATATGTAAAAGGATCTGCCAGCCACACCATATCAACATCATTGTACATAACATTATATCCAAGCTCCAAAATATGCAATAAGTGGCGAGGTCTACGGGATGTAAAATTGAAGAACCCCTGTCAACAAATGAATCCAAAGAAAACCAAGAAATCAGCGCAAATAATAGAGAGTGACAAAACTTCAAATAAAATCAATCAAATACTTATATCACTGCTGAAACTTGCTTAAATCTTTCGCTTTAATTATGCACAACAATTAGCTTCCCCAATGCTATTTGTGGCTCTGGCCATCTGGATGGTTGTTAGTTGGGTCAGTAAAACATTCTATAATAAATTTCTATCGTGGTAACAAAAATATCAATCGCAACAGTCGAAAACAGTCCATAGATGAATCTAGTTTGAATGATTACTTAATTTGCAGTAATAGATTTAAACAAGTTCAATTTGCATTACCACACTCAATCAAATTCTATTACTATTATGAAACAAACATTACTCACAAGCATCGATCAGACATCAAATCACAAAAAAAGCTAATTTTCAACACGATAAACCTAAATGCTAAGCTCACCTGAGAACCAAACTTATGTGCAGTTTGTGCATCCGGCGCTGGCGCAACGAGCACTGCGTGGCCAGGCCACTTCTGATTCACCTTATAAAGGGTAGCATAGTCCTCAGCAATAACAAGCACCTTGTCCTGGTGCTTCTGCCTAGCAATGCTGATCAACCAATTACTCAAAAAGGGCAAGTAAGGCTCACTCACAGCACACACAATTACGGTCCCGTTCTTTGCGGCAAATGCCGCCGCTTCCGCCAGCGTATAGTCCCTCCATTTTGCTGCTGACGACGCGTCCCCGCCGCCGAAGAGGATATCCGGCGTGCCGGTCCACGGAACGAACACGCCGAGGATCACAATGAGGGAGAGGAGGACAAGGAGGCGGCCGGTTGGGGTGAAGAGGGAAATGAAGGGTCTCTGGAATGGGGAGTTGGAGCGAGGGGAGAATGGAGAGGGGTTTGAGAGGAGTTGTTGCTGTTGTTGTCTTTGGTGGAGAGATGAAGAAGACATTGTTGAGGTTAGGGATTGGAGATGGGGTATTTGGGTTTTGGAGATCTTTGGTTTTGAGATCGATGAGGCGGTGTCACTATTTTGAGATCTGATGAATGTCTCACTGTCTCTCAACAGGGAAATCAGTTCTTGAGAAAAAATAAAAATAAAATTAGGGGAGATCAGCTTTTGTGAAAAATAAAAATAAAAATAAAAAGTATCTAGGACTTCGGGCCATTATTTCCGAAAAAATTACAAAAGTACTAATGTTTTTAGTTTAAATCCGAAAAATAGGGTGGTATTTTTTTTTTCTCCAGAATAGGCAATAATGCATTTTCAAAAGGCGTTATTAAAGTGGGTGGATTTTTTGCTGACGTTGACGGTCCACGTAGGACTGCCTTTACAAAGAGCGCCTTTTGAAAATGCGCTATCTGTGTAAGGCCGTCCACGTGGACCGTGTTACACGGATAGCGCCTTTTGGTCATCCTACGTGGACATTGGCCAACCGAATAGCGCCTATGGGTTGTATGGGTTGTCCGCCTCGAAAAGGCGCTATCCGTGTACCACGGTCCACGTGGTCATCCTACGTGGACATCGGCCAACCGAATAGCGCCTATGGGTTGTACGGGTTGTCCGCCTCGCAATACGTGCTAACGTTTACATGAGGTCTATGGTTTGTAGTGGATATGCATGAGTTGCCACCTCGGGATACGTGCATGACGTTTGCATGGATTGCCCACCTCGAGACACGTGCGTGACGTTTGCATGAGTTGCACGAGGTTGCATGGGTCGCCCACCTCGACAGACGTGTCTGACATTTGCATGAAATCTCCTGGTTGACAATCCATGCAAACGTCATGCACGTATCCCGAGGTGGGCAACTCATGCATATCCACTACAAACCATATACCTCATGTAAACGTTAGCACGTATTGCGAGGCGGACAACCCGTACAACCCATAGGCGTTATTCGGTGGGCCGATGTCCACGTAGGATGACCACGTGGACGGCCTTACACATATAGCGCCTTTTGAAAAGGCGCTATCTGTGTAAAGGCAGTCCTACGTGGACCGTCCACGTCAGCAAAAAATTCACCCACTTTGATAGCGCCTTTTGAAAAAGTGTTATTGCCTATTCTGGAAAAAATAAAAGTACACCACCCTATTTTGTGAAATAAAATGTAAATGTGCCTTATTTTTTGAAAAACACCCATTATTTCCACCAAATTTTTTTTTGGAAAATGATATACGTTCTCGTGTGCGTTCGATGCTCCTCGGGATGTGCGTAATCGCGTCCCAAATTACATTGCATGCACATCAAAACGCGATGTGTGTTCTTATATGCATTGTGATGTACGCCTAGCATTGCCCATTTTTTTGGACAAAGCTAGCATGCCTTAGGTAAGACACGCAGCTTGGCAACACACTTGATTATAAGGGCGCACCCCTGCATCAACGACGCTAACAAGCTACGTGGCTCAGGTGCGTGTTCCACTTATGACATGACATCATTTTTTTTGGTATTTGATAACCCTACCTCATCAATTGCATTAAAATCGAGCACAATGAAAGAGTTTGATCCATGTAGTCGACCCCGATTAATTTGGGACTAGGGTTATGTTGTTGTTGTTGTTGTTGTTGATCACCCTAACTCAATAAAAGGTGGCAACTAGGGTTGTCAATAGGGTGGAGAATCCCGCAATAAAAACGAGGATGAGGAGGAAATTGATTCCCCCGCATGGGGATAAGGATGTGAATAAGAAAGAAAATATGTCCATAGTGATCCTCGTAGGAAATCCTTATTAGATATCCTCCGGGCGTCCCCGTAGGGAATTCACATATATAAATTTATAATATTGTTTAGACCAATTCATTAAATCCCTGACATTACTTAATTAAATTAATCTTGAGATAGATACATTAACAATCTTAATTTTATAAAGTCATCAAGATACGTAACAATCCTCAAGTCATATTTAAGGTTTCAATTTCCAAATGTGAAGTAATTTTGGAAACCATTCTTTTAGAATTTCCATATTTTACAAAAAATCGGTAGAGGCTCCCCTAAAAAGGAGATGTCAATACAAAAAATCTAACAAAAGCAGCTTTAGGAAAATGGCATAGAAGGACTTACATCTCTACAATATTTCACATTATAATATCAAAATGAATTAAGAGATCAAATTCTCATCAAGTTCACAAGTTTAACCTTAAAACTCATTTACAGTCATATCGATTCCACAATCCATATTTATATCAAAGTGAAACATAAATTATCTCAAAATTCTCTCAAACTATATCATAAACTTTTCATAACAATTTCATAATCAATCAACAATATACTCTCACCCCGAGAATCTTTAAACACAATACTTAACAAAAAAATATATGATAAGAAAAGAAGTCAAAGAAAATTACCAACATATTTCTATGTTTCTTATATCATGACTTTTGCATCGTATACCTGACATCATAAAAAATAACTCGAATATGTTAGGCAAGTAAAATGTTAGATTGACCTTGTAACGACCCGTATTTTTAATTCGATAATTAATCGCTAATCAATAGTTATTAGTGATCGAAAACCCGGCCAAGAGTCTCGGGTAGTCGAATTGCTCAAATATTTATAAAAGAAAAATAAAATAATTTTAATTTTGTATGGCGTAATATTGCGTGTAAGATATGGTATCACGATAAATTCAATTTAATTGAATTAAAGGCTCGGTGTGGTAGATACCACACTTTATTAATAAAAAATGGCTAAGTGTATGGTCCAAACGAGACCTCGCATGCTTTAAACGAGTATTTGTTAGAGTCACTCAAATCCCTAAGAGAATAACTACAAATTGTGAGCCTTTGGATCTAAAAGTTAGATTGAATGTTGGACCACAAATATGAAGGCTACATGATTCGAGAAGGTAATGAATCAGTGAGATTTACTCAAAAAGATTTGAGGGCCGCTAAGGGCACCCCACCAATTCATGAAGGCACCCTCTTCTTGATGGCACAAATCAAATTACCAAGGGCACCCAAAAATTAGGCCCGAAATCTCGAAAATACCCCTCGTGCAAAATAGAGGCACCCCACCACCCCACCACCGTCCTCTTGCTTGACTTGCCCTACTTCTCGTCAACGAACCAGCTAGCAATCTCGAATCTCAATTGTCTTTGTTCATCTCCGTCTCTCTCCGCTGTTGTAGGACATTTTTCGAGTTTGAAGGCTCCGAGTTTTGGTCGATTTTGCCTCCACATTAGGGCTCGGTTCAAGTTTTTCGTTCACACACTCAAGTCGTGAAATCGATCGTTTGAAGGTACGTTGATAGTCTAATTAAGTTGCATTTGGTAGAGTAGTTGTTATGTTTGTGTGGCGGTGCATTTATTGGAAAGTCGTGGTTCTCGGCCACACAGGCCAGAGATTTTGTTTACAGTCTCGGCCAAGCATGGCCGAGACTGAGGGGAAACTTTTGGGAACTCGTGGTTCTCGGCTAGACAGGCCAGTATAGTTTACACAGTCTCGGCAAAGAATGGTCGAGAGTTATATTGTTATCTCGGTCACTACTTCACGAGAGCAACCATTAGTGTATAGTTTATGTTCTGTCGGTGATGTACAACCGAGAGTGTAAGATAAATCTCGGTTGTCCATGAACGAGACATTTATTGTCGTCTCGGTCACCACATCACGAGAGTAAGTCGAAGTCTATAGTTTATGTCCTGTCGGTGATGTACAACCGAGAACGTAGCATTTCTCTCGGTTGTTCATTACCGAGACTTTTATTCATTTCTCGGTGGATGTTGACCGAGACGTTTGCATAACTCTCGGTCCTGCGAGGCCGAATCAATCGCGTCCGTGAGAAACCCTATGTTGACAAACAAAATCATCAATTTCACAGTTTTTTATCCAAAAGATAGTTCCTTCAAAGCTTCATATGGTTGTCAAACATTGTTACTTCGCTGTCGGATGATGTCAAGACGCAAGAATCGATACACGCTCGGCAAACACAATTGTAGCTTTAGGTTTCACTTGTGATCCAAGGTGGTGGGGTGCCCCAGTTTTGCATTGAAATGATTTGTGGGGTTTGAGTGAGTATATATGAAGGGGCAAAATAGACATTTACATTTTAGATGGGAAAATGAGAAAAAATATGGGTGCCTTCATGAATTGGTAGGGTGCCCATAGCGGGCCTCAAAGATTTCCCTAGTTCGCACATGGAGGTCGGCAGAGGGGGGAAGTGCGCGTGTGAAAAGGTCGAGCTTGCGAATGAAGAAGGCGACACGGCTTCGGCAAGGTGACGGTGACCTAACTCTGGTGGTGGTAGCTTGCAGAGAAGAAATAAGAAGAAATAGAAGGTAAGAGAAAGGATGAGGGTCACCCGGGTTCATGATTCTTGCAAAGTTTTTTGTAGATCTTAGCAAGGAGGGTGGGGATCTTGAATTTGAAGCAAGATTTAGGGCTCAACAACTCTATTTGAGCGGTGAATGCAAAGTTAGAACCTCAACAACAATTCTACAAACAAACATAGTTTAATTTGTTTGTTCAAAGCCTCCATTTCACCCTTATTGAGATTAAGTGAAAGAAATTTATGGGTATCGAACAAAATTCAAGCATCGACCTTGATTTAAAGTTTGAAAGGTATAAAAACCTCACTCTCTCCAATCCCTCAATTTATTCTTGTTGATGGAATATGTAGTTATTAACATTTTTATAGAAGATTTATAAGTTTTGGGGCATGCTTATGTAGAGCATATAACTCTAAATATTGAGAGAAAAAAAATTAGAAGTTCATATTGATAGTCGAAGTGACAACTCAAATGTTTGATGAAAAGCCTAAAAGAGAGTGATTCTATGTATTTGATAAAATTCATTATCTTGCCTATTAAGTGTTTGATGGAAAAGTATGGATTTTAGAGCTTGCAGACTCTTTTTTCAAGTTTGTTTTATATGATTCGATTAATTGAGTGTCATTGGCATGGTTTTGGAGTCTTGAAATGACTGTGACTAGTTTGCATTGGCTTTGATAAAATTATTTTGAAACGCCTTAAAGAGAGCTTACTATGTTTTTCTAAGTTTTGTAAATAGTCTTGGAAATGAACGCTCTCTTGGTGTTTGATAAAATGCTTGTAGGAAAACTTTGTTCTTTTTGATCGTATTCTCGAATGACTAGAGAGTATGAATCTGTAATTAAATTCAAAATTACGAGTCACGAGTACGGTTGCATGTTATCTATCAGAATTGCATTCAGTTATTTATTATTTATATCATTTCATTGTCTCGAATAGATATGTTTTGGATTCATATTGCTATTCATTGATTTATTGATATTAGTTGATAGTTAATGTTTTTACGAGTATCACTTACCGCTCAAGTTTAAGTGCTCAGCTCCCCTTAACATTTCAGCATTACACGCCGACACTTCAGATAAAGGCAAGGAGAAGGCTTATGAGTTTATTTGTCTTCTCAGTGATGTTATAAACCTTCCTTATATATGTATACTAGTTGAGTTATATTATAGTAATATAACAGGGTTTGGAGGTTTATAAGCATGTTTTGGTTTTGATAAACTTCGGATTTATGTACATCATTTATATTATAAAAAAGTCTTAAATTTTTCACTGCGTATACTTTGATTTATATATTTTGATATTGATATACATGTTGAGTTATTAGCTATGGAATGATAGACTGTTGGCTCTAGTTATGTTATGGCTTGAGTACCGGGGCTTAATTAGGGTTTTAGGCCGGTTATCGCCCTAATCAGGATAGGGGATGCTACAAATCATATCCACTCATGAGTTCACAAAGAAATCATTTCTTTCTTTAGCTACCAACATATCTTTCAAATTGCCCTTCAAATTTCTCTGATTTTGTTATTAATCTCATATTTTCTGAAATCCATATCATCCCATATCTCAAACATTTATTGTTCACCAAATTTTCTCATTACATGAATGGAGATAGTTTGTCCTACTTGAGTGATATACACCTCTAAACAGAGATATCAACATATCTCTTAGTTATACGCATGTCGTATAACTTTTACTTGTATCTTATACAAGATTGTAAATATATTATCTCGTTTCCATCTTTACTCAATGAATATTGCTAGCTTTCATAAAAATTATTATAGAAGAACAACAAATTCTTCAAATGTACTAAGCCAGATATATTGTCCTATATTCAATAATTTTAATTTAAAGAGACATTACAGTCCAACAAAGTTGTAAGCCATGTGTGTCAATTTTGGTTTTAATTTATGCCTTCACTATCGACAACAAGAATCTTGCATTAACTCGAAACTTGAAATTACTAGTGCTTTTAAACTTCACCATTGTCTAAGCACATGATGTAGCACTACATTTTTGAATCAATATACAATATATTATCTATAATCATCTGTAATTAATTGATTCAAAATTTCAATCATTGGAGCATTCACTTATTCTTATCAGGTTCTTGCAAAGACATATAAAGTTTTATCAACCTTATTGCTTGATATCTTAAGTGTCATCGGAACTCGTTAATTTGGAATTCCCTATTTTCATAATCATGTGAAAGTTTCTAAACAATTTATTTGTTTATACTTCATCTTCTAATTGACTTTAATGAAACATCACAGACTCTATTATATTAACCATCACAAAATCATACTAATATTTTAAGGCAAGTGGATGTCACACCGATCTTTTACACTTCGAATGAATCGTGATAATGATACGGAGTTACTTAGAACTTTGGTCATGCAAAACTACTCATGTGTCTTACCTTGACTGGATGAGTCCGTTCGTGCCATTTCAAGTAGTCACAAGTCATCTCTACGTCTTATTGCTATAAACGGAGTCTACACGGTTTCGTTTTTTCAATCTTAACCATTTCACATTTATCTCAATCTTGATCCCTTTACAACTCATTAAGGTGTCGAGTGTGTACAATAAGTTTCCCTTATATTCTTATTATTTGTAGTAGTGGCAAGCAATATCGCCTCCACATGAATTTTGCAAACTTCCTAAGAAAAAAGGTTTTCCAAAGGTTTTTATTATTTTACTTTAATTTAATTAAAATGAGAATTAAAATTATCAAATCAAACTAAAACAATTAAAGCAACTAATTAACTAATTAAACTAACACAATTCAAATTCACTAATACTAAATATTATAAAATCAATTCAAATCAAATCAATATAAAACAAACATCTAAATAAATATCCAGAAACAATGAAACATAAATCGTTTTGAATACGAACATATTAATTAGATTACAGTCTTAATCATTCTATCATCATCTTATGAAGTATTATTGAACCATTAAACCTAAATCATAAACAAGATTAATAGCCTTTATCAAGCCATCAGTTTTACTTATATCAATGGAAAATCCATATTTTAATCTTATCACATTAGCTCTTCGAAAGCTCAAAGATAACTAATAGAAACAAAACTTTTAGGACATGTGCCCTAGGTTAATCTATGAACATTGTTTATCTTATAATCTTAGTTAATAGAATAGAGGTTTCGTTTGCTATTTTATTATAAGTGATTGCATGTATAACTTATAATAAAATCCATGGGTACTTATTAAAATATCCTAAATGTCTTTAGTCAGTCATTATATTAGGAACTATAATGAATTAAGACTAGTGTGAGTCTCAATTGATGGTCATGTGATGATCATGCGTATAGAGATACGAATCGAGATCATGAATACTTGTTAGGGAACAAGGTACTGAACCGACTCGCTATGAGAACACAACATTGATTAAGTCATAGGTGTTACTCATGATAGACATATAATTTAGTCTATCGACTTGAGATTATCATAGACTTCAATATTATGAGCATGATAATTTGACACAATCAAAAGTTGTCTTTAACAGGATGATTATAAAAATTGTGATTGGTTACCATGTGAATAATATGTGAAGGTGTGTAATCAATATATAATTTTCCACTTTCGTATAGAGAGACATATCAGTGGATCCTTCGATATGATAGACTGATAATGGCAAAGTCCATGTGAATTGATATGATCAATGTCACTTGGATGTTTTCAGTTTACCTAGTGATCGAGACTAGTACGATTAAACATTAAGGGTGACTTTCCATACATTATGTTTAATTAAAGGATATCGCACGACAAAAGGATATGATATATGTTATTCATTAGGTTGTATCAATTTTGATATTCATGCTACTTGGGTAGTCATAAGGCCTTGTTAGAGATTGCTTATGACTTGTGTACCAAAATGGTTTTGGTTCACTACTAGCGTCGCATGAACCTATTAGGTCGAACACAAAGAATGGCTTTGTACAATTTCAATAGGTTCAGAGTAATGAATTTTATATGATACAATTCATGACATAAAAGACCTTATTATTTGTTATATGATAACTTATTAATGGAGGCGTATCTGTAATTTGCTTAAACGCCTAAATATAATAGTTGTATTATAAATAAGATTTTTAAGTGAGGGTTTGTCTACACATATAAATAGAAGTTGAAGTCTTAAAACAAAATAAGATTTTTATTTTTGCTATTTTCGAGTTCTCTAGATTTTGGGAGAGAAAAAAGAACATTTTCTATCTCTCTTGGGGCTAGCAATCCAAATTGTGGTCACCATTCGTATGTGGGCGCTTGAATGTCTTAGAGATCGAACAATCAGAAAAGGAAATCACGGATTAATGTATGGTTTACTTTTGCAGATCTAGTTTAATGAAACTTATTTTCGATCATGTTATTTTCAAAAATTGTTTTGAATTTTCCGATTCGTATGAACCCCAAAAACCTAGCAAAAACATCATTATACTTTATGAAAACTTCTTACTACTACGCTAATAGTATCGAAATTAGGCGTATCAATATCAAACTTAGAATACAAATCACCTAAGACATCTAAACGATAAAAGACCTTTTAAATTAATCCTAGTTACTACTTTTGATTAGATTTAGAACCTAAATATAACAATTCACATTCTAGACTATGCATGCAATACAAAGTTTATTAATTGTAATAAGCGAAAACAAATCTATTGAAACTGTGAATTGACGTATACAATTAAGTTTAAAGTATTAAACACAAATTTTTCTTCATTATGACTACAATGCAAAATGGTTTAAGTTCATGTTCGGAGTTTGTTTAGATTAATAAACTACTCACATATATTCAAAATAAACATTGCAATAAAATAAATAAACAACATTAATAAAAAATATAACTTAATGAATACTTGAATCTTTAATGAGTCTTTAAAAGCAAGAACAATAAAACTAAACTAAACTATATTGAAAATAGTCTAAAATTAATTAAAATGGCATAAAACCAATAAAGAACTTCGAGGGCTAATCTAAGGCAATTAATTTCGAAGCCCTAGGGTCATATATATAGTATTCTAAGTAGTACATGTCCTAATCGAACTCAAATTCTTTATTTTAATCCAAAATTCTCGTGGCCAACTTTAGCGAATCCTAACCAAATCCTCCATCTTAGCTAAATCGCAGGAAAAATCGATGGAAATATGCCTCCGTGGTTCAACGATTTATGTAGTGAATCCTAGTTCATTTCGACTCTCTACTACCGATTTATGTAGCGAATCCTAGTGTAAACCTTGAATCGTTGTGGAATCGCTAGACTTCTCTTCGATTGACTGAATTCTTCATTTTTCTTTTCATTTTCTTCCATTTCCTCATATAACCTTAATGCAACCTGAAATCACAAAAAAAAGAGAAGACCCAGTTTAATATAGTTTTTTACATATAAAATCACCCTAAAATATACTATAAAACATTTGTGTAATTATTGACTTATCATTCGCTCAACATTTAGACCACTTACGATCTCTTTGTGTAGACTTGCAATGGTAATTTCTATCTCTTCTCTTTTCAAATATCTAACTAAGGATGATGCGACTTTAAAAAATCATTTGATCAATTGAAGTCTTCTTTAGCTAATCTTTATTCAAAATAGAGAAATTTATGACCTAAATAGTCTCATTATTTGTATTTGCCTTAAGTCTTTTCTATTAGTCTCATATTTCCTGACTTTCTTTTTTCACAAAAAGAATTTCGATAATTTATAATAGAATACGTAAGATAACTAAGTATCTTATTTTTATCAATTCAGTTTTATCTCCAAACATTTCACCTTTCCTTCCCAAATCAAGCGAAAAGATATAAGAATTAGAATTTCTAGTCTCTTGACCAACTTAACAGTCAATCTAACTCATAAATGATACTATTTCAATCTTTTAAGTTATATTATGGGAAATTGTAATGACCCAAATTTCTAACCTTTGTTTTATCCTTAATCAGGATCACTAGCCCGTGATGTGGGACCTGCCGATAGATACGTGATCTGATCTTGATGTGTGGCCGAGGTATATTTTATATTTGTTTGGTCAATTTTTAGTGTGTGTATGTGTGTAGATTATTAAATCATTTTTAGTTATTATTTGTAGGCCTCGAGACGCGAGTAGGGACACGCCTTGAGATGCATGCATGCGGTGAACCGGGTAAAAAATGTTTGGTGAGTTTTGAATGTTACACACATTAATGAAATCCAAATACGTGCATTAGATTATTTGGGCTATAGTAAACAAATTAATCTAATCAAAGTACCTAAGTATGTGTGAATAAATATATACCATGGATCTTGCCTCGAGATACATGTTATGATGAAATCAATGAGATTTAAGTCAAATTTATGTGAGTGTGTGAGAATAAGTAGAGATGATGGGGGGATCGTGAGCTTTGATTTCTCATCTAGATAAATAAGAGAAGTTAGATGAAGGGCCAAAATTGTACCATGTGAGATATATATTCTTCATTTCCATGTAAACTTAGAAAGAAATTTGAGGTTTGAGGAGTGCTGGGATTCACAAAAACTTGAGTGTGAAAAGATCAAAGGGAGCGTTTGTAACAATTTCTAGTATTCATGCATTTAATTCATTAGCTACATTTGATACAAAAAATTTTTTTGCGCTCTTCCTCACTATTTTTGTGAGCTATTTAAAGGTTTAATTGAGCTCCCAAGTCCTAAATTTCAAAATCATAAGTCTTAGCTAAATTAAAGTTTGCCACTGTTTTGGTTTTTATCAAATTTCAGTGGGTGAATGAACTTGGTTTTAAAATATGATATTACTACTGGATTCCTTGTAAAACTCCACTCAATTTACTATTAAGAAGTTATGGATTTGGTGTGATTTTGAGGAAGTTATGATCAATCAAAGTTTTAAGTTTTTTTGAAACAAAAATTGGATTTTTGAAGCAATTGATTTGTTTAATTCGAAATTTATTGAAGTGGAAGGTATTTGTAATATGGAGAAGATGTTTGAGACCAATGGTGAAGGGTTCAGGAGGTTGAATTAGAGGAATTCTCGTGGTGGGAGTCTAAAACTTTGTTTGCAGAAATTTTGGGTTCAAGCGCACCTAGCACGTTAATGGATCAACTTAGCGTTCTAAGGGTCACTAGCCTACTAATGAACCCAACTAGCGCGCTAATGACCCTGGATAGTTAAAAATATTCAACATTTCCAATTGAATAAAAACACTTTAATTTAGTCTAAACCTCTTTTTAAACTGTTCAAATACACTATAAGCCTTATATAAACACCTCAAGAGTGTAGAGAGTCGACACTGTGGTGTGGGATGCGAGTTCGGAGTGGTCGAGAGGCCAATTTAGGCTAGGAATTTTGTACATTTGAGGTAAGGAAACATGTTAGGAAATCATTTCCATTTCAATTTTGTTTTAACTTTGAAATACAATCATTTGGACTATTTTGCTAGTTTTTGAATTTCTTAATGCCATGACGTGTATGTGTGTGCTATCTATGTTTGGTGTAAGTAAATGAAAATCATGGTTGACTTGATTCATAACATCCATTTTATTTAGATTCATATCATGATTTGGACTCTTTATTGTTACTGTAACTGAACTAGTGTGGTGTGATATAGCATGCTATTGTATTGTGTTGTTTGTTTCATTTGGTATTGTTCACCTCCATGTCATATGTCGGTATATATTGATCTTATTTTGAGTTCATGATATAGGATGGTTCATAGTGTTTGTAAGGTAGTCCAATGTTTGAGTTATCTGACTTTATGAGTAAGCGTGGGACACGAGGTTAGATTCCCTAGGGAAGTCGACACCCCATATAGCTGATGTGATGTAGCTCATAGCTCATTGATGGAAACTCTTATTGGTTGATGTGAAATAGCTCACGGTCGAGTATATAAGCTTATGTGACGAAGCTTATGGCTGACCGAACCTAGATTCGTGTGACTACCTTGTTTATTCCTATTGCTATACTTTGTACCTATTTGCATATGTTTCTTTCAACTTTCCTTTTTAATAGGTATCATATGCTTTCAGTTACCGTTTCATGTACATTTGGAAATGTGAATGAATGGCCGCAAGATTTACTTACTAGATTGTCATTTTTGGTAACAGTTGCAGATCCGTCGTGTAGCAGACCAAGGAAAGAGAAGATCGACGACCACCCCTAAGTCCTCGATGACTATCTTCTGCCTCTATTTTGTAGGTTCACTTATTAATATTTATTATACATGTATCTTATATGTTTTCTGTTGTATATTGTGTTGAGAGATTAGACTCCCCAACTTATGCATGATGTTACATTGTTTATCGCCACTTTTGATATACATACATGTGATCTGTTTCCTAGTTTCCACATATAGGTGTTTTATGATTGCTTTAGTACCATTATTAAGAATTTCGCTAAATTGTAAAAAAATGTTTAAAAAGTTTTAATTAACTCTGAAAATTATGAATAAAGAAAAAAAGAGAAATACTTATTCTAAACACGAGCAATGAGGAGAATAAGCCAAAAAAGTTGACTAAAATGTTGTTAAGTCCCACGTGGTTGGGATAATGGCTTAATGATGAGATTAGGCCTGGAGGTGCACTGATTAGATGTTCAGGCCTTCACAAAAATTCTCGCTATTTATTAGTTCATGCTGACTTCTTGTACTGATCACTTACTGATATTCAAATCAGTACATCTATCTCTTCATTTGTTTTATCTTAAGCTATAGAGATAAGTACCATAATCTCAATATTGTTAGAAATAACTATTGGGTTCTTGGAATTTCATAACACAGTCACTTGTGTTTTATTTAATTGCTATTCACAACTATTATCAGGTCATTTCACCAATATCTTAACTTTCTAATACGTTAATACTATCACTACGCTTTTCATTTCTAAGTTAGAGATTTGGTCAATTTTATATCTTAACAACAACTAACACGGTGTCAACAAAGATTTGTCCTAACTTCATTATTTTATTCACTCTTATCATTTCTTGATTTTATTTATAGAACCATTATATTCAAGTTTCGCTCAAAACTAAGCAAAGCTGAATAAGAAACGATCGAAATACTCAATACTTCTATTTGGAAGTTACTTTATCATTTTCAACGATGGTTATACTTTTATTTCACTGTGTTTTGTTTTAGAAATGAGAGAATACTTTGCTTCAAAGTATCATAGTTTCATAGAAATCGGCTTAGATAACTTAGTTGTACCTATCACAATCCCATTGTGATTTTCTAGTCAAAATTTAGCTTTATCTAAACAAATTTTCTATTTCTAAAAACACTTGTCATGTTTTTTACTCTTATAAATTTTTTTTTTGGAAGCAACTCTTAATTGGTTGTTGAATTAAACCAATATTTCATAGAATAGGTTTTCCCACGTTACTTGTGTAACTTGTACTAACTTCATTTTACAAACCCAAGATATTCACATCTTGTGCTTCTAAAAAAGTCTCAATTACAGTTTCATATTTATCAAATGTTTCTCGATCGTTTGAGTCTTTGTATTAGGTTTATCTAACATTTTCCTGAGAATTACTATATTGTAATAGTTTGATATTCTCTACTTCAAAAAAATCTGAGTCAGTACATACATTCCCGAACTCCTTAGATCTCAGTTCAACTGTCAGGGCCCGTCACATTAACCTCTAACTTAGCCTAATCCCCTAATTAGGCCTCTAATCCATTTAATTAACTTCAATATCAAAATAATTTTGATTTCAATCCATAATAATGCTCCAAATCCTAATTTATATCCTCAATGCAACTCTATTCTTATTTTATTTTATTGGAGAAAATTAGGAAACCATATAGAATGTCTTCCGTATTTTTATAAGAGTTTTGGTAGCACCCCCCTAAAAGTGGCTGTCGAAAAATTCACCTAATAAATATCAGAATGGGGAGAAGCTTAGAAGGACTCACAACTCCCTGCAACTCACTATATATACATATATCAAATTAAATCATCTAAACTAACTTAAGGTCTCCAATACCTTATTTACAACTTTACAATCCCAAATTAGACCAAAATCTGAATCATACATCTCTTAACTTATTTTAAACTAACTTAGGAGATTTTCATAACATGTTCGAGAGCATTTCACGTCCTACAATTCCCCAAAGCCCAAAATAATATATATAAAAAACTTGTAATAAGAATTAACCTCTTTAATTTAAGAAACAATCACCACAATCCTCGAGTCTTGTCTGTTCTTCCTTGCCTTCATTGAAAATTTGACATCTTCAAAAACAACTCGAAGATGTCAGGTAAGTAAACTTCTACACCGCTCTGCACTTTTGCAAATGTTAGTCCGAATACATAGGGACATGTATTGCATTTACAAATAACAAAAAATTTATATAATAACGCGAATCCCTCTCTTCCTATTTCCTAACTATAATCAGATATTGACTTCCAAATATAGTACAAAAACAGTACTAGGAGCTCATGAAATGCAAAGGCAATGTGTTGGAGTGGATTTCCGAGCCAGACGAGTCAGCTCAGTCATCCGCATCTACTACTAAACTTAGGGAAATAGATGCTAAGTACGACTACTATTAGCTTAGCGAAATAGATGACCACACTTCAACCACATCCTTTTCCATCAATGCATGCTCGTAGGAAAACTTGCGTACCTTGGGTCTTCCGTGCTCTTGTCTATCTGGTCAGGAAACCTAGCCCCGAGTCCCTATGAAGGCTCGACTCCCCAAACCGGGTACCGCCTGGCCTAATCCTATCATTAAGCCCTAATCCACGCCACGTAGGACTTAACAACGTATTAGTCAGCCTTTTTAACTCATTCACCTCATTACACATATTTAACATAGATCTTATTAATTAACAATTAATTATGAGTTATAGAGTTAGTTAAGAAGTTGTTATTATTATCTTAATTTTCAACGGAAGTCTTAATAAAAAAAGCGAAAGCATTTATAAAAACACCTATTGTGGAAACTAGGTAAATAGATGATCATATAAAACTAACCAAAGTAATATATGAAATAATAGAGAAGTTTAATCTCTCAACCCATTATACAACCCAAAGTTATACAAAAAGACATATGTAATCGATACACCAAAATGATCACCTATAAAAGTAGCAGGAACTATCATATGTCGACTCAAAACTAATCGTCAACCTTATTCTTCCCTCGTCTGCTACTCGAAGTATATATGCACCCACCGTCATAAAAAGAATAGTGAGTACAGTAGTGTAGAAAGTAACACTGAGAGATATTTATCCACATTTCCAAATGTACAAGTATATGAAAGCATAATAATAGCAAAGAAAGCGGAAATAAGAATTATGCTATAAGATACTTAAGTTAAACATCATGAAACTAACACTTGCATAAGCAGTAATGATCTAGGGCCGGTTAACTAAGAAATTAAATCACATCAACTCTTGTTCCACTATTTAGGGCATATATATACTCATGATTACCCATTTCATATATATATATATATATTACTTGTCGACAACCTCGGGTCCCACACCCTGTGTGCCACACAAGCCAATGGTGAGATGCTGACAACTCCGGTATCTAGTGACCTCGTGTACCGCCCATCTCTATCATATAATGGTCCTAGAAACAAGAACTACTTTCACATTTCAAGAAATGACATGATTTAGGAATCCAATAAAGTGATAGCATAACTAATGCATAAAGGAATGGATTTACAACACCATAAATCACCTACTTAATAGCATGCTATTTTATTTAACTAAGTACCTCAACAATCAAGAATGACACATCACATGATTTAGAGTCAGTGATACACACTAAACAACAAACAATGTCATGATCAACAAACTCATGAAAATGAGATAGAAATAACAAAGTCATGGCATCTAGAGTACAAGGTAAATCAATCCAAATGATAGATATTGTAAAGCATTCTAAGAAAGAAATGTAAATAAATATCTCAATCGATTCAATTACAAACCACGCCAAGCTCCCATGCTAATTCGATTTCTCGACACCTTAAAACTGTACCCAAACCTCCGAGACTTTTCCCTAGGCTCCTAGTATCATTTGATAAATTTTAGAATGTGTTTAGACCCTCAGTTGAGATATTACACTTGTTTATGGTGTTTGAGTTTAAATTAAGAAATTTCAGTTAGCGTGTTATTCAGAGCACCTAGCGTGCTGGGTACCATGTCTAGCAAGTTAGTGAGCCCCTTAGCGCACTACCCATACTCATTAGCGTGCTATACATAGGTAGCACGCTAGCAAGCAAGCCTTGCGTGCTAAATGCGGGAAATCCAAGAAATTACGCTTTTGAATTTCTGGGTTTCCTCCTCCAAATGGCCATCACCAGAAGCCTTGGATCTCTTTTACCCTCCACCAAAGACCCAATACATCATCCATAGCAATAACATCAACATACACTACATATATATTTATCAACCATCAATTTATGCCTTCATTTTTTATAAAACTAAAAAATACACCTACCATTTTGATTGATCATAACTTGGCCAATTTAACTCTGAATTTCAAAATTATTTATACTAAATTTAATGACTTTTTGCAAGGAATCAAAATATGTAAACCAATTTTGAAAATAACTTCATTTACCCTATGAAATTACACAAAAACTAGAACTGAACTAGCACCTCTAATTTTCCAAAACTTTGTTTAACTAGTTGTGTAGACTTGCTTACCTAATGTCATAAGTCCCTTAGTTTGATCATCACCTTCCAATTCTTATCTCTCCACCTCTATTGACTTTTTGGTCTTCTTCCTCCAGTGCCTTTTTTCACTCCTAAGTTATGAAATCAAATGATTTGCATTCTTATCTCATTCAATCATATATATATGATAAGATTGATTAATAGCAATTGATCTTAATGCACACTCGTATGCCGAGGCTAATCTAAAGGCCCATATCTTGATTTTCACTCCATTAACTTTCCACTAACTCCATTTTACCAACATCAATTTATACTTAATTGGTCTCTTGATGTGTCTATGCATATCTCGACGAATATCAATGACTAATGTTGTAACTTGCTAACTTTAGGCTTCATTAATGTAAATCAAACTATAGCCACATTAATCTAATTATTTAAGTTACATTAACTTAAATTAATATCTACCACATCACTCTTTACCTTGATCCTACATCGGCTCGCATCTTGAGGCGCATCCCCGCTAATGTCTCGACAACTATATACAAGTAGGAGTGACTTAATAATCTACACATATACATCACACTAGGCATCCATCACTCAAAAATATTATACTATTCAGTCCTCACCCTAAGTACTCAGACCGTGTACCCGCTCTCGAGCTACGTTTCAGGTCGATAACCATAATTAGAGACTAATTTACTATTAGAAAATTCCGAGCCGTTACAGTCTTCCCAATTTAAAGAAATTTTATCCTCAAAATTAAACTTCATTTGATTACAAGCTTAATCTCATAACTCAATCTCTTTTCTAAAATGGAGTCACTCATCAGTCGACTCTTAGTTCCTCACCATTTAAACATATGGAAAAATTTATTTCCATTTCAATCTCACAATAATTTCCTTAGCCAAAATCTCAAATGATACTAGCCCTAAAGTTCGTGTTTCCCAATTTATTGTAGGTGGATCCACTAACCGTTTACCCTTAGTTTAAATATTATGGTGGGCGAGTCTATGCTCACTTACCACACGCATACTATCGCAATATATGACACTCTAGTCATAGTACTAAATAGAAATCTCACTAGGCATAATTCCCCTTATGAAAGTTTTTAAGTGTGCTTATCACGCATCACTACTTTCATTATCTCATTAACTCATGTGATATGAACTCCCAACTCACAAGCGTTGCTATTGTTATCTAAATCGAACAGTGCATGAATAATAAAATAATAAAACGTATCCTCACCAAGGTCATGTGCCATCTTTAGGTCCGTCTCTATATCTATGTGAGCTCCACGTTAGGCTAGTGGCTACATGGCAGGCTATTGATAGTCATGAGGCTGCGGACATCATCTAACTATATGTCCAGTCTGTCTACATATGTAGCATACTGGTTGTCTACTTGGTGCAGTCGAAATTATCTGCTGTGTGCATCAATCTCTGTCTTTATGAACTAATGCCACTATCTCTATCTCCACTATATATCTCTGAATGAAGAAAATCTGCAGCATGGGGACAATGACAAACCATGTGTCCAACCTAATGACACCTATAACATGTCGGTGGTCTCCTCCGCTCTAAAAATGCAGTTTAGATCTGGGTTTGTCTCGGCGCAACATGACATCGGTCGCCCAATGTTTGATGAATCTATAAGGGTGATATCATAAGTTTTGCCTGAGGTGGCATGGGAAACCTACTCATTGACTATGAACCGTGACTCATGATATGTCCCTCATGGACACATTTGCTACACATTATATGTCTCATCCACACTATCAACTCAGTCGATCTAGGAGTGAGTCTCTATTCCTGCTCCAATGCATACTGGTCTCTACCGCCTTGAGCTTGTTGAAACTCTTGCAGTGGTTACACTATCGAAGGTGGCCGTCTAGAAAAGTCAAGAACAAAGTTAGGTGGAACCATAACAACTGAAGACAGGGATGGAAATCTACTCGCCATCGTAGGTGTTAGTGGAGAAATGTGTACACACGGTACTGCCATGGTGACTGGTATCTCCAATCCCGATGAACTAGATCCTTTAGACATTTTCTTCAATCCCTTGCCTCTCTTCCTCTTCCTATTATTCTCGATCAATGTTGGTGTAGCATTAACTGGAATCTCTGTTGGTACTACAACATATAATATCTCTAGTAGAATATGTAATGTAGGTACTATAGGTAGCTCGAGAGCACGTAGTTCGGTAGTGGTAGTAGCCGAAACAATTGGAATCCCAGGCGCCGAAGCACTATCGTAGTAGGCTTAGCATGAACGATTGGTGAAACCAATTGTGCTCGTACAATCTCAAGGAGCTTGGTAAATTGATGTCCCTAGGCAGTGATTGTGTCTATCTAATGCTACATATCATCAATGGTAGCAACGTATGCCTCAGGTGCTTGTAGTACTGCAATCGAAATAGTAGTAGTGGTGATGTATTGTGCAAGTGCGGACATACACGTTGTCAGATCTGACATGAATTCGACCAACTGATGACCCTGTGCTACAACTCTATCTGATAGCCTTTGAAAACCCTCAGCTGATACCGTATGTTGACTATCGCTAGCTCTAACAACTCCACCTCACACTTATCTCCCATCGTTGTCTACATTTGATAGCAATCACGACATCAGCTACTATGTAAATATTGCGTATATATATATATATATACATACAAAACATATATACACATAGCGGTCCCCAACTCACATTTGCTCACTTCCCAACTAATAGTTTCTAGGCAAGGACATTTTGGTTTCCAATTTTAAGATTTGCATTTTATTCAATTTTTGTTGTGTACTTATCGAGAAATTAGATTCTCATACCAACTATAATTGAGACATTGGTATCACAATTTCGGACAACTCTATAGTATGCCCCTAAGGTTCTATAAACCATATGCTCTTATACTAACTGTGATGTTGGTATCGCGTTATAAAATAAACTATACTCCACTGCTTAGGCTCTATAAACCTAGGCTCTGATACTAACTATGACGGCCCGGCTCCCCAAATCACGTATCACCTGGCCTAATCCCGTCATTAAGCCCTAATCCATGCCATTGACTTAACAATGTATTGACTTAACAATGTTTAACATCGATCTTATTCATTAACAATTAATTATGTGTTACAGAGTTAATTAAGAAGTTGTTATTATTATCTTAATTTTCAGTGGAAGACTTAATCAAAATAGCGGAAGCATTTATAAAAACACCTACTATGGAAATTAGGAAAATAGACGATTATATAAAACTAACCAAAGTAATATATGAAACAGTAGGGAAGTCTGATTTCTCAACCTATTATACAAACCAAAGTTATAAAAAAGACATAAGTAATAGATACACCAAAATGATCACCTACAAAAGTAGCAGAAACTATCCTCCGTCTGGCTCAAAACTAATCGTCAACCTTCTCCTTCCCTAGTCTGCTACTCGAAATATCTGCACCCACCGTCATAAAAAAGACGGTGAGTACAATAATGTAGAAAATAACACTGAGAGACATTTATCCACATTCCCAAATATACAACAAGTATCTGAAAGCATAATAATAGCAAAGAAAGTTGAAACAAGAATCATGCTAAAAGATACTTAAGTTAAACATCATGAAACTGACACTCGGCTAAGTAGTAATGATCTAGGATCGGTTGACTATGAAATTAAATCAATTTAGCTCTTGTTCCACTATTTAGGGCGTATATATACTCATGATTGTCCATTTCACACACATACACACATACACACATATATATATATATATATATATATATAAATTACATGTTGACATCCCTGGGTCCCATACCCCGTATGCCACACAAGCTAGTAGTGAGATGCTGACAACCCCAAAATCTAGTGATCTAGTGTGCCACCCATCTCTATCATATAATGATCCTATATACAAGAGCTACTTTCACATTTCAAGAAATGACACGATTTAGGAATCCAACAAAGTGATTGCATAACTAATGCATAAAGGAATGGATTTACAACCCCAAAATCTAGTGATCCAGTGTGCCACCTATCTCAATAATCAATAATGACATATTACATGATTTAGAGTCAATGATACACGCTAAACAACAAACAATGCCATGATCAACAAACTCATGAAAATGAGATAGAAACAACAAAGTCATAACATCTAGAGAACAAGGTAAATCAGTCCAAATTAACAGATATTGTAAAACATTCTAGGAAAGAAATGTAAATAAATATCTCGATTAGTTTACTTATAACCACGCCAAGCTCCTATGCTAATCCAATTTCTTGTAACCAAACCTCCGAGACTCTTCCCAAGGCTCCTTGTATCATTTGATAAGTTTTAGAATGTGTTTAGACCTTCAGTTAATATGTTAGGCTTGTTTAAGGTATTTGAGTTTAAATTAAGAAATTTCAGTTAGTGTGTTGTCCAGTGCACCTAGCGTGCTGGGTACCATGTCTAGTACACTAGTGACCCCCTTAGCGCATTATCCATACTCATTAGGACGCTACACACAGGTAGCAAGCGTGCCTAGCGTGCTAAATGCAGAAATCCCAGAAATTTTTCACTTCAAATTTTTGGGTTTTTTTCCTTCAAATGGCCACCAAAAGCCTTAGATCTCTTTCACCCTCCACCAGAGACCCAATACATCATCCATAACAACAACATCAACATACACTTCATATATATATATATATTCATCAACCATCAATTTATTCTTGCATTTTCTTTATAAAACTCAAAAATACACCTACCACTTTGATTGATCATAACTTAGCCAATTTAACTCCGAATCTCAAACTTCTTTATAGAAAATTTGATGGTTTCTCACAAGGAATCAAAATATGTAAACCAGTTTTGAAAATAACTTCATTTACCATTTAAAATCACATAAAAACCAGAACTTAACTAACACTTCTAATTTTACCAAAATTTAGTTTAACTAGTTGTGAAGACTTGCTTACCTAATGGTGTAAGTCCCTTAGCTTGATCATTACCTTCCAATTCTCTAAGATCTCTCCACCTCTATTGATTTTGCTTTTGTCTTCTACCTCCAGAGCCTTTTCTTGACTCCTAAGTTATGAAATTAAATGATTTGCATGCTTATCTCACACAATCTTATATATATACACACATACAATCTTATATATATGATAAGATTGATTAATAGCCATTGATCTTAATGCGTAAAGATAAATCAATTGGTCTCTTAATATGTCTATGCGTATCTCAAGGAATATCAATGACTAATGTTTTAACTTGCTAACTTTATGCTTCATTAATGTAAATCAAACTATAGCCACATTAATCTGATTATTTAAGTTACACTAACTTACCACACCACTCTCTACCTTGGTCCCACGCCGGCTTGCATCTCGAGGCACATCCACGCTAATGTCTCGACAACTATATATATAAGTAGGAGTGACTTAATAATCTATACATATACATCACAATAAGCATCCATAACTCAAAAATACTATATTAAGTCCTCACCCTGAGTACTCGGACCGTGTACCCGCTCTCGGGCCACGTCTCAAGTTGTTAACCCTGATTAGAGACTAATTTACTATTAGTAAATTTTGGACCGATACGAGACTCAAAGCAAGGTTTGACACCAATTCCATTCTCGTCTTACACTGCCACAGATCCCTACTTGCAAGCAAACTGAGGCAAAATCATCATGTGAGGATTAACACTTTATTAATTAGTTTTCGAGCAACTAATAATTTATTTTCACTAGTTCCCTTCAGACACACACTTGCAACCCTGAGTATGAAAACTGAGGATACACCTCAACACACCCCAACTTCGCTACAAAACAACATATAATACACCCATTAAGCACACTACACACAAAAATAAAATATACTTTATGATCTCTGGTCCATATGCATAGGTCCCACCTCTGATACTTAAACTCCAAATAAAATCTGAAATTACATAATTTGTCACTTAATCAAGTTAATTCTTGAATCTCGCTTCAACAAATTACCCATTGGTTTTGTAAACTAATTTTAATTCATTAATTACTTAAATATCTAACTACTTTAAATAATCTTTCATGAATTTAGACTTCTCAAGTCTATTAACTTCCAATCATGCTTAGTTATCGTATAATAAGTTTATTCTCTCTTTAACTATCTATTCTTAACCTACTCGTTGTATCTCACGAGTTCAGTATTGAACATATAAGGAGAATAAACTTCCTATTGTACATTTGGCGGTAATTCAACAAAACATATCAAATATAACACAATACCAAAGTATTACCAGCTCAAAGCCACTTCCTAGTTAATCGTAACCTAAATTATGGAACATTGTTCCTCAATTCTATCAGTTCTCAAACTCATCCCTTAGATTCCTCCAATATAAGTTAATTCCAAGAGCCTTAACCCAAACTTCCCAATCAAATCAATCCTAACTCATCTTCAATATTGTTTCTTAGATTTCCTCGATTGAGCTAAACCATAGCTTGGTACCAACTTTGTTAGGACCCATTTCATTAAGTGTGACGAATCGCTTAACGATACGTATCATATTTTAGTACCTTTATAAGTAACATTTTGTTGATAATTTGGGCCAATAACAAGTGATTTCCTATTAATCTAATATATTTTATTGGTTTTAAGGTGAGGAAAGCAAAGTGAGACCATGCATAAGTTATTTTGAAGATACGAGAAAATTTCCCTAAAAAAGCGTGCTTATGCGGATCGTGAGGCAAGGAAAACAAGACTGGAGGTGAGTGATGAAATGATGATATTTCACATGGTTTCATGTGTTTTGAAGATGTTTGGAAGTTTTGGGATGAGAATACAAGGTTCGAGTAAAGAATGACATCAAAGTGGCTAAATTTTAACAAAGTCTATTTTAACCAAGCTTTAGTGTTTTAGCCATAACTCCCTCATTTGAAAGTCCAAATGACTTGTCATTTCTTTCGTTGAAAATAGACTCAGAGCTGAACGTTTTCATGTCTCATGAGCGAAGGCAAATTTGGCCTCCAAGTGGTCCAAAATCGCGTTGCAAAGTGAACTATATGGCAAGATTTTGTTCCTGGTGCCACAACACCTAACCAGCGCCACGACGCCCAAAACAAAAAGAAACTCACAGTGGGTGCTGAGGCTAGCGCTGTGGCGCAGGGTCAGCGCCCACTGCCGAAAAGTGCATAAAAAGTGATTTTTGGGGAGTTTTTGGGTAATTTTGGGACCAAATTGACTTGATGGTATAAATATAACTTAAAATTAGGTTTTAAAGGATCTTTTGCTTTGGAAAACTTGAGAAGAACTTGTGGAGACTTTAAGATTGGGTTTCTTGAATTTCATCCAAACTCTAGGTTTGGATTCATGTTTTCTTATTTTCTTATCATGTCTTGTGTTGAATTGAACCCACTTATGGGGTAATCTCTTTTGTTCTAGGGGTATTTGGATCCCAAATTGGATTCTTTGAGACTTCAATGTGATTATAGTTGTTCTTTAATTCAATGTTTTGATTTGTGTGTTTTTTTGTGCTATGCTATACTTACCTTGATCAAGTAGGTGTAGATTCAAGGGTTTGAAAGTCACTATGACCATTGGGGCTTTTAGACTCGGATTTGGGGAAACACAACCTTACAACATATGGTGGATCGACCGATGGTCATTGACTAGGGAGGCAATTGAACTTGATGTTTAATGCAGTATCCCACTTACGCTATTCATGGCGACCGGTGGAGTCCGAGTGAGACACTAGAATCTCCATCACCGAGACCTCGAGTTGGAGTGGATTTTAGGAGATTAGCCTATCATTGCATGAATTGGGAGACTTTATAATCGAATTTGATTCGAAAGATACAATTTAGGTGAATTAGATTTCCTAGGACTATTCTCTCAATAGCTTAAAACATCTTTTAATAACTTGCGTTTAGTTAGATTAATTTAAGTATTAGTTTTCTTTTATAAAACCCAACTTTTATGTGCCTAACTCTATTTCTTAATTAGACTAAACATTAGCGCATAACCATCCTTGTGGATACGATATACCCGACACCAACACGAGTTGGTGCCACAATTACTTTGACGTTTGCCGTACACTTGCGATCGCTGTCAAGTTTTTGGCATCGTTACCGGGGACGGTTGCTAATTTTAGTTTGATTAGGATTTTATTTTAGTAATTTTAAATTATTTTTATTTAATTTGAATAACCATGTTGCACTTGATCTACTTTCTTGTTTGTGGTGTTTCATGGATGAAAAAGAAGAAAAAAATGCAGAGCTATCATGTGGGGGAAGCAACTAGTTAGATCCTTGCTAGACTTTCTAGATTGGCTTATCAAAGAGGATTGGCTCGAAATGACATAACATACCAAGCTTAACCAATTACAAATGGTGTAGCATGGACATAATATCATCAACCATATTATGACCCGTGTCAATTTCAAGGATTTGTTGGAAGTCAAGGGCATTGCAACTACATGCAAGGAGATGTGTCATGGCATAATCATCAAGGTTTTCACAATCCTGACATTGAACATGTTTATCAATCATAATGGAGTTCTCATGACAATTGGCAACCATGACAAGATCAAGAGTTCGATGTACAATCATCTCTAAAGTCACTAGAGAAATTGTTTAGAGAAATGGTTGAGCGAAACGAGCATAATCCCAAAAAGTATGAAAAAATATTAGAAATGTCTAAACAATTATTTCATGAAAGGAAAGAGGAAGATGATCAAGTCATCTTGAATTTGAAAGAGAATTTAGAGTAATTGACAATATTCACAAATCAAGACAAGAAGTTGAAGTCAAGTCCAATGAGAAAAAAGTTGAAGAGTTGGTACGAAATAAAAAAACATGTCATGAAATATTAAAAGATATAGAGAAGCTGTCACGACCCAAATCTCTAACCCCCGTTTTAATTCCTTAATTAGGATCACCGACGTGGGACCTACTATGATACGTGCACCGACCAAGGCACGTGGCCGAGGTATATTGTATTTTTGTATTGATGTATGCCTAGTGTTATGTATTGTGTAGACTTACTAAGTCGGTTTGTACAGTTGTAGGCGTCGAGACGAGAGCGGGGACACGCCTCGAGTAGCGTGTGAGCCAGAGAATCGGGTAGTTAGCATTTTGGTAAGTCTTATTTAATACTAATATGAAATAAGGAATTACATATAAGCCTATGGTTGTGTTTGTTAATGTAAATCAAATTAAAGGCCTATAGTTGAGTAAATTAAATGGAAAGCATAGGATTGGTCTAGAGATACACATTGGCACATCTAGGAACTAGGTGAGTAATGAAATGGTGTCACTTGAGGTTGAGATAGTGGGAGTGGGAGTTAGTGGGATATATGGCAAGAGGTGGACCATTAGATGTTCATCTCCGGGATACATAAATCCATATAGATCAAGTTCTGGTTTTAGGGGCTGAAGAATTGGAACATCACCTTAATATATAATATTAGTGATCAAACAACATGCAAACCAAATCACTCATTCATTTTTGAAACAAAATTTGTTAAGGGCATAACTCCCTACCTAATTATCCAAATGAGATGATATTTTAGTATGTTGTATTTGGGTATATTTTCTGCCTTTTAACCAAAAATCACATTTTTAGGAACTATATATTAGGAGATATAGATTTTCTAAATCCGCTGGTCGGATTAAATTCCAATTAGACATATGTTTAGTAAAATCATGACATCTCTTTCATTTTAAATCATAATTTTGCAAACTAAACCTTTCTTTCCAGAAAGCTAAGAGAGAGACCAACAACAATTACACTGATGGAGGATTTCGATATTTGGACCATTACATGCCTAAAAGTGCATTACAATGTAGGACTGAAATTGAAACTTAATTTAGTCTTTAGGGGCTGAAATAGGAAGATTGATTTAAAGTCTATTGAACCAATTTGAATACACAATAAACACCACTAAATTGAGCTTAAACCGACTATATTTGAACTAATGAGACACCAAACTCAGGAACCTAGAAAAAGGGTACGGGAGAGCGAATACAAGATTTGGAGTATCGGGAGGCCAGTAAAGTTAGGACTTTACTTTGTTGTTGTGAGTATACCCAATGGCAACTTTACTTGACATTTCATTTCTATTAATTGTTGTCCTTGCATAGTCCTTTTGAGTATTTTGCCTTTGTATTCTTATATCATGTGTTCTTTGTGTCTATGCTCACTTGATGAGTCTAGTTTGCATGATATCCATTCATTAGATTTGATTCATTGATTCTATCCCATGCTATGTCTATTCTTGTTGTTTTTAATGTGAATTGAATGATAAATAGCATGCTATTAGGCTAGTGAATATCTTATAAATGCTTAAGAGGACTTGTATTCCTTATTTGTTTAGGAGTGTAGATGTGCCTATGCCTTGACAATCCATACTTGGTATTTCTTGAAATTTAAAAAGTAGTTTTTGCATTTAGGTCCCGTACTCGATCGAGGTTTGCGCGACTCATGGGGTTAGAGTCCCTGGGGATGTCGGCACATGTTACTTGACAATGTATGACACCCGGGGTTAGAGTCCTTGAGGTGGTCTACACACCGGGGTTAGAGTCCCTGGTAACACTAGGGTTAGAGTCCCTTGTGCTATATGATTATTGAGTCGGAGTGACATGTTTCACTGCCGACCGGACCTAAATCACCACTACTTAGCCTAGTGTCAGTATCACTTGTTTAACTTTGGTATTTACTCGCATATGGTTTATTTTCTAGTTTTCCCATTTATATGCTTTTAAATACCATTTGAATATTTGGAAATGCAAATCAATCTTGTCATCGGGGATTGGGGATTACTATTTTATTCTTGTACTCACCGTCCTTTTTATGACGATGGGTGTAAAGCCGTCTACCAGCTGGCCGGGCAAGGAGAAGATCCGCGATTATCCCTGAGCCGGCGCGTCACTGCATCGATTGTAGGTCTTCTTTTGGTATTTTGATTGTATATGTTATATATGTCTTTCAGATACTATTTGGGGTTGTATATTGGGTTGAGCGTTAGTTTCCCCGACTTGACTTAGATTATTTTACTGTTTCATTGCATTTTGAGCACTTAATATATGTGATGTCATGGTTTTCACACTTAGATTTTATAAATGGTTTCGGATAAGTTACTAATTGCTTATGCATAATCAATAAGACTTCTGCTAATTAATTAATTTAATAAAAAGTTTTAATTAACTCTAAATTTTATAAACTGGTAGGACTAGTGTATTACTTATCCTGAACACGAGAAAAGAGGCGTCTAGGTTGTAAAGGCTGACTAATACGTAGTTAAGTCCTGCGTGGATATGATTAGGGCTTAATTACGAGATTAGGCCTGGAGGTGCCCTAGATTAGGAGAGGGGCCGTCACATAAGCCTACTCTAGATAATTGCAACAACGTTTGTGCTTCACTTGAGCAAGAAGATTCACTTGAACGTGCTAGAGATGTGATTAATACTTAGGATATTGAGTCGCACGATAGTGGTGTTGATTCGAAAAGGTTTTAAGCAATAAAAAGTGAAAAATTTCATGAAAACTTGGGATCACACAATTTGGAGTTTTTGCAAGGGACGATCAATATTTTTAATCATTCCTTTGTTTTACCATCGTTGCCATGTCCACAAGACTTGCAAGAACAATGGAACGCCGACCAAGTTGAGATCTTTGTAGAATACTTGAAATGATTACAATAAAGATCCATCTTGTCGATGCATGACAAGGAATGTCAAATGATGTGAGGTTAATGAAAGATGAAGTGGCATGTGAGAAAATGATTAGACGATTTGAGGAACTCCGTGAGGATACGGCGTTGAAGTAACCATGGTGTACCATGGTGTTCACTTGAGAGCCGTGGTGCACACGTCGGACTGAGGATGAAAAACTTAGCGCTATTGGGAGGCAACCCAAAGTTTTTTGTTTATATTTTAATTTTTATTTTGTTGTATTTTCTTGAAAAAAATTAAATTTGCTTGATTATGTGGTTGATATATGTTGTTATGACATTTCATGGGTAATACCAATTATCGGGTGATTTTCATTGAATTGGTAGACTGTGGGAGACCACAAAAATCAAAGAAATGTAGTTGAGATCCAAGTTTGGAGGATTATCAAGGGAAATATGACACGATGGAGAGAAACTTAAAAGGCATCAATGCCAATCAGGAGAGTATTTGTTTTTAAAATTTTCATTTTATTTTATTTCTCCAATGTCGTGATTGTTGTGAATGATTATATTTTGATGCATGTTCTTGTCCTCCTTTTTTTCTCATGATTTGGTTCATTGAGGACAATGAACATCTTAAGTTTGGGGTTGCATAACACTTTTTTTTTATTTTTAGGAGGTTGGGTGCTGGAAGCGTCTAGTATTTTGCAAGCATTTGCATGCTAGTTAGAGAATTCTTTTGATTCTTTTCTTATGTGGCTGATAGTCTATGATATATTTTTGATCAAACCAATGATAAGAAATACTTGGGGAAGAGTAAAGGGTACATGTGCTTAAGTGTTTAGCTTAGCTAGATTTATGATTCTCCAGAGAGGCTCGATGTAAGGAATGACATATGCTAATACAAAAAAGGGATAAACTTAAAGTATGTGGGCTTTAATGAGGATTTGGGGATTCTAGAACTTGTTTTAGATCCACTCGAGGTGATAAATTCCGAACTTAAAGGATTGAGGAAAGGGGTTAGGCCTTGTTTGAATGTTTTACCCAATATCCTATATTTTCTTCCCACACATGAGATCGCTAGTCATCCCGTTGAGCCTTATTTATCATGAAATTTTTGCACCAAATATTGTCCCAAGCTAAAAAGCCTTAAAACACCTAAAGTTAGATTGATGAGCAACCCTTATCCATGATAAAAAGTGCTTGTAAAGTTTGAGTGAAAAATGAAAGCAACCCGAAAAAGGAATGTTACAACAAAATGAATTAATCCACCAAATAAAGTCCAAAAAAATGGACTGATGTGATGAAAAAGAATAGTTATGAGTGAACTCCAAAGTCGATGTGAAAGTTTGAATTTTTGAAAGTTTATTCTTGTTGAGTGCTTATGTTTGTAAAGAAAGGGTTTGCGAAATCTAACTTTGTTTGAGCTTAAAAATCCACTTTTTGATACACCTAGCCATGGCCCCATTACAACCTATCAAAGATCTAATGATTCTTGGAATTTTAAGTTTGATGATAGTGGAGAGTGGAGCGAAAAATAAGCTTATGGAATCTCTCGGAAGTTGATGCTTTAAATGAAGAATTATTGTGGTTTCAAATCCTTTTGGTGAACTTTCTTGAGTAGTGGCAGCTAGAGTTTCGGAACTGCACTTGGGTTGTTGAAAGTGAGATCTTGTGAAGGTTAGGTTGAAAGACTGAGTTCGTGGGCAATTGAAAAGCCTTAAGTTGAGTCAATATTTGGTTTGAACTTGAGAATGGAAGATGCCACAAAGGTAAGAAGATAAGGATAGATGCATATTGGAATACATTTTGCTTATATGTACCCGGTGTGTTTGAACGTTTGATTGGAGTTGCTAAATAAGTCAAATAGCTTAGTGTAGTTAATTTAAATAAATTGCATCACTTAATTAAATATTAAATTAATTGTTTAATTTTAGACTATGAACAACTCAGACCCACGTGGACGTCGCGAATTAGTTTAGGGCATGCCTGCCAAGGTATAATTTATTATTATTTTTGTGTGATACTTGTATAATATCTATATTTTAATTAAATTTCTAAAAGCATTACATTATTCATATACACATTTTGCATGAGTTACGAGTGTGGTGGGTACCACCTCGAGATACGTGCAAACACGGGTATGGAGTTTGGTAACATAAAAATGAGAAAACTTACCTTAGTTGAAAAATCTAAACAAGTTATATTAATTTCCTAAGCTAATGTAATGTATCAATTAGAATTTTACATAAGTATGAAAATAAAATCATTGAAATGATGGGCCTCGAGATGCGTGAGGTGTCGGGTAACCAAGTAGTTGAGGCTTAGCCTATCGATAGTGTTTAATATATTAATAAGTTTGAGACTAAGCTAATTAATCCATTAATGTGCCTATGGTATGTATTTTTGTTTAAGTTATAAAAATATAGCAAAAGGTTCCATCTAGAGGATAGAATGACACATTAATGGACATTAAGGGATTTGATGATTTAAATCATATTCCTAGATAAGCCTTGGATAGTAAAATGATAGTTAGATGAAGGGCTATGATCTTAAGAATTGATTCATATATAAATAATACTTAAGCAATTCATGCTCAAACATGCAAATCTTGAACTTAGCGTTAACAAGAGTTGGAGAGGAAGGATTGCGTTTGTTATTCAGAATTTGAAGAGCTCTTCAAGGTGATCTAAGAGAACCTTAACTAGAAACTTCATCATTTAGCTTTGAGGTAAGCAAAACCCAAGCTATTTCCTATCAAGTCACATGCTTCACCAATACTAGCTAGAATTTGGGGCTTTGGTGTAAAATGGATTTCCAAGTGTAAAAATGGTTCCCTCTATTGTTTTTTATTTCATTAGGACTCTAAATTTTGATGAAAATGGATTTCAAAACTGATTTTTTCATGTTTTTATTAATGATGAATGAATGCATGAATTTGATTTTATAATTGTTTTTGTTGGCTGTTATAATGTTTGAAGCTCCCCTGTAAGTGGATGATGGGGTCAATGGGGATGGAGAGAGCCAGGAGGCATGCCAGGGGCCACGAAGGTAAGAATTCTAAGTTGGGAATTTGTTCCCCAATCCACGTAGCACGCTAATAAATAGTATTAGCACACAACCTAACCTGGGCTGGAATAAGTGCTGAAGCGTGGGTAGCTCGCTAATGAGTTTTGTTAGCGCGCTACCCAGCAGACAACTGAGGTGCTAATGGAATTCATTAATGCTCTAATTGCAGCTTAGGGCCGTTTTTAACAACAAATTATGTAAGGGACTGATTTTATACCTAAGACCTAAAACACCTCTAAACCTTAGAATGACTTGAAATTCAATATATAGGACATTCGAGGCCTATGGAAGCTTAAGGGACCATCGGATGAGTATTTCAGAGTATGAGCAAGCAACAAGGACCGAATATTCATTGCTTTTGTGTAAGTAAACCCTCGAGAAACTCCTTTAGCATTTCACTATTTTTCTTGATTAAATACCACTATTTTATTGAGACTTACACGCTAGTTATTGGTAGTGCATAATCCATTCTCGCGTGTGTCTGTGATTGGTCGACAGGGCGGGTTTGGTGCTAACTCGACACTGCGATGATTTGCTCAAATCTAGGAGTTGTCGTACGATATTTACCATGATAGTGACTACATGTGAGACTTGTCTCCACGAGTCCAGTAGGTACGGGAAGGAGTTGATGTGAGGCTTACCTCCGTCACGAGTTTGTTTTCGAGAGGCATTAGCTGGACGTCCAAATTTTGTCCACGGGGTCGTCTATTCGACCTTGAAGCATTTGACGAGGAATACCTCGCCAATGGAGACTTCTCGATTTAGCGAATCGCAATCCCCAGGGCTCGACATACTCTCACCATACATGCGTCCCGACTTTGTTTTCCTATTGCGACTTATAATTATGCCATTTCATTTCCTGTCTATTTTACTTACCTGCATGAATTGTAGCCGATTTATTTAAATTCTTATGAATATTAACTGAACTTCTATGAGATTCACTCACTAGAACTTGTTTTCTTGTAGCAAATTGTAGATCCTACAACAAGCCGGGGGAATGCGTGCCAAACGACTTCATCTGATTTCTAAGAGCCTCCTCTAGTTGATATCGTAGGTGTTTGTAATTATTATATTATTGTCTTTTAGGTACTTTGGGAGACTTGATACACTTATACATGTATATTATCTATGATTGTACTTATTTTGTCACCTTGATATACATGGTATCCTTTTGCAGGGTTTTCCACTACTTAGGGTTTGTTTAATTGCATAAATTTCTTACTTTACTAAATCGCATGCTAAATAGAAAGACTTACGTTATAATAAACAACTTAAATGTTAATAACCCACATACATAAGTTGTAGAATGCTAAGACTTAGTCTATAAACCATAAAAATACTTACATAACTTGAGAATTGACTAAATGAGCTAAGAATTGCCTAACTAGCCTAATCGAATGTAATTTCTCATATAATACTATAATAATTGGATACATTTGAGTAATAGAAAAGAATGGTTAAGTATATGTCGCGGGCCGTCAAAGACATGTGTGGAAGTGATATGGCATGACATGGTGACGTGTCCGATGACGTGGCGATGCTCAGTTTGCCTTAGAATAAGGGGCCATCACATTAAGTCCCCGACATTTCCTAATTAAATTAATCTTTCAGATATATATTAACAATCTTAATTTTCTAAAGTCATGAAGATACGTTACACTCCTCAAGTCATATTTAAGGTTTAAATCTTCAAATGGGAAGTTGTTGGGGCATGTGCCCTAGGTCAATCTTATGAACATAGTTATTTTGGTTAATAAAATAGAGGATTTCATTTGTTGTTCATTATTATAATTGGTAAGCATGTTTACATTATAATAAGATCCATGGATGTTTACTGAAACATCTTAAATGTCCCTAGTTGACCATTATACTGAGAATTATAATGAATTAATACTAGTGTAAGTCTTGATTGATGGTCATGTGATGATTATGCATATAAGGATACAAATCAAAATCATGATTACTTGTTAGGGAACAAGGTACTAGACCGACCCGCTATGAGAACACCACATGGATTAATTCATAGGTGCTACTCATGATATGTATATCATTTTGTTCTCTGACTTTAAAGTACCAGAGACCTCAACATTATGATCATAGTGAATGTGAAAAGTCAATAATTAGCACATTTTATAGTGTAATTTAGGTTTATTTTATGCATAAATGATGATATTACACTAGGTATTCTCTTATTTTTGTGATTTCAAGTTTTAAATAGGAAAATGAAAAAAAGAAGAAAAAAAGAAAAGAAAAACAATCAACTGAAAAATACACCTGTGATTAGCCAACAATTTTTAATAACACTAGGAATCGCCACATAAATCAATAGAGAAGAAGGCCAACGAATCCAAAGTGAAATGGAGAATGAACTATAAATCGCCAGTTGAATTGATGGAGCACTGAGAACTAAACTCAGTGATTTACTCAACGATTTGTGTATATGTTAGGAATCGTTGAGAAATCGCTAAGGTAGGTTACGAGTTTTTAAGATTAGTATGAAAAATTTGAGTTTATCTATGATATGTATAAGTAGGGAGACTATAAAAAAAAGCCAGAGAGCTTTGAAATAACTAAATCTTTTTCTCTCCTTTTGCTATATGTTAGTTTTATTGTCTATGTTTGAAGATATTTTGGAGCTTTGATTTATATTAAGGTATTTATTCATTCATTATGTCTTTTAATTATATTTATGCATTGTTTATTTCCAGCATGAGTGAGTAGTCTATCAATCTAAACAAACCCTAGACAATGTAGTATATTTTAGATTACTAGGTAGTTATAATTAAGGAATCATGTGCTTAATGCTTTAAATCTATTCATCATACACATCAATCACGGAATTAATAAGTTGTTTTTGCGTATTACAACTAAAGGAGATTAGTATTGCATGTGTAGTTGCAAATGTGTTATGTGGTATTGAGATTCTGAATCTATGTCTATAGTTATTAACAACAATTATAGAAGTAGTAACTAGGATTAATCTATAGGGCATTAACCAAGTAGATATTCTAGGTGATTGTGTTATAAGTAGTTCATTATGCCGCTTCGGTAATATTAGCTTAGATTAAGCATGATTTTAATTGAACTTAATGCTATCATATTTCTATGGTGTTGCATTTTATCCAATGGGTAGATTTACAATGATAAGAATATGATATTTTCATTGAATTAAGAAAAATCGGTGGCTAGCTAAAGGCTATCAACCTATTATAAAATGGGGTTTAATGATTCCAAGATTCCATGTTTTATAATTATAACTATAGTATGAACCGATATTATGTTCTAGTGTTTGAAAGTAATCCAAATATATTATATGTTTTAGTGGAGTTTTGTTTAGATGTTTGTTTATTTGTATTGAATTGTATTTGAATATTGTTTAATTTAGTTTGAATTTGCATTGTTTAGATTAATTTAGTTAGTTTGGTTATTTAAGCTACTAATCATAGTTATTAGTTATTTAATATTTTAATTCCCGTTTAACTTGAATTAAGTTAATAAAAACAAGAAAAGTTACTTTCCTTTGAGATTTCTAAAATTCTTGTGGAGTCGATATCCTATTTACCGCTACTACAATTTAATAGTAAAACATGGGAAATTATTGTGCACGCTCGACACGTGTCAATTTTTGGCGCCATTTCTGGGGGTCTTTAGATAATTTTAAAGATTATGGACGTTGTATGGTCTACACACTTCGTAGTATTAATTCAACAGGATCTTTACATCCGTTTGATTTTAAAATTGATATAACTTTTAATCGGAGTTTAAGACAACAACAACATAGGGACAATTTAATCAATATGATGGAAAACAACAATAATGATATTAATGAAAATGTCATTAATAATAATAATGATAATATAGTTACCAACAATAATAGAGAACTCACTTTTAGACAAGCAAATCAAAATGTTACAGCATATGAGCCAATGTGTATAGCGTACCTCGATGGATATCCTGAATTTGAACTTAGATCTGAATTTATTAGTGCTTTACCTAACTTCTATGGTAAAGAAAATGAAGACCAACAAAAACTCACAAGGGAGTATCAACATAAAGTTAATGGGATGAAACCGAAAGAATGAACTTTAGAACAAGTCAAACTTAAGGCTTTACCTTTCACATTGAAAGATCAAGCATAAGATTGATTATTTTATCTTCCACAAGATTCGATAACTACATGGACTCAAATGTTAGAAGCTTTCCTAGATTAATATATACCTGCTAGAAGAATTAGTTCCTATAGAAAGCAAATAATCGTTGCTAAGATGAAAATCATGAAAATTTTAATGAATTTTGGGATAGATTTCATGACTAATTTATTCTTGTCCACAACATGGATATACTCAAAGAGTTTTATTAGAATATTTCTATGAAGGTCTCAATCACTTTGAACAAAGATTACTAGACACAATATGTGGTGGATCTTTATTTGAAACAACGCCTACTTTAGGGAAAGAAGCAATTACTAAAATGGCAAAATAATATAAAAATATAGTGAAAATGTTGAATCCTCAAGAAAGAAACTTTATGAAGTGGATGGTAAGAAAAATAATGCAACTGACGATAAAATTGGTGAATTATCTAAGATGGGTAAACTTTTAGTTAATGATAGATCTAATAAAGTTAAGGCTTGTGGATTTTGTAATAAAGTAACACATCCTACGGATGCTTGTCCTACTCTACAGGAAGAAAATACTGAAGAGGTTAATGCAATGATGAATCAATTTTCTGGTCCCTCAAGAAATCAATATACTAATAATACATATTATCCTAGAAGACCGAATCCAAATTTTAGCTATAGTCCTTAAAATCAGAATTATAACACTTATAAACCAAAAGCTCAGATACAACTAGCACCTAACAAGTAGCCTCAACAAAATACTCAATCTATGAACCCAAATTTAGAGCAAATACTGCATAACTTTATGAGTCAAAGTCATCAAGACTTTAAACAGATTTCTCAAAATCAAATTAAGACTGAGACTACCATTAATGAACTGAAAAACCAGTTAAGTCAAATGAAATTGCAAATGAATATGTTAAGTACTCAATAGAGTAGTCAAGCTAAAGCACATACTCAGACCAATGTTGCTCCTACTAATAAAGCATAAGCTAATGTTATATTTAGTTATAAGAAAGACACAACTATAATTGGTAAGACACCTAAACAAAGTAATAAAAATAAGATTTAAAAGACTATTAGAAGAAGAAGAAGAATAAGAAGAAGAAATGATGGCTAATGTCATTCCTACTAGAGAATGGATGGCTAAAAAATTAAAACATACACCTTTTCCCGAAAGGTTGTACCTATGGTATATAGCTAGAGTTGAAGCAAAAGAAAAATCTTTACAAAAGTCTGAATTAATTGATAAAGATAAACATGATAATATTCTAATAATTTGAATGAAGATGTGTGTCCATATTTTACCGTTTCACAACGATTAGCTGATGCTAGGGAGGAATAAATCAATGAAGAAATTCTTGAATTATTTAGGAAAATATAAATCAATAAACCATTGATGGAATCAATTTTACAATTTTCTAATTATGATGAAGTTTTGAAAGAATTCTCTGAATCAAAAGACAATTTTTAGAAGCATATAAACAAAACTTAGGACAAAAAGTGTTTGCTTTAATTAAAAAAATACTTGAAAAATATTTCGACCCAAGGATGTTCGAAATTCCTATCACAATTGGAACTTCTTTAATAGATTTTGCTATATGTGATCTCAAAGCATCAATAAATGTTATGTCACTCAAATTATATGAGTAAATGAAAATCGGTTCATTGACCAATACACCTATTAACCTTACTTTAGCTGACAATACCATTATTAAACCTTATGGTTTACTAGAAGATGTGTTGGACTAAGTGGTTAGTCACTTTTACTCCACCCAAGATTTTGATGGAAACAAACAAAGTGAAAGTATACTAATAAGTTTATCAAGTGTGTTTCAATTAGTCAAAGTTTGTAGAATATCACATCTTAAGTGTTCAAGCCATACAAGTTAAAGATTCGGTCCACACGAGGAAATGAATACGAAAGATCATATTACATGTTGTAACATTGATGTAAGTACACAGGTTCATTTACGCAAGCTTAATGCATTAGTTCATGCATATCATATTTTTCAAATCGCTTTTCAAATTTCAAGTGATCATTTGGAGTCTTAAATGAAACTCACCACTTGAATCGGTCTTATAAGTTCAAACTATGTGAAACCATGTTTTTATATTCACATCGTACTTTCAAAACCATTGTGGAAGTTTTCATAAATGAAAAACTTGTTTTGAAAGGTTTTTGAAAAGAAAAACTGTGTATTTGCAGAAAAACGCCTATGTAAGTCATGAAATCGGGATTTTCCATTTTCGGGATTTGTGAAAACATATGGACCACCTAAATAGTTTCTATGACCTTTAAAAAACATGTATAAAATGTTATAAGAGGCTTGGTAGGGTCCCGGATGCGATAACGCTAACTCATTAGGGCAAAAATATTTATTTTGAGGCCCCTGACAGGTCCCGCGCTAATAGTGATATTAGCATGCTAATTGCAGAGTTAGTGGGCTAATGTTTAGCATTAGCACACTAGCTTGAGGATTAGCATGCTAGGTCCCAATATTAGTGCGCTAATTGCCTTTTTTGATAGTTTTTTTATAAAGCTGAAAATCACACTTTAATTTGAATAGATGATCAAATCTGAGCCCTTAGATCTCTAGAATGGTCAAAAACTGTTAGAAAGGAATGCATAATATTCTCAAACCACCTAGAACATTCTATTGTCTTGTCAAGCAAGAAAACCCTATTGTGCTTATTATTTTCAAAGAAGAAGCTTGGATTTTTATGTGCTATCACTTGTAATCTTTCAAGGAAACTGAATCAATCTCGGAACCGGCATTATTGAGGCATTCTAAAGCTTACAACACCCACTCTAGAACTGATTTTCAAATCACTCTCTCGTGGTTGTAAGAAAGTTCGATATTCTAGTTTTCTTGTGCTTAAATTTCATATTTTTGTGTGCTTGACTTGTGGAAATCATTTGATGTGTTCTTGAACACATTTGTTTTGGTTTTACACTTAAACTTGATTTACTAAACCCTAGGATTGGTTTGGACAAGAGTTTGCACTTAAACTTGATTTTTATCATACTTCTTGTTCTTAAGATTTGAAACCATATTTGTTTTAATTGATTCATTTAAAACGGTTTCATATTTGAGATTTGCACAAAATTAGTGATATACTTGCATTTCTCATTTGTTCTTATACTTGCATGCATTAGAGTGGTTAGGCTCTAGGAGGCTTGCTTGTATTTGAATTTGGTGTCGCTTTACTTTGTAAAGTGAATTTGATTATTTTCATCTATTCTTTGTAAGTGGCTGATTGTAAGATTTAGTGGGATCTAAGTCGAAGGGAAGACCTAGTTGAGGCTAGGCATAAACCCTAGTTACGGCTAGGTAGGAAGTTCTAATTTGTGATTAGATATTCTAGGCTTGTACGCTTAGGTTGTAACACTTATTGGCAATATAAGTAGGGGTTTGAAAATCCTAATCGGGGTGGTTAGGTAGTGGATGTAGATCATTGAATCGAACCACTATAAATCGCGTGTCTCTTTCCATCTCTTCTATCCCCTTCATCTTGAATTGCATTCATACTTGCATTTGAATGAGCATATAACATCTTTATTATTGAATTATTTTAAAAAGGCGATAACTTCTCGATACACCAATTCACCCCCTCTTGGATGTGGTTTCAATTGGTATCAGAGCGGGTTATTGTTCAAAGTGTTACTAACGTATATTTGAGTTTTTTGTACAAGGTTGCAAACTTTAGATTCGGCTCGCCTTAGGGAAGGCAACTCCTCGAGTAGGCCTCCGTATTTTGATGGAACCAACTATGCTCATTGGAAAGTAAGGATAAAGTTCTACATTAGGGCACAAAGTAGACTTTTGTGGGAATTAATTGAGAATGGGTACACTCTACCGGACAATCCCGTGAGAGAACACACTGCCGAGGAGACCAAGATTGAGCTTTAAATGATCAAGCCATGAATTATATTTTTACGCGCTAAGTGAGAAAGAATTCAACCGAGTTAGTGCTTGTAAAACGACCAAGAAAGTGTGGGAGAACTTGGGGTACACTATGAAGGTACACTTCAAGTGAAGAAGACAAAGTTGAGAATCCTTGAGGAGCATTATGAGACTTTCGAGTTGGCTTCGATGAAGACATAGCCATCGCCATCACTCAGTTCACTAAGCTCTTGAATGAGATCAAGAATCTTGGAAAGAACTATGATCAAGAGACTTCGGTGTACAAATTCCTTAGAGGCTTGCCTAAGGAATGGAATGCCAAGAAGTGTGCTATCTAATCTGCGCAAAACCTTGGAGAGTACACTTTTGATGCCTTGTGTGGAGAGCTAACGGTCCATGAACTTGAACTAAAGGACCGAGCTAGATTGGATGCATTGAGTGGGGGTACTAAGAGTTCAAGAAAAGAGATTGCTTTGAAGGCAAATAGCCCACCGGCTCTATCAGTTGAGATCATTGAAGACGAGAAATCTATTAATGACAATGATCTTGAGGAGGAATTAGCCATGCTCTCAAGAAAGCTCAACAAGGCTATGTACAAGCGAGACAAGTACAAGAAGAAGTTCAAGAGTGGAAGCAAGGGAGGAAAGTCAAGTGAGACCATATGCTTCGGGTGTGGCAAACTAGGCCACATCAAGGTGGAATGCAAGTCCTAGAAGGTGTTGGACAAGAAGAAAGGCAAGAAGAGCTTCAAGGCGATATGGGATGATTCATCTTCATCAAGTTTCGAATCCGAATTAGAAAGTGAGAAAGCAATACTTTGTCTCATGGCACAAAAAAGAAGTAAACTCTAGCTATTTCAATTTTGATGATGTTGATGATTTGGATGATGTTCCTAATGTTGATGAGCTTAGGAAAGAGTTGGAAAAGGAGGTAAAAAAGACCAAACAACTCAAAAAGAGCTTGACCATAGCAATTAGTGAGATTGAGTCACAAAATGAGATCATTAATGATCTCCAAAGCGACTTGAATGAAGTCCTAAAGGAGAGAAATACTTTAGTTAAGGAAGTAGAGGACTTGACTAGCACGGTGCACAAGTTCACCAATGGTAGAGAGATGTTTGACATGATGGTGGAGCACAACGACGTGCACTCAACAAGAGAGGCATAGGCTATGGAGCGAACTTGTTGAGTTACAAGAAATTGCTAGATGATGCCCATAGATGCTCAAAATGCAATAGGTCTCATGCGGTTAGGAAATGTGCCTTACAAAAGGCCAAAATGGGTAGACTAGCATGGGTAGTTAAGAATGTTTATGATACAAACTTTCTAAGACCCAAAGGTGTTTGGGTACCAAAATCTAGTGTTTTTCCCATTGTGTAGGATGCGAGGTAGAGCACCCCATAGTACTTAGATAGTGGGTGCTAAGACACATGACCGGAGATGCACATCAATTCATTGAATTAAAGCGACATGATGGTGGAAAGGTCACATTTGGGGACAATAACAAAGGAAATGTTATAGGCCTTGGAACCGTTGGTAATGATTTACTTTCCATTTCTAATGTTTATCTTGTTGATGGTTTGAAACATAACTTGCTTAGCATTAGTCAATTGTGTGACAAAGGATTTCTTGTCATGTTTGAATCATCAAAATGCATTGTTAGGAATGAGAAGCATGAAACTCTATTTGTTGCATATAGAGATAAGAATGTTTATGCCATTAACTTTGATGAGATGCATATGCAAAATGTTTCATGTTTGAGTGCTCAAAGTGAATGTGATGCATGGTTGTGGCACCATAGACTAGGACATTCGAGCATGGAAAACTTGTCCAAATTGACCAAACATGATCTTGTCAAGGGTCTACCTAAATGCACTTATAAGAAAGACAAGGAATGTAAACTTGTATCTTGGTAAGCAAGTGAGATCATCATTTAAGATGAAAGTAACAAATGATGTGACAAGAGCATTGGAACTTATCCATATGGATTTGTTTGGACCCACCCAAACACAAAGTCTAGGAGGTAAATCATATTGCTTTGTCATTGTTGATGATCTTACTAGATATACATGGGTTTATTTTCTAGCTCATAAGCATGAAGTGTTTGATGTGTTTGTGAAATTTTGTGCTTTGGTTGAGAATGAGAAGGGGTATAAAATTATCATCATTAGGAGTGATCGGGGTGGTGAGTTTGTCAATAGGAACTTAGAGGAGTTTTGTGCTAAACAAGGATACACACCAACTATCTTCTCCTAGGACACCACAACAAAATGGAGTTATAGAAAGAAAGAATAAGACCCTCTAAGAGATGTGTAGGACCATGCTAAATGAGTACAACATAGCTAAACACTTTTGGGCGAAGCCATTAACATGGTGTGTTATGTTCTCAATAGGGTAAATGTCCGAAAGCAAGTGAAAAGGACTCCTTATGAACTATGGAAAGGCCGAAAGCCCAACATAAGTTACTTCAAGGTGTTCAGTTGCACTTGCTATGTTCTAAATGATAAGGATCATTTGGAAAAATTTGACCCAAAGCTAAATGTGTGCACTTTTCTAGGCTACTCCATGCATAGCAAAGCATATAGGGTGTTCAATAGATCAATCAAAACCATAGAGGAGTCTATTCATGTCAAATTTGATGAAGTAGATCCCAAAATGAAAAAGATGCATACCTTGAGAAAATTGAGGATTGATGGTGATGATGATGTCACCTTATGCCAAACATCTAATAGTCAAAAGGTTGAGGTGAGAGTGGAACCTGAACCTAATGCACCTAACAACTCAAGACTTCTTATAGGCCATCCCTTCCAACAACCACTAGGTCATCATTGCACCGAGATGAGGGACACATAGCTTTTGAATCACAAATTGAGCCCAGAAAGATAGATGATGCCTTAGGTGATGAATTTTGGATCATGGCTATGCAAGAGGAACTAGGTCATTTTGTTAGGAATAAGGTATGGACACTAGTTGCTAGACCTAAAGACCATACTATCTTAGGCACCAAATGGGTCTTTAAAAATAAAAAGAATGAGAAGGGTGAGACTATGAGGAACAAGGATAGGTTGGTTGGACAAGGTTATAATCAAGAGGAAGGAATTGACTATTAGAAAGCCTTTGCACCGTGTAGAAAGACTAGAAGCAATTCGGATGTTGCTCGCTTATGCTTGCTACAATGGGTTTCTACTATACCAAATGGACGTTAAAAGTGCATTCTTAAATGGCTTCATCAATAAAGAGGTATATGTCATGGGTTTTGAAGACCATGATCATCCAAGTTATGTCTATCGTCTTCAAAAGGCATTGTATGGATTGAGACAAGCTCCTAGAACTTGGTATGGTCGACTTAGTGCATTTCTACTTGAAAAATGGTTCAAGAAAGGAACGCTATATCCTACTTTGTTCATTTTGATTAAAAAGCATGACATGCTACTTGTTCAAATTTACGTTGATGATATTATATTTTGGTCATCAATACACGCTTATGTGATGAATTCTCATCATTGATGACCAATGAATTTGAAATGAGCATGATGGGTGAACTAACATACTTCCTAGGCTTGCAAATTAAGCAATCCAAACATGAAATTTTCATAAACCAAGCGAAGTATGTGAGGACATGCTAAAGAAATTCAAATTTGAAAATTTGAAAGCATGTGACACTCTAGTAGTTTCATCGTCAAAATGGACAAAGACCAACTAGGAAAATCCATAGATCTTAAACTTCACCGTGGCATGATTGGTAGTCTCGTATACTTGACCGATAGTAGGCCCGATATTATGTTTAGTGTGTGTTAATGTGTCAAGCGAATATGTTGTTATCTTAAGTGGGACACAAGATTTGGGAGATTGGTTCAACAAAGCCAAGAGTTTCAAACTCCGAAGCTTTGTTAATTCCGACTATGCGAGGAGTCTAGTAGATAGGAAAAGCACTTTTGGGTTTTGTCATTTGCTAGGAAATTCAATTATATCATGGTTTAGCAAAAAGCAAAATTTTGTTGCTTTGTCTATGGCCGAAGCCAAGTATGTGGCTGCCGGAAGTTGTTGTGCTCAAGTCTTGTACATGAAACGACAACTCGAGGATTACCAAATCCAAGTTGGTTGTACTGCAATTTATTGTGATAACACAAGTTAAATCAACATATCAAAAAATCCAGTGTTACACTCCCGCACGAAGCATATTGAGATTAGGCACCATTTCCTTCGCGATCACGTCCAAAAAGGTGATGTTAAACTAATCCATGTGCCCACGGAGGACCAACTAGCTGATATCTTCACCAAGCCATTGTCTAGAGACTAATTTTCTAAGATTCGGCATGAATTAGGCATGTTTCATGAATCAGACCTTCTACACATGTTTTAGTTGTTCCAATCTTTTTATATGTTATTAGTGAAGTGTCCATGAAGTATGAGGTGAATAAGAATTGTCCGTCAAAAACTCAAAAAATTTAATTTCAAATTCCAGATAGCAATTAGCGTGCTAATTCAAGGACCTAGCGCGCTAATCGTCCATGGCCAAGATCACTTATCCGCATCATTAGCGTGCTAATTCTATCATTAGCGCACTAATGTCGTTCAGCCATGACCAGTATATAACTGTTTTGACCCTAAATTCTTATTTTTCACGCACCACTCCTCTCCTCTTAGGTCTTCTCATCCTCTCCAACGACTCTCCCATGATCCCTAGGTAAATTCCATTACTTTCTTTGTCAATATTGGTGTTTTTACTTTCTAGCCCTAGGATTGAACCACCATTGTTGTCTCCATCCTCGAGTTTGTACACATGGGTGAATGAATTTCATTGATATGCCTGTTTATGTCTCGTAATATGCATGTAGTGAGGGGGAGTCTTCCACCCACTGTGTTGTTGTTATATTCGTGGTTTATTTTCTGCTATGCTTGTTGTGAGGGGGAGCTTGGCCCCACTTTTAGATGTTATCAAAAGGGGGAGAAATGTATGCGTTAAACTTGAGGTTGTTTGAGATTGCACTATGGATATGAATACACGTGAATTTCATTTTTGATTGTCAAGTTCACATTTTTTGTTATCATAAAAAATGAGGAGATTTGTTTGACTAAGTGGTTAGTCACTTTTACTCCACTCGGGATTTTGATGAAAACAAACAAAGTGAAAGCATACTAATAAGTTTATCAAGTTTGTTTCAGTTAGTCAAAGTTTATAGAATATCACATCTCAAGTGTTCAAGCCATATAAGTTCAAGATTTAGTCCACGCAAGGAAACGAAGAAGAAAGATCATATTACATGTTGTAACATTGATGTAAGGTACATATGTTCATTTACGCAAGCCTAATGCATTAGTTCATGGATATCATGTTTTTCAAATCGCTTTTCAAATTTCAAGTGATCATTTGGAGTTTTAAATGAAACTCACCACTTGAATCGGTCTTATAAGTTCAAACTATGTGAAACCATGTTTTTTTATTCACATCTTACTTTAAAAACCATTATGGAAGTTTTCGAAAATGAAAAACTTTTTTGAAAGGTTTTTGAAAAGAAAAACTGTGTATTTGGATAAACCCCTATGTAAGTAATGAAATCAGGATGTTCCATTTCTAGGATTTGAGAAATCATCCGGACCACCTAAATAAACCCTTAAAAAACATGTATAACATGTTATAAGAGGTTTGGTACTAGGATGCGATAAGGGGTCGCTAACTCTAGGGCCAAAAATATTTATTTTGAGGCCCCTGACAGTTAGCGCGCTAATAGTGATATTAGCATGCTAATTGCTGAGTAAGTGCGCTAATGTTCAGCATTAGTGCGCTAGCTAAGAGGATTAGCGCGCTAGGTCCCAATATTAGCGCGCTAATTGCCTTTTTAATAGTTTTTTTATAAAGTTGAAAATCACACTTTAATTTGAATAGATGATTAAATATGAGCCCATGGATATCTAGAACGGTCAAAAACTGTTAAAAAGAAATGTAGAATATTCTCAAACTATCTAGAACATTCTATTGTCTTGTCAAGCAAGAAAACCCTATTGTGCTTATTGTTTTCAAAGAAGAAGCTCAGATTTTTGTGTGTTATCACTTGTAATCTTTCGAGGCAATTGAATCACTCTCGAAACCAGCGTTATTGAGGCATTCTAAAGTTTACAATATCCACTCCAGAACCAATTTTCAAATCACTCTATCGGGGTTGTAAGAAAGTCCGATTTCCTAGCTTTTCTTGTGCTTAAATTTCATATTTTTGTGTGCTTGACTTTTGGAAATCATTTGTTATGTTCTTGAACACATTTGTCTTGGGTTTTACACTTAAACTTGATTTAATAAAACCTAGGACTTGTTTGGACAAGAGTTTGCACTTAAACTTGATTTTTATCAAACTTCTTGTTCTTTGGATTTGAAATCGAATTTGTTTTAATCGATTTGTTTGAAATGGTTTTATATTTGAGATTTGCACAAAATCAGTGATATACTTGCATTTCTCATTTGTTCTCATACTTGCATGCATTAGAGTGGTTAGGCTCTAGGAGGCTTGCTTGTATTTGGATTTGGTGTCGGTTTACTTTGTAAAGTGAATTTGATTATTTTCATCTATTCTTTGTAAGTGGCTGAGTGTAAAACTTAGTGGGATCTAATTTGACGGGAAAACCTAGTTGAGGCTAGGCATAAACCCTAGTTGTAGCTAGGTAGGAAGTCCTAATTTGTGATTAGACATTCTAGGCTTGTATGCTTAGGTTGTAACACTTATTGGCATTATAAGTGGGGGTTTGAAAATCTAAATCTGGGAGGTTCGGTAGTGGATGTAGATAATTGGATCAAACCATTATAAATCGCGTGTCTCTTTCTATCTCTTCTATCCCCTTCATCGTGCATTGCATTCATAATTGCGTTTGAGTGAGCATATAGCATCTTTATTGTTGAATTATTTTAAAAAGGCGATAACTTCTCGATACACCCAATTCACCCCCTCTAGGGTGTGGTTTCAAGATGTTTTAGTCAAAGTTAATAGTTTAATATTTCTCATTGACTTCTATGTCATCAAAATGGGAGTCTCAATATCAGCTAAGTCCCCATCAATACTTTTAGGAATACCATTCCTTAAAACAGCTAAAATGAAACTGGATATCTTTGAAGGAACAATGTCTATGGAGTTTGAAAATAAAATCGTCACTTTTCATTTGAATGATGAAGATATCTATGGAAAATTAGATGAATTTGATAATGAACAAACTAAGGATAATGAATCTTTAGAATTAAATCACCATGAAGCTTAAATATATGCTATTAATGTAGTAACAATAGAAGATGTAAATGCTAAGACCATGATAAGGGCACTACAACCTTAATACCTCGACTATGCATGTACTAACTGTTCCCTGAGAAGGAAAACACAAAAGATCAAGTGTAGATTGTTAAACTTGAAACTAAAACTCTTTCTTTTATTTTCTTATTATATTTTAAAAACTTGAAAGTAAATTACTGAAAATAAAATCTTAACAATTTTGTAAACTAACTAAACTAGTGTGTGGCTACATATCTTCCACAACAGTGCCAAAAACTTGATCATAACAACAAGTATAACGGTTCAATTATAGTAATAATCTCATCAACAAAGGTTGATTATGTTTATCGTCCTCTTGGAAAGGTTTATCTAGACATGGTTTAGTTAGTTAAGTTCACTTTATTGTTAAGAAGATCTCTTTTTAATTATTTTTTTAACTAAACTACTCTATTCTATAAAACAATGTAAATTAACTTGTACTATTATATTGAGAATACACTTAGTTCACAACTTCACCTAGGTAATGAATTACAATGCTTTCATATCATACTTTCTTCATCTTCATTATTTGTATGCAATGCTTATTTAAATAGATAGATTTCCTTAAGATTCACTCCCACTGTCGTGGTGGAAAAATCCTAACGTGCAATAGAATTCCACCTATCAGTGTGAATACCATAAGTGTCACATAGCATTAAGTTCCAAATACTTAGACTCATAACCCCTTAAGTTTACTAAACATGCCTCCTTAATCAATAACTATCTATCGATGTTATATATCTTACGGTTGTATTGTTCATATTCGGCTTAAAAGCTCCAATGACCATAGTAACTCTTAAAACCTCTAATCAACAAACACGTAATTAAGATGTTCATATCATTATGTATAGAATCAATATGAATTCTAACCATTGCACTTTTAATCATTATAATCTACTCATACTTACTTTAGCATATCATTCATTATATAGGACCCATTGATCCTTAAGATAAACAAACTATTGACTTATCATTGAAATCAACACACTAATCACAATATTCATCGCAATCAAAGATTAAATCAAATAACTTCAATTAAATCAAAGAAATAATATTGAATAACCAAAAGTGGAGTCTTTAATGTCTTCTCCTCCAAAACTCTTCTTAATACTTAAGAACAATGTAAACCATGCTATTGTATAGTAATTTATGGTGGTGGGTGATAATTATTGTGTTTACCACGTTCTAATACCTATTTATTCTCCTTAAACTCATTAGAATACAATTAGAAACCCTAATTAACAATTCCAAATGAACTAGAACTCTCAAACTTTCTATTTTTATTTCCCAGCGTTGTCTATAAGTGATCCATGTCGTGTTTGTAAAGCCACACCGTCGCCACAGCTTCGACCTTTGCGTGTGTATTTTCTCTTCACAGTATGCCAGCGCCCTGTGTGTATGTCCCAGTGCTGTGTGTACATCCCAACGGCGCCACCATTACGTCACCTTCACTACACCACTTCTCTTGTCTTCACTCTTTGTCCACGCCTTGCCTACGCTATGTGCACTCTTCCCACAGTGTGAAGGCTCTATGCCATGGTGTCAAGTGTACTTTTGTGCTTTTTCTCCTCATTTCATCATGAAATCACTCCTTTGTCTCCTTTATACCTTGTATACCTGAAAATACATAAATTTCATCAATTAAAGCTCATTCCGAGATATTTAGTCTAATTATACTACTAAACTAACCCTATATATAAGACTAATTAATCACTTATCATGTGTATATGTGTGCTATCTATGTTTGGTATAAGTAAATGAAAATCATGTCTGATTCGATTCATGACATCTATATTATTTGGATTCCTTTCATGATTTGGACTCTTTATTGTTATTGGTCACTGAACTTGTCGGGTGCGATATTGCATGCTATTGTATTGCGTTGTTTGTTTCCTTTGGTGTTGTTCACCTCCATGTCATATGTCGGTGTATGTTGATCTTATTTGGGTTTCATATATAGGTTGGTTCATAATGTCTATAAGGTAGTCCACATGTTCGAGTTCTCTCACTTTATGCGTAAGCGCGACACACAGGGTCAGATTCCCTGGGGATGTCGAAACCCCACATAGCTAATGTGACGTAGCTCACTGCTCTTTGATGGATACTCTTATTGGCTTGATGTGACATGGCTCACGGATGAGTATATAAGCTGATGTGACAAAGCTCACTGCTGACCGAACCTAGATTTTTGTGACTACCTTATTTTTCCTATTATTGTACTTGATACCTATTTGCATATATTTCTTTCAATTTCCCTTTTTAATAGCTATCGTATGCTTTTAGTTGCCATTTCTTGTATATTTGGAAATGTGAATGAATTGCAGTAGGATTTACTCACTGGGATTGTCATCTTTTGTGAGAATTGCATATTCGTGGTGTAGAAGACCAAGGAAATAGAAGATCAATGACTACCTCTGAGTTCTCGGTGACTATCTTCTACCTCTCTTTTGTAGATTTCACTTGTTTATATTTATCGTATATGTCTTTTTATGTTTTGAGTTGTATATTGGGTTGAGAGACTAGACTGCCCAACTGATGCATGATGTTACACTATTTACCGCCACTTTTGATATACATACGTGTGATTTGTTTTTTGGTTTCCACATATAGGTGTTTTATGATTGCTCCAGTACCATTATTAAGACTTTTGCTAAATTGTAAAAAAAAAAAATTTAAAAGTTCTAATTAACTATGAAATCACAAGTAATGAAAAATGAGAAATACTTATCCTAAACATAAGTAATGTGGAGAATATGACAAAATGTTAACTAATATGTTGTTAAGTCCCACGTGGCTAGGATAAAGGCTTAATGATGGGATTAGGCCGGACGATGCGCTGATTAGAGGTTCTGGATGTCACATAAATTCTAACAATTCATTAATTCATGCTAACTTCTTATACAAATCACTTACTGATATTCAAATCAATATATTTATCTCTTCATTTGTTTCAATTTAAGTTGTAGTGATAAGTATCATATATTCAATATTGTTGGAAATAAATATTAGGTACTTAGAACTTCATAACACAATCACTTGTTTTTTTATTTAATTGCTAATCATAGCTATTATCAAATCATTTCGCCAATATCTTAAACTTTCTTACACGTTAATACTATCACTACACTTTTCATTTCTAATTTAGAGATGTGGTCGATCTTTATATCTTAACAGCAGCTAACACGGTGTCAACAAAGATCAGTCCTAACTTCGTTATTTTTTATTCATTCTTGTCATTTCTTGATTTGATTTATAAAACCATTATTTTCAAAGCCATAATTTCTAATCCTAGTTTTGTCCATAATCAGGATCACCGACTCGTAACTTGGGACCCACAACGAGATACGCGCACTGATCGCAGCACATGGCTGAGCTACATTTTAGTTTTGTGTAGTGTTTTTCTAGTGTATTGTAAATGTGTAGACTAATTAAGTCACATCTACTTGTTATAGGCATCGAGACAAGAACGGGGACGCGCCTCGAGATGTGTGTGAGTCGAGGGACCGGGTAGATGGTGATATGATAAGTCGTAATTTACTTAAATAAGATTCATTAATTAATCTAATGAGCCTATAGTATGAATTTATGTATAAGCTATGGTGTTATTTCTTTGTGAATCAATTAAAGAAGCCTATAGTTTCAAATAAAAATTATAAACACATTGATATACCTCGCGATGTTTGCTGTCACCCATCACTATGTAACTTTGTGTCAACTTGTGTGTTAAAAAGATGAAGTTAGTGGAGGCGAGGAGTTAAAATGAGCCATAAGATCTTATAGAGATGGATGCACACACATTTGATGAATCAAATCATATAAGTACAACACTTAGTGGTTCTTCCTCATTTACCATGGTAGAAAATCAGAGCTAAAGGGTTGTTTGCTGGAGAAAATTAGGTGTTCAAGAGGGTAGATCATCAACAAATTAGAGTCTAGGAACTTGATAACCAAGCTAAGAACACTAGGTGATGGTTTCTATCACCTTCATGCATTCAATTCATGGGAATTCTAATTTTATAAAATGCTTTGGTTTTTGAAAACAAATGGGATATTTGGTTTTTTAGTTTTTGGTAAGAATGAATTTTTTATGAATTATTCAAGTTTATGAAGTTGTAAAACAAAACTGAAAATTCTGCATGTTGTTGTTGTTAACCAGTCTTTGTAATTTGATCATAACTTCCTCATTTTAAATTGAAATGGACTCATTCTGCTACCTTTTGAAAGCTAACTCAAAGGGGAACAACTTTTTCCCATTGAAATATTTTGAGATTCGAATGTTTTTTTGTCTAAAAATCCTATGCAACTTTGGTGATGAATCTTAAATTTTATGGGTTCACAGTTTTGATAATGTCCTACTTTTTTAGCATAACTCCCTCATTTGTAATTGGATTTAGCTCGTCTTTTAGTATGATATTCTAAGATATGTTTGTAGGCTTCAGTAAAAAATTATGAGTTTTAAAGCTATGATTTAGGATAAATAAAATTTTCAAAGTTGTTGGTTGGAATCTAAAACTATTTTGAGTCATTGTGGTAAAATATCCATATCTCCTTTGATTCTTATCGAAATTGTGCATGCCTTATCATTATGGAAAGCTAAGACATAGCTCTAAAAAATTTATTTAGTCTAAAATACATAATTTTAACATTTTGGTAATTGAAATTAACTCACAAGTTGTTGCACCAAAACTGTCTCTATTTTAATAAAAAAGATTTGAACATAAACAAATTTTTAATTGGGGCTGATTTTAAAAATTGGAATTTCTAACAACTTAAACCAACTCTAATAGCTCATAAAAGTCCTAAAACACCTTAATTAACTTCATAAACGTATAGGAAAGTCTCGAGGAATCATTTGCGAGTTTTGGGTGTAGGGAGGCCCGATTAGCTTAGGACTTTGTGTAAATTGTAAGTAAACTGATTGAGGCACTTCTCTCCACTTCATTTCCCTCTTATATGTTGAAATTACAGTCCTTTAGATAGATGATGCTTTCGTACTCTTAATGTCATGATTTTTTTGTTATTTCGCTCTTATTGGGCTATTGTTCTATGACATTACATTATTGGCTTATATCATTGATTCGCATGCCTAAACTATGTCCTTTTTATGGTATAAAGATGTGATATGATTGTTGGGAATAACATGCTATTAATGTAGTTATGTTATGGTATGACTTGATAATAATGTACTCATGTTTTGGGTTGCGTCATGTCGCACTTTACCATGCCTTGAAGTCCTGTTTGTGTCTTTTTTGACTTTATAAATTAGTTCATGTACCTAGGATCCATTACATGATTGAGATTAGCGGGATACATAGTCATTGGAATTTAGGGTTGTTAGCACTCTCCATTAGCTTGCGCGACATACGGGGTAATGGGACCCGGGGTAATCGGCAAGGATATACAAATCGCGCACTTGTGAGAGAGGTCATGCCCCTAGATAGTGGAATAAGCCTGATGTAATGTAACTACCGACCGATCGGACCTAGATCATTACCGCTTAGTCTAGTGACAGTCTCACTTTGTTTATATGTAGCATATCTTTGCATAATCCTCTTTCAACATTTCTTCGCTATTATTATGCCTTTAGATGTTTTCTATCATACTAGGAAATGTAGACAAATGTCTCTTAGATTTACTTTACTTTACTGTACTCACCGTCCTTTTTATGATGATGGGTGCAAATTCGTCGAGTAGTAAGCTAGGCAAGGAGAAGATCGACAACTACCTTTGAGCCTTTAGCATGCTCATATTTCAGAATTTTGTAGGGTTTTGATATTTTATATATTTACATAATTTGTCTTTCAGGTACTCGTGGGTTGTATATATATGGGTTGAGCAATAGTTCCCCGACTAGACACATGTTTATTTCACTGTTCATCGTCACTTCTATATATATGTACACATATGATCATTGTTTCCTGGTTTTCACACTTAAGATTTTATTTACGTTGCTTTCGCTAAACTATTAAGACTTCCGTTGAATAACTTATAAAATGTGCAAAGTTTTGATCGACCATAAAATTCATGAATAACAAGATTTGAGTAATACTTATTCTGACTAATACATTGTTAAGTCCTATATGGCTGAAAATTAAGTCTTAATGACGAGATTAGGCTATGCGGTGCCCCATAAATTCATAATTATATTCAAATTTTGCTCAAAACTTAGCAAGCTGAATAAGAAACGATCAAGATATATGATAAATCTATTTGGAAGTTACTTTAGCGTTTTCAACTATGGTTATATTTTTATTCCACTTTGTGTTTTGTTTTCGAAATGAGACAATACTTTTCTTCAAAGTATCATATTTTCATAAAAATAGGCTTAGATAACTTAGCTGGTCCTATCACAATTCCATTGTGATTTTCTAGTCAAAATTTAGCTTTATCTAAACAACTTCTATTTCTAAAAACACTTGTCACTTTTTTACTCTAATGAAAACTATTTTTGGAAGCAACTCTTAATTGGTTGTTGAATTAAACTAATATTTCATAGAATAGGTTTTCCCACATTACTTGTGCAATTGGTGTTAACTTCGTTCTACAAACCCAAGATATTCACATCTTGTGCTTCTAAAAAATTCTCAATTCCATTTCATATTTATTAAATGTTTCTCGATTATTTGAGTGTTTGTATTAGGTTTATCTAACATTTTTCTGAGAATTTCTATATTTTAATAGTTCGATATTCTCAACTTCAAAAAATTTAGGTTCGTGCTTACAGTCATGAACTCCTTAGATCTCAGTTCAACCAATTATCCATTAGTTTTGTAAACTAATTTTAATTAATCATTTACTTAAATATCTAACTACTTTACGATAATCTTTCATGAATTTAGACTTATCAAGTCTATTTCACTTCCAATCACACTTAGTTATCATATAATAAGTTTATTCTCTTTTTAACTCTCTATTCTTAGTATTGAATAGATAAGGAGAATAAAATTCTTATCGTACATTTGGTGATAATTCAATAATACATATCAAATATAACACAATACTAAAGTATTACTAGCTCACAGCCACTTCCTAGCTAATCACAACCTCAATTATAGAACCATGTTCCTCAATTCTATCAGTTCTCAAACTCACCCCTTAGATTCCTCCAATGTAAGTTAATTTCAAGAGCCTTAACCCAAACTTCCCAATCAACTAAATCCTAACTCAACTTCAATATTGTTTCTTAGATTTTCTTAATTGAGTTAAACCATAACTCGATACCAACTCTGTCAGGACCCATTTCATTAAGTGTGACGACCTGCTTAATTGCTTAACTTCAGACTAGGATCCAACTCAGACCCATGTCGACGTTGCAGGTTAGTCTAGGCATGTCCTGCCAAGGTAAAATTTATTGTTATTTTTATGCGATGCTAGTATAATGTCTATATTTTAATTAAATTTCCAAAAACATTACACTATTCATATACGCATTTTGCATGAGTTAAGAATGCGGCGGGTAGCACCTCGAGTGTGGCAGCCCTAAACTCTAAGGCCGCCGTGGGATTCACCACGTCACATTACACGTTAACAAGCCTCGCCACGTAGTGTCCTACTTATCTAAGACGCTGCACGACCTAGCTTGATTGCTTACAGATTTTACATTAAACTCTAACTTAGCTAATTAATTTTCATATAATTATTAGCGATTTAAATTGGTCGATTAATCAGTTTATCAAACATTAATAAAATTTTTATAGTAGAAGTCTTTAAGTGAATAAATTATGCAATATTTAACAATCCTAAGTAGTTGAAAACACGGTAAAGAAATACCATGTATATATTAAAGGCGAATTAAGTACATCAAAATATCCATATATATGTATTAAGTGTTCTACAGTCCCCAAAACCGTAAGAAAAGTAAATACATACATATTGTAATCAAACACGAGATGGCATCAATATCTCAAAGGTAGTCGCCTAATACCTCCTTGCCCTTGCCCTTGCTCGTCAAAGGATCTGCACTTGGTCACCTAACAAATACAGGAACGAGTCCACTGAGTAAAATCCCAAGAGAAGTCCACATAATATTCATGAAATAAAATTGATATACTACGAGACATGCGAATATAACACCTGGCAACATTAAGTTATGTTCCCATGAATGTAGGCGACATACGACAAGCAAAAATAGCAGCATATAATGTAACAACAAATACCAGTAAAGCAAGCTCAAAAATAAAGTAACAATAAAAAAATGAACAACTGAATAATCGAGCCCCGATTTAAACCAACCGGTAGTCGATAAAAAAGGCGGGAACCACACATATACTTACAGGCTTACAATGACTAAACCCTAACTTCGGTTAACGGATGAACCCTTTCCATACACTATTTAAAGTCAATGGAACACCTTAAATCCTTCTCGATGGTCGTAGATATATTCTACTGCCGTCGACACGAGCATTAAACATAAGTAGCCCGTGCAAGTGATTTAGCTACAACCAATATATACACAAACCGAAATTAGAGTGAAAAATCAATGTATGCCCACCAGTAGTCACACATATAATCTAATACTAATAAAAAAACAATGAATTATGTGAGGCATTCCAATGGGTTTACGCACATCAAATACGTCGAATCCTTGCCCGCGAAACCCCTAAACCGACGCCGAAAGTGTACTTGATGCCCCGCTCAACTTTCTGGGTCCCTAGTATCAAATTAATCAAAATAAATTGGGTTTAGTTCAGGTCAAATGGGTTTAGGAACCTTAACCTAAAATAACTCCTTAAAACTAAACAACATTCAAATTTTAGTCTTGTATTGCAGCGCAATTTAAGGCATGAAATTGTCTAAGTTTTTGGTCTCTATCTTAGCTTTTCAAAGAGGTTTGGTTTGCAAAATTTCAATTTAAAATGAAAGAGATATCGCAATTTTACCAAAAATAGCTCAAATTATAACTTAATCCGACCAACAGATTTAAAAAATTTATTTCTCCAAATCTATAATTTCAGAAATCGTGATATTTGGTCACAAGGTAGCTAACATACCCAATAACAACATAATAAAGATAAGCTCATTTGGATAAGTTATTAGAGAGTTATGCCTTTTGAAAGTCTAGTTTCAAAAATCTTGTAATGCATTCAATCACCTATTTGTAGATCACTTTAAGACATGAAAACATTCGACTTGCAAAATTTTTAGTAGGACAAAGTTGTTCCCCTTTGAGTTAGCTTTCAAATGCCACTAGATTGGGTCTATTTTGATTTAAAAGGAGGAAGTTATGACCAAATTACATAGGATGGTTTATAATACAACATGCAGAATTTCAAATTTTGATCTTACAACTTCAAAATTTCTTATCTTTTTTATTTCAAAATCAAATTAAGAACTTCATAATAGCTGGATTATAGCTTGAAATGAGGAATCCAAATATATGAACCAATTTCAAAGACTCAATTATCTATCATATGAAAATAACCAAAAACCAAAACTAGTTTCAAATTTGAAATAGAGAGATGTGTACCTAGGGTTGATGACACTTTGATTTTAGCTCCAACTCTCCTTGATCTCCCTGGATTTTTCAGCCAAGACCCTCCTCAATTTCTCTAGTTTTTTAGCTCAAATGTATATGTTGAGCTCCTCCATTAAGTATAGGCCTTATATACTTATATTAGTAAGTGAATTAGTTAGCCAAATCTTTGATTTACTATTAGTTAATTACTAGGACATATGTCCTCCCTCAATGCCACTTGTCCCACATGAAAGCCACTCATCTTGCCTTGTTATATGTATTCTAAGATCATCATTAGGTTCAATAAGGGTTCAATTAATTCCTATCAACTATATGACTTTATTTTATCTTAAATCAAATTAATTCACCTGGGCACATAATTAAATGTGTTTAGTGTGTTTAGTCATATATTTAACATATTTGTGGTCACACTAACCCCTGATTACCTAGCACTCGATGCCCCACATCCCAACATTCTGTGTCCCGCACCTCGACACGCATCTCGATGTACCTACCCGTCACAATTCTCCCGTTAGCAACATACACACATGTGATGCAATACAATAATATAATGATTTTAAACACCGCATTACAAGCAACCATCATCCATGAATAACATTTACCCTCGATTCTCGTATCCGAGTCAACCAAGTTGTCCACGTAACACCTAAATTACGATCGTTAATCCTTAAGATTAATGCTAATCCTAGTTTAATTAATTTGGGTCGTTACATCGAGATTTATGTAAACACGACTACGGGGTTTGGTAACATAAAAAGGAAAAAACTTACCTTAGTTGAACAATCTAAACAAGTTATATAAATTTCCTAAGCTAAGGTAATGTATCAATTAAATTTTTACATAAGTATGAAAATAAAATCAAAGAAATGGCGGGCCTCGAGATGCGTGAGGTGCCGAGTAACCAAGTAGTTAAGGCTTAGTCTATTTGTGGTGTTTAATATATTAATATGTTTTGGACTAAGCTAACTAATCCATTAATGTGCCTATAGTATGTATTTTTGTTTAAGTTATGAAAATATAGCCTAAGGTTGGGACAATTTATTTGGACCCTAAATCAACCTTGAGATGGACCATTTAGAGGATAGAATTACACATTAGTGACAATAAGGGCTTTAATGATTTGAATCATGAGCCTAGATGAGCTTTGGATAGTGCAAGGACAGTTAGATGAAGGGCAATGATCTTAAGAATTGATCCATATATAACTAATACTTAATCAATTCATTCTTAAACATGCAAATCTTGAACTTAGCCTTAAAAGATTTGGAGAGGAAGGAGTGCCTTTGTTGAAAACTCAAAATTTGAAAAGCTTTTCAAGGTGATCTAGGAGAACTTTAGCTAGAAACTTCATCATTTAGCTTGAGGTAAGCAAAACCCAAGCCATTTCCTATCAAGTCACATGCTTTGATTCACCAATACTAGCTAGAATTTAGGGCTTTGGTGTAAAATGGGTTCCCTTTATTGTTTTTATTTCATTGGGACTCTGGATTTTGATAAAAATGGATTTCAAAACTGAATTTTTCATGTTTTCATTGATGATGAATGAATGCATGAATTTGATCTTATAATTGTTGTTGTTGGCTGTTATTTTGGTGTTTGAAGCTCCCCTATGAGTCGATGATGGGGTCGATGGCGATAGAGAGAGCCAAGAGTCACGCTAGGGGTTAGGAAGGTTAGAATTCCCAAGTTGGGAATTATGTTCCCCGACCTAAGTAGCGTGCTAATACAGAGTATTAGTGCACAACCTTACCTAGGTAGGACTAAGTCCTGAAGCACGGGTAGCGTGCTAATGAGTTTTATTAGCGCGCTACCCATTAGACAACTAGAGCGCTAATGGCCTTCATTAGCGTGCTAACTGTAGTTCAGGGCCGTTTTTGACAACAAATTATTTAAGGGATTGATTTTATACCTAAGACCTAAAATACCTCTAAACACCTCAGAATGACTTAAAATTCGATGTGTAGCACACTCAGGGCATATGGAAGTTTAATGGATCGTTAGACGGGTATAGGGGTATAAGCGAGCAACGAGGACCGAGTATTCATTGCTTTTGTGTAAGTAAACCAACGAGAAACTTCTTTAGCATTCCACCATTTTTCTTGATTAAATATCGCTATTTTATTGAGACTTTTACGCTAATTATAGGCAGTGCATGTAATTCATTCCCACGTGTGTCTGTGATTGGTCAACAGGACGGGCATGGTACTAACTCGACACCATGATGGTTTGCGCAAATTCGGGAGTTGTCATATGATATTTTCCATGATAGTGACTACGTATGAGACTTGTCTCCTCAAGTCCAATTGGTACGGGAAGGAGTGCACATGAAGCTTAACTCCGTCACGGGTTTTTTCTCGAGAGGCGTTGGTCGAAAGTGCAAGTTTTGTCAATGAGGTCCTCTATTCGACCATGAAGCATTTGCTAGGGAATACCTCGCCAACAGGGAATTCTTAGTTTAGCAAATTGTAATCCCCAGGGCTCGACATACTCTTACCACACATGCGTCCCGACTTTGCTTTCTTGTTTTGACTTATATTCATGCCATTTAATTTCCAGTATATTTTACTTACCTGCATGAATTAAAGCCACTTTATTTAAATTCTTGTGAATATTAACTAAACTTTTATGAGATTAACTCACTAAAACTTATCTTCTTCTGGCAAGTTGCAGATCCTACAGCGAACCGGTGAAAGTCGTGCTAGGCGACTTCATTTGATTTCTGAGAGCTCCCTCTAGCTGATATGGTTAGTGTTTGTACTTATTATACTATTGTCTTTTGGGTACTTTGGGAGACTTGATACATAAATACATGTATATTATTTATGATTTTACTTATTTTGTCGCCTTGCTATATACATGGTATCTTTTTGCAGGGTTTTACATTACTTAGGGTTTGTTTAATTGTAGAAATTTCTTACTTTGCTATATTGCATGCTAAACAGAAAGACTTATGTTATAATAAACAACTTAAATGTCAATAACCCACATACACAAGTTGTAGAATGTTAAAACTTAGTCTATAAACCATGAAAATACTTCAGTAACTTGACAATTGACTAAGTAAGCTAAGAATTGCCTAACTGGTCTAATTAAATGTGATTTCTCATATAATACTAGAATAATTGGATAAGTCTAAGTAATAGAAAAGAATGGCAAAGTATATGTCGTGGGCCGTCAAAGACAGGTGTGCAAGTGATATAATAAGACCTGGTGACATGTCTCACGACGTGGCGGTGCCTTGCCTTGGAATTTGGGACCGTCACATTAAGTCCCCTACATTTTCTAATCAAATTAGTCTTTCAGATAGATCCATTAACAATCTTAATTTTCTAGTCCTGAATATACATTACAATCCTTAAGTCATATTTAAGGTTTCAATCTCCAAATGTGAAGTTGTTGGGCTATGTGCCCTAGGTCAATCTTATTAACATTGTTATTTTGGTTAATAAAATAGAAAATTTCATTTGTTGTTTATTATTGTAATTGGTTTGCATCTTTACATTATAATAAAATATATGGATGTATCCTAAATGTCTTTAGTCAGTCATTATATTGGGAACTATAGTGAATTAATAATAGAGTGAGTTTTGATTGATGGTCATGTGATGATCATGCATCTAAAGATACGAATCAAAATCATGATTATTGTTTAAGAAACAAGCTACTAGACCAACCAGGTATGAGAACACCACATGAATTAAGTTATATGTGTTACTCATGATAGGTATATTCATTTAGTTCTCTGACTTGAGAGTACTAAAACTTTAACATTAGGATCATAGTGATTTAATAGAATCAAACATTGTCTTTAATCATATGATTATAAGGGTTGTGATCGTTTACTATGTGAATAATATGAGAAGATGTGTAATCGAGATATAACTTGTCCCTCTCATTCTAGAGAGATATCAGTGGATCCCTCGATATGTTAGACAAAAAATGGCCAAGTCCAAATGAATTGATATGATCAATGTCAATTTAATATTTTCACCTAGAGAACGAGACTAGTAAGATTGTATATTAAGGGTGACTTTTCCATGCCTTATATTTAATCAATTGATATTTTACAACAAAATGATATGATATGCACTATTGATTAGGTTGTATCGATTTTAATATTCGTGCAACTTGGGTAGTCATAATGCCTTGCTAGAGACCGCTTGTGACTCGGGTACCAAAATGGTTTTGGTTCCATGCCAACGTTGGATGAACCTATTGGGTCGCACACAAAGAATTAATTTATGTTATTTTAAATAATTTGGAACAATGAATTTTATATGATAAAATCCAAAACAAAAAAATCCTTAAGATGTGTCAAATTAATACCACTTTAAGTAGGGGTATATTGGTAATTCACCAATATGGCTTTATACAAGGGTCGCATAAATAGGCGTGTTAAGTGAATTCACATTACGGTAGGAATTAGGATAAAATTCTTATTTTTAGAAAACGAGTTAGGACTCTAAGCCGTTCTAGAGTTTTTAGGGAGGACGAAAAGTTGTTTTCGTGTTCTCTACGGACTAGCACTCGGATTCTCCATTGTTGTTCATGTGTGGAGTTCTGATAGAGGACGTTCATTTCTAGCAACTCTAAACAACGATCAAAATTAAGAAGCAAACTAGCGTTTAAGGTACGATTTACTTTTGTTAATCAGTTCAATGAGATTCGAATTTGATCCTTTGGGGTTTTGAAATAAAAATTTAAGATTTCCGCTGTGTTTTGAACCCTGAAAACTCGTTGGAAGTAATTTCAGAAACCATTCTCTTAGAATTTCATATTTTACAAAAATCTCAATAGAGGCTCCCTTAAAATTATGATGCCGATACCGAAAACCTGATAAAATAGCTTTGGGAGAAGACGTAGAAGGACTCATATCTCCACAATAGTTCAAATTCTAACATCAAAATGGATTAAAAGATAAAATTTGCATCAAGTTCACAAGTTTCAACCTTAAAACTCGATTATAGTCATATCAGCTCCATAATCCATATTTACATCAAAATGAACCATAAACCGTCTCAAAATTCTCTCTAATTATACCATGAAATCTTTATAACAGTTTCATAACCAATCCATGATATACTCTCAACCCGAGAATCCTTAAACACAATACTTAACAAAAACAATATACGATAAGAAAAGAAGTCAAAGAAAATCACCAATAGACTTCTATGTTTTTTCTTTCTTATTTATGCACCGTATATCTGACATTATTAAAAACAACTTGAAGATGTCAGGCAAGTAAAATCCTACATTGGCATGTACTCCTGCAAATGTTAGTCTGAATACGTGGATACATGTAATTGCATTACCAAATAATCAACAAATATATATAGTAACGTTAATCCGTCCATTCCAATTTGAAGTTTACAAATAGATCGCGCAATCCAAAAGTGAATCTAAAAATCTTAGTATGAGTTCAAATGCATGCTCATCGGAATTGATATTGCCGCTTAAAGTTTCACTTGCATCTAGTATATTTCACCTAGACGGGATACTTAATGTCGACTAGATTTACTCGCACCTACTATGTTTCACCTAGGTAGGATACTCATTGAAACCAAACATAGCAACTCTATCCATATGATATGAATGCATGACCAATCAAAATGCAAATGCAATGCAAACATAATTCAAATGCTGGTACAAAGATAACTCAATAATAGTAAAGGTCACATTAAGGTTTACTTACAACCAACCAAATTTGAGCTAAGTTTTTGGGTTGTTAGAGTGTTAGATCAATTCAAAATGGCTCCAATAGCTTTCTTACCTACCTACTTATAATGGAGGTCAAAGTTCAAGTGATACTAAGTCTTGAAACCCCACGAAAGTTGTGGCCAAAATATGCTCGAAAACTACTTCCAAAAATAATAGTTTATAACAATTTCAACTAGCTTTAAACTAGTTAACTTAGGGTGGCTTTTTAACCTTGAAAACCTTAGTATTTTTCATATTGACCAAAAAGGAAGTTATAGAACTAATTTTGTACTTTCCATAGACTCTAAGAACACTCAAATCGTATCACAAAAGGAGAAGTAATGAAATTTTCCAATATAACATTTTGATTAGGCAAACTTTATTAATTTTGAACTAACAAAACTTCTCCAAATCAATATTTACGCAATTAAATCCTCAAAACTCGACATCAAGCACCACGAAACCAATCCATACCGAATTCAAAATATTCTCACAGCTCATGGAGTCAATTTGGATCAAAGTCAATAATCAATTCATCTAAAATCCTAATGTAAATCATTTTCAACAATAAAAACATTTCAAAAGAGTTCTCAACTGAATCGCATTATTTCGACTCACTAAAACCCTAACCACGTCCATGGAAGTTATCCAATCGGCGCAAATCTACCCAATACACTAATTCACAATCATTTCTACCAATTCCCATAAAAATCCCACGATATAAATCTAAAAATTGCGAGAATTCAAATTTCAATTTAGAGAAATGTCAAGAATTGAGAATTTACCAAATCTCGAGTCAAATACCTTGTTTCTTTCGTAGAAACTTAATTCAAATTGACTGTCTCGCGATGTTGCATAGTGTTCTAGGGAGAAACTAGATGAAAATCCGATTTATGGAGATTATGAGCAAAAGATCACTTTAAGAGGTTGAGGAGAACGAAACGTATTTCGTTCTTTTGAAACAAAATCCAACAAATTTGTTTTGTTATATATATACATACACATATAAACCTTGAACTGCCTGCCTGAGCAATTTAATTTTTTTTATTTAATAATTCTCAAAAATCTTTATTTTAATGTGTTTTGACTTCGGTGCTAGTTTTGGATATGATTCATCACTAAATTGATTCAAACTCTCGACTAAACTGTCCAATTTCATAAAATGCCAATAATCATGAGTTTGGTCACACTAAAATCCCAAATACCTTAAACTTGTCCATAACATGCTAAAATCTTACGGACATGTCTTCTTGCCATACATAACTAAAGTTGCACCTATTTGGACCCATTATTAATCTTGGCCACTGCAATCGACACGTAACTCGAGACAAAGTCTTGCACCAATTTCGTTCTCATTTTACACTACCACCAATCTTGACTTGCATGCAAATTGAGGTAAAGCTTCACGTGACACTTAACACTTGATTTACTAGTTTCGAGCAACTAATAATTTTTAGTTTCACTCATGCCCTTCAGACATGCACTTGCAACCTCGATTTAAACAAAAATTGAGGAAACATCTAAACACACTGACTTTGATAAGTCAATAATTAGACACATTTTATAGTGTAATTTAAGTTGATTTTTAGTATAAATGATGATATTACACTAGGTATTCTATTCTTTTTGTGATTTTAGGTTTTAAATAGAAAAATGAAGAAATGGAAAAAAAAGAAAAGCAAAACAGTCAACTGAAAAAATAAACCAGTGATTGGCTAGCGATTTAGATTAACACTAGAATTCGCTAGTTAAATCTGCACAGAAGAAGGCCAGCGAATCCATAGCAAATTTGAGAATAAACTATAAGTCATTAACTAAATCGATGGAGCACTAAGAGATAAACTTAGTAATTTGCTCACCGATGTGTATAAGTTAGGAATCGCTGAGAAATCACTGAGGTTTTTTACGAGTTTTTTAGTTTACTATGAAGTAATTGAGTTTATCTATGATATGTATAAGTAGGGAGGCTATAAAAAAGGCCAGAGAGCTTCGAAATAACTCGCTCCTTTTGCTTTTAACTCTTTTCCTTTTGCTTATTAGTTTTATTATCTATTTTTGAAGATACTTTAGAGCTTTTGATTTATTAAGCTATTTATTCATTCATTATGTCTTTTAATTATGTTTATGCATTGTTTATTTCTAGCATGATTGAGTAGTCTATTACTCTAAACAAATCCTAAACAATGTTGTATATTTTGGATTACTAGATAGTTTAATTAAGGAATCATGTACTTAATGCTTTATATCTATTCATACACGTCAATCACGGAATTAACAAGTTGTTTTTGCTTATTACAACTAAAGGAGATTAGTATTGCATACATAGATGCAAAAGTATTATGTAGTGTTAAGATTCAGATTCATGTCTATAGTTATTGACAACAATTAAAGAAGTAGTAACTAGGATTAATCTATAGGACATTTACCAAGTGGATGTCTTAGGTAGTTGTGTTCTAAATTGTTTATTATGCGGCTTCGGTAATATTGGCTTAGAAGTAGTAACGCTTCGTCGTGTTAACTCAACAAGATCTTTACATCCGTCTGATCCTAAAACTGATAGAACTTTTAATCGAAGTTTAAGAAAACAAAAACTTAGGGAAAATTTAGTTAATAGGATGGAAAACAACAATAATGATGTTGATGACAATGTCATTATTAATAACAATGATAAAATAGTTATCAATAATAATAGAGAACTCAGTTTTCGACAACCAAATCAAAATGTTATAACATATGAGCCTATGTGTATAGCATACCCCGATGGATTTCCTAAATTTGAACTTAGATCTGGATTTATCGTGCCTTACCTAACTTCCACGATAAGGACAATGAAGTCCCATAAAAATTCATAAGGGAGTATCAACACAAAATTAATGGGATGAAACTGAAAGAAGGAACTTTAGATCAAGTCAAATTTAAGGCTTTTCCTTTCGTATTAAAAGATCAAGCACAAGGTTGGTTGTTCTATCTTTCACAAGACTCGATAACTACATGGACTCAAATGTTAGAAGCTTTCCTAGATAAATATATGCCTGCTGAAAAAATTAGTTCCTATAGAAAGCAAATTACAGTTGCTAAGATGAAAGATGATGAAAACTTTAATAAATTTTAGGATAGATTTCAAAGAATAATTTCTTCTTGTCCACAACATGGATATACTCAAAAAGCTTTATTAGAATATTTTTATGAAGGACTCAATCATTTTGAAAAAAAACTACTAAACACAGTATGTGGTGGATCTTTATTTGAAACAACCCCTGCTTTATTGAAAGAAATAACGAGTAAGATGACAAAACAATCTAAACAAATTAGTGAAAAAGTTTAATCCTCAGGAAAGAAACTCTATAAAGTGGATAGTAAGAAAAATAATGCAATCGATGAATTATCTAAGATGGTTAAGCTATTAATTAACAAAAAATCTAATCAAGTTAAGGCTTACGGATTCTATAATGAGGTTACACATCCTATGGATGCGTGTCCTACTATACAAGAAGAAAATATCGAAGAGGTTAATGTAATGATGAATCGATTTTCTAGTCCCCCAAGAAATCAATATGTTGATAATACTTATTATCCTGGAAGACCAAATCCAAATCTTAGTTATGTTCCACAAAATAAAAATTATAACACTTATAGACCTTATACAACCTGCACCTAATCGACAGCCTCAACAAAACAATCAACCTATAAATCCAAATTTAGAGCAAATACTGAACAACTTTATGAGTCAAAGTCATCAAAATTTTACACTGATTTCTCAAAATCAAATTAAGACTAATATTACCATTAATGAATTGAAAGATTAGTTAAGTCAAATGAATTTAAAAATAAATAGGTTAAATACTGAACATAATAGTCAAATTAAAACACCTACTCAAATAAATGTTGCTCTTACTAATCAAGCACAAGTTAATGTTATATTCGGTAATAAGAAAGACACACCTACAATTGGTAAGACAGCTAAACAAAGTAATAAAAAGAAATGTCAAAAGATTATTGAAGAAGAAAAAGAAAAATGATGGCTAATGTCATTCCTACTAGATAATGGATGGCTGAACAATTGAAACTCACGCCTTTTCCTAGAAGGTTGTACCCATGGTATTTAGCCAGAATTAAAGCATATGAAAAGTCTTTACAAAAGTCCAAATTAATTGATAAGGATGAAAATGATGATATTTCTGATAATCTGAATGAGGACATGTGTTCATATTCTACTGTTCCACAACGATTAGCCGACATTAAGGAGGAAGAAATCAATGAAGACATTCTTGAATCATTTAAGAAGATAAAAATCAATGAAGACATTATTGAATCATTTAAGAAGATAAAAATCAATGAACCATTGATGGAATCAATTACGCAATTTTCTAATTACGATGAAGTTTTGAAAGAATTCTCTGAATCAAAATCAAATTTTTTGAAGAATCTAAAGAAAACTTAGGACAAAAAATATCTGCTTTAATTAAAAAGAAAATACTTGAGAAATGTTTTGACCCAAAGATGTTTGGAATTCCTATCACAATAGGAGCTTCTTTAATAGACTTTGTTATGTGTGATCTCGGAGCGTCAATAAACGTTATGTCGCTTAAGTTATATGAATAAATGAAAATAGGTTCACTGACCAATATATCTATTAATCTTATTTTAGCTGACAATACCGTTGTTAAACCTTATGGTTTACTAGAAGATGTTTTAGTCAAAGTTAATAACTTAATATTTCCAACTGACTTCTATGTCATGGAAATGGGAGACTCAATATCAACTAAGTCCCCATCTATACTTTTAAGAAGACAACTAAAATGAAACTATATATCTTTGAAAAAACAATGTCTATTGAGCTTGAAAATAAAATTGTCACTTTTCATTTGAATGATGAAGATATCTATGGAGAATCTGATGAATTTGATAATGAACAAACTGAAAATAATGTATTTTTAGAATTAAATCATCATGAAGCTAAAAATATATGCTATAAATACAGTAACAGTGGAAGACGGAAATGTTAAAACCACGAACAAGCAAGGCAAAGAAACTGCTAATCAACATACCATGACCCAAGAATGGAGGGTTAAGCAATCAAACAATGTTCAGAATAACAACATGGAGGAATTTAAATCAACAAAAGATAAGAAGAAGAAAAAGAAGAATCCAACAATTGTCAAGCTCGATGATCCACGAGATATATACATAAACATAAAGGTCAAATGAGCATGGTACTTTAAAGCTATATGTGATAAGGGTTCTAGGTCAAATTACATGCCAATTCATTTTTCCCTTCACACTCAATTAGAATTTAATGTACTTGCTTCTGAAAAAAGTTGCCCTCCTAATCGAGTATTCAGTAAAAGCAATTGGTGTGGTTACTAATGTACCAGTTTAGATTGACAAGTATATTATTCCCCAGACTTTTTGGTTATGCCACACTTCATTAATGAAGATCCTTTATTAATTTTAGGATGACCTTTCTTAGCCACTTCGCAAGCTGTCATTGATACTTTAAATAAGACAATTACCTTTTGAGTGCATGGCCGAGCAATCACTTTCTGGAATGGCACAAGAGTGGATAATCCTATACGTAAACTTATAGAACTAGTCTAGAATTGCATGGTTTAGTCGAGCCAACGACAGTAAACAAAAGCGCTTTATGGGAGGCAACCATACTGTATCTTTATTTTCTATTTTAGTATTAGGATTACTTAGTCGTTTTTATATTCTCTCAATTTCTGAATCTTATAATGGGGATATTTTAGGAATTCAATTTCGGAATAATTTCATGCAAGAGGGGTTGATCGAGCCAATTTATTTTTATACTATATTATTTTATGCATTAGGTTTGTGGTAATTAGTTATTTATGGCAAGAAAATAAATCATTTAATATATATCTTAGTTAAATTCTAAAATTTTGAATATTTCCACCTTTATAAATATATATGTGTGATAATTAATTTGGAAAATTAATTTAATTGAACAACAGTAAAATTAAACCAACGATGTCCCAGCGATTCTAGTTTAGCAGTTTGCAAAACTTTCAGTGTAAATTCGAAGTCAACGATTTCTCATCGATTCACGTTTATAACTAGAAATCGCTGAACAAATTGTTGAGTCACTGAAGGTCATTTCCAGTGATTTTATCAGTGATTCCTCAGTGAATCCACTTAAACCCTGATTTACTGGGAATGAATTCAAGTTTTTAAAAAACAAAACCCCAAATCAGCACATTATGAGTTTTGAGAGTATAGAGCCACCTTGGGCTTGAGCAAAGGAGTTCAAATAGGAGCTTGGGAGAGTCTAGAGAAGTAATCTTGGATTCAATAATTGAAAGAATCACTTTCAAGAAGGTAATTAGCTAAAGCCCTAATCTATTATGGATTAAATCTTTGGTTTTTAGTTAGTTTTGGATTGATTGTTAGGATAAGAACTTAATTTCAAAATTTTTAATTTAAAATGGTTTTAATATCCAATGCATTTTATTATAATACTAGTATGAGAGTGATGTGATGATTCGCTTATCACTATCGAATTTTTGACCTATTTTTCATGTATGGCGAGTAGATTAGATTTTATAAACAAGCTAATTTGAGAATAAGTTTCAAATGAGTTTGGGGGTTTTGTGAACATTTATCGATTGATTTGAATTACTTACAAAGTTTGTTTTTCCTAATGCTATTTTATCAACAACTTTCATATGAATCTCAAAATCTCAATTTCATAAAAGTTTTTCCCAATGATTTCTTATTCTCGATAGATAGTTGAACTTTATCGAATACTTTTCCAACAAAATTTGATCCCAAATGATTTTACAAGTTCCTTCTTTCACCTAAGATATTCCAAATGGCTGGAGGTGGTAAGGGAAGAGGCTCAAGAGAAGAGAAGGGAAAAGGAAAGTTAGTAGAGAAATCAAAATAAAAAACTAAAGTTTTGCAAATCTAATATATATATATATATATATATCTTTCAACACACCTAGAATTAGACCGTAAAGAAAACTTACTCCACCTTTTTCATTTAGTTATCACACCAAGGATGATTATGTGGATGAGAAGAAAGTAGAGGAAATTGATCAAAAGATACAGATGGAGGAGAATAACTATGAATTGAGCAAAGAAAATTTTGTGAATAAAAAGGCTTATGATAAATTTAGGAATGATATGATGAATGATAGGAAATTGATCCCGAAAAGGGATTTAATGTGAAAAATGAATTGAAGTATAGGCCTAGGGTTTTAGACATCATAGAGACGAGAAACCGGGGTTTACTGACTAGAGATTACAACCACCTAGATCTAGAGGATGTTCCTAGTGAATGTGGTTGTGAAGCTTTAGTGCGAGAATTTTACGCCAATGCATATGGAAATGAAATTAAGACTAAGTCCCGAGTTAGAGGGATGATAGTGGACTACTCGGTTGCAAGAATAAATTGATATTTTAGATTACCAGATTTTCACCAAAAATAAAATGACGATTACCCCAAACTCGAGTATGGAATTAAATACCATTTCCCCACATAGACAATGATGGGATGTTTAGAGGCAATCAATGGAGATGGATTTATTTTTGACATGAAGGGGTATCCCAAGCACATAACCACAAATTTTTTTAGGAATACCACTAAAGCTTGGTGTTATTTCATCAACGCCATCTTATAATCTAGCCTGCAATACTATGAAATTGTGAATTACAATGCCACCCTACTTTACCATATCTTCATGGGGTTAGGAACTTGGATGTTGGCAAAATCATTTTTGAATCCATTAGAAGTGCCATCACCACTAAGAAGAACGATAGACTACCATTTCCCTTGATAATTACGACTTTTTGTAGGATGGACCAAGTCAACATGGCATACCTCGAGTTGGATGTTTTACCAAAGAAGACCATCACTGATGAAGTAATATAGAGATACGGTAGAGTGAATGGTTATGTGGACACCGAGGATGAGAGAGATAAAGTTGAGATAGTGAGATGAGAAATCGAGCAGAGAAGGAAAATTAGAGATGACACGAGGAGAATCTTGGAATACATGTCGAAATCTCAAAATGATCCGAACGTGGAGCAACCTGCTAGGGACTATGAAGAGTTATATATGGATGAGTGAGAGTTGCAATCTTATGCAATCATATGACCACTCTCCGCAATCAAGATATGGTATTCGAGAACTAAAGAGCCTTAACAAGGAGCATCCATAGAATGGAGCGTATGATGGTCAGGATGAACAAACGTCAAGGAGGCACATCGGCTCATGTACCATATACATAAATGAGATTACCGCTTAGAAGTAATCTTGATGTTCCAACATTGCCAGGTCAGGAATACCACCTCAACGACCCCACCGTGAGCTACCAGTCCTAGAGGATTGATCCAACAAAGGACGATGATGATGCGACTTCTGGACTCCGACATTGACTTCATTCTTCTATTCCTTTTCTCTGTCTCTAAGTGATGTAGTGAGATTCCTCTATGTGATTTTGGTAGTGGTTATATATTTTATGTTTCATGGTTATATACATTCTGTTTATGATTATATACTATGTTTACATTCTATTATATGCTTGGATATGATATTTATTTCACTTGTTCTATAATGGTGATGTTTATTCATTCAATTTTTATGCACTATGTCTTTTTAAATTCTCTTAATTTCATGATTTGTCACATTTATTTATATTGTATAATTCTTTTGTACTTCACGTGGTATGTTTGTTCTAATGAAACCGAACTTCATTTTTAAACCTTGAGGACAAGGTTCAGAAGGAGTTTGGGGGTATTTGAGGTGAAGTATGGAATTGGTGAAAGGAAAGAAAGGTAGAAGAAAAGTTCGGAATTACTTTTAATCCGATATTCAAGTAAGTTGACAAAAATTTCCATAGTTTCTTCCTAAATCAAGTAAGTGTGAATTTAATTTTCTTTATTTTTAGTTAGGAAAAGAATGAAAATGAATATATGTAATAGATTTTGAATGGAAGTGTTTATTTACCCAAGTGTTTATACATATAAAGCTATTATGCCACAAGTGAAAGAAGAAATGGGTTAGAAATCTATGAATTTGTAAAATTTAGAAAAAAATACTTTCTTCAATTTTAGTGGACAGTGGGAAGTGTTAACAAGAGTTTATAAAATAATTATATAGAGAATCCTTTAGATTCCAAAGGAAATGGAGCAAGGAATCTATAGTGGAAAAAATGTGAGAATGTCTAAAGAAAATGGAGCAGGGACTCAAAAGCAAAAGTAAAAAAGAATAATTAGAATGGAGTAGAAAAAGTTATGATAGATAAAAAGAAAAGATTGATGTTCTTAAAACTCTTCAAATGAAAAGATTTAACTCAAGTACTTACAACTAGAGTTGAATGAAGTATTTCTTAATCTAACATGTTCTAAATGACATATTCATTGGTATCTTGGCAAAATTCTTGTTGATTTTGATTGTGGTACTATTATAAAATATTTTATAAAATTGAAACTAATCTAGTGATTTTTGTGTTTTGAGATTCTATATTAGTTATTATAAGCTTAATGCTTGTCAGTGGAGAGTGAAAAAACCTATGTTATGCACTAGCCTTGACAATGAAGTTTAAATTCTAAATAGTGTTACATTAGGAGGTTGAGTTATCATTAAGGGATGTTTTGATTTGACTAAATCATTCTATTCTATCATAACTTTCATTTACTTGTGGGTAATATATTTCTATTTGAAAATCATTTCTATTATTTAAAGTTACAATGAATTAGATTGAAATAGGTTCATTGAGAATGAAAAGAGAATATGATTAAGAGTATTCATTTGCTCAGGACAACAAAGTGCTGAGTTTGGGTGTATTTGACAAGTCAATAATTAGACACATTTTATAGTGTAATTTATGTTGATTTTTAGTATAAATGATGATATTACACTAGGTATTCTATTCTTTTTGTGATTTTAGGTTTTAAATAGGAAAATGAATAAATGGAAGAAAAGAGAAAGAAAAGCAAAACAGTCAACCAAAAAATGAACCAGCGATTAGGCAACAATTTGGATTAACAATAGAATTCTCCAGCAAAATCGCCAGCTGAATTGGTGGAGCACTGAGAGCTAAACTAAGTGATTTGCTCTGCGATTTGTGTATAAGTTAGGAATCGTTGAGAAATTGCTGAGGTCGGTTAGGAGTTTTTAGATTAGTATGAAGTATTTGAGTTAATCTATGATATGTATACGTAGTGAGACTATAAAAAGGCCAGAGAGCTTTGAAATAACTCACTCCTTTTGCTCTTAACCCTTTTTCTTTTGCTTATTAGTTTTATTGTCTTTGTTTGAAGATACTTTGGAGTTTTGATTTATATTAAGGTATTTATTCATTCATTATGTCTTTTAATTATGTTTATGTGTTGTTTATTTTCAGCATGAATGAGTAGTCCATTATTCTAAACAAACCCTACACAATGTAGTATATTTTGAATTCTAGATAGTTATAATTAAGAAATCATGTACTTAATGCTTTAGATCTATTCATACACGTCAATCACGAAATTAACAATTTGTTTTTGCGCATTACAACTAAAGGAGATTAGTATTGTATTCATAGTTGCAAATGTGTTATGTAGTGTTAAAATTCAGATTCTATGTTTATAGTTATTGACAACAATTATAGAAGTAGTTTATTATGCAGCTTCAGTAATATTGGCTAAGATTAGACATGATTTTCATTGAACTTAATTCTCTCGCATTTCTATGGTGTTGCATTTTATCCAATGGGTAGACTTACAATGATAAGAATGTGATATTTCCATTGAATGAAGGAAAATCAGTGGCTGGCTAAAGGCTATAAATCTGTTATGAAGTATGGTTTAATGATTCCAAGATTCCATATGTTTTATAATTATAACTATAGTGTGAAGTGATATTATATTCTAGCGTTTGAAAGTAATCCAAATATATTATATTGTTTAGTGGGGGTTTGTTTAGATGTTTGTTTATTTATATTGAATTGCATTTGAATATTGTTTAAGTTAGTTTGAATTTTATTTGTTTAGATTTATTTAGTTAGTTTGGTTATTTAAGTTAGTAATTATAATTGTTAAGTTATTTAGTATTTTAATTCCCGTTTAAATAGATTAACTAAGTTAATAAAAACAAGAAAAAGTTATTTTTCTTTGAGATTTAGAAAATCCCTGGGGAGATGATATCCATTTACCATTACTACAAGTTAATAGAAAACATGGGAAATTATTGTGCACGCTCAACACGTGTTAGACTTTGTGACAAAATACCATATAATACATATACTAAGCTATCACTAACGAAAAATAATATTGTCCTAGTGATTTCCCTTTTTTCACCAATCCGAGTCTAAATCCACAACACGTGTCGTGGTTAAGACCTACTAATCTCGTGATTAACTCCTAATATAAGTTTATTGAAATCAAGGATTTCACAAATACATAGATACATACATACATACATACATACATACATACATACATACATACATACATACATACATACATACATACCATATGATATTCTATATATAGGTTTATATATTGTATGCATATTAGTATAGAATTGGTGTGTTACCATATTATATTAAACAATTTTTGAAACTTAATTACAAGTGCATGGCATTTTATTTTTTTTTATTTTGGTTAACCTATCATCAACTGTAGTGTTAGTGTCTTTGACGCATTGCTTTTTATTTTTATTTTTTAGGAAAATTGACTCCTTACTTTAAACTTTGATTAACTTTAAAAATGGATTTTATTAAAATTATTTGATTTTATAATTGATGTGTATGTTTGACATAAAACTTGATATTTTTGACGAAATGTAGAATTTGATTATTAGTTCATTTTAAAGTAGATTTTTTATTGTGCGGCATGAGGATTATTTCCTACGAGAAATAATACAAAATTCTCGTAGGGAATTAAATGGAGAAAAAATTTTCTCATGAGGATTCCCTATCCCCGCGGGAAATTGATACAAATTCTATGTGGGAATTAAATGGGAAAAGTGAAAAACATATTTCCCCACTGGAATTTGATAGGAACGGGGACGGGGATGGTGACCCTATCCCCATCCTCATCCCCGCCCCATTGACACCTCTAATGGCAACATGCCTTTTCCACTACCCTATAGGCAATGTTGGCTCCTCCTAATTATTTATTTGGGAAATGACAAAATAAGATCCATGATAGCACACCCCCACACATCAAATCTTCCATGTTCACATCGGGGTGTAAGCTCGAGATGGATAAAGCATTGGGATGTGGGGTATGCGTTGAAGTGTGTTGTCAGGAGTGTTATTTTAGAATTTTTATATTTTTTTGTCTACCATAAAATCAAAAAGAGAATTTTAGACCAAAACACTTTCATTCGTAATAAAAATACTAACCCACACTTTATCTACCACTAACCCCAATCATCCACGATGATGTAAGTGGGGAACAGAATGAAGACGTGGACATTGGACACTTTTCAAGACCCATCTCACTAAGCTCTGACTTAACTTAATTACCTTAATTAGGCATCTAATTCATACAATCAACTTTACACCTCAAAATATTTTTCATTTCAATCCTTTATAATGCACCAAAATTAAAGTTAGATCCTCAAATCTTAGTTCTCAATTTATATAATTGGAGCAAATTAGGAAATCATAGGGAATATCCTCTGTATTTATAAAAATTTCAGCAACACCTCGAAAAGTGGACTATCGGGACAAAAATCTAATAAACAACAGAATGGGGAGAAGCCTAGAAGGACTCAAAACTCCCTATAATACACAATATCTCATTAACATTATTTTCAAATACCAAACTAAGTGACTTCTATAGGTTTAAGTTTACAATCCCAAAATTTAAACTTAATAGCTTCCCAAACCATATAAACATCAAAATGAGCCTTAAAACTGTCAAAACATTATATAACTAGTTTTCCAATTTGTTTAGAGCCATTTCCAAAGCCGAATGAATCCTACGTTCAACCCAAAACCTAAGAATATAAATATAACCAATTTATAACAACAAAAGATTAATGTTAAACACTCACCTAATTTCTTCATGTTTTGTTTAATCTTTTTTGCCTTTATGGAGAACCTAACATCATAAAAAACAACTTGAAAATGTTAGGTAAGTAAAATCTTACATTGACCTGTACTCGTGCAAATATTAGTGAATACATGGAGACATGTAATTGTATTTCTAATTAAACAACAAAATTATATAATAACATGAAACCCTTTTATTTTTGCTCAAGGTTCACGAACAGGTTGCCGACCTAAATATGAACCTAAAATAGTAATTAAAGTCCAATGTGTGCTTTCTGGAATTGACATTGACCGCTTATACTTTTACTCGAGCACGACCTATTTCAACCGCACAGGATACCTTGTCTCGGTTGTCTTACTTGAGCATGGCTTGTTTCAACCGTAGTAGATGCCTCCCTCGAGACCGAACCTAATAATGTGACTCGTACGCCATATATGCATGACTAAGAATGATGCGAAATGTAATGCAGATTAAATACAAAAGTGGGTACAAGAATAAATCATTAAATAGTAGAGGTCATTGTAGGTTTTACTTACAACGAACCAACTTTGAACTTACTTTTTGGGATCCCCAGAGCAAGATCACCTTTGAAAGTGGCTCCAATAGCTTCCCTACATATTAAATTATAATAAGGGTCAAGTTTCAAATGAAACTAAATCATTAAAACCCTATGAAAACAACATCCAAAGTATACTCAATAACTTTTTCCAAAAATAATTTTTTATAACAATTTCAACTAGCTTTCAACTACATAACTTAGGGTAACTTTTTAACCTTGAAAACGTCAATATTAGTAATACAAATGACACGTGTCGAGCATGTACAATAAGTTTTCTCATATATTCTTATTACTAGTAGTAGTGGTAAGTGAGATCGTCTCCATAAGGATTTTACAAATTTCCTAAGAAAAAAGGTTTTCAAAGGTTTTTATTATTTTACTTTAATTTAGTTAATTTAATTAAAATGGGAGTTAAAATTATCTAATCAAACTATGGCAATCAATTAAACTAATTTAACTAACACAATTCAAATTCACTAATATTAAATTCAATTCAAATCAAATCAATACAAAACAAACATCTAAACAAATATTAAAAATAATGAAACATAAACCACTTTGAATTCGAACATATTAATTAAAGTTTAGTCATAATCATACTATCATCATATTATAAAATATTCTTGAATCATTAAACCTAAATCATAAGTAAGATTGATAGCCTTTATTAAGCCACCAATTTTCCTTATATAAATGGAAAAGTCATATTCTAATTTTATTACCATCAATCCTTCGAAAGCTCAAAGATAACTAATAGAAATAAAACAACATTACACTCTATGAAAACTTTTTACTACTAAGCCAATATTATCGGAATTAGTCGTATCAATATTAAACTTAGAACACAATTCAATTAAGACATCAAAATTGTAAAAGACCTTTTAAATTAAACCTAGTTACTACTTTATGTTAGATTTAGAACCTAAATATCACAATACACATTCTAGACTATGCATGCAATAAAAGTTTCTTGATTGTAATATGCGAAAACAAATCTATTAAAATTGTTAATTGAAGTATAGGATTAATTTTAAAGCATTTAACACAAATTCCTCTTCATTATGACTACATTGCAAAACGATTTAAGTTCATGTTTGGACTTTGTTAAGACTAATAAACTACTCATACATATTCAAAATAACCAATGCAATAAAACAAATAAAAGACATTAATGAAAAATATCTCTTATTGAATACTTGAATCTCCAACAAGTCTTCAAAAGCAAGAACAGTAAAACTAATTGATAATGGCCTAAAACTAATCAAAGGTAATTAAAAAGCTATCAAGGGCACCAAGGGTGATCAAAGGCACTTAATTTGAAGCCCTATGTTCATATATATAGTATTCTAAGTAGTATATATCCCAATTGAACTGAGATTCCTTGTTTTACTACAAAATTTTTGTAGCCGACTTGAGCGATTCCTGACCGAATCCTTTATCTTAGCTGATTCGCTGTGAAAATCGGTGGAAACGTGTCTCTATGGTTCACATATTTAGGAGCGATTCCTAGTATATTCCTGATTCACTGATGATTTGGTGTCAGTGAATCCTAGTTCTAATTCACTGCTGATTCCCTGGGCTTCTTTTCAATTGAGTGAATTTTTTACTTTTCTTTATTTTTTCTTCCATTTCTTCATATAACCTTAATATAACCTGAAATCACAAAAATAAGAGAAAACCTAGTATAGTATAGCCTTTTACATTTAAAATTATCCTAAAATATACTAAAAAGTCTTGTCTAATTATTGACTTATCAAATACTCATAAACTCAACACTTTGATGTTCCAAACAAAGGAATACTCTGAATTATATTCTTTTTTATTCCTTATTCTGATTTCATAATTACTTACTCTTATTCTTAAATTTAAGTGATCATTAAATAGAAACATATTACCTTCATGTAAATTAAAAATTATGATAGAATAGAAAGATTTAAAGAACAACCCCTTAATTAACAACTTCAATCCTCATTATGCAATACACCTCAGAACTCAAAGTTCAAACAATACCAAGGTCATGTCACTATATAAGTTTTCTCAATCTCCACTAACAATCATCAAGTTTACAATAACTAATATAGAATCTCAAAATACAAAAATCACTAAATCAATCTCAATTTCAAACAATATTTAAAAATACCACTAAAATCAAAGCCGATAGGAGTTTTTAAGACACCAATAAATATCATTATCATGTTCAATTGATGGAACATTAGGAAAAAGATACTTCACTCAACTTAGTTATAAGCACTTGAGCTAAATATTTTATTAAAAGAGTTTTTACAAACATTCTTCCATTTTCTATATCTTTTTTTTCTTTTTCACTCCTACGGCTCCCTGCTCCATTTCCTTTGGAACCTGTTATATTTTTATAGTAATTCTTTCCCACATTTTTCCTACCACTAGATTCTCTACTCTATTTATTTGGAACATGTGAGCATCTCTATTTTTCATTTAAAAACTCTTATTAGCATTTCTCACTTTCACTATAGTTAAGGAAGTATGCTCTCAAACTTAGTAAAGGTTTATTGGCTAATTTCCTATTTCATCCCTTAATTGTGGGATAAGTTCTTTTCATTATATATAACATTTGACCAATAATCTTTGTATAACAAGATTCTTAGAAATATGTCTTGTTTATCTTGCACTTTTGTTTCAATCTTCTACCCATTTTCAGTGTCTAACACAAAGCAATCAATCCCTCTAAACTCTTTTAGTGCATAAATAATCTAGGTAGGTGAAATAGGACATAAAAATTCCTTATTTCTATCATAAACTTTCTATTTTCATGGGTAATAAAAAATATCACTTCTATTTAATCCAAATTATATTCAATTCATATTTTCCTAACTAAATAAAGTAAAATGAAGAAATATTACCTATATCTTCAAAAATTTTAAAAATTTTAGTTAACTTTGAATATTGAATAAATAGATTCTACCTCTCGAATCTTCCATACTTCGCTTCTTTATACTTCACTTCACCTAAATACTCCCAAACTCATTTCGAACTCTGTCCTCAAAGTTTAAAAATTAATTTAGGTTACCAACTAAACAAATATACCTCCTGAAGCATAAATGAACTATATAAAATAAAAATAATTAATAAACAAATTATCATATGAATGATTTTTCCATAAACAAAGAAATAATGATAAAACTAAATTACCAAGCATCATCATTAAAATCAATAATGTATCACCATCACATGAAACATAATTACAAATCATAGTACCACAATATCATATATCACAAATCACAATATTACATTACAGATCAAGACCTCACACAAGATAACTTAGAGATAAATAAATCAGAGTAGATAATAAATCACAATCGTCGTCCAGAAGTAGCATCATCACCACCATCCCCTTGATCATTTTGTTGAGATTGATAACTCGCTGCAAGATCGTAGAGTCTGTAGTCCACCACAATCTTTGACATTCTTTATGAAAATAGTCTTTCATTCAGTAATCTCAATTAGGTAAATGGTACAAAAATCTCTGCTCATCTTCTTTGCATTCTTCTGGCCATTTGTTTTTCAAAACCATACAAACTCCTTGTTATTTCTCTTTGGTTCTAAAATATAAAATCTTGATTCCTCAGAGTTCGCATCTGGTTTCACAGAATTGATCCCATCATAGCCAACTCATCTCGTCTATGGACATGCCAGTATAATCATCAGCAGGTACTTTTGAACTATGATCCATTCTTTTATTATACGCAACAGCTTGCATTTCTTCCAAAACTCCTATATTCTCTGCTCGTATTTATCTTCTCTCTTCAGTCTCTTTCGAGTATCATTGTTATCTCTATTTCACCTTTTGGATCTACATTGTATTTTACCTGTGTGGTGCTCTTTATGCAGGCATCAGTGATAGTCATGTCAGGAAAAACATCCATCTCAAGACCTACCATAAGAATTCACTCTTATTTATGAAATTTTGTGATCATCAAAGGAAAAGGTAATCCTTCATTCTTTTTCATGGTCATGACATTCCTAATCGCATCATAAATGACCTCGCCAACATAAATATACATAACCATTGAATAATATGATACAACAAAGCTGCATTGTAATTCATAATTTCATAATATTGAAAGCTTGGTTACAGGTTTGCATTGATAAGTAGTTCCATGCTTTTGTGATTTTCCTAAAATTCTTTGTTTGAATATGTTAGGAATACACATCCTTATCCGGAATAATCCATCCCCCGTAACTGCTTCTAATACACTCCTAAGTCTCGTGGGGAAATTCATGCTTAAGTCAGTACTCCAACTTTAGGTACTCATTCTTTTCTTTTCTATGAAATTTCAGCAATTCGAAATACCGATTTATTTTTTCAGGAGAATAATCCATTGTCCTTCTTATAACCATGTATATAGTTTTATTTTCACTTCCATGCCCATTATCATAAAATTCTCGAACCAAAATTCACAACCTATCTCTCTTAGAATATCCTCATAATCATTATGATTATGATCACTACTCAACAACCCCCAGTTTATTTCCCTTATTATGTTTGAAATCATCGTCCCGTATTTCAATTCATTCTTCACATTGAATCCCCTCTTCAGGATCACTTTTCTATTTTCCTTAATATCATTCTTTATTCTAGCAAGAGCTTTAACATTAATCAAATCATCCACATTATAAGTAACTTAAGGATTTTCCTCAACTCCCTGTCATTCTGAATCATCACTATATTCTATTAGTGGAGTAAGTTCTCATTGTGGTCTAACTCTGGAAGTATTAAGTGAAACTCCGTTGGCCTAATTGGTGTAGGCGAAAATTTGGATTTGGTTTTGGGTGTTTCTATCATCACTGCCTTTCCTTTCTCCTCTCTTGAACTTCTACCTCTTTCACTTCTGGAATTTTTTCAAGTCAAATAACACAAGTACAAATAAAAGAATATGATGAATTATTTGATAATGAATTTCTAGACTTAAACTATTATAATAACTTTAATACTGAGATTTATGCAATTAATGCAATAACAATGGAAACTACAAAATAGATTCCAAAGAAAGAACAAGTTGAAGACACTTCAAAAGAAAAGAAATTAATTCAAGAATGGAGAGCTAAGCAATCGGAGAATAGAAAAAGCATTAATAAGACGGGAGCTACTAAATCCAAGTTCAATGAGAAAAGGAAAAGTTGGATTTAAGCCATGTAAAGCTTAATGATTCTGGAGGTATAGATTTGCACATTAAAATTAAATAGGCTTAGTACTTCAGAGCTCAGTGCAATATGAGTTCTAATGAAAGTCTCATGCCCAAAATTGGAGTTGAATTCACTTGCTTCTAGACAATTCCCTCTATCGAATGATACTTCAATTCAACTAATATGAGTGGTCACGGATGTGCCAGTTCAAGTGAATCATTATACTCATGTAATTTTTAGTTATAACACATTTTATTAATGAAGATCCTCATTTAATTTTAGGACGACATTTCGTAGCCAAAACTCAAGTTGTTACAAATATTCTGAATAAAACAATCACTCTAACAATTAATGGTCGAGCACTAACTTTTTGGAATACACAAGAGTATATAATTCTAAATTCAAGTTTATAGACCCTACCTAATTTTAGAAGGGTCAGTCGAGCTAATGACAGTAAACAAAAGCGCTCTATAAGAGGCAGCCCATATTCTATGTTTTTTCTATGTTTATTTAATTTTATTAGGAATTTAGTTTAGTTTAGTATTTTTTATTCTCTTACTTTTTTACTCTTGTATTGGAAGTATTTTCGAATTTAAACACCGAGGTAATTTCAATTAAGGGGGAATAATCGAGTTGTTTTTACTTATATGGCCTTTACGCAAGTTGCATTATTCACTTTCTTATTTATATGTTTATATATTTTTTTAATTAATAAAATTATTTAGTTAGTTACATATCTTGATCAAACTTGTAAAATTTCAGTCAATTCTACCTTAACATAAATTTTTATGAATGATATATAAGTTAATTATGGAATAAATTAAAAAAACACTAACTTAAGCCTAACAATTCCCTAGCGAATTGGAATAACATTGGGAATCACTGTCAAAATCGGTAGCAATATACAAAAAATTTAGTGAAAAGTGGAGTCTAGTGAATCTCTAGCGATTCGCCTTACAAAATAATTGATGCTCAGATAGGTGGGTCACTGCACCTTACAACCCACCGATTTACCTAGCGATTCCACTTAATACATGAGTTAACACTTCAATGCCAATTTTATTTAAAGTTTTTGTTGAATTTCAAGCTATTTTTCCAAATATATTTCTTTTTTGAAAATGAAGTCTTAAACTTTACCAAAGTATTTCCAGCAAACTTTGTTTTTATTATGTATAGGTTTATTTGTTTTTGGACTTGTGAGTTTTTGAAATTAAGTCAATGGTGGAGGAGGTAGAGGTAGAAGCTCACGAGAGGAGAAGGGTAATGCACCATTAGTTGAGAAACCCAAACAAAAATCCAAAGTTCCACCCATACCCATTAGGTCAACGAAGATTACGATGAATAACCCCGAACTAGAGTACCAAGAGAACCTTTTCCACCTGTAAGTTTTCTTGATGAGTCAGAAGGACAGAAAAAGATTGAGGAAACCCCAAGAATTCATTTCTTACCCCAACACCTTATAAACGCCAAAGCTCTTTATATAATCAAAAGCGACATTAGTAATAATATGAAAACATACCGAATAGGGGTTTCAACTTTCAAAATGAAGTTAAGTATATGCCTAGAATCTTGAACATAATAACGGAATAGAACTGGGGGTTATTAACTAGGGACTATTACGCTGATAATGACGCGGGGTCCTCAGTTGAGATGAGTTGTGAACTTCTAGTGAGAGAGTTTTATGCAAATGGGCATGGAGATGACAATAAGATAGTAGCCGTAGTTCGAGGAAGACCAGTGGACTACTCACCTGCAAGAATAGACCGATATTAAGGTTTATGAGAATGCCATAGGAGACAAGCCAATGAGTACCCAAAATCCGAGTATAGGTTTAGACATAGATTTCCCCAACAAACCATTAGAAATGGTTTAGAAGCAATTCCGAAGGATGAATTTCTTTTTGACAAGGAAGGGTACCCAAAACACATACAAATCAAAAACTGTAAGGGAACCACTAAAGCTTAGAGCTTTTTCGTTAATGCGAGCCGACAACTTAGTTTGCAACACTATGAGATAGTGAACTATAAAGGGCCTATTTTATACCATATAGTTCAAGGGATCGGCTATATTGATGTTGGAAAGATAAAATATGACTCAATTAGGAATGTCATGACCACTAAGAAAAATGAAGGATTGTCTTTTACCTTAATGATTACGGAGTTTTGCAAGCAAGACCAAGTTCCAATGAGAGGTCTATGGCTAGATGTTTACCCTGATAGGACCATCACCGATGAAGTCATTGAAAGCACCAAGAAAGTGTCGGGATATATAGATTTAGAGCAGTTACGGGAAAGAAATGAAACACACAAGAGAGAGACCACGATGAGAAGAATAATACTGGCAGATAATATAAGAAATTGGAAAGAAATGCGGACTGGCGCGTATAATGATTGAACGAACCAGAGCCCATAGCCACCTGTAAAGGATTTTACTAGCATGTATGCAAATGAGACAGAAAAAGCCATGATGGGGTCAATCTCGTGGAACCAGATGAGAACTCTGAGACATTAAAAGTTAATGTTCCAGAACCACTGCGAGATTAATAGGAGCATTTATGGATCCGTGCGATGCATAACCAGGAGGATGCAAGGAGGGGAGCTAACATTCAAATCTCATCCACCCAACCGAGAATGCCCAATCAAGGAGTCTTTTCAAATGATAATCCAGTGGCAGGAGTATAGCATCCCCTATCCCGATTAGGGCGATACTCGGCTTGAAACTCTAATTAATCCCCGGTAAGCCAGCTAAACTTAACTAGAGCCAGCAGCCTCTTCGTCTGTACCTGATAAACTTAACCTGTATATCAAAATCGAATAAAAATACAAAATATACGTAGCAAGAAATTAAAACTTTTTTGATAATTAACAATATATAGAAATAATGAGTTTATAAAAACCTAAAACCTCGTTTATAAACCTCCCAACCCTATTTATATAGAACAAAATAACTCATTCAGTGTATAAGTATACAAGAATGTTTATTACATCATAGAGAAGATAACAAAACTCCTAAATCTTCTCATTTCCCTTTGCTAAAGCGCCAAATTGCGAACCTAAAATATTAGATTTAGGGTGAGTGCTCCAACTTGCTCAGTAACTAAGGATTCACAAAGCCATCAACATTTCATATAATAATCAAGAAAATTATGCAATAACAATATGCACCAATGTTAACTAAAAGGATTATAAAAAGCATGTATTTCAATACATAACAGAAGCAAGTCCGTCTGTTAATGAATATTACACTGTGATTCCCATTTTATTTATAAAACTAGGGTTGATTACCCACCGATACTATTAATGTGATTGCTAAACCAAAACATTGGCTAATGTGTTGTCTAGTCAATCCATTAATGTCCAATGGTTCTATCCTAAACCCTTTAGTGAGTATGTAATTCACACAACCTATCTAACTGAGTAGGAAGTTACATACAGGCCGGGAAGGTAACCCATCTCCTATATAACCTGGTCTTAGTTCCAGGAACTTATTCTCGTGAATCACATTAAATACCATTTTCCATTTATTAAAACCATTACAACATACATAGTCCCCTATATCATTCCATAAACTACATGAGCTACATATACTAAGATAGTCAGGTAATATTGATAAATAAGCGAATCCATACTTACCCTAGTTTAGGTTTTCGTTAAGAAATTCCCTAACTTTCTGGGCACTCACGCTTTCCAGGAGATCCAACACCTATCGCAAACCATTTGTGATCAATATAGGTATAATACCCTTTATTTAGAACCCTTAGTTTAGTCCCTAAGACCTTATGAAATTTTAACTAAAATTTAGCAAAGTTGCAATTTTCTGGGGTATGAGCGCGCTCCCTTAATTGGTGGGGCGCGCTCCACCAACTGGGTTTGTCCCAATTGATGAAAGGAGCACATTCCTATGTTAGGTGGAGCGTGCTCCACCCTGTATAGTCTGGCTAGTAAATAGGGCAGCAGCCATTGTTCCATTACCAAATCTCCAAAATAATATCAAACACTACCAAAATACATCAGGGAAGACCTCTAGTAAGGTATAAACCACTTCCCAATCAATTACAACAACAATTCATAGTGAAATCATCAACAATCATCAAATTGAACTTGAAACTCAAAAACCAAACTTATCAACATGATGACCTCTGATCTAACAGTGGTTTAATCACCTTAATTCACACTAAAGAAGCTCTCTGGATCAATCCCTTAAAATCCAAAACCCACAGCTTGCTTGTCTCTCAATATCTCGATGAATCGAATGAATCTGAGGATAAGTTTGAAGCTTTTTTTAATATATGGATTTTCCTTAAGATATGCATCGTGCTATCTTGAGGTTGATCAAGTGATTGATGTATTAAAATGACACTCCCTAAAGAGACATGAATTTTAACACCATCAACATTTACGCTCATCTCGAGGCAATCCAACGATCCATATAATTCAAACCAAACTATAATTTTAATATATATATATATATATATATATATATATATATATCAACTATATATAAATATATATGTATACTTCATTTATTTTCTCGCCAATAAATTCACCCGGACATGCCTACGAGCATTCTAGGGCATGCACATTCATTTCACGACCCCCTCGACGCATTTGGTGTATCGGCTATTTATTATTTACTTAAGTATTTTCTGATTATAGGCTTGTATATAACTTCTCGTTTATACTACAACCTATAAAGTTCATTAAGCATTTCAAACAAACACCAATCATCACACAAACACAAGCACACGCTAATCGAAATATGTCAGACTTAACCATGAGCCTAACTCGGATTAATTAGGATTTAGATTAACATTAATCACCAGCTTAGGGTAACAGGTCATTACAATCTCCCCAATTTAAAGCAATTGCATCCTCAAAATTAAAGTAAATGTGAAATTACTTGTAGTTTCGAATAGAAATGGAAACTACTTTTTCAAATAAGACTCTCACTCATAGGTTAGTTCCTCATCTCCGTGAAACTGCTATTTCACCTTAACCAAAGAAATTTCTTTGGTTCTCAACCTCTGAATCTAATGATCAAGTATGTGAATCAACAGCTCATCATAAGATAAGCCTTGCCAAAGATCAAATTCATTCCAATCAATTCTTAGAGTGAGCTAAGTCTCCATTTTGTTAAGCATAGACACATGGAAGACATTATGAACTTTGTCTAGCTGAGAATGTAACTCTAACGTGTAAGCAATAGGACCAATCCTTTCCTACACTCTAAACGGTCCAATATACCTTAGAGCTAGCTTACCTTACAATCCAAACCTATACAATCCTTTCATAGGTGAGACTTTCAATAGTACAAGATCGTCCTTTTAAAACTTCAAAAACTTATGATGTTTATCACCATATCTCTTTTGTCTTAGTTGTGATGTAGTCAAACGCTGGCGAATCTGCTGAATTCTCTCTATGTTGTGTTGAATCAACTCCGACCCCAATAGAATTGTATCTCCAACCTCTGCCCAACCGGTAAGTGAACGACAAGGCCAACCATATAGAGCTTCAAAATGAGTCATTCCAATGCTAGCTTGATAGCTATTATTATAAGAGAAATCACATAGAGGAATGTATTTCTCTCGGTTAGCACCAAACTACAAAACACAAGCTCGAAGCATATCCTCTAGCACCAATATCAACCGCTCATTATGTTCATCAGTTTGTGGATGGCATGACGTACCGAGGTTAAAAACAGTTCCTAATTGTCTATGTAATTCACTCCACAGTCCGGACATGAATTTCAAATCTCTATCCAAAGTAATCGACACTGGAACTCCATGAAATCTCAATATCCCACGTACGTACACCTTACATAATCGGTCAAGAGGATTTCACATGGAAATTGGTAAGAAATATGCAGACTTCGTCAACCTGTCAACTACAAACCATACCGCATCGTGCTTATGCTGACTCATATGTAGGTCGAAAATAAAATCCACCAATATATGTTCCCATTTCCTCTCAGGAATTGGCAGGGAATGCAATAATCCCCAGGTTTTCTATGCTCAGCCTTAACTTGCTGACATATCTCACATCTTTTTACAAACTTAACAATATCAGTCTTCATCCTAGGCCACCAATAAACACGCCTCATATCGCGATACATCTTAGTGTTACTTGGATGAATAGAGTAAAGAGATTTATGAGATTCACGTAGCAACTCCTACCTCAACTGATCCCGAGCTGGAATCCATAATCTATCCTTTAACAGTAACTCACTATCATCAAAAACTAACCAATCAGGATGATCTACACTAGCCGCTAACATCTGAAGCGCTATATAATCTTGATTAGCTTTTGATAATCATTCACTTGTTGAATCATCTCTGGTTCAACCCGAATCTGAGCATAGAATAACATATTAGTAGTTTTGGAATTAGCTTTCTCGGTTGATGATGTGCTAGCTAGACTTTCATGAATCACCATCACTGAAGCTTCCTCAAGAAGTCTAAACCGAGAAGCTCTAGCAGTAGTTATGTTCTCTCTACATGTTCTTTTCCTACTCAAGGCATTAGCAACTATATTTACTTTGCCTGAATGGTACTCTAGAGTAAAATCATAATCCTAAGGAACTCAAGCCATCTACGCTGCCTCATATTCAATTCACTTTGAATAAACAAGTATTTAAGACTTTTATGATATGAAAATACTATAATTTTTTTACCATGCAAGTAGTGCCTCCAAATCTTCAAGGCAAAAACAATTGCAGCTAGTTTAAGATCATGAATTGGATAATTTCTTTCATGAACCTTGAGTTACCTTGAAGCATAAGCTACAAACTTGCGTTCTTGCATTAGCACACAGCCCAAGCCTGAATGAGAAACATCTGTATAAATCACTAGCTCCTTCCCTAATTCATGTAATATAAGAACAAGCATTGTAGTCAAACTATCCTTCAAATCTTTGAAGGTAAACTTGCACTCATCAGATCAAATAAAGTCAACGTCTTTCTATGTTAGTCGAGTCATTGGTAGAGCAATACGAGAGAAACCCTCAACAAATTATCTGTAATAATCTGTTAATCCTAGAAAACTTCGAACCTTTGACACTGCAGTAGGACTAGGCCAGTACTTGATTGCCTCAACCTTTGTTGGATCAATAGATATACCCTCAACATTAACCATATGTCCAAGAAATTTAACCTCGAAGACCATAATTCACACTTACTAAACTTGACATATAACCGATTATCATTCAAAGTCTGTAATGTAACTATGAGGTGGTGCGAATGTTCTTCCGTGTCTACAAATATATCAAGATATCATCGATAAAAACTATGATAAACTAGTCAAAATAGGGTTTAAACACCATATGCATCAAGTCCATGAACATAGCAGGAGCATTAGTGAGTCTAAACGACATCACTGTAAACTCAAAGTGCCTATAGCGAGTATTGAAAGCCGTCTTTGAGATATCTTCATCTCTTATCCTCAGTTGATGATAACCACACCTCAAATCAATCTTCGAGAAATATATGGCACCCTTCAATTGATCAAACAAGTCATCGATTCAGAGCATGGGTATTTGTTCTTGATAGTCATCCAATTAAATACCTCTAATAATTTGTAAACTGGAGAAAATATTTCCTCCAAGTTTTTTTGACTCAATGGAACACTTGCCAATCCACTTGCCTTATGAGGGTCGGCTTGTTGGCCCATTACAATTTCGTTGGATGTACCCGTTTGAGAGGTAAGTTCGCTCATGCTTAATTACAAATTAACTGATTTTGTCATTCATCAATAATCAAACTATTTTTATCATCAACATGAATTCTTTAGGTATTTTAAGCACCTGAAAATGATGTCCGGAACAAAGCGAAAGTCGAATGATCGATGTGCAATGCATATTTGGTAGAGGAAACAACCTCGTTTTGTTCTTATTATTTTGAAGAACACATTCCCACCTTGTCAAACCAAGCTCAACGCAATGACGATGATGACATCGGTCTTAATCCTCATTTCGTCGGCGACTTCTCCATCTTTACTCACCCAGGACATACCGTTGGTATTAGAAAAGAAAGAATCCTGACAAAACAAGAGTACGATGCTGCTCACACTTACATCTTGCTTAATTGTCCTGAAGTCACGCCATACATCTGTAAGTCACTCTAAAAAGTTAATTTGTTGTTTATGCTTATAGTTTAATAGATCTTGTCTTTTTTTTCTTCTAACGAACGAGTGTGAAATATAGCATCTTCATCGACCAATTACATATGTTGAACGGGGAAAAGACGGACGTTGATTATAATCTAGAGCAGAATTTTGCTAAGTGGTTTCAAACATATGTAATGTCAATTCTATTATTTAGAAAGATTTTCCTTTATCTTATAACGTTCTTTTATAATCGTTATGTGTTTGTAAGTAGGCACGACATAACATCACAAACGAGACACTTTGTCATCTTGCAATTTGTCCTCTATGATCTTGTGTCGTCTACTCGGGATATATTGTTAATGGATACAAATTTCACAACATGGTGTATGGTGCTAATAAAGCTACACATAACAACGAGGTTTGTGTGAAAGGATCCAACTACGCTTATATGTCCCATGATTTCTACGAAAGACTATAAGAGGTTATCTAGATTGAATACAATGGCTTTAAGCATACTGTGTTGTTCAAATGTGAATGGTTTGACCCCACACAACCTGCTGGTGTAAGGACTCACCCTTCACTTAAGTTGGTCGAGGTTCATTAAGCTCGATGGTATAACAAGTACGAGCCTTTCATTTTGGCAATGCAAGCTTGTCAGGTCTTCTATCTTCCATAGTTGTTTGTTGTTGTCAGCCAAAGTTCACCGATAAGGGAACCATTGTTGAATATGAGATTGTTCGTTTGACGGATAAGACATTCCAATCGGACCAACCAACTTCGTACGTTGTCACTGATCTGATAAATGACATTGGATTGGTAGTTAATCCAATGAGTTCCAACTTGATCAGTGTACCAAATGATAGTGAAGATGATGAGGAAGATCAGGTGTCAGATTCTACTAGTGAAAGTGAATTTTAAACAGACAATAGCGAGTGGCGTATGTTTATTTTCTTGTATTTTGTCGATAGTGACGTATGTTTATTTACTTGTATTTTGATGTTTACGTTAATTCCTTTCTTAACTCAGATTACTTATACGATTATAAGTGACGTATTTTAGCAGGCATGGCACGGAGACCTCCGAACAGGATCCCAACAGACGGTGACCTTGACGGTCAGCCTCAGATAGGAGGTGGTGGAGGATGCACTCCCGCAGCGCGAGGTAGAGGACCATCGAGAGGTCGAGGCCAATCTGGAAGGGGTCGAGTTGCATCAGGAGATAGAGGATCACTACCAGAAGGGCGGACGAGACCCATCATTTCTAGTGCACGGTCGTCCGACCGAGGTCTCGACATTATTTCACCGTCATCGTCGACGAGACTGACTTCAACGACACATATTCCCATTATTTCGCCAACGGGCCCGTCATCATCCATTCACACCCCCTCGTCGCATTCTAATCATTCTGGTAGTTCGTCTCGACATGGCACTCCATCGCCTATTATATCTACTCCACCTTCCACTGCATCGCCCGCACCATCTGGCAAGTCCCACGAGGCCATGGGAGCCCTCGCTCGAGTGCCTTAAAGGCGCAATAGAGCTCCCCCGCAGCCTCCTCAGCAGCCCCCCTTCTAGCCAGCTCCTCGGCAAGCAGCTCAAGAGGGACGAGGGAGGCACGCCCCATATTGTTAGATTCCCCATTATTATTGAGTCAGTCGGGTAAGTTATCATACCATTACAAATGAATAATTAATTATATGTAACCTAACTATAAGTAAAGCAAGGAGATCATTTTACTAAGTTCATGAAGTTGAAAATGAACAGGAAAAATCATTAGGTTTTACATCCTTCGTAAGTCTGTGCTCGGAGGATGACTAAAATCTTAAGCGGGGGATGATTACGAGGGGTATTGTTGGAAGTCAGTACCTGATCATCAAAAGGAAATATATTGGGAGAGATGGAAAGTAATTAAATGACACTAAACGATTGAGAATTTTGATTAAATACATTATTTCTTTGATAAACTCATAATTAACTATATTTATTTTTTTCAGCCATACTTTCGATTGGACCCATCGATTGATGAGGCTATTGTGAGAGCCGCCTATAATGCAAAGGCATGTGTTAGGTACGGCGAGTTGATGCACAAGCTTCGTGCCCTTGGCGTGAGGCCGAACTTTATCACTGATAAGGCATGGAATAGATACCGTGAGTATTGGGTGAGCGCAGATTTCAAGGCCAGGTCTAAGAAATATTCACATAACAGAAAAAGCGAAAAGGGCGGCCCTGGTACAGGCCCTTCAAAGCACACTGTTTGTGGTACACGGTCTTTTCGGACCTATGAAGATATATTAGTAAGTGTCATGGTTATTTGACGTTTCTTTAGAACTTATAAGTTTATCGCGACTAATATGTTGTAAACTTTGATCTTTTGTGTGTAGGCTTTGGATAAGGATGAAGATGATGAGGTTACTCCTAATGATGTCTTCATTCATGTCCATACGAAAGATCATGATGGGGTGACATTCATTGATAGCAGATGAGCGCAGTTTCATGAAAGTATCTTGTTAATAGAAAATTTATAATTTCTTATAAAAAATGCTATGATTATGCATATAATGAGATATCTTCCATCATGCTTGAATCATGATTTTTGCTTATTTTAAATCTTTTATTGACTATGTTTACCAAACACTCTCCCACTGTTGTTTTATTTTTCTAGATAGATAAGGACACTTAAAATTAATTAGCAAGCACAATATAACAACCTAGGCAGAACCTATTGAATTCATTAATTGGTGCTATATATGTATACATGCCTTAATTTTAGGAATCAATGAACAATTTATGAACAATATGTATGACTTAATTGTTACAAGAAGCCTCATATAAGTATCTGCACTCTTTTCTTTAATATTTTGAAACATAATTCAAGCACAATATAACAACCTAGGCATTGCCTGTATGCACATGAGTAAAAAAAGAACTATGTAAACTGATAGTCAATTTACTCTTTATAGACAAACTAAATAGATGAGTTGGGTAAGATAAATTCTTGCTTTAAATAGTTTATTTGTTTCTTTGTTTCACAATCTTTTGTTTTCTTCTCTTCGGATCTAATTGTCATTTTCTTATTTGTATGTAGTGGTTTCATTGCACTAAATAGTAAATAGGAAGTTATTGAGAACGTGGGTAAAGTAATTCAATGAAAATATATGCACAAAAAATAAAAATAGCTGAAGTGTCTCAAAAAGTAGCCAGAGCAATGGGGCATACAAAATAGACAAAAAGTAAGCGAGCATATAAAGAACACAAATTTAATTGGAGTTTCCTATATTTTATTTTTTGGAAAAAGTCTGCATTGCCTTTTTAAAAGCCAAAGTCTTTGATATGCTCATTTTTAGCAATACCCACAGTGGGTGCGTAAATAACATTTTAATTGAAATGTTGTACATGTAGTGAACCAAAGAAATATAGTCTCATAAAGACAACCAATAAGGTTTTTTCAATCAAACAAAAACTAAAATAAGTTCAAACAATTAAACCAATTAATGCAAAAGGAACATAAACTTGATATGAATTAATCCCTCCATCTCTTAATCATGTACCCACAATGGCATTTCTCTCTCCATGTTCCCATCTACAGTCATGATTGATTTGACTTAATTGTTCTTTCGAGTTTGGAAACTAATATAGACTTTGGATTTGCACAGTTTTGTAAACATGCGTCGGTTGCAAAATAAATCCCACCAATTTTGCACTTTTTTAGGAAGAAACTTACTATAACTTAAATTTAAAAATTGATTTATTTTATGAAAGTTGTGCACACAATTTGAAAATGTTTTATTGGATGGACATCCACCAATTTGCGGTCCCACTTTTAGAGGAGTTCTTCGCTAGACCCAATTGGAAACAACTATTAAGTTTGAGTTGTTGATTATATGACATTTGCTATTTTCGGTCCCATTTACTTTTACTTGCTTCTTTTTTCTTACATGACTTTTGCTAATTTTAAGCACTATAAATGATTTTGGGGTACTTCAATTTTTTAAAATTTTCCCAATGATTTATTTTCATTTTTCTTAGTTTTCCTTTGACGACTTTAATTTTGTACAGGCGAAGCTCGTGAGGAGGCGTGAGGAGCACACTCAAGAAACACTAGACCAGCTGATTAATGAGGAGCAGCTCTACCACGATGCGACGGGGTCTGCCCAAAGGGGCGTGTTTATGGGCTCGAGTCACTTGCCAGGAAAAATAGGAGATATGCAGATCCCGGTGCTAGCATGTCCCAGGAGCGATGGTGCGGCGTTCAGAGTTTGATGCAGTTGTTTAAAGGCTTGCGCAGTTTGAGCTTTCGTGCAGAGCCAATTAGGAATGTGCATGAATTTGGTGCAAACACCTCTCAAGCACCACCACCGCCACCACCTTAGGAGCATCATCAGCAGGTTGGGATGGATCTGACTTGTTCACCACAGCAGCAACAAGACGATGACGATATAGAGACAACCTGGATTCGATGGATGAGGAACACCTTGGTGATGAAAGTTAGGTATTTTAGTTGGTTTTGTACAGCTTTTGGGTATATTAATAAATTTGAAACAACATTTTGTGTATATTGAGATTGAATTCTCTTTTTTTGTTTAATGAAGTATATAATATTTGATTTTTTATGTGAATGAAATGTTTTAAAATTTGGTTTTGGAAGATGTTTAACACCCCCAAGGAGTCGTTTGAAGGGGGTGCAGGGCGTTGGAGAAGGTCGACTGCAGGTTTTTTTGCTTAGAAGAACCGTGCTGGAACAAATTGTTAATAAGAAAATTTTGGACTTACAAACGGAATAGCAACGGATTAGCAACGGAATGCATGTATTCCATTGCTAATCCGTTTCTAAATTTGAAACGAAATTCAAACGAGTAGTACATGTTCTAGGTTTATAAGATGAATTTTTTGCTATTCCGTTGCTAATTAGCAACGAAATAGCAACAAAATTCATCTCATAAATGATTTTTTTAGTATTATCTTCATCTCTAATCCGTTTTTGTTCCGTCTCTAAATAGAAACGGAAATAAATTTTCATTGCTAAATATTTAGCAATGACGATTTTACAAACGAAATTGATTTCGTTGCTAATCCATTTCTGATAGTATTTCGTTGCTAATCCGTTCATATTCTCGTTGCTATTCCCTTTCTAATATGTTGTTAAATCTCTATTTTTTGTAGTGATAAAATTAAAACTTGGCTTTTCCACTGATATAAGGAGAACTAATGGATGGCTAAAGATTGTTTACTTATAATTAGAGTTTAATGATTTATGATTTTTTATAAAGTATGCTCGTAACTGTAACGACATGTGTTCTAAAATAGGTGATTACACTTAATCTGAATATTAATTAACCCAAGATAGGCTCGTGGTTAAGCCTCATATGTTTCGATTAGGGTGTAGGTAAGTTTATATGAATGTATTGTGTTTGGTTTGTTTGATAATGAATTAAATATATTATGGGATATTATTATAAATTAACATAAGCCTATAATTGGGAAATAAATGATTAATTAATAAATTGTTGGTACGTCTAGTGTGACGTAGGGGGTTGTGAAATGATTATGCACGCCTAAAGGTATTCGTTGGCGCGTTCAATAAATTTATAAAGGAGAAAATACATAGGTATATACATATAATTTATATATATAAATATATAAATAACCTTTACTTTTGATTGGAATTGTTTAAACCATTGGACGGCCTCGATATCCGTATAAGTTGAAGATGGAGTTCTTATCTATGTCATTATAGTGGCTGGTGTCACTTTATAAACTAAACCACGGGTCCGCCTCGAGATCCATGCGATGTGAATTTTAAGGAGAATTATTATATTAAACAAAAACCTAAACTATTCATCACTGTTTGATTAATCGAAAGGCAAAGCAACTAAGGGCTTTAGTGAGAATTCATAGAAAGAAAGATATAGAGAAAAAAAGGTAGTTTTGTAGTGATTAAAAACTAGGGAGTAGATCAAATCAATGTAACAGTGAAGAGGGATTGATTTAGGTAAGTTTGGATTTAATTTTTTGAAGTTCTTAGTTGAATGTAAGGATAAAAATCATTTGAGTTCAAGTTATATGTTATTGTTGTTGGTTATTGGTGATGAAAAACCTCATTTGAGGCCCTCCCCAATGATTTGGGGAGGTTTGAAGATGAAATCTGGATTGAATAAGGGTTGGTACCCTGCTCAGGTTCGAGTCACTCGATGATGGAGCGCGTTCCCTAATACAAGGAAGCGCGCTCAATCATAAAAGATGATGAGCACAGGTGATGGAGCGCGCTCCTCATACATAAAATAGCAATGTTGTTGAACTTCTTATGAGTTTTGACGAGGGTTTAGGGACTGATTTAAAAGTATTAAACCTATTGTAATGGAACTAAATTGATGACAATTGGTCTAGTTTAGGTTCTTGATTGACGAGGAAGGATTTGAGGTGTTTCGAACAGTAAGTTTAGTCAAATAAACTCTAGGGAAACGTTAGCTGAGGTAAGTTGGATTCGTATATTTATCAATTATGCTATGTAATTTAGTATTAGTAACTCATATAGCATATGGACTGGTTTTTGGCATTGTACTATGACTTATGGTTTTTATAGTTTTTCAAATAAAATCTCGAAAGTGTAATGGAAAGGGTTCCATAATAAACATAAAATATGATAGGTGGATAAGTACCTATCTATATTGAATACAATGAGGAATGTGGATAAATACAAATCTCTACTGAACTACAACGAGGAAGGTGGATAAGTACCAATATCTATTGAACATAATGAAGGAGGAGAATAAGTACCAACTTCCAATAAACACAAAGAGGAAGGTGGATAAGTACTAACCTCTTATGAGAAAATAGAAAAAGACGGATAAATCCCTACCTCAAATGAGAGAAATGAATTGAAACTTATTCATTCACTATCATGTTAGAGTTTGAATCTCAGTTATATTTAAATACAAATTATGGGATCTCACATCGATCAATATGCAAATTCCATAACTTGCATTTATATAAAGGAGGGAAAGACTTTGGTTTTAACTCAAATTGAAATAAAAAAAGTTACAGTACTAGTGCAATGTACCGAATGATTTGCATCTTGATTATGTATTGTTTATATCATTTTTCTTACACTGAGTAGCTATTGTTGGTTCATATTGTTATTCATTTAATTCATTAGCTATTAGTAGATAATTGATCAGTATATGAGCACCACTTACGAAGCGAAATAGAGCGCTCACCTCCCTTAAACCTTTCAAGTATATTGCAAGGCGTTTCAAAAAAAAAAAAAAAAAAAAAATCTAGTTGTCTAGGGATCTTTTTCTATGTAATGGATTTTTTATATATTTATACTAGTTGAACTATATTTTGTATTATATAATAGGTAGGGAAATTCTGTTAAAAATCGAGGTTTATTCCGATCATTTTGCATATTTTTATATCTTTTGTATTTATCGAAAAAGTTTTAATTTCAGTGCTTATTCTTATTTCTTGTATTCAATATTTTGATATATAAATGTTATGAATAACAAGTTGAAAGGTGATGCTGCTGGCTCTAGTTAAGTCTGGCTGGTGTACCAGGTCTTAATTAGGGTTTCGGGCCTGTATCACCCTAATTGGGATAGGGGATGCTACAATAATTATATGATTGAAGTAATATGTTTGAATGAAAAATGGATTAATGTTTCATTGTTCTGGATGTTTGTTTAAATATTTATTTATAATTGAATTAGATTTATTTGAATATTAATGAATTTGAATTGTGATAGATAAGTTAGTTTAATTAGTTTAGTTAATTATTATAATATATTATAGATTGAATTAGTGATTTTTAATTCATGTTTTAATTAAATTAATTAAATTGAATTAAACAATAATAAAAACCATTAAAAGACCTTTTTCCTAGAGAACCTTTACAAATCCCTGTAGAGATGATCCCACTTATCAGTACTACAAATAATAAGAATATATAGGAAACTTATTGTACAAGCTCGAAACGTGTCACTTTGGAGTTTAAAGATTCGATATGCTTTAACTAGTCGTTGCTTGCAAAGTAAGCTTGGAGATTTTTTAAGAATTTGAAGAACCTAGCTAGTTGTGTGCTAAAAGGAAAGTGTTTTCCTTATTCTTCTTTCCTTGATGTAGCTTCTAAACCCAAATCGACTTCTTCATACCTATGGAAAAAGCTTATTATGGGGACAGGAGCTATTACTAGATTGTTTCATATAGAGTATTATGGATAGGAATCTGTTAGGATGTTCCATGACAATTGGGTTTCAAGAGAGACTACCTTAGTCGTGCTTTCCCCTATTTTTGAAGAAATCGATCGAGTATCTGATCTCATCACACCAGGAAATCAATGGAACGACCCTATGTTGCAACATGTTCTCCCTACGGATGCTGAGGTAATCATATCGATTCCCCTTCCAGAGTATGAGCAAGAAGATTATCTATCATGGCAATATGAGAGGATGGTTCATTATAATGTTAAGAGTGGGTAAAAAAGGACTATGATGGTGAAGTATGAATCATCGAAAAACATCTCGAATAATCAATATACCTGATGAAAATTGAACCCAATTATATGCATATATAATTAATTTCTTTTTAAAAAATGAGGCCCCAACAGAGTTGGGGTCCGGGCGATCGCACCCACTCGCTCCTGTTGAGGGTTGGACCTGCATGTAACCAACAACAATAAACCTTAAAGAGGTCTTAGTCACCTCTTATTGAGACTAAGACCTCTTTAATTAAAGTTTTTAGTGGGAGACAAAAAGAGTTGGTCGAGACATCTTAAAATAGGTCTTGATGGGAGTCAACCCTTATGTGTTCGAAACTTACAAGCGACAAGAACGAACAAATTTTTTTTAAACTCGGAAAAAAATGAAAATGACCAAAAAATTAATGGGTTTTGCTTGGAAGCGCTAGATATTCTCGATTTCACTGACATTTTCCACCCAACATGTGAAATTCAAGCCCCAAATCAAAGCCTTAAACCTAATAACAACACCATAAAAAATCGACTAAAAAACAAAAAAGAGCGTAGTCATCTTCTTTGCGCAAAGAAGGGGGTTTCTCCCCCTCAAACAAACGAAGGGGGCTTTCCCTACTTTGTTTGTTTTTTTTGGAAAATTACCTAATTGCCCTTCTACTAATAATTTGATTTAAATCTAGACTATAGTTACTTATTCAAATCAACGGTATAGTTTGACTTCATTTAAATCGAATTAAATTGGTTGTACATCACACAATATGCACATCATATACAAATAATTTTTTATTCAATATTTGAGCGCATCGGCTAACCGCGACTCTTAGTCGGGTTTTGAACTAGTAATGATTTGTAATTAGTGATTAATCATCAAATTAAGAATATAGGTCTGCTACCCTTTCCACGTCCTAATCCCCGCCCCATTAACACCTATAATGGCAACATTCCTTTTCCACTACACTACATGCAAAGTTGGCTCCGCTCAATTATTTTTTTGGGAAATGATAAGATTGTTGGGTTTTGGGGTTCATAAGCAACAGAAAATTCAAAACAAGATTTGAAAAACCCTAAAAGGGTTGAAAATAATTTCTATTAAACTAGATCTACAAAATTAAACCTTACCTTAATCCATGATTTCCTTCTCTGATTGTTTGATCTCTAAGATGTTCAAGCGACCGTCCTCCATCGGAAATCCACACACGAACGGTGACCACAATTTGAAATGCTAGCCCCAAGAGAGATCGAAAATGTTTTTCTTTCTCTCCCAAAATCCAGAGAACTCGAAATTTGCAAAAATGAAAATCTTATTTCGTTTTAGGGCTTCAACCTCTATTTAAATGTGTAGATAAACCCTCTATTAATAAGTTATCATCTAACAAATCATAAAGGGCTTTTATGTCATGGATTTTATCACATAAAATTTATTACCTTGGACCAATTGAAATTGCACTAAGTCATTCTTTACCTACGACCTAATAGGTTCATGCGACGTTGACAGTGAACCAAAACCATTTTAGTACACAGGTCATAAGCGATCTCTAGCAAGGCATTATGACTACCCAAGTAGCATGAATATCAAAATCGATATGACCTAATGAATAACATATATCATGTCATTTTGTCTGCGACATCCTTTGATTAAACATAAGGCAAGGAAAGTCATTCATAATGTTCAATCATACTAGTCTCGATCTTTAAGTAAACTGAAAATGTCCAAGTGACATTGATCAGATTAATTCACATGGACTTGGCCATTATCAGTCTATCATATCGAGGGATCCACTCATATCTCTCTATACGAGAGTGACAAATTCTATCTTGATTACACATCTTCACATATTATTCATATGGTAACCAATCATAATCTTTATAATCGTTCGGTTAAAGACAACGTTTGATTGCGTCAAATTATCATGCTTACACTATTTAAGTCTAGGGTAATCTCAAGTCAAAGGACTAAGTGATATACCTATCATGAGTAACACCTATGACTTAATCCATGTGGTGTTCTCATAGCGGGTCATTCCAGTACCTTATTCCTTAACAAGTACTAATGATCTCGATTCGTATCCCTATACACATGCTCATCGCATGACCATCAATCAAGATTCACACGTCTTAATTCATTATAGTTCCCAGTATCATGACCGACTAGGGACATTTAGGATATTTCAACAAATACCCATGGATCTTATTATAAGGTAAACATGCAATTACTTATAATAAAACAACAAATAAAAACCTCTATTTTATTAACTAAAATTATAAGATAAACAATGTTTGTAGATTGACCTAGGTCACATGCCTCAACATCTCCCACTTGCATTAGGGTCAATCATTCATGTATCTAATACCTAATAACCTAACATGACCATCATGTTTCGATTGTGGAAGAGCCTACGTCAAAGGATCTGCAACATTTTCTTTTATAGAAACTCTGCAAATTTTCACGTCTCCTCTCTCAATGATTCCTCGAATAAGAAGAAAATGTCTAAGTATATGTTTGGATCGGTGGTGTGGTCTTGATTCTTTGGCATGTGCTATAGCCTCGTTGTTGTCACAATACAAGCAAATAGGGTTAGCTATACTCGAAACCACACCAAGTTCATAGATGAACTTTTTAATCCAAACCGCCCCTTAGCTACATCGGACATTGCAATATACTCAGCTTCTAATGTAGAATCTATCACAGTTTCTTGCTTCGAACTTTTCCAACTTAATGAGCCTCTATTCAAAATAAACACATATCCAAACTGCAATATGAAATCATCTATATCAGTTTTAAATCATACATCTATGTAACCATTTACAACAAGCTCATCTTTTAAACTTCCATAGACTAAGAACACTTCTTTAGTCCTTCTCAAATACTTAACAATGTTTTTTACTACTAGCAAGTTACTCTCACTGGGATCAAACTAATATCTGCTTGTTGCGCGCTCAAAGCATATGATACATCAGGTCGGGTGCATAACATGGCATACATGATAGATCAAATAGTTGATGCATATGGAATCGTATTCATGCGCTCCCGCTCATCATTAGTCTTCGGACGTTGAGTCTTGCTGATACTTATACCATAAGACATTAGCAATGATCCTATTTTAGAGTCTTGCATAATAAACACATTCAGTACCTTGTCAATATAAGCACTTTGACTTAGACCGATCAACTTTTTAAATCTATCCCTATAGATCTTGATCCGAAGGACGTAGGTTGCATCTCCTAACTCCTTCATTGAGATACACTTCCCTAACCAAGACTTGACACTCTGCAAGGTTGGGATGTCATACAGCACCAGGAAAACAACCACGCTCCCACTGACCTTCTTGTATACACAAGGCTCATTTTCCTTTTTAATGAAGCCAAATTCCTTAATTGCTTCATCAAAATAAATATTCCAACTCCGAGAAGCTTGATTTAATCCATAAATAGATCTTTGAAGCTTGCACACCTTCCTAGAATTCTCACGATGAACAAACCCTTCAGGCTATCATATACACGTCCTCATGTAACTTTCCATTTAGAAAAGCTATTTTGACATCTATTTGACATATCTCATATTCATAATATGCGGCTATGGCAATTAGAATTCTAATACATTTAAGCATGGCTACAGGAAAAATCTCATTATAATCAACACTTTGAGTCTGTCTGGAACCTTTTGCTAGTAGCTTTATAAGTATGCACATTACCACCCATGTCGGTTTTCTTCTTAAAACCCATTTACATCCAATGGTCTTACCACCTTCAGGTAAATCAACCAAGTTCCAAACTTGGTTATCATATATGGATTACATCATAAAATTCATAGCACTAAGCCATTTATCTGCATCAGGGCTAAATACAGCCTCTTGATAAGTAGTAAGCTCATTTTGATCCATAAGCAACACCTCACTATTACCAGTAATAAGAAATCAAAATCTCTCAGCTGATGTCTTATCCTATCAGACCTATGCGGGCCTTGTGATACATGTCGAGGTTCAACTAGTTCAAGACTTTGTTGATCTCCCACTACCGGTTGAGTGTTTATTTATGGTTCTTAAACTTCTTCAAGACTTACATTATTTTCATTGTTGCCTTTTGAAATAAACTCTTTTCATAAAGACACCATTTCGAGCAACAAACACTTTGTTCTCAGTGGGATTATAAAAAGTAGTATCCTCTAGTTTCTTTATGATAACCAGCAAATACGCACTTGGTAGATTTGGCTGATAATTTTTTTGAGATTTTTCATCGTACGAAAACCTCACAACCTAAAATCTTAAGGAAAGACAAACTTGTTCTTTTCCCAAACCACATCTCATATGGTGTTTTATGACGAAACATGATTCAGTAAAAATGCAACAATTTCTAAGGCAAAGCCCCAAAAAGAAATAGGAAGATCTGCGGGACTCATTATAGATCGAGCCATATCCAATAAAGTCTAATTTCTCCTCTTAGAAATGTCATTCCATTGTGGAGTTGTTGTAGGAGTTAACTGTGAGACAATTCCACGCTTCTATGTTGATCATCAAACTCTTGGCTTAAATATTCACCACGTCGATTTGATCGAAGCGCATTAATAGTTTTACCAAGTTGATTTTGCACTTCATTCTGAAATGTTCGAAACATCTCAAAACATTCACTTTTATGTTCCATAAGATACATGAAACCATATCAAATGAAATCATTGGTGAAAGTAATAAAGTACTAATAAACACCTCTACCCATTATGTTTATAGGACCACATACATCTGTATGTATTAAACATAATAAATCACTTGCCTTTTCATAGTGTCTAGTAAAGGGACTATTTGTCATCTTGCCTCGTAAACAAGATACACATGTTTCATATGATTCAAAATCAATTGAATCTAAAATTCTATCTTTATGGAGTTTAGAATGGTGTTTCTCGTTTATGTGGCCAATACAACAATGCCAAAGGTATGTTTGACACAAAATCATTTGAATTGAGTCTTTTTGCATTTACATGAAGAATATGAGTATATGTGAACCTTTTCATGTTTACAATATAAAGAATATCACACAAATTAGCATTCACATAGAAAACGTCTTTACGAGAAATGGAGCATTTATTATTCGCAATAACAAAATTATAACCATCCAAATCCAAACATGAAATCGTAATGATGTTTCTGCTAAAGGAGGGACATAATAACAATTATTTAAAACTAAAACAAGCCTACTAGGTAAAATTAACTCATAGCATCCTACAACTAATGCAACATTTCCAACTCGTAGGATGACTTCTCGTTTCTTTAACTATCTACTTTTAGTGAGACCCCGCACATTAATACAAATGTGATATCAACATTCGATATCCAATACCCAGGAATCAGTAGTAGAAAAGTTAACTTCAATAACACAAATACATGAAGCAATAGTCGCACTAATCTTTTTGTCTTTAGATCTTCAAGATAGAGCGTCCAATTTCGGAACTAATGCCCAGTGCATGGCAGAAATGACAATTTCCTTATTTTTCCTTTTCTTTCTAGGACTGTGAAATATAAGCAGCCTTAGGCTTGACTTGTTCCACAGGCTTTGTGACAGTCACAATAGCCTTGGCAACTTTTGCCTTTTGCCTTTGGTCTTCTTTCTTCATAGTTTTTCCTTTTTGAACCATTAACACATTAGCAATGGGTTTATTGACATCTTGCTCAGTTGTTTTAAGCATTAAATGAAACTTTGAGATAGACTTCTCTATATTATTCATATTATAATTCTTCATAAATTGTGAATAACTATCTGGCAATGAATTCAGGATCAAATTTGTAGCCAACTCTTGGCTTATAGGAAATATTAGTCTATCAAGATGGTCAATATAGCCATTTATCTTCTGAATATGATGACTAACTGATGTAACCTCAGCCATTTTGCAAGAATGAAGGTTCTTAACTATCTCAAACTTTTTTGTCTAGCCTGCGTTGTTGGAACATTTCCTTCAGCATCATAGCCATGTCGTAAGCTTCCATGTGTTCCATGTCCTTCTGAAGTTCAGGAACCATGGTTGCCAACATAATGCATGCAACATCAGTTGAGTTGTTGACATGCTTAGTATGTGCATCCTTCACAACTTTTAAACCATTAACTGGTGGTTCCTCAAGAATGGGATCATCCAAGACATGCAACTTGCGTTCATGCTTAAGAACAATTCTTAAGTTTCTGAACCAGTCAAAAAAGTTTGTCTTAGACAATTTATCCTTCTCAATGATGGATCGCAATGACAAAGAATTAGTGTGATTTGAAGAGGCCATAGATCTACAACAAAGATTACGTAAAAGTTCATTTTGGTATCGAGGAATAAACTCCCACTAAATTAATAATCCTCCTAAAAACATTATGTTAATTTAAGGGACTAAAATCCATGTTTCACCTAATTCGAAAACACCAAAGGCATGACATTTTGAATTAGGTTATTTAGGTAGGTATCAATTACCAATTACATCATATGTAACTTTTAGTTGTTTTTATGAGATTATTGTTGGGTTTTTGGGGTTCATATACAACGAAAAATTCAAAACAAATTTGAAAAAACCCTAACATGATCAAAAATAGGTTCCATTAAACTAAATCTAAAATGTAAACTATACCTTAATCTGTGATTTTCTTATGTGATTGTTCGATCTCCAAGATGTTCAAGCGCGCGTCCTCTATCGAAAATCCATATACAAATGGTGACCATAATTTGGGGTGCTAGCCCCAAAAGAAATTGAAAATGTTTTTCTTTCTCTCCCTAAACCGAGAGAACTCGAAATTTGCAAAAATGAAAATCTTATTTCATTTTAGGGTTTCACCCTTTATTTATGTGTAGATGAGCCATCACTTAAAATCATATTCATAATACAACTATTGTATTTAGGCAGTTTAAGCAAATTAAACATACGCCCCTATTAATAAGTTATCATATAACAAATCGTAAGGGCTTTGTGTCATGAATTATATCATATAAAACTTATTACTCTGGACCAATTGAAATTGCGCAAAGTCATTCTTTGTGTGCGACCCAATAGGTTCATGCAACGTTGGTAGTGAACCAAAACCATTTTTGGCACACAAGTCATAAGTGGTCTCTAGCAAGGCAATGACTACCTAAGTAGCATAAATATCAAAAATCGATACAACCTAGTGAATAACATATATCATATCCTTTTGTTGTGCGATATCCTTTGACTAAACATAAGGCATCGAAAGTCACCCTTAATATTCAATAGTACTAGTCTCGATCTTTAGGTAAATTGAAAACATCAAGTGACATTGATCATATCAATTCACATGGACTTGGCCATTATTATTCTATCATATCGAGGGACCCACTGATATTTTCTATATGAGATTGACAAGTTCTATTTTGATTACACATCTTCACATATTATTCACATGGTAACCAATCACAATCTTTATAATCATCCAATTAAAGACAACATTTGATTGCGTCAAATTACCATGTTCCTAATATTAAAGTCTATGGTAATCTTAAGTTGAAGGACTAAATGATATACATATCATGAGTAACACCTATGACTTAGTCCATGTGGTGTTTTCTAGCAGGGTCGGTCCAGTACCTTGTTCCCTAACAAGTACTCATGACCTCGATTCGTATCCCTATACGCATGATCATCACATGACCATCAATCAAGATTTACACTAGTCTTAATTCATTATAGTTACCAGTATGATGATCGATAGGGACATTTAGGATATTTCAATAAATACTCATGGATCTTATTATATGTTAAACATGCAATCGCTTATAATAAAACAACAAATAAAAACCTCAATTTTATTAACTAAAATTATAAGACAAACAATGTTCGTAGATTGACCTATGGCATATGCCCCCAACAATTATGACATCGTATGTCTTAGCATGTTTTATCACATCTAGTGCCTAAAGCCCAAAACTATTTTGATGGCTTTATCCAATCTAACCATTACAAATAATAGAGTAACTATTATTCAACTTGCCTCACCAAGATAGCAAAATACACTATCCGGTGGTAGACCCATATTGATGTAATCGAAGTCTTGACAAGTGTTTGAGAATGGATGGCACTTAACTTAAAATTTGAAAAAATGATTTTTTTTTATTTGTTTTAGCGATCATAATTTAAACGAGGTAAATATCATATATTACAATGCATGTAAAATCATTAGACAAGTTAGAAAATTTTACCTATATTGACTATCAAACGAATTTCCTAGGGCTACAAACAGTTAGGGGCGGTGTCGATGGTCGGTCAGCAGGCAATAGTTCTCGGTCAGCGAATGAGGGTACAGCCCCCTTATTTTAAGACAACAAATTTCATTTCTAAAAATTGAAAATCGCCTTAAAATCTCTCATTATTTTAACTAATCCAATTGACCAAAACTGCCTTTTATTTTAATTTGAAAAATTACTAATTAAAATGTGTTTAATTAAGTCGGACCCACCTCTAACTTAATATCTTATCCTAATCCAATTAGAATTTAAGATACTTTGAATCCTTATCTAATACAAATTTGTTATATATATCATATGTCTTACAAGATTTGTAATTCTTATACAGTTACAAGTTTATCTCCTATCTAATATGAATATACTAATGGATAACCACAATGAGATATATTATCAAAACCAATTTTGATTCTTATTCATACAAAACAAGCAATTGAATCAAGAAACAAAATATTAATTATGCATCTAACACCATAATCATATTAACCTAATCATGATTTCTATCATGGAGACATACATTATTATTGAACAAAAATGAAATATGTATTCAACATCAAAATCATATTAACCTAACATGACTTCTACCATAAACATACAAAATTCACATCGTTCAATATTTTAAAAAATATATGTTAATCAAAATATTCTAAACATGAACACTATCATTGAATCAAATCATGCGTATGTATCAATATACATGAATTAACAACATGCTTTAAAATTAATTCTTGATAACAATTATCATAGATCTTATATGTACATCATATATACATCAATCAAAATCAAAATTTTCACACATATCATATATACATCAGAGAAAACATGCAAATGTTTAATAGAACCGAGCTTATGGCTCTGATACCACGGTTGGGTTATGGGCCTCATACGCAATGGAAATCTCAAAACAAATTTTGAAAAACCCCAATAGATCGAAATTAAGTTTTATTAAACTAGATCTAAAAAAATAAACCTAACCTTAATCCATAATTTCCTTCTCGGATAGTTTGATCTCCAAGACGTTCAAGCATCCGTCCTCTATCGAAAATCCACGTACGAACGGTGACCACAATTTGGAGTGCTAGCCCTAAGAGAGATAGAAAATGTTTTTCTTTCTCTCCCAAAATCCAAAGAACTCGAAATTTGCAAAAACAAAAATCTTATTTTGTTTTAGGGTTTCAACCTCTATTTATATGTGTAGATAAGTCCTCGCTTAAAATCATATTCGTAATATAACTATTGTATTTAGGCAATTTAAGCAAATTACACATACGCCCCTATTAATAAGTTATCATATAACAAATCGTAAATGGCTTTTATGTCATGAATTGATCATATAAAATTTATTACTTTGGACCAATTGAAATTACGTAAAGCCATTCTGTGTATGTGACCCAATAGGTCCATGCGACGTTGGCAGTGAACCAAAACTATTTTGGTACACAAGTAATAAGTACACCTATTCAATGGGGGGTTTGGGCGGGCTTGAGTCGGGCTTGGGCGGGCCTAAACGGGCTTGCTAGTGTTGCAGTCATGAGTTGTGCGTTAGAAATTTTCTTTTTTTTTTTCGATTTAATTAGATTATTATATATTATATATAATAGGAAATATTTAGTTGAGATTTAAAGTCGGTTTACTCTTTTGATATTCATAGTTAACTTGTTTTATATAACTATAATTAATTTAACAAAAGTAACACAAGCAAACTTGTGGCCTAATGGTGTATGAACTTCTTGTGAATTTCATGACCGTGGTTTAATTCTCACAGCCACCATTTAGTTTTTTTAAAGTTGTATATAGAAATTTAAGAGTTAATGTGCTATGCGGACCAAGCCCAGGCCGGGCTCGGGTTCGAAAAGTCAAACAAGCCTGCTCACTATAATTGTAGGCTTTTACAAGCTTGGACCGGGCCGGACTTCACTAAATTTTTAAGAACCCAAGCCCAGTTCAAGTCCACATGGCCCGCCCGCTCCACTAGTCTAGTCATAAGCGGTCTCTAGCAAGGCTAACTACCCTAGTAGCATGAATATCAAAATCGAGACAACCTAATGAATAACATATATCATATCCTTTTATATGCGATATCCTTTGATTAAACATAAGGCATGGAAAATCAATAGTCTCGATCTTTAGGTAAAGTGAAAACATCCAAGTGACATTAATCATATCAATTCACATTGACTTGGCCATTATCAGTCTATCATATCGAGGGATCCACTGATATCTCTCTCTATACGAGAGTGACAAATTCTATCTTGATTACACACCTTCATATATTATTTACATGGTAATCAATCACAATCTTTATAATTGTCCAATTAAAGACAACATTTGATTGCGTTAAATTACTATGCTCCTAATGTTGAAGTCTATGGTAATCTTAAGTCGAAGGACTAAATGATATACCTATCATGAGTAACACCTATGACTTAATCCATGTGGTGTACTCATAGCGGGTTGGTCTAGTACCTTGTTTCCTAACTAGCACTCATGATCTCGATTCGTATCCCTATATGCATGATCATCACATGACCATCAATCAAGATTCACACTAGCTTTAATTCATTATAATTCCCAATATAATGGCCAACTAGGGACATTTAAGATATTTCAACAAATACACATGAATCTTATTATAAGGTAAACATGCAATTACTTATAATAAAACAACAAATGAAAACTTATATTTTATTAACTAAAATTATAAGATAAACAATGTTCGTAGATTGACCTAGGGCACATGCCCCAAATAAATAATACCCGAGATAGCACAACCCCCACACATCAATCGTCCATGTTCACATTGGGATGTAAGGTTACATATCCCAAGATGGATAACACGGTATGATGTGGGGTGTGCAATGGGGTGTGATGTCAAGAGTGTTATTCTGATATTTTTTTATTTGTTTTGTCCACCATAAAATGAAAAAGAAAATTTTAGACCAAAACACTTTCATTAGTAATGAAAATATTAACCCCAACACTATCCACCATTAACCCAAAGCAATCCATAAAAATGTAAGTGAGGCGGGGCGAGGAATAAAGACGTGGACAACCCATGCAATTAAAACTCCAAAAAACTACATTAAAATGACAAAAAATAAGTGAGTTTTGCTTGAAAATGCTAGACATTCTCGATTCCATCTACATTTTGTGCCTAAAATGTGAAATTCACACCCCAAATCGAAGCCTTATACCTAACAACAACACCACAAAACTCGACTCAAAAAATAGTAATAAAAATCCAAAATTCAACACGACAAAAGGAAAAGAATGCAGTCACGACGTCGAATCGATGTGGTTTTGCCTAGATTTCGTTGGAGTTTGGCCGATGGTAAGGGTGCGATTCGAGAGAAGGAATTGGTTGAGTATTTGGGTATGGGTGAGCGAGGTGGGCGAGGTATGGGTGAGCAAAAACCTTTTAATATAGAGGGTAGTTTGGTCATTTTAAGCATAGATTCAATTTAAAAAATGGGGTACGTTATGCAAAAAGTGGGGTTATTGTAGCCACTCCCAAAAAAATGTAACAACAACAACATAACCACAGTCTCAAATTAATTGGGGTCGGCTACATGGATCAAATTTCTCAATTGTGCTCGATTAAATGCAATTGATGGTGAGCTTTTCAAACCATTCAAATCCATCCTAATTAATGCATCCCATGTTAGCTTTAGTCTACCCCTACCTAGTCGAATTTCTTTAGTTTCTATTAAGAAAAGTTTTCTAGTGGGGGCATTTGTAGGTCGTCTTTGTAGGTGACCAAACCACCACAATCGTCCTTCCCTAATCTTTATGTCAATTGGATCTACTCCTACTTGTCTTTGAATTTCTATACATCTAATTCTATTTTTACAATTTTTACCACACATCCACCAAAGCATCCTCGTTTTTGCTATGTTCATTTTATGTACTTGTTGTTGCTTTACCGCCTAGCCCAACATTCATTTCCATAGAGCGCAGCTGGCCTAATTGCGGTCCTACAAATTTTCTTTTTAACTTAGTAGGAACATTTCGATCACAAAATCACCTTCGTTGCACTCCGCCAATTCTTCCATCTAGTTTGAATTGTGTATGTGACATCATTCTCAATATTACCATCATTTGGATGATTGATCCTATGTATATAAAATGGTTCACCTTAGGAACTTCTACTTCCCCTAATTTTACCACTCCATCATCTCGATGTCAAATATTTCTAAACAAACAGTGCATGTATTCGGTATTTGTCCTACTCAACTTAAAGCCTTTAGATTGTAATCTATTCCTCAAAGTTCTAATTTTTTATGAGTAGTGCTAGGACACTACTTATGACACTAGATTTGACACATCCTACGTAGATAATGCCACCTCAACACACACCTCAAGACAACCACATGACACTGCTGACATGGACATGCCACCTCATCTGGTTTGGTGTGTTAGAAGTGGTGTTATCGTTTGGGTTTGGAAAGAAAAATGTGCTTTCACATCAAATCAAGTCATTTCAATGTCAACCACATGTCAGCGTTAGTCAAATCGTACTTGACACACATATTAATATCATTAATGTTTGATATATTTCCCCACAAGTTATATATCTCTCGCTTTATATAAGAAAACAAATTGATAGAAACTCAAAACACCATTTTGAACCGAGGCTAAAGAAGAAAGAGTTGGAGACCGAAAGAATGAAAGGAGATTAAGGCGATAGAAGAATGACGACGAAAAGTAATATCATGTTTTGTTGAGTTAAAGCCACCTTGTGCTATCATTCAAAGTTTGAATTTTTTATTGATATGTTTTTGTAATATCATATTTATTTTTTAGTTTGTGCGATGACGACGATGAAGGAATTTTGTTTCTATAGGGGAAGAACTCAGGGTTATGCTTAATGCCCGAAAAGAATCCATGATTCTAGAGCGATAGGGAATTGGTGTTGAAACGTGTTCGGAAGGATCCTCCGAATAAGGGTTGAATGTTCTACCACCGCACATCTTCTTACTGCCCAATTTTTCTTTGGGCGGATGAGAAGGAATAAAAGAACAACCGCGGATAATATCCTAGCCACAGTGGAGGAGGGGGTCGCGAAAGTAGCACTAACAATGCAACTATGCTAAAGATGACTGACTTGTTCGCGGAGGCTCTGGAAGTAGCGGAACAAAAAGGGGCTGGAGGAGTCATGCTGAAAATGCAACAAATCTCTCTAATATTCACTAAGTAGGTAATGTTGTTGATCACTTGAACATCGTCTTTTCTGTCTTGCTATTTAAGGTGCCTTTGATCATCTTATATTTGAACTTTAGTCTTATTTTAACATTTGCAAGTTTTTTTGTGAACCTACGACTATTATGGAAATGTGTTTTGAAGTATGTATGGTATATTAATGTTAAATAGGTGCTTAAAGTGTAGTTTATGTATGCTTTAAAGAATATTTAGTATGCTCAGAATAGTTGTGCTCATGTATTGGTTCTATATGGCACACTCAATGATACTATAGTATAGAGTTTACTCGAATTTGTTTTCGAGTTGACTCGATTCTGACTATTTGGATTTTGAGTTGACTCAATTCTTATCAATTATTTTAAGTTGACTCAATCCTAAAGAATGTTTTTTATCCATCCTTGAACCTTGCGTGTGAAAGTTCTAGTGTGTACAAGGGACTTGGTCAGAAAGTAGGCGCTTGGTTAGACAATGTGCAATGAAAGAAGAATGCAACAAAACCATTTGCATGAAAGGTAAGAAGGCAAGGAAAATAGGGAGATTAAAGGTAATGAATATTGGATGCTAAGTAACTATTCAAACCTCCAAAGACACTGGGACACTTAAAACCTCTGAAGAGGATACTGCAGGTGGAACCTATAAAGATGATGATGTTGTCGAGGCTCTGAAGATTCTTTATTGAAATATTGGATGTTGATACTTTCGACAAACATTTTTGTGGAAAGAATCAGCATCTAACATTTCAAAAGGACATCTTCCTAGGTCTCAATGGCATCATCATATTTAGAGGTTTCAGCTGTAGTATCATCTTATAAGGTTTCAAGCATTCTGGTGTCTTCCGAGGTTTGCATAATTTTTTAGCATTCGATAGTTCAATTTTCTTGTTATTTTTTACTTCTTATTTTTCCCGGAAATGGTTTTGATGCATTCCTCTTATTTCAACTGTGTCGTGTTTACGAAAGAGTCTTTGTAAAAAAAATTAAATAGATAGCAGGGACTTGTTTGTTATTAATGTGTACTTTACAAAATTCAGTAAAGATTGGCTGCATTTTTGTGAACCTTGTATCAACAGTGATGTTTAATATAGTATTTTGTTTAATTCTTAGTATTAATTTCAATTCTATTATGTACTTGTTACTTGTGAGTTGACTCGTAATTACAAAATCATCGAATTAAGAATGACGCATGCGTCGATTTGAGTCTGCTCAACTCTTACAAAAGGCCGAACTTTATGGTAGAGTACGTGTTAAGTTTGAGTTCGCTCGTATTTGACTCGTACGTTTTAAGAATATAAACACTGACTGCGTTTTTTATTCTTAATAGTCTAAATTAGATTAAGGAAATCAAGAATCTTTCACTTATGTTCCTTTAATTCGTTTATGTTTCGGATTCTATGTATAATAAGTGTATATCGATGTCCAAGTCTGCTTATGTTCCTTTAATTCGTTTATGTTTCAAATTCTATCTATAATAAGTGTTTGTCGTTGTCCAAGTCTGCTCAAATTTAGTTACAATGTGAGCAAAATTGAACAAAAAATAGACCAAACTGAAGAAAAAAATATCATTTTCGAATTCTATGTATAATAAATGTTTATCGATGTCCAAGTCTTTTCAAAGTTAGTTACAATGTGAGCAAAATTAAACAAAAAAATAGACCAAACTAAAAAAAATATCATTTCAAATTCTATTTATAATAAGTCTGCTCAAAGTTAATTACAATGTGAGCAAAATTGAAAGAAAAATAGACCAAACTAAAAAAAAATCATTTTTTAATTATATGTATAACAAGTGTCTATCGCTGTCCAAGTCTGCTCAAAGTTAGTTACAACGTGAGTAAAATTGGAAAAAAATAGACCAAACTAAAAAAGATATCATTTGAAGTAAACTAGAATTCTAAGTGTTAGAGTTGCAATTAGTGTTAAAGCTGCATTTGTTACCAATACTTATCATAACGCGAAAAACATAATTAGTTACCAAAAGCAAAATATTTTTGGACTGATCAGTAAGAGAATTCAAAAAATATTTTTAGATGATAGATCAGTACCTCGAGAAAATGCATCTCTATCTGTGTGTCTTTCCAGTTCTGGGTCTGCTCAAAGTTATTTACAACTTGAGCTAACCAACAAAAAATATAGTTTGTAATGTACCTAAAATAATATTACAGACCAAGTTTTTTTTAAAAAAAAAAGTATTATTTTAAGCAATCAATCTGGGATCCTAAGTGTTGGAGGTTCCTTTATCGGGTTGGTACTTGCTCTTCTAAGCCTTGCACGCTCTTCGATCATTCAGCCCTATTGCATTCTTCTACCACCGGTCCAGCCTATCGATAAACTCTTTCATTAACCGCCTCGATGTCTCTGCCATCTCCCAACCTCATTGGCTTTTTCAGCAAGTTGCCCATGTCATTGTTCACCATCTGCAAGCTTGAATTGGCATCTCCACCCATTTTGGGCATCACTGACCTATCTGACCCTGCCATTAAGAGAAAAAATAAAATCCTCAAAACGAGCCAACAGACACTCCATTGTGCCCTTCGCCTCATCAAAGGACAAACAAAGAATATCGATCAGCTGATGGCTTATTGGTGTTCCAATGTTGGAAGTCAAGTAGACGTTAGGCCTACTTTGAGCATGTTCGTTGCCCCATCCTCATTCAAATCCTTTCCCAGAACAGCGTCCCCCGCAATAAAGTCTTCACACTCCTTAAACCCTAGATTTTCGGCAAACTCAATTTCAGGCTCAATATCGTTATCGAGGATAGGAATAGGCTCACCCCCACCTCACACGTTGTCTTCATCATCATTCTCGCCTTCATTGTTCCCACCACCCTCACCAACCAGATCCTTGTCAGGCACCTTCTCAACTCACCGACGATTGACCTCATCCAAAACTAACCCCATCATTATTAAATTACTCATGTCTAGAACGTGGTTTCGATCACTCTGTTCAACATGCAACTCGTTGTCCACGACGAACTTGGCCATCGACTTAAAGAACAACGACAGGTGCATGTCGTAGGGCAAAAGGCCCTTCTGGTAGGGTTGAGCACTCTTAATGTAGTGGTAAATGAAATAGGCTAAGTCAATGTTTTTACCATTCAACAGACACCACATTAAGAAGAGGTCAAAGTGTTTGATCAAATACTAGCTACCCTTCCTTTGAGTGAGGCTCCAGCTAACCAAGATGTAGATAAGACGAACTAGAATGGTTAGTTCGGTTATTTTGGGGGACTTACTCATATCATAGAGGAGATCTTTACACATTTGCCTCAAGGCAACCTCCTGATCAAACCCATCGAATTGGGCGACCAAGCGGGTATTGTAATACTCGAATGTACCTTTTGGCAACCTAAAGAGTGCTCGGATGGACGAGGGGGAAACATTGACATGTTGTCCATACATCTCACACTTGGACAAGAGAGGTTCTTTGGGGTTTGGGATGTATAGGTTGGAGTATAATATTTGAACTAGGCAAGGGTAAATGGGTAGGTCAACACTCAAAAAATGGTCTCATTTGAACTGACTAAAGAGATAGCGAAGAGTGAACTCCATTGTGTTGAAAAAATGGAAGTCGACACAACAGGGGAAGTGGACTAACCTTTTCAAGTAATTATGTCGTTAGGTGAGAAAAGCCTCCTCGATTTGAAAACCCATCAGATCTATCGGTTTGTCGACGGCGACAATTTCCTTTCCTTTCCTTGAAGAAAAAAAAGATGAGAACCTCTACTTCTTTGGCGGGGGTAGTCTGCGGCCTCAACAGACCTCGGTGGCTAGCCCCTTTTTCTCGGTGGATGTGCCATGGAATCTTCCTTAGTCCAGTATGCTGGGAGTGGTGATGAAGAAGGTCTAAGGTGCACTGTTTAGAACCGCAGAACAGTGGGGTCAAAGCATGTTATTTCTCTCTCAACTAAGATATGTACCAATGCGAAATCCTAACTCCTGGATCCCCGCAACGCTTCGAGACGCCCCCCACTTGTACTATACCTTGCGTTTGATAAGTAATGACTCTTCGATTTGATGCGTCACTCACTCTCATAATTACTCCTAATATCACCAATTGTACAAGCATTTATCGCCATAGTCAATGAATATTTGGGACCCACACTTATGCGCATCATTCGATGTAGTAACTCGAGATGCGCCTGCCGATCGGACGGTTTGCAATCAGGTGAGTCAACTTAGCGGGTTAAGTACATGGCTTACGAAATCATTCCTGAGTGCGCTATAAAAAGGTTAAGGCATCGATTTTAGTTGGCTCAAATATCGTAAAAAAAGGCCTAAGCTCAAATGCATTTTGCTTTTGAGACGTTTTAGATAAAGGAAAAAAATGAAATCGAACTTTATGAACAGTGGAAACAAACATTCGGCTTATAACTAGAGACACAAAACAATGAGGAAGTTTTCTCATATTGAAGAAATATTTTATCAAATACATGTTCAGAAAAAAAAAATTGACTTATAAGTTACAGTTCAGCTTTTGTATGAAAGAACTAAAATTGGGAATTGAACCCCAACATATTACATCCATAACCAAAATTGATTGCAACTAAGTTACAAACCATACAATTTTAACGAAATTCTTTAGTCATATCTTCGAGTAAATTCTTGCATCTGCCATTGGAGACAACCTTTGACTTCGAGCATCGACAAAAGGCCAGCATAACACAGTGTACAATGACGCCACATTGCCAAGAAAGATAAGCAACGTACTAATTTATTCCCTGCGTAAAGAAAACATATATAGTACAAACAAACCCAACAAAGTACGAGCACAAATATTAGTAATTCTCATAATCATATATGCTTCATCATTAAGGAACATGCACCAGTAGATATGAGCAAATAAGAGCACACAATTATTACAGATATATAGCAAATTCAAAATGTGTGATCAAACAATAAAAACATTCAATAACTAGCATGAATTAAGCAAAATAATAAGAAATTGATACATAATAGTAATAATAGTAAACTCACCAAATTAGCCAAAATAATATAACAAGGCCTTACCATGGACCTTGATCGTAAGTATCTCTCTGTCTGTCCGTCCTTGTTTAAGTGTTGAGTATGCTCAAAGTTAATCACAACTTGAGCAGACTCAACACAAATAGTTTACTAAGTACCCAAAAGAATATTATCGACCAAGTTCAATGAGAAAGTATTGTTTATAGCAAATTGGGATCCTAACCCACTCGAAGAAAGGGGAGGAGAAACACTAGTCATCGTCCAGGTAGACCTTATCGGGGGTGGGTCTTGCGCTTCCACTCCTTGCGTAGACTTTGTTCATGCAACGCCCTGTGGCACTCATCGACCACCGAATCTATCTTTTCCACGAACCCCTTAGTAATCCGCCTGGATGACTTTGTCTTCTGTACAACTTCATATGCCTTCTTGAGCAAGCTATCTATCTCCTTGTGCACTGTCTACAAGCCTGCACTGACATATCCTCCTGCTTTGGTAAATGCATCATTCATCTGTCGAACCCTACCATCAACAGAAATAAAAAAGTCCTCAATACGATCTAATCGATACTCCCCTAATGCATTCAGCTCATCGAAGAGCGAATGAAAGAGAGCAGACGGTTGTTGGCTTGTTGATGCTCCCACGTTAGGCTTCTTTTGAGCTGACTCATCGCACTATTTTTCATTGGGCGGTGTGATAAGAACATCCTCATGGTCAACTGTCTCCTTCACCTCAATGTCTTCCTCTGCTTGTTCATTCACTACCGAGTCAACCCCTCTCAGCCCCCCTAAACTTTATGGCCCCTTCATTGTCCCTATCAAAATCTCATCCTTTATATACACCCTGGTCGTCTCCTTCCCTATTATGCTCATAACCCCTGTGTTTGGTAGACTCGATAAGCTCAGCTTCAACTTCGTTGTCAACGTCAAGTATACGAACAAGCACACCCCTACTCACTTCACCATCTTCCTCATTAGTCACATTTCTCGAGACACTCTCATCACTTTCACGCACCTTCTCAACCCACCGCCGAGTGACCTCATCAAAAACCAGCCCCATCATAATTAAATTACTCATATTTACAATGTGGTTTCGATCACTCTTTTCAACATGCAACTTGTTGTCCACTAGACTTGGCCATCAACTTAAAGAACAACGTCAAGTGTACTCCATAGGGTAAAGGGCCCTTTTGGTGAGCTTGAGTACTCTTAATGTGGTGGTAAATGGCATAGGCTAAGTCAACCTTTTTACCATTCAAGACATACCACATTAAGAAGAGGTCAAAGTCTAGGATCGAAGATGGATACCCTTCCTCTGTATGAGGCTCCAGCTAACTAAAATTTGAATTAGACGGGCTAGAATGGTTGGTTCGGTGGTTTTGGGGATTTTACGCACATCAAAGTTGGGATCTTTACATATTAGTCTCAAGGTAGCCTCCTTGTCAAACCCATCGAATTAGGCAACCAAGTGGGTGTTTTAGTACTCGTTTGTACCTTTTGGCAACCTAAAAAATGCTCAAATGGTTCGAAGCATAACATTGACACATTGTCCATACAACTCACACTTGGACACGAGAGGCTCTTCAAGGTTTGAGGTGTATAGGTTGGAGTAGAACATCTAGACTAGACGGGGGTAAAGGGGTAGGTCGACAGTCAAAAAATGGTCCCATTTTAACCGACCAAAGAGATAGTGAGGATTGAACTCTATCGTGTCGAATGAGGGGAAGTCGACATGACGAGGGAAGGGGACTAACCTTGTTGAGTGGTTATTTCAGTAAGCGAGCACAACCTCCTCGATTCTTCAACCCATCAGATCTAATGGGTTGTCGAGGGTGATGACATCCTTTCCCTTCCTTGAAGAGGCCAAAGACGAAGCCCTCTGCTTCTTTGGTGGAGGAGAGTCCGCTGGCTTCGGTTCCACTTTAACACGCTTTCCTTTCTTTGTCTCCGCCACTATAGGTGTCAGCGAAGTGACAGAGCCCCTTGTTCGCATTCCTCAGAATATTGGGGTAGAAGATGAACAGTAATGTAAATGAAGATAAAATGGGATCAAAGTAGGTGGTTTCTTTCTTTGTTCGACATATATACCCACAAAATACATATTTCATCTCATCGTTTGATGAAGCTTTATGTCGCCTCAAGCCGCACCCTCATTTACGAGACGTGACGTTCCATTGGGTGTGATGACTCGATTTAACACATACTTTCTTCCCCGTAATTACCACACAACCACCTGTACACCCATTTACCACCAAAAGAAAACGATATTATACTCCATAAACGATTCAGACCCACTAAATGTGCATTTTTCGACTACGTATCTTGAGACACGTACACTCATCGGAGGGTTCTTAATCATGTTGGTTAGCTAGTTGGTTCACTTCATCCTTTAACAAATCATTGCCTTACGGGCGAACTGGAATTTGAATAGGAACGCTCAAATCTGTTGCACGGCTTGACTCAAAATTGAATCAGTTTCAACAGTGTACAACTATCATTTTCACGCCACTTAGAAAAAGTATAATCCACAAAAGTTTCGGCCCATCGATTTTATTAGTGTTCGATTACTCGCATCGTGATACGATCTCTTAGCGGACAATGCACAATCATGTAAGTTACCTTGCTCGGTTTACTTTGTGTTTTACCGAATCGATACCTTCGTCAAAATGTTTTTGAAGATATGTGCTCAAATCTGTTGTACAACTCGGCTCAAAATTTGAAATAATATGAACACTGTCGATCCGTATTATGTTGACGTCAAATTTAGATATATATATATATATATATATACGGTTGCAGTGAATATTAACCATTTATTAATAAAACGACTATTATATTTCACATTAAAAAGTCAGCCCAAATCACACATTGGAAATTCAACCTATGTCCGACTATTATATTCCCTATTAAAAAGTCACTTGTATGTAAAAAAAAAAAAAAAAAAAAAAAAAAAAAAAAAAAAATGGCTGTTTGGTTCACATTTTAGTGAATCTAACATGGGGTTGACTTTCCAATACGTACCTTAGAGTTTAAGGTATGTATATACCAACATTGGCACGCTAAGGGCTTCGGGTGGATAAACCATTTTTTTTTATAAATATCTTATTCTAATGTTATATCAACTTGTATTAGTCACTTGCATGTAAAAAAAAATCGGCATAGGGTTGACTTTCCAATATGTACCTTAGAGTTTAAGATATGTATATACCAACATTGGCATGCTAAGGGCTTCAGGTGGATCAACCATTTTCTTTCTACAAATCTCTTATTCTAATGTTATATCAACTTGTATTAGTCACTTGTATGTAAAAAAAAAAAAATCGGACATGGGGTTGACTTTCCAATATGTACCTTAGAGTTTAAGGTATATATATACCAACGTTGGCACACTAAGGGCTTCGGGTGGATCAACCATTTTTTTTTTACAAATCTCTTATTCTAATGTTATATAAACTTGTATTAGTCAATTTTATGTTAAAAAAAAAAAAAAAAAACTGGACGTAGGGTTGACTTTCCAGTACATCCCTTAGAGTTTAAGGTATGTATATACCAACATTAGCAAGCTAAGGGCTTCGAGTGGATCAACCATTTTTTTTACAAATCTCATATTCTAATGTTATATCAACTTGTATTATTCAATTGTATGTTAAAAAAAAAAACTGGACATGGGTTGACTTTCATATACATACCTTAGAGTTTAAGGTATGTATATACCAACATTGGCACGCTAAGGGCTTCGGGTGGATCAACCATTTTTTTTTTACAAATCTCATATTCTAATGTTATATCAACTTGTATTAGTCAATTGTATGTTAAAAAAAAATCTGACATAGGGTTGACTTTCCAATACGTACCTTAGAGTTTAAGGTATGTATATACCAACATTGGCACGCTAAGGGTTTCGCGTGGATCAACCATTTTTTTCACAAATTTCTTATTCTAATGTTATATCAACTCGTATTAGTCACTTGTATGTAAAAAAAAAAAAAAAAAAAAAAAAAAAAAAAAAAAAAAAAAACGAACATGGGGTTGACTTTCCAATACGTACCTTAGAGTTTAAGGTATGTATATACCAACATAGGCATGCTAAGGGCTTCGGGTGGATCAACCATTTTTTTTTAGAAATCTCTTATTCTAATGTTATATCAACTTGTATAACTCACTTTTATGTCAAAAAAACAAAACAAAACAAAACAAAAAATCGAACATGAGGTTGACTTTCCAATACATACCTTAGAGTTTAAGATATGTATATACCAACATTGGCACGCTAAGGACTTCGGGTGGATCAACCTTTTTTTTACAAATCTCTTATTCTAATGTTATATCAACTTGTATTAGTCACTTGTATGTAAAAATAAAAAAATAAAGAATAAAGAATAAAAAATGGACATGGGGTTGACTTTCCAATATGTACCTTAGTTTAAGGTGTGTATGTACCAACATTGGCACGTTAAAGGCTTCGGGTGGATCAACCATTTTTTTACTAATCTCTTATTCTAATGATATATCAAATTGTATTAGTTAATTGTATGTAAAAAAAATCGGACATGGGGTTGACTTTCCAATACATACCTTAGAGTTTAAGGTATATATATACCAACATTGGCACGCTAAGGGCTTCGGGTGGATCAACCATTTTTTTTTTAAAAAAAAAAATCTCTTATTCTAATGTTATATCAACTTGCGTTAGTCACTTGTACGTAAAAAAAAAAATCATACATGGGGTTGACTTTCCAATACGTACCTTAGAGTTTAAGGTATGTATATACCAACATTGACACGTTAAGGGCTTCGGGTGGATCAACCATTTTTTTTAACAAATCTCTTATTCTAATGTTATAGCAACTTCTATTAGTCACTTGTATGTTAAAAAAAAAAAAAAATTCAGACATGGGGTTAACTTTCCAATACGTACCTTAGAGTTTAAGGTATGTATATACCAACATTGGCACGCTAAGGGCTTTGGGTGGATCAACCATTTTCTTAAAAAAAAATCCCTTATTCTAATGTTATATTAACTTGTATTAATCAATTGTATGTTAAAAAAAATTCGGACATAGGGTTAACTTTCTAATACGTACCTTAAAGTTTAAGGTATGTATATACCAACATTGAGACGCTAAGGGCTTCGGGCGGATCAACCATTTTTTTTTTACAAATCTCTTATTCTAATGTTATATCAACGTGTATTAGTCACTTGTGAGAAAAAAAAAAAAAAAAATCGGACATGGGGTTTACTTTCCAATACGTACCTTAGAGTTTAAGGTATGTATAGACCAACATTGGCGCGCTAAGGGCTTCGAGTGGATCAACCTTTTTTTTTTTACAAACCTCTTATTCTAATATTATATCAACTTATATTAGTCAATTGTATGTTAAAAAAATCGGACATGGGGTTGACTTTTCAATACGTACCTTAGAGTTTAAGGTATGTATATACCAACATTGGCACGCTATGAGCTTCGGGTAGATCAACCATTTTTTTAAAATCTCTTATTTTAATGTTATATCAACTTGTATTAGTCACTTGTATGTAAAGAAGAATCGGACATGGGGTTAACTTTCCAATACTTACCTTAGATTTTAAGGTATGTATATACAAACATTGGCTCGCTAAGGGCTTCGGGTGGATCAACCATTATTTTTTGTTTTTTTTTTACAAGTCTCTTATTCTAATGTTATATCAACTTGTATTAGTCACTCGTATGTTAAAAAAATCAGACATGGGGTTGACTTCCAGTACATACCTTAGTTATAACACTATTCACAGTTCACCTAATGTACTCAAAATTTAATCATAACAATATAGCCAACACAGTTCACCTAATCTACGCGTTGGATAGGCTCAAAGGTTAAACTTGAGCAGAGCAACACAGTTCACCTAATGTATTCAAAAATTAATCTTAACAATATAGTCAACATTTAAATTAAACTATTTAAACATGCATGGATTAAATAAGATGGATCAACATGTCAAATATTTAACATGTATCACCCAAGAGTACGAATTGGAAATACACCATGTCCATGCTTGCATCTATGCAAATTTCACCTCTCAACCGAAAATCCTCATGCATCCAAATCATTTTACGAAACCGGCACCCAATGCCAATAAACATCGACTTTTAATTGAGTGGCGACACACATCATGTGCATGCATGCATAGGGATTTCACGGATTTTCAACACCAATAATTATAAAACTAAAAAAAAATATAAATAAACTATTGTTCAACCAAAAATATTGTTTAACCAAAAACCATGTTTGATCAACTTGTCGATCGAGTACCTCTCGAGTAAGACCTGGAATGGACCGTTCATGAATTGCTGAGTTGTGAATGTCCAAGGAGTCTGTGTACCTGCAATTGGACCACCGATAACGACTTGGACTTGTCATGTACTCAGATGTGGAGTTTGCAATGTAAGTTGAAGAACGCAACAAAGATGCTTGAGTAGTAAAGACTAATAAGTGCTTAGAGAGATAGTTTCGTCGTGAGTAAATGACATAGCTTTCCAACCCCTCTTTTTCTGTTTCGGAGCAGGCTCAACAACGTTCTTGCCCTTTCCATTCTACCTGGATTGAACTGCCACCTTTCCCTTTCCTTTGTCTCGCTGGTCCCGTGCACCCTTAATTCTCTTAAAACGCGACCTCCCAACGCGAGACACCCTGTACGGATCTTTAAAAAAAATATCATTTTGGCTTTGACTTCCACATGCCTCATCCTCTTCATCATCGGTCTACGCGAGCTCTTCTTGCAAAATTCGAATAACCTCAGTCGTTTTTTTGAACTTTTTGCTCGAGGTGTAACCATGGTCAGCTAATTTAGCACAGCTGTAGTTGATGAAATTAAAACGATCAACGTGAGTACGCATTGTTTCAGCCTTCAAATATGTTGGTGCATTTTCAAGCACATGAATTCGAGTAAAATCATTCCTCAATCGATTGAGAACATACCCATCTGGGATCTTGTCCACCCCGAAATGGTCTAGGACGCTTAACGCATGACAATACAAAATTCCTAAGCTTTGAAATAACTTGCAAGAGAAATTACAATTCATAACATGACAAAATACTAATTTATAACATATATAAAAAAACGTGGTTTGAGCAAGCTTAGTCTACCTGCAGAAGCAAAAAATTGAGTGGCCTCCATCTGCCCAGTATGTCACATCATACGTGCGCTTATATGGACCTTCCAGCCCTTTCGAAACCGTAATATCCATCACCTCAAACCCGAAAGAAATTCATTCGGTACGTACCACCCTCATTCGACAATTAAGTTTTTTCATCATTTCATTTTGGAACTTGGTGTACTTGACATTCGTGTACGACATTCGTATTTGTTCCTTATATGACCAGCAGGAGAATGAATCTATCAGGGAATGGTCAGACTTAAAGTCGGCAACGAGCTCATTTTCTTACTTGCAAGTGCAGAGTCGTACTACCTTATGAAATGTCGAAGAGATGTCCTTGAATTGAAATACTTGCCAAAAAAGGCATTCATACTCTCGGACCTTTGCGTTGTCGACATACCAGCCCATAAATGATCCTTCACGGAAATTGGGGTCAATTTCTCCCTAATCGCATACAATGATTTCAGCCATACACGATCTTCCAACAAAAATTGAGTCATTATCTCTTTTCGGCTTTGCTCAAAGTCCTTCGGGAGCAAGCTTTCATACAAAGTCCTTTTGAAAACCTTCGTTGTTGATTCTTTTTATAGTCGTCTACTGAATTTCTCAGGCACTTTTCGTATGATATACCGCAAGCTAAAACAATGACGACTTGATGAAAAAACCTCCTCCACAGCTGCGGTTATAAAGGCACATTGGACCATGATGATTACACCAAACGCCTTCTCATTCATACAAGTAAGCCACGATCTAAATAGCTAAACGTAATCATCGACCAATTCACTGGAAAGTAGACCACAACCAAGCAACACAGTTTGGCCGTGATGATTCACTCTGACGAATGGAGCGAAGGGCATATCATACCTATTAGTCAGGTAGGTGGAGTCGAAGGATATGACATCATTAAAGTACGTGTACGAACTTCTTGATCTCGCATTTCGGATTCAACCGTCTTTGTTAGTATTGAAACGATGGAAAAGATTAGAGTTCTAACTTTGTTTCTTGGCAAAGTAAGCCCGCAAGGCCTCGACATCCTCATCCTCAAGTCTTAGACTCCTCATCTCATCAACGTAGTTTTGGGCGTCCTTCATGCTGAAATCAAGAGAAGCCATTCCTTCATCCATCTCATTCACCATGGACGCTACGGATTTGGCAACCGAAATCCCTACTTCATCGTTCACAAATAATTTGTGCTTCGCTCGGTCGTTCAACTTTATATGACTTTTGAAAGAACCTCGACCTCTTATGACAAACAGGGTGGTTATGCTCCAAGTTCACACTAGTAAAATGCTAAAGCCCGTCATCTTCAAGCTTCACTGTTGCAAATGCACGACAGTGAGTCCGAGTGCTCAATTTCGTCACTTTTTTCCTGTCTTCTCGGTGCACTATTTCACCCTCTTTGATGAAGGTAAGTATACACTTCCATACTTGTCCTCCGGCTTGCCTATACGTTCCTCTCAGCTTCGTCCCGAACCCGACTGAAAATGCATATTCGTTGTAATAATCCTTGGCACATTCCAAGGACTTGAAGATCATCTCATCCTCTGGGGTTGGAGTCGAGTCGACTGAGCCTTTACTTCTTCGAGAACCTTACTCGAAGGTGTGTGCTCATCTTCATTTTCGAGCTCAGGTACTTCAACATCCGTCTCGTACCCAACCTCCTCACTGCATGATGAAGTGTCACTTGAGATTAATACTTCTTCCGCGCCTGAAGATGTCATAGGTTCGTCTGTACTAGACAAAACCTCCACCTCATCCCGATCTGATTCATCTGACTATAAAGACAACAATAAAATCAAAATATATATGGTTAATAACTATTCAATGAAGGGAACAACAAGATGCACAACAAAATCGAATGCTGATGATGCCCTCATTGGCGTATTTGGCATCCCAAAAAGATGTATATCATATTGCAACTATAACAAACTTTTAACAAAATACAGAGAAGTATAAACTAACATACAAGGAACTCAACATATATATACTAACATGGCACAGAAAAAAAGATATCGAAATCAAATCATCCATGGATGAAATATTTTATGCAACCAAAGATGTGCAGACCAACGTACAAGTAGGATATTTTATTCTTTGAGCAGAAAATACGTACCTCGATGTCGATGAAAGGGGCCATGAAGGAATCGAATCTCAGAGAAAGTAACAACAATGATAAAGATTCTTTTGTTGCCTTTGTTGGGAGTTTGAGCTCACCTTCTTCCCAAGAGATTCGAGACAAAGAGGCTGTTCTGAGATTTGTACTCTTCATCTTTAATTTTTTTTTCTCCTTTTTGCCAGTTGATCAGTTGATGCGACAACTACTTTTCACCAACTCACAACAACCACATCATGCACGTGGTGTGAATAGTTGTCAAAAGTGTACTTTTGACATTTTTCTCTTACGGTGACACTCAATTTAAGACCCCATATTTCCAGCTCACATCACCACATCACTTAGCCAATTTTGTCATGTCACTTGCCACATAGGCAGTGTCAAATTAGTGTCACAAGTAGTGTTATCATAGAATTACTCGTTTTCTATTCACTACATCTTTTGTTTCTCCACTATCATGATATATCATTTTGAATATGTCTACTTAGTTCATTCATAACTAAAGTTAAAGAGATATCTCGAAAAAATTGTAACCAAAAAGAAATAAAATAAAAAATAAAAAAACTTTGTTTAATTTGGTACCAAAGGAGTTGCACCACTGCCATTAAATTTGAATGATCAATGATCAAAATTGCACCTCTTCTTCCTCAAATTCCTCGCCTCTCCACTTGTATTGAATGAGATCATCATCATTCAAAACTCTTCTTCGAAGAACATCGTTAATGGCAACCAACCCATCTTCACCATCACCATCATCGTCGCCGACCCAAAATGCGATTTCAATCCTCACCGACCCCAACTCGCCCTTCACAGGCCTCTCACAGAGACTTGCAAACTTAGCTCAACAGCTCCGCCTCTACAAGCCTCCCCCATCGTTCCAGGACATCGAAGACGAGATCGAGGAGCAGCGGCGCGAAGAGAGCGCGGAGAAGGTGGTTTCCCAGGTGGGTTTTGCGGAATCCGCGACCCCAATTTCGAACCCGGAGAGATTCAAGCCCAGAAGAGCCGCTGTTCTGGTTTGTTTGTTTGAAGATGGTTGTGGGGATCTGAGGGTCATACTCACAAAGCGTTCTTCGAGGCTGTCCACCCATTCAGGTTTGTTTTTGGTTGGATTGTTGTGGGTAGGACTAGTTTTGGCTGAATTGTTGGATTTTGTGATATGGGTGGTGTTTGGATTGTGGATTTGGTTTTGATTGCACTTAATGGAGCGCGATGGAAGAGTTTGATCTGTGTAGCTGACCCGACTAATTTCGGGGTTTAGATTTGAATTGTGGTAGAGAGAATTCATATATGTTCACTAACAAATGATGTTGTTCTGCAATTTGGGTTTGTGGGAAGTGAGTTGTTTGCTTTGGGGATTGAATTGGGATTGTTAAAGAGGGGTTTCGCTTTTCTTTACTGAAATGATTCATTTGTGCCATTTGGGCTTGTGGAGAGTGAAATTGATTCGTTTATTCCAGGTGAAGTTTCTCTGCCGGGAGGGAAGGCTGACGAGGGTGATGTGAATGATGAAGATACAGCGACCAGAGAAGCTAAGGAGGAGATTGGTTTGGATCCCTCGCTCGTCAATGTTGTAACTGTTCTTGAGCCCTTTCTTTCTAAGGTATTGATGAGTTTTGAATTATGTTTTTTTCGTTGCGTCTTTTTTTGTAATGATTTTTAGTTCTTTCATTGGCACGAGTTCAAGCAGAGTCAAAGGAGCTCAATTTGTTCATTATAAATGTTTTTGAAGGTGCTTTAGATTCTGATGTTTAGTCATTGGAAAGGATAAATCTTTCTTAAGTTATTCGCGTTGATATGTCGTTTAGGGTGTGTTTTATAGCAAAGAAAATCTTCAATGAGAAAAAACTATTTTCTTTAGCAAATCTTCTTTAGAGGAAAACTGTCACTTCGTATGAAATTGACGACAACACAAATGTTCCCTGTGATCTTAAATCCTTTTACGTCGGAAAAGAAAAGTTGATTAACAACTGCGAGTTTCTGGCTGGAAAAGAAAGTAATTATTTTATCATGAACTCTCCCTCTCCCCTTCCTTGTCCCTTTGTTAAACCTCGTGAAATTACTGGTAAAATCAGTTCTCTTATTTTGTCCTTGCTGTTTCTCCTTTTATCTCTTCCCCAGCTACATTTTCAGGTTGACTGCTCATATCTCATATAGAATCAGCTGCAGTTTACTTGTATCAGTTATTGCTATCTATTTGCAAGTCAGTTTTTTCTACGGCGTCCTCAAACTTTGAGCTTTGTCATGATAAAGAAGCGCCAGAACCAGTAGAAGTACTTTTAGATTTCACGGTAATTACATACCACAGTCTAGGGTCATGAAGAGATGTTTCAAGAACATTTGATAATTGCTATTCAGGCTGCATAGCTAGGCAGTGAGTTAGGTTTTAAAAACTTAGCCAGAATCCAAATTCCTCATCTACTTTGTGCAACTCTAGATAGAGCATTTCTAATGAAGTTTAACCTGGACAAAAATCATCTTGCTTTGCTTGCTTACAGCCACCTGATTTATCCACTTTGTTCTTATTAGTAGTATCAGCATCTCACTGTTGATATTTCTCTATCAAACCATAGGGCATCGCATTTTCTTCTCATAAGGAACACTTAACTTCTTCAATAGAGCTCTCAATTTCCACCCAAACGTGATTGATTGATCTGATGTTGGAGGATAATCCGAGTGCCTCGGGGACAGATCCATTCCCATCTCCACCGCCACCGCCGCGCGCGCCGCCGCCGCCATCGCCACCAGATCTCGTTTACTACCTCGAACCTTCTTCCAGATCCAAGTGCCCTCCTATGCAACTTCAACCAATCCACTACTAGTTAATTCTCGGTATGCACTTTGTTCTCTCCTTCGTTGATCCATTTTTGAAGAAAATGTTTGATGGCGCTTGCGATTTGCAAACCATTCATGCTTTCCAGCCGTCTAGGCTGAAATGTTCTCTATTTGGCGTGGTTGAGAGGACGATGAGGATAGGGTCCTCTTGTTCGCGAGTGTGTGTTGTTTTTTGAGATTGGTTCACTTGTCGTGTGTCCGTGTTATCACTTCGCTTCCCTAGATCCGCCTCCTTGGCCACCTCCCCGACCTTCTATGTTGTTGAACAAAGCTTCAACGGATGTTGTCAACCGGAATGACTTTCCATCGGTTTCGTTCTCCTATAGCACACCTCGAGCTCTCTCTATTGCAATACCTTTGGAGAAGAAAGTTACTTTTGAACAACAAAGTTTTCATGGAGATCAAATGGAGAGAAAACTGCCACCACATCAATGTCTCTGTCACAGATCTTGTGTTCTTGTACACAACTCAAGACTATATGTGTTTCTCCTTTGGCCATTGGTTTACTCTCGATTGGTGTACTCTCCATCTCACTTAAAGTTGTTGGTCCAGCTTAGGTTGTATGCTTCTTGAAAGAATTGCTCAACAATGGCGAGTATCAATGGAGATGTCGACCATGTAGGGGTGGTTGTTTTTGTTGAACATGTAACTTGGAACGTTCATCAATGGCGGTTGCTCGCGTATGGACGCATGGGGGCCCAATGTCGTTCCATTCATGGATGTCACTCGTTTTAGGAGAGCTATGATATTGTTGGTTCCCTTTGGGAACATTAAGGGTCATGTATACCAACTCAATGCATCCATGGATTTCTATTGGGTTGGTTTGAGGGGTTTCCCTCACTTTGTTGGTGTTCACGAAGGCTATTATTCGGGATGTGACTTTCTTTATATCGCATTTGACGTGTTTGCTGAAATGTTCTCGACCAATCGACGGCTAGGGGGCACCCTCTCGTGGTCGGTGGTTCGGTTGTCGTTCTTGCTCTCATTGATGGCACATCGTCCGCCATGTTTCGCTCAACTTCATGCCATAAGATTGATATGGATCCTAGCATGGACCCCCCTCCTCAATGCCCACCCTTTGGCTATTTGTTTCTCCATGGTCTTGTCGTCCATCACAATGAGCAACAAGTGTTCGATAAAATAACATTGAGGGGGTATTCATCCAAGAATTGCTTTCCGGTGACCTTGCTTACTTGCATTCTTGGGGTCCATGCTCCTAATGTTCTCCATTTCTTTATGTGTTTCTTTTTCTTTCCACCTCGAGGACAAGGTGAATGTTCAAGGGGGAGTAATGATAAGATCCCACATAGAGAGCCACATAGATGCTACTTTTTTATATTTATTAATATAAATACATCAACATTTTGGCATAATCATTGTAATTGTATCTGCCCAACCCCATTAAAATTGATTTTTTTCTGACATAAGGGACACTTGACTCTTAGATGTTCTTAAATGACCTTACTTTGTTTCTGGCAAACAAATGTCAGAAGGTTACACGGTTGGTGGAAGATGTTTACCTTTTCAACAAATATTTAAGGACACTAAAATACATCAATAGACTTTGGTGATAACCACTTGACTTAACGTTGAAAGCACAATTACCTACAAACTCTTAACTAATACAGTTACACAAGGCTTGAGGAAGATGTTGCCAAATATTGCCTTTTAAGTGTACTCAAATGTATGTCTGGCAACACAGACATTTTGATGGCATTCGATTCACTGCATGCATCAAAACCGATTGCAGGTTCATCTGATGCCCTTCATGGTGTCGCAAAGCATAGCTGCATTATATATAAATTTTTTTCCTGGTTTTATAGAATAGTGCATTTTCAATTTTTCAGCATCTTCTGAGAGTCATTCCAGTTATTGGCATACTTTCCAATAAAGAATTATTTAAACCTGCACCAAATGCGGAAGAGGTTGAAGAAATATTTGATGCTCCCTTGGAAATGTTCCTCAAGGTTCGTCTCTAACCACTCCTGCTTTTACCCTCAATCTTCAGCTGAAACCTCCCTTATATCTATCTTTTTTTTTTTTTTTTTTTGGTCAAAGCCTTATATCTATCTGTTTGACTCCATTATGATGGATACAGGATGAGAATCGTAGATCAGAGGAGAAAGAATGGATGGGTGACAAATATCTGATCCATCACTTTGATTTTAGAGAAGGGACCAAAAAATTTGTGATATGGGGTTTAACTGCTGGAGTCTTAATTCGGGCAGCATCAGTTGTGTACCAGAGACCGCCAAGCTTTGTTGAGCAAATGCCTAAGTTCAGAGTGCCACGACTAGTTACCAAGGATACAATCATGCCTTGAAATCAAAAACTTTTTCTGCTTTGAGTTGTATGTCATCAATTAATTAATTATGTCCTTAAATGTTTTTGTATCTTAGTTTCGTTGAATGTGAATACTTGGATGCATAATATAACAGAATCATCTTGTAAATCAGACATGTGAATTTTCAACCTTACATAATGCAATCGGTTACATCTTTTTCATTTATTTTCATGAAACTAATCCTACCATGTCAGTCTCCATTCTTTCTGGACATGGGAGAACTTTATCATCGGATAAAATGTAATTTTGAGATAGCATGTCAAGTTGTCAACTAATATTGTTATTTGTAGCAAAGATAGAGTAGTCTCTGACTCATTAAATGCATTTCAGGATTAACATAGAGAATCAGAAACTGGCATGATCTTAGATTTTCTCAAGTCTGTTGACTATTTCATCATATTCAAGTTCAATCCTGGCTTGTACTCTTTGGGACGCTGGCATTTACTTGACAGCTATTCTCTCTGCTAGCCCTTCTTATTTTGACAGAAACCGTGTGTTGCTGCTCAAAGTTGAGAGACTGTGGGAGCGATTATTCCTTTGGTTGGTGTTCCGGAATTTATAACCAGTTGCTCATCTAGCTTTCCTCTGCTACAGAGAAGGTAAGCATTTACATTTCATCTCCACTGTGTTTGTCAATCGAGCCTCTAGCACGTTTAAGGTATTCGACGAGTGTTCTTTATTTGTAGGAGTTTTTCCAAAAATATCTCACAAATTCATTTTTATGTATTGCTTGCTATACATGTGTATTATCTTGGAGTTCTAATTTGCAACACCAGGCTGTTTAATAACTAAACTTGTACAGACATGAAAAATTGCATTTACATTTTTATATCTATATTTTATTTCAATGTGTGCGAGTTTATAGATTGAAAAAGTTAATGTATATAATTTTGTATAGCTCTACTCTTGGTTGGACTGACTAATGCTTCTTTAATGTGAGCCAACATGGCTTGACTTTATTTGATTCCATCCGTAATAGAGGACAGCAAGATCTGATTTTGTTGTGAGAAACAAGTCCTTGACAAAAAAAACATCGACAAAAAGACAATAGAAAATCTGCTTGAAAAGATGTCAGTTCTTTTGAGAAAAAGTTGTTTTCTACTATCAAATTCCTGTAAAAGTTCATTCGATCGGCTCATTTATATGTATGTTTTTCCACGAAGAGGTTGTGGGTGCTTTTGAATAGTGTTTGTGCTATTGCTGGTAAATTTCGATCTTCAGTTGCCAGTAGAGAAGTGGGCTTCAATGGATAAAATGCTGATGCGGCAGGCAAGAAGAGATAGGTTGAACACCCCCGCCAATAGCTTCTTGATCCCTTAAGTTCCAAGGTATGAACAATATATATCAATTGTTCTTGTTTGTTATTGCTTTGTAAAACTGTTTCTGGTTTGCATTATTTTCCTTATATATCGAGACTCGAATGGCTCACCTAACGGACATTAGATCTAGAAAATAACTTAGTTTATAGTTGCCGTGACTTGAATCCCTCCTTTTTCCATTTCAGTTCTCTTCTTCTAGGGGGCGTTAACTCCTTCCTCACAGTTTTCTATATGGTCCCTTATTTCTCCAAATGCTATTAGCTACGATACATATATGAGTAAAAGATAAACAGATATAAATCGTAAAAGCTCAAAAACTCTCTTTATTTCATACTACTATTATAGAGAGGACAGCTAGATAAACATCTTCAAGAGGAAAATCTGGAAAACATGGAACAGTTTTTACTGGGCAGTTTTGTTAAGATAAATGCGAATGTCACAGTCCTAACTCTCTGTAGGAAGGTTGCTGTCCAACATCCCTATGAGTGAAAGCAATCTTTAACTGAATTCTGTTTCATTCTCTATTTAATCACACATATATCATTATATATCTCGAAAGGAATCATTTAACGAAGAGAGAGTAAGTCATTCCATTCTGAAATCTGTCATTTCTTATTGTACTTGTGGAAATATATTGATATTGTGTAGGAGCTTTTCGCTTGCCTCGATTGGTCTATAGGCTCAACCACTGTTTCTCTAATCTACATACAGTCCAGCATACGAAGCTCAAATTGATATAAAGATTAAGGAAGGGCGGTTGCGGTGGTTTGATCACTTGCAAAGACGGCCTACAAATGCCCCCACTAGAAAACTTGACTTAATAGAAACTGTAGAAATTCGACGAGGTAGGGGTATACCAAAGTTAACATGGGATGCATTAATTAGAAGGGATTTGAATGGTTTGGAAAGCTCACCATCAATTGCACTTAATCGAACACAATAGAAAAGTTTGATCAATGTAGCCGACTCCAATTAATTTGGGACTGAGGCTATGTTGTTGTTGGATAGGAACGAGACTTTATTTTACTATAGCCAAAAATAGGGTATGTACATCGTAAAATAAAATAGAAAAAAAAAACCCTACCAGTGTAGTAGGGGAAAAACGCGTCGTCCATGTAAAGAAAACCTCCATTCCCCTGCAAATAGATCAAGTCTATAATGTTTACTTGATCCGTTGTGGTGCCGTATTCTCACCGAATCAACTAGGTTGAACCCGTGATCGTACGACCGGGATTTACAAAAGTGAAAATAAAAAGTACATGGATATCCCTTAATACGAACTACCCATTTCCTACCCCACCCTGTTAGCCGCTCCTTGCCCAAGTCAACAAGAATCCCACCCCAACCGAATCATCTTCATTATTGCGTCCACACACAAGTGACCAAGTTCCGTTTTCATATTCTCACACTATCGATCCATGACTCCCTTAATAAATTCCATTTCCAAACTTCAAAATCTTTACTGCTGTCCAACCAACTCTCCACATTTCTCTTAAAGGTGTCATGTACTTGTTCCCACTCATTTTCTCTATTATTAAATAGCGCCGCTATGGGTACCCCACCAATTAATGAAGGCACATCACTGTTGAAGGCACCAAGTTATTTACCAAAGGCACCCAAAACATTTGAATGAAATCTCGAAATTGCCCTCAAGTGCACCCCACCACCAAATTCAAGTAGGGGTTTGAGCATCTCCTCTGTTTGAGCATCGATCTCTGTTAACCAGTTTGAGCATCTCCTCTGTTTTGTCGCTCATTCAAGTAGGGGTTTTCTTCCATATTCAGAGATCTCGAGTTGTTTGCATTGGGTATGTTGTAGGGCTCGGTCTTAGGGTTTCAATCTCACAGGAGGCGTTTATTCGGCAGCTTATAGGTATGTTTGAACTCGATTTTGATAGATTATAGTTCGATTTTTTTGTTTTGTGTGGTTCGTCTGCTAGGTTAGGCAAATTTGTGAACCCCTTTTTCTCGACCACACAGGTCAAAGAAGATGCTAACAATCTCGGCTAACCATGGCCGAGATTTAAGTTTAAGGTTAGTTGCACATACAGTCTCGATTACATAGTAACGAGAGACACATTGTTGTCTCGGTTATCCATAACCGAGATTATGCTTATGTATTATTGTTTTAGGTAGCGTAACGCTGCAATTGCTCTCGGTCACCACATACCGAGAGTAATTTAGAGTGTATAGTTGCGTTAGTCTCGGTGATGTACAACCGAGAATGAACCAATTATCTCGGTTGTTCATTACCGAGACTTGTTGTTTTATCTCGGTCATGCGTCACCGAGATTGTAATTGTTTTCTCAAACCTGCTTGACCGAGACTATAGAAATGGAAGATTTTGTTCTTATTTTTTTTGAATTTTACTTCTGTTTTCGCTCCAGGTGCTTACATGTTGTAGTCTTATCAGGTATGGCTCGTTCGAAAACCCCGGTGACTAGGGAGGAGGTTGGTGTTGAGGTGTCGAGGGGTAACCGTGGGCAAGGCGGCCGGAGACCCCCGACTGCATCTTATCGGAAACAGAAAGAGAAGGTAGATGTGAAGGGAAAGGGAAAGACTGTTGGGAATCGTGCAAAGAATGTTCAATTGCACGATGAGGGTTCCAACATTGACACGCGTCGACAAAAAATCTTCTAATTGCCCGAGGCGAAGATGAGGCTCATGCATCAGAGTCTAGTAGTAGTGACTTATCAGCACCAGCATACACCACTAGTACCGATCGTAATGTGGGTGGGAGTACTAGTGGTGGAGGTGGCCATAATGAAGGGGAGTCACAAGAGCAATTGGAAATGTGTGCTCATTTCCCCGGTGGTCCTTCAGATGGATCACTGCTGAAGAGCTTTAAAGATCATGTCGCATTAGCGATTTGGAGCAATGAGGTATATAAAGTTTCATTGAATGGAGTACTTAAAAATTGATGGTTTTCATATAGCTGATGAAATGTTTTTTGTTGTTGTAGGACCGCCCGATACTCAAGTGTATCAATCACGGTGCTCAGATCCAAGAATGGGACTTACAGTCGTGCCACCCTGACACCGAGGGCCTTCAGAGGATTATTCAGCGGTCTAGGTTGAATACGCTGATAGACTGCTCATACCGCAAGGCTAACAAGGAGGTTATATCTGCCTCAGGACCGAAATTGTTGGTGTTATTGTATGGTGTGAATTTGTTACATATTTTACTGTTGTCTATGTTTTGGTGCTATTGTTTGTATTGAGACTTGTATTGTAATAATTCTGGTTGATAAACATGTTCATTTTGTGATCAGAAAATAGTCTCGGTCCTTCAGCGCCGAGACCGGTATGACATATTGGTGCCTCAGGACCGAAACTATTGTTGTACTTACGCACATATGTCACCGAGTTGTATGTGTAATGTACCAGTTTGGCGAGGTTTCGGTTGGACGTGTCCGAAACGTTCACATAACTCTATGGTATGTATCTCCGATATCTTTACATGAGTCTCGTTGACCACTAACCGAAACCATGGTGACATTATCGGATATATCATGTTGTAACCTAGTAGTCTCAGTAAGGTATCGACTATAACCCACCATAACTACGCTAATAAACTCGATAGCCATGTACCGTGAACATTGGTTAAATGATTCGTTACAGTGTCTCGATTATGCATGACTGAAACTACACGTTTAGTTTCGCATAGAAGGAACCGAGAGTTCTCCAGTTGGGTCGTGCACGGGTCAACGAGTCGTCTCTATAAACCATCAGATTACATGGTGAAACATTTCTCTCGGGAGTGTCATACCGAGAATTTTGGCCAATTGCCGGTTATAGCATGCCGAAATATATGCGTGAGTCACGGACCTGCTTGGCCGAGAGTTAATTTTTTTAAAGAATTATGTCATTTTTGACTACATAAAGTTCACAATTACAAACCATAACATATCAAAATTAGCTAACCGAGAAGCATACACATAAAAACTTATAAAATAATAAACTTTGATACATATTTATTGCACTCAAATATTCTTGGTACGGCAAGTATACACATCAAAACTTAAAACGTTAAACACGACTATTGATAACTAAGGCGAAGCTAAATCTACTACAGAAGGCGTGCCTTCTTGAGAAATTACGACCGGCACGATTTCTCGAATTATGAATCCATCACGCCAACCTTTAGCGCAATCCTCAGCATACCTTTCCCACGATGAATATAATGATGGCAGCGGTGCATTCACAATCAACTTCACCTGTCAAATACAAAGTACAACAATAATCTATTATCATATGATAAGAATATGAAAAAGCATAATTCACAAATAATCTACAAACTTACCCTAACCCAATGGATATTCCTATCATTAATCATGGCAATGATAATTCGACTATCTAACGATGACGGTGTGACATTACGTAGAGGAAGAAATGTCGAGCAACTACCATGCGAGAGGTTTACTAGAATGATATTAAAGGTCGTTGATATTAACAGACCCATGTCTGGAAGTATCAACCATTCGTCAAAAGAGGCACCAGCACGATCATCCGGACAATGCACAACAGTTTTCACCTTCTCGTAACTCGTTTCAAGCACTTCCCGCCAAAGGATTTCATACCCGATTATTTCATCAAACATCCTTCTACGTACTAAATTCTAACCATCGGCATCGGGAAGTCCAAGCCCGAAGGCAACACACCGATATCCACAATTACCATCGCCCATCACATCAATAGTGCTCTCAACATATGACAACCAATCCGGTTGTATGCAATGAGAATAACCAACCTTAGATACACTTTGGGTCTCCCGACATGTACGACGTATTTTAGGCCCCGCTTTATTTTTCTTCTTTCTCGAACTAGATGCCTCTTCTTTTGATAGTACGTACTCAAACCCGCTAGGAAATCTTGTCGTCGAAGTATCGTCTTCATCGTGTTTCCTCTTTGATCTTATCTTCTTTCCTCTATTCGGCAAACTTCCAATTGAAGACCCCGGTGTCCTTCTCTTTGTCTTTATTTTTGTAAGTGGGACAACTCCCGGTGTAGATGAAGGACGACTAATCTCTCTAAGCTGCTGAATAATCCTAATGCGATCGTCCTCGTCAATGCAAGCATGGAACTTTTGCAACACTCTTTCAATCTCATTGTTCACGTTGTACCCAGCCCGATCCACAAGATTCTCTGGTATCATACTCAACTTTCGCCAGTATACATGAATGTCCTCGAGAGGGATGGGTGAACCAGCAAATTTATGGAAGTTTATCTCGTATGCACAAGGAAGACCATGCGTGGTACGTATCTCACAACCACAACGAGTATAGTCATGTCCAACATCCTCTCCACGTTCTAATTCATCCTAATTAACTTAAGCGCCCTTTGAGAGACATAACCACGCAATCGACGATCAAAACCATCAAAATATTCATGTTGCACCACATTCAAATTGAGCTCAAATGATGTCTTGATGTTGTTATGTTGGATCCTAAGAAGACCATCAACCACACTCCATAAAGTCTCAAAATTTGTCTGACTATTGCCAAGATGTAGCTTCAAAGGGGAATGCGCAGACTCAACCTTCTGTGTCGTTGTTTCCCCAAAGTGCATAATTCGATATGTTCATGCCGGTACAAATTTCTCCTTGTAGATCTTCACCCATGTGTTATCCAAGTAATCAGTAAGACCCTTCACATGACCGAACTCACAACGCAAGTCATTCATCCTAAGTTCAAATATAGCCTCCGACTTAGCATACAACACGCTCGTCCACCTATCCATGAAACGAGCGAAGCCTTCGTTATCCACAAACATCTTCTTAGTCTTGGCCAATACTACTTTGTTGATGTGTCAAGTGCAAAGAAGGTGATACGATGATGGAAATACTTTTTCGATGGCACTAATAAGGCCTAACTCTCGATCTGTAACAAACATCTCAGGTTTAGGCCACCCATCTAATATGGATATCAAGTTCTCAAGTACCCAAACATAATTTGCATGAGTCTCCGATGATATGAAAGCAAACCCAACTGAGAACGTCAAATGCGTCGAAGTGATGCTAACAATCTTCAATAACGGCATTCGATACCTATTTGTTTTGTAAGTGCAATCCATCAAAAGAACCGACGGGAAACACCGTAGCAACTTAATTGAATCAGGATGTGACCAAAATAAATCAGTGACAATATTAGTATCGGGATGCTTCATATGCCACGACATCCACTTATTATTCTCCAATATGTGCAATAGTTGTTGCATTTGTGTCCTCTCACCCGCATCCTCAATTCCGAATTTTTGTCGTGCATTATATATTGTCCGCATTATCGATACGTTTTTAACAACTCTTTGCTTCAACGTGTTGAGGATATCTCTTGGCTTCACATTACCCTTAGTCATCTGCACCACAACCACCTGCTCACCCTTATCCAATATTCCTGCAAATGAGTGACCGTCTAAGTTTTTGGCGGGGCCGTGATTGTGCCTCCCACACATGACAGTGACATACCACAAAGAATCAACATTTTCCTTGATGTTAATAAGGAAAGGGCATCCACATTTCTTTGTATCAGTTTGAGTCCTCCCCGTTTCCTCCTCCTCTTCAGTTTAGGGTGTCAAAGCAAGTTTTGTCGTTTGGCTTTCCATACTCTTTGTGACATTCCCCTAAATGTACTGAACCTCTCACATGCAAGTTTGACCCTTCCACTGCGCTTAATCCATCCGGCATCAGAGTGCTTCGTTACTAACATAAACTTGTTCTCACGACCAATCATTTGAAGCCATGAAATAACCAATTCTCTAGATGGGAATGACCTACAAGGAGTAAACGCATTCTTGTAGTCTGGAAATCAAGTTGAAACCGACATTACCTGCAATACATACATTGTAACATTAGGACTCAACACCAATACACAACAAATTCACCAAAAAACCTAGTACAGGTCCGCGACTTGAAACCAACTTTCGTTCACTGGGAACCGAGAGTTATGGAAGAGTCTCGGTATGAAAAATCGAGACTCTTCCATGTGTCTCGGTCACAGCATGACCGTGACTTACGGATAAGTTTCGGTGTCTTTTTACCGACACTTATCTATAAGTCTCGGTACCGCGAGTCCAAAACAATCGCGCCCCATGCAACTTCAACTGAAAATATGAAAAACCAGAAGAGAAAAACACAATAAATATCAACAAATACATTTTCTTGTACCTCCTCTTGCACCATTGCAGTACATTCGTCCATTTTAAGTTGAAAACAACTTCGGAATGGTCGATTTTACCAAACCATACAATGAAAAACCAAATCATCAATGTCACTATTTTGAACAAAAAAATAGTTCATTCGAATCTTGATATGGTTGTAAAATAGTGTTACCTCGCTATCAGATGATGTGAAAACGTAAGAATCGATACACGCCCGACAAACAAATACGTGGCTTTAGGTTAAAGATGAGAGACCAATGTAGTGGGGTGCCCCAAAATTTGTTTGAAAATGAGTTGTGAGATTGGAGAGAGTTTATATGAAGGGGAAATAGTGTCATTTACATCAAAGTGTAATTTAGAGGGGAGAATGACAAAAAAATGGGTGACTTCATTAATTGGTGGGGTGCCCATAGCGGTGCTCTTATTAAATAACATGTTATTTCTCTCCAACCATATTTCCTATAGTAATGCTAATACTCCAGTGCGCCATAAGGCCTTGCGTTTTCTCCATTCCTTGGTGCACTCCAGGATGTATGGTGACATTCTATAAACAGATGGTTTGATGTTTCCCCATTTCGTTTGCATAAGGCGCAGATCGATGGTTGCAAGCACCAGCCAGGCCTTCTTCGTTGTAAGGTTTCCACCGTCTTGATACGTCCCTTCCATAGAGACCATACAAAGAATTGTACTTTTGATGGGGCAACTCCATACCACAATGTTTGGGTTGCAGAGCATCGCAATTGGGGATGTAGATCTCGGATCATCTCGGCTCCCGATTGAACTGAGTAGCAACCTGATTTGTTCACCATCCAACGTTTCATGTCTTCTCGGCCTACCGTGATGTGGATCTGATCAAGTCTGGAACACAGAGAAGTGTATTCCCCAATCTCTGTATCGGTCATTACTCTGCGTCTAGGATGGAGGTTCCAACTTATAATTTGGTTGCCCGAGGTAAGTCCAGTTATCATTTGTGCTACTTTGGCTTTGGGCTCTCTAGTCAACCTAAAAAGTTAGGAAATTCTTGTTGAATAGGCATTTCCCCTAGCATCTTTCGGAACAAAAATTTGTGTCCTGCCCATCACCGATTCGAAATCGGATGTCAGTGTTGAAGAACTTGGATTCGAGCCCATAATGCTTGCGGTTCGTGAGTTAATCTCCATAGCCATTTGTTAAGGAGGGCCCTATTCTTTGTGATCAAGGGTCAATTTCCAACCCACCATACTCCTTGGGTTGGCAGCATTCATTCCAAGCGATGAGATGAGATGCTTTATCACTGCCCATTTGTTTCCATAAGAAATCTATCATTAGGTTCTCTAATTTTTGTGCAACACCCACCGGTATTCGGAAAATAGAAAGGGAGGAAGTAGGGAGAGCCATTAGGACCGATTTGAGGAGGACCAGTCTTCCGCCCCTCGACAGGTACCCTTTACGCCATCCCTCTAATCTTCTTGTGACTTTTTTAGTAACAAGGTCCCAAAAACCTTTTCTATTTGGCGAGTCGCCGAGTGGTAGTCCCAAATATGTGAGTGGCCACGAACCTAATTGACAGCCAATGTCCATAGCTACATTGCTGATCACTTCCTCTGCTACGTTGACCCCATCAACATACATTTGCTTTCATTTAGTTTCAAGCCTGATATCCTACAAAACCACTGCACTAGAGACATCAAATTCACAAGGGAATCATCGTTAGCATTAGCCAAAAGTAAAGAGTCGTCAGCAAACTGACCCGAGTAACGTTCTTTGTTGTGGCAGACCCTGTTGTGCAAAGATTTTACCTCTCGGCCTCCCATTTATCATAACTGAGAAGTTTGAGGACTTGAGCCATCCATTGATCCATCGTCTCCATCTAGGCCTAAAACCTTTGTTCTTCTTCACCAAGTCGAGGAATCCCCAATCAATTCGATCATAGGCCTTTGCAAAGTCTAGCTTGAGGATGTACCCACTCTTTCGTTTTGCTCGAGCCTATTCGACTGTTTCATTAGCAATGAAGACTAGATCAGTCAACTGTCAACCATTCAAAAATGCACCTTGCTCGTGAGCAATTGTCATTGTCATAACTTATTTCATTCTATTTGTCAAAACCTTTGCAATGATATTATAAACTGATATGATGAGACTGATGGGGCGGTAGTCTGCCACACCCTCCACTTTGGATCCCTTTGGTATAAGACATATATAGGTTTCATTTACAGTCTCGCTGATGCGGCCATTCCGATAAAAGTCGGCAAAAATATCCATAATTTCCTGTTTCATGAGTCCCCAATTTCTTTTAAAGAACTCCATAGAGTATCCGTCCGCTCCCGGGGCTTTATCCCCATCACATTCTTTGATTACTTTCCAAACTTCTATTTCCGAGAAGGGGTTTTCCAATACATTGGCTGCAGTTGTTCAGATTGGGCTCCAATCTATGCTTTGAATTTCCCACTGATCTGTTGAGTCCTTCGTGTACAAGGCTTTGAAGTATTCAATGATGTTTGTTACTATGAAGTCCTCATTTTCAGTAAAAGAGCCGTCCTCAAGTTTCAGTCTTGTGATCATAGATTTATTTCTTCTTGCACTGAGAATGTGGTGAAAAAATTTTGAGTTTTCATCTCCCTCTTTCAACCATTGCGTCTTCATCTTTTGTCTTAAGATCCGATTTTCCAGCATTAGGGTGTGATCAAGTTCCCTGTTTTTAGCATTTCGAAGTTCTTTCTTAGCTGCATCCCATAAATTGTTTGCTTCTTGTTCATCAAGTCTTCGTAGATCCTTTAGGAGAGCTTGTTTTTTCTTTCCCATGTTTCCAAACACTTCCTCATTTCATTTGCGAGTGTCGCCTTTTGTTTTGTGGAGCTTTCCCATGAATTTGTAAAATGGCCCCCCATTGCCCTTGTGATTGTTCCAGCACTGTTTTGTTAGCCTCGTTTAAAGTCATGGTGCCTCATCCAAGCATTTTCAAATCGAAATGGGGGTGGACCCCACTTAATAGAACCAGTCTCCGTAATAACTGGGAAATGGTCAGATGTGGTTCGTGACCCCAAGCTCTGCCTCGAATGATAGAAATGTTCCCCCTATTCATTTATGAACATGAAACGGTCAAATCTTGCACAAATAGGAGTGACTCTGCCGTTAGGCCAGAGAGAAGAGACCTAGAGCCTCTTATCGATAGAGAATACAGTGAGAACGCCATTGCTGATTCTCAGGAGGAATTCAAGCCATCTCTCACTCTTCCCATCTTCCTCCAGAGAAACAAGTCGCACTCATCAATCTCAATACCAAATCAGCAAGACCGCAAAGTAGGCCCTACAATTAAGAAGTTCACACTTCTTGTTTGTAAGAGTTAGAAAAGATCAAGTTCATAGATTTTTTGGGCTGATGATAAAAAATATCATACCCTTTACAAAGTGTATAAATTATATCATAACCTTTAAAATTTATCAATTATATCCTAACCTTTTTAATTTACTATCAATTCTATCATCAATTAATATGGGCACTTTTTCTTTCATAACATATGCCCACACATGATTCTCCCACACACGATTCTCTTCAACTTTACACCTTTAAAAATTATTCATACATATGCATCAGAGGCTTAGAGCTCAATATTCATAATAAATATTTATGTATATAATACACATAGTTGCATATCCATGTCTACACATATGTAATCGAAGGATATATTTCTTTTGTCAAATTAAACAACTATGAGTAACCTTCTAATAAGTTTTAGATGTCATTTTCATTATATGTATATTCACATGATTTTCAACTAACATTAGTGATTTATAAACTAATTAAATTTGAATTAAATTATTAATTAATACATATATCATTGATTTATAAATTATTATTTTTGTGAGCCCTCATACACTTAATTTATACATGAAGCTTAAAAGAAATTAATCAATGTGGATAATCATGAAAACAAAGTTAGAAGATTATGTTGATTTCAAAGTAAAAGTACCCAAATTATAATTAAGGATAAAATTGATAGTAAATTGAAAAGGTTAGAATATAATTGATAAATTTCAAAGGTTAGGATATAATGATACAAATTGTAAAGGTTAGGATATTTTTTATCATTTGGCCTAGTTTTTTTTGTTATTTTTTGTGTTTACTAACTAATTAAAACAGAAATATAATATCTATCTTATTATTTTGGCTGCCTAATGATAAAAAATATCCTAACCTTTAGGTCCTTTATAAGTTGTATCAATTATATCATAACCTTTGAAATTTATCAATTATATCTTAACCCTTGGAATTTAGTATCAATTCTATCCTCAACTAATTTAGACCCATTTTTTCTTTCATATTATGAGCCCACACATCATTCTCTTTAATTTTCTTATCATAACATTTAAAGATTTATTCATACATATGCATTAGAGCTTAATATTATTTTTTTTATATATATTCATGTATATTATATATACACGCATGCTTGTGCATGTACATATGCTACTCAATCATATACATATAATCTAAGTACATAATTCTTTTGTGAAATTAAACAACTTTGGGTACCTTCTAATAAGTTTTATGTCATTTTCATATGTATATATGTATGATTTACAACTTACTATTGGTGGTTTATGAATACAACAACAACAACAACATAGCCTCAGTCCCAAATTAACTGGGGTCGGCTACATGGATCAAACTTTTCCATTGTGCTCGATTAAGTGCAATTGATGGTGAGCTTTGCAAACTATTCAAATCTCTCATAATTAATGCATCCAATGTTAACTTTGGTCTGCCCTTACCTCGTCGAATTTCTACAGTTTCTATTGAGTCAAGTTTTCTAGTTGGGGCATTTGTAGGCCGTCTTTGCAGGTGACCAAACCATCGCAACCGTCCTTCCCTAATCTTTATATCAATTGGTGCTACTCCTACTTGTCTTTGAATTTTTATATTTCTTATTCTATCTTTACGAGTTTTACCACACATCCACTTAAGCATCCTCATTTCTGCTACGTTCATTTTATGTAATTGTTGTTGCTTTACCGCCCAACATTCACTTCCATAGAGCATAGCTGACATAATTGGTGGTTTATGAATAACTAAAAAAATTAATTAAGGTATTAACGTATCATTGATTTATAAATGATTTTTTGTGAGTTCTCATGCACTAGTTTAAGCATGAGGCTTAAAAGATTTCGATGTGTAAATTGATCAATGTGGATGATCATGAAAAGAAAAGTTAGAAGATTATGTTGATTTTAAAGAAAAAGTGCCCAAAATTACTTGAGGATTGAATTGATACTAAAACGAAAAAAGTTAGGATATGATTGATAAATTTCAAAGGTTAGGATATAATCGATACAACTTGTAAAGATTAGGATAATTTTATCATTAGGCCTTATTTTGGCTGGTACCATCTTTGCTCCTCTCGAAGATTTTATCTAGCTATTCTCGCTTTATTAGCAAGTCTCTTTTGTAATTCTAGGGATTTATGTACTTGCAATGATTGAAGAATTTGAAGCGTATGTCTTTTTTTTTTTTTTTTAGGAAGAAGTGTGTGTTTAATAATGACAAAATAGGTCGCAGCATAGTTGTATTGTTGATTTTTGTTATTTGCTCTTTGGTAGTGAATCTATGTAGTTGTCGAGGGTATAGAGACGAAAAGTGCATATTTTTGAAAAAAAAAAGACTAGGGTGCTTAAGTAAAAAAAAAAAAAGACTAAGGTGCTATTACGACAAACTTTGGAGGGGGATTTGTAATAACCTTTTTTTGAATGACATCTTGACACTTTTTTTTTTTTTTAATTTAAGTGGGAGTTCGCGTCGAACTCACGACCTCCCTGAAGCTTGTCTTTTGGCAAGTCATGCCTCGTTTATCTCACAAGAAATGCTTTGGCCAAAACTCATGTATATTTAAGGGCTAAACACACACCAGACACCACTTTTCAATTTTTTGACCAAATAAAATTCAAAAAGAAAAATACAAGAACCAAAAAAAGGGATTAAGCTTGTGCAATAACTTAGGAAAGTGGGCAAAGATAAAAGAATAATAATTTGAGGAATACATAATTAATTCCAAAAGCATTTTTTTAAGAAATTAAAGTATGAAATTTTTTTTCTATTTAATATAAAAATATAGATAACTCGCTTCATGATGGACTCCTAGAACAAGCGCACCCCCGATCAATTTTCGTGCTCACCCTCCCTCTCACGAGTCATGGCTTCGAATTCAACCTTTGTTAAAGGATCTGAGCAGCTAAGAGCATTTCCAATGGTAAATGTGGATTGAGGCTGTGGATTGCTGCCACGTCGTCAATGTGGAGGTAATGTCCACTCTATGTGGCACAAATAGACATCCAACATCAAAAACAGTCTCCAATGGATATTGTGGATTGCAACTTTTATTGATGACATGGAAAGTTTTTTTATGTAAAAAATATATAAAGCATATTATAGTTTTATAAAAGCTTAATCTATATAATTTATTTTTAATTATAAGAAAACAAATTAAAAATTGCTATTGTTTTTTATAAGAACCGATTCTTTTACTTAGATATTTGTAGTTATCTTAATACTAACAACCAATATATGGAATCCGTAGCTTTCATATTTTTTTTTTCGATTATTTCGATTTTATTGATGTCGCTATTTTTTCGATTTTTTTAATTGCGGCTATTTGTTTGGTTTTCGAGTTTTGAGTTTCTGCCTATTTTTTCGATTTTTTTGTTTCTTTTGATGATGTGGCTTATTGCACACTGTCTATCGCACCCTCTATTTGTAGAGGGTGCGATAAACAGTATGTGTGCCATGTCACCCGCACAGCGCAAATCCACATTACCATTGAAGACGATTTTTTAACACAATGTTTATTCTATCCTAGGTGGCACACATTTTCTCCAAATCCACAACCCCATTGGAGATGCTCTATGGAAGCTAGCTGAACAGCTCCATCACTTAACAACAATAAGTACATTGAAGCACAAAGCATCATAGAAGATAATAGGAATGCAGATCCACGGAAGAAAAGAGTCTTGCCTAACAGGGCTGCAATTTTGATTTGTCTCTTTGAAGGGACAAACGGGGATCTGCACGTCATCCTAACAAAGCATTCTGCGAGACTATCGACTCATTCGAGTGCGGTTAGATTCTGTTTTCATGAATTCACAAGAAGGATTAATTGAGCTAAGTATGATTTCTTGATGCAGGTGAGGTTTCACTACCTGGAGGAAAGGTTGAGATGCAAATGATATTGAAACGGCGATGAGGGAGGCGAAGGAGGAGATCGGGTTGGACCCTTCTCTGGTCGATGTCGTTGCAGTTCTTGAGCCTTATGTCACATTGGTATGAAGGATTCAGAATTTAGATCAGTGATTTTTTTGATTGTTCAAGATCTAGACATACTTTCATTGCAGATTTACTTAGATTAGGAGGCCAGAGGGACAACTAAAATTGGTTAGGTGGAACTTGTTTCAGATGCATTCTTGGTTAGTAACATAGTTTCTCTGTTTGCAGAAATTGATGACAGTGGTCCCAGTAGTTGGCATTCTTTCTAATAAACAAGCATTTGAACCTATTTTAAACACAGAATAAGTTGAAGCAATTTTTTACGCTCCATTGGAAATGTTTCTCAAGGTATCTCACCATTTTTTGACTTCATTTTCTATTTCTACCCAACCACATCAGCAAAGCTTATTCCCAAATTAGTCAGGGTCAGGTACTTGGACCGACGTTTCCATTAGGCTTTGTTTAATGCAGTAGATACATTTTGTATTTCTGAATGTTAAAATTTGAGAGAGACTATGTGAAAAGGAGAATAAGCTAAAAAAGGAGGAAAGTAGAAGCTTCGTTGTCGGCGCGTGTTAGGAGATGGCGAACGAAAAACCTCCTTCTCTAATAGTGTCGGAGGATGAGGAAAGATGTACCAAAAAAGTGAAGAATCGATAGGAGGCTGAACCCTCAGTGGAAGACAAGAACCTTCCAAAATCTTTTAAGGAATCTCTCACGTCGAGTGAGGACGCTATGATGATTGAAATGGCTGAAACGACTAATGAAAATGATCGAGGTAGGCTCTGATGACCTCCATAGAAGTACGAAGGATAACCTGACTGCAATAGTGTTTTTCTGAGCGAATTCGAAAGGAAATGGCAAATGCAATGGACAACACCATCATGGTGTGATTACTCAGAAAAAGTGTGAGTTACCGGACGATGATGCAATGACTCCAATCGATGTGGAATCCGGAAGGACGCATGCGGATTACTGATGCCGAAAATGATATTATATGGTGCGGTTTGATCTTTCGAATGACTGTCACAATGCTTTGTTAGATGGACTTGGACTATCTTTGGCCACTATCTTTTGGTGCAACCGTATTCTTTAGATTTCGACACAAAAAAGGTAAACGTCTCATCTGTGGCGACTTGGATCCGTTTTCCAGGATTTCCCTTTCATTACTATTATAAAAAGAGCCCCGCTATGGGCACTTCACCCATTACTGAAGGCACCACATTACAAAGGGCACCAAGTGTTTACTGAAGGCACCCAACAAAATTGTGGTGAAATGCCAATAATACCCCCTGTTCTTGAAATTGAGCATCTCACTCACACACTTACAATCGCACCATAACGCCCGACGCCTATCCCAGCCTACGCAGCCATGGAATTCTTCTGGCCTTAGAGCAGCGCGAACGGCGAGACGGAGTCGTAGGAAATTTTTGGCGGCCTTGTTTGCGTTTTGTGTGTTGTTGTCGCGTTTTGACGGCGCAAGCAACGCTTCATTGTTGTTGCATTTTATGTGTCGTGGCCTTGTTTATATATTGTTCATTTTTTTGGTTTTTTTTTCTAGAACCTCGTGGTTGTCGGCCACACAGGGCCGAAAATATGAACGAAATTTCGTTCAAGCCTAACCGAAACTTATTAATAAGTCTCGGTCACAACAGATCTCGGTCACCACATACCGAGACTTATCAATAAGTCTCGGTCACCACATAACGAGACTTAATGATAAGTCTCTGCCACCACATACCGAAACTTATTGATAAGTCTCGGCCATCACAGTTCGAGACTTATTGATAAGTCTCGGACCCGTACTATCGAGACTTATTAAAAGTTGAAAAAATTCACAAAAAACAGCAACAAATATCTATTCTTGTAGCTCTTCCTACCCCATTGTGTTACCTTGGTCCATTTGATGCTCAAAACCACTTCGAAATGGCCGGATCTAGAAAACCCTACAATGAAAATCAAACTCCGAACACACTATTTGCCACACCAAAACAGTTGATTCAAAGTTTAATACGATTGAAATCGATTGTTCCACACAATCGACTGTTGTGAACGTAAAAGCATCAATGCACGACCGCCGATGGAACACTTGAGTTTCGGTGAAGATGAGAGAGGGCAGAGGTGAGGTGCCCCAAAATTGGATGAAATGTGTGTTGGTGGTAGTGTGGTTTATTTATATGAATGGGCAATTGTGTCATTTCCATTGATGTCCAATTTGGAGTTGGAAAAAACTTAAAATAGTGGTGCATTCGGTTATTGGTGGGGTGCTCATAGCGACGCTCTATAAAAATATCCTTTTTCGAAGAGTTAGCTTCCCGTGTTTTCGACCGTCACTATATGATATTATAACTCCCGTCCTGATGTAGGACAGAGATGCGCCTAGCCGATCTTGAAGCGAGGCACCCGAACAGGCCGAGCTGGAAGCGAGGCGCCTCACGCCCCTGCTAAACAGAAAGAAAGATAGGATGTTTTTTCTGTTGTCTAAAGAGTGCTACTATGCTACTTTTGAGTGAACGAAGTGGCCCTGAGGAAAGGGACACGAGTTCCTAGTAGTCTAATAGTGAAACGAGTTCCTAGTAGTATAATAGTGAAACAGAAGACAGAGAGTAAAAGTGTCTTCGTAACCGAAATACAGAGCGAGCGGGTCGATTCAGAACAGAAGGTAGAGAGTTCTAGGTATCTTCTCAACCGGGGTAACTGAAGTAGCTGAAAGTTGAAACAATTGTTTCTGTTGTTGTCTTATCCCCCCGAGGGGGACTAAGGGGGGTAACGGTCCTTTTTCTTCTAGTTATCTTCTCAACCGGGGTAACAGAAGTAGCTGAAAGTTGTTCCTGTTGTTTCTGTTGTCTAATCCCCCCGAGGGGGACTAAGGGGGGTAACGGTCCTTACTCCTGTGCCCTCTCCTGCCCCTTGACTAGCGGTAACTGAAGTAGCTGAAAGTAGTTCCAGTTGTTGAATTAAGTGGGAACATTCATTAAGATCGACTACAAGACGGTAGATTCACAAAGAGGCCTATTCGCAAGAATGGCGGTCAAAATTGATTTGAGAAAACCTCTTGTTTGGAGGATGGTCATTGATGGAGAACTTCGAACTATCGAATACGAAGGCCTCCCCTTCATTTGTTACAAATGTGCACGTTACCGCCATGTGAGTAATGTTTGCCCATTTGCAGTAATGAACTCACAGCAGGTGGCAATTGCCGAAACGTCAACCACTTTGATCACTAGAGACAATGCTAGTGAGATTACATCAGGGAAGACCGCCTCCTCGCCGGAAAACACTCCGGCAATAGACGAGGCTGCAGGACCTTGGGTTCACGCATCTCGACGAAAGCGCAAAGCAAGATGGAAACCTGATTCGACGAACCGGACTGCAGAAATTCAGGGATCTTCTTAACTAAACGGGACTCGCTTCGATGTGCTGGCTTTTCCAATTATGGAACTCCAACGGTAAAGATCCAAGTACGTCCATGAATTTGGGGAGCGCCAATAAGGCAATTAACAAATGGAAATCGGTGGGGAATATGGAATTATCTAAGGCAACAAAAATACATTCTAAGTTGGTTCAATCGAACCCCACTGTTAAATTTGCTGTTGGGCCCAAAGGTCTTAAAGTCTTTGCCACTGTTGGGCCCAAAGAACCAATTTCGTCCAGTAAGTCCATGGGGCCTCAGTTGCCTAAAATTATGGCCCAACCCACGACCACACATCTCCAAGAGGGTCTTCCTCAGCCCGATATGCACCCCCAACTGATCGAAACACAAAGTGAGCAATCCCTCCATCATAGAAGCACCGACTATTATGGATACCGGTGTTGAGACCACAGAGTCGTCGACGCTCGTTGTCGCTGAGACTCCAGCCGCAACAGAACGCTATCTCGACGTAGATCGTCATGCCGTGGTGATAATTGCGGAGAAGGGAGCGTTGGAACGCTTGGGTGGGGGCCACAGCATGCCTTTACCTTGGAGAATGAACTCTCTTGGTCAACCGCCTGACACTTCTTCCAAGGTGATAAACTTGAGAGGAGAACTTAAAATTAAGAGACAGAGTGGTAAATCTAAGAAGGTTCTTACACCGTGTGCGCGAAGCGACACAACGTTGGAACTCAAACCCTTGCAAGAAGATGATTTGGGTCAAGCGGTGAATATGGACTCCTCTCTTAGGGAGCACTGATTTTTGTTTTACAGACAGATAAAAAAAAAGAAAGTGCATGATAAACAAACTGACAGATATTCACGACGAAAATGAGTGCCTAGAAATCAAAAGAGACATACTAAGTGGTCTTAAATCCACAACAATCTACAACAATTCACAATAATTCAGTACTCGGTGAGAACTCACGTTTGGTTGGGTAGTTGCACCCTCGCAGGTAGTGTTCACATTTGCCCAACTAGCTATAATCTTAGGAGTACCTTCTCGACACACTTAGGCCATATACACTTAACCAAGGCATGAAGAATAGAATTCCAAGAAAAAACATTTATCAATAAAGACAATAAATACAGAATATGAATTACTATGCATTCTTTTAACTGGTTTACTTATTTACTTCGGACCCACGCTATCCTGCCCTCGCGGCTCAGACACGCTCCCCAAAACGAATATCTGAACTCCCGAGACTTCCCCTTAGGTTAGTGAGGACATATAACATGTTTTAGACTGAATTATAGTGTTTTTGGAGATTTTGGAAAATTTTATATTTTAGCGCGCTAATTCTAACATTAGCGCGCTACCTCGAATATCTAGCGCGCTAATCAATATTAGCGCATTTTTGACATTAGCGCACTACCTCGAGTATCTAGCACGCTAATCAATATTAGCGCGCTAGATTGCCTACCTAGCGCGATATGTACAGCAGAATCCAGAATTCTGCATTTCGAATTCTGAGTTTTCTCTACACATAGGCCATGTTTATGCCTAGGGGACCCTCATACACACTACTAGAGGTCCCTAACATCAACCACAACCCAAAACAACACCCCCACAACATCAAATTCGTGAATTCATCAAGTTCAATTGAAATGAGATTTGCCTAGGAAACTTACCAAGTTGATGCACACACCAAGATCTTCACAACTTCACCAACTTCACTGCATTCTTGAGTCTCCCCTCCTCTTGATCACTCCAACAAACCCTTCTCTCCCTCTCCTTGCCAAATCAATGAGAAATAAAACTTACGTGATAAGTTTGGTTGACTTATGTTATATATATATATATATATGATTAGAGATGGTTACACATTAGCCACACATCCATTTGCACTTACGTATCCCGAGGCTTATTTTGTGGACCACCTTCACACACTTATCCCACAAGTCATGCTTAAGTGACTCCAATTATGTACTCATTTGGTCTCTAGATTGATAATACGTGTCTCGATGCACATCATATGACCATTGATTTATTTCACTAACTTAGGCTTATTAATTGAATATTCAACATGCCCATATTAAAGCATGTATACGACTATAGTTAGTTCAAATTACACTTACCCCATAAGCCGCTATTTCGGTCTCACGTTGACACGCAACTCGAGGTACGTCCCCGCTCATGTCTCGATTCACCGAATGCCCTGCGTATACCTTACTCGTAAATTCAGCACGACAAATAAACATACACTTGGAATTAGAAAGTCACATTTGGGTATAAATAAATAATACACACACCACAGAAAAAAAAATTTACCTCGGTGTCGACTCCAAAGGTTTGGACAAGTACTTCAAGTCACGACGGTCCAGTCAACAGTCCTGAAACGTGACACGTGGCACGTTTAAACTTGAGGGTCGTTAAACCCTTCCCACCTTATTAGAATTTCGTCCTCAAAATTTAAACAAAGAGGAAACTCCAATATTAAACCTTACCGAAATCAAAATAGGTAGGAAAAGTGCTCGCGCATATATGACTCCAACTCCCAGGTCAGTTCCTCGTCCCTGTGATGTTGCCATTCGACGAGAACTAATGGTATTTCCTTGCCCCTCAATACCTTTACTTTTCGGTCCAAAATTTAAATTGGTTGCTCCTCATATGTAATATCATGTCTCAAGTCGATCTGACTCAAGCCTACCGTCGGTCGCCGTCCTTCCTTCGACTTGTCAAGTCGAAGCATAGAGATGTGAAACACTGGATGAACTCTGGCGAGCTGAGGCAGTAACTCCAACTCATAAGCAACCTTACCGACTCTCCCCGTAACTTTAAACGAACCAATAAACCTAGACACAAGCTTTCCTTTGATTCCGAACTGTTTGTGACCCTTCAGAGGCGAAACTTTTAAATATACAGTCTCCCTCGGCGCTGCAACTCGTCGTGGTACTTGTCGTAGTACTTCTTCTGTCTTTCTTGTGCACCCTTCAGCCGCTGACGAATCTGCCGTACTTTCTAAGTGTGATCCACAACAATTCTCGGCCCAACAGTCACTGCATCATCGGGCTCTGCCCAACACGATGGCGATCTACATGGCCTACCATATAACGCCTCGAATGGTGCCATTCTGATACTGGCTTGAAAATTGTTGTTATAAGCAAACTCACACAAATGAAGGTACTCTTCCCAAGATCCTCCGTACTCCAATACACACATCCTGAGCATGTCCTCTAACACTTGAATTAGCCTCTCGGACTGCCCGTCTGTCTGT